>CM065681.1:77185624-77188124 GCA_017654935.2 Phymorhynchus buccinoides
AGAGAATATTTCTGAAGTAGTTCTAGTTAAATTAGTTTGTGGTTCAACAAATGGTGTATAATTATAATCCAAGGGTATGTCATAGCATAAAATCATTATAAACTAATATTCCGTGTGTGTGTGTGACCTGATATATACATCTACTAATATGCAATATATGTTCGGTTGATGTATACATTCTTGTATTTTGTATGCCCTGCCTCCCCTTCCTCCAAACATTGTATTGTGGCCTAAGGCCAATGTACAATAAACATCCGAGTTCCGAGTTCTCTCTCTCTCTCTCTCTCTCTCTCTCTCTCTCTCTCTCTCTCTCTCTCTCTCTCTCTCTCTCTCTCTCTCTCTTTCCATTGTGACATAGAGGTTCATTACCAGCCGCGTGTCGAAGCTGCAATGTTTAACCAGCCATGTAAAGAAAGCTGGTTAATGTACTCAGAACTGTCCGCCTGTTCCTGGCTGGCTGACGAGCCATGCTACCACGATAGCGTTTGAACGGATGCACGTAGGACGCTGACGTTTAGCATGAGAGTAGGTAGTTAGGATATCAAGGCCATGCTCGGACATGAACATGAAGGTCATTGGTCAAAGATCAAAGGAGCTGGACCCAAAAATGCTGCCACGCGCCTGGTTGATCTAGCGTTGCACGCTCTAGTTATGATATTTTGTTCGTCTTTCACTCACTATAGGTTGAACGGCTGGGGTCAGTCAAAACACGACAATAAGTCGGTGGGTGTCGTCATTTCCTTAAAGTTTGACAAACGCATTTCTTGAAAAAAGACGTTCAAACATCTTTCTAAGTGAAAAGGCAGGCCAAACACAGGCATATTTCTGTTGTAATTTTCTTAAAGTTTGGCAAACGCATTTCTTGAAGAAGGGCGTTCAAACGTCTTTCTAATTGAAAAGGCAGGCCAAACACAGGCATATTTCTGTTTGTCATTGATGCAAATTCAGACCCGCTGTGAAAATGATTTCTTGCAGATACCATGCAAGGGAGGTCACCCGAGAGAGAGAACACAATTGAACAATTGAACACAATTTTAATGTTTCAGGCCTCCGGCCTATAACATAAACAGAAATGACAATAAGTGTATAATACTTAATATACTAACATTATTAATCATGAAGGTGGCTAGCTGCTTATCATATCTGAGACACGAGGTCTTCTCTTTTCCTCAGTGCATAGTACATGTACATAGCAATATCTCTAGAAATATGTACGTTATCATTCGCAAGTAGTTTTACATAATGGTCGCCCAATACAGTCCACAGTCTCTGTTATGCCCCTTACCCCCACACACTCACGCTCTCAAGCAGTTCAAACCGCTCAGTCGATAGAGGAAGCCGATGGTTCCCTGGTGAAGATGTGACTCACGCTCTCAAACAGTTCAAACCGCTCAGTCGATAGAGGAAGTCGATGGTTCCCTGGTGAAGATGTGACTCACGCTCTCAAACAGTTCAAACCGCTCAGTCGATAGAGGAAGTCGATGGTTCTTTGGTGAAGATGTGACTCACGCTCTCAAACAGTTCCAACCGCCCAATCGATAGAGGAAGTCGATGGTTCCCTGGTGAAAATGTTGTCCCTGGTCGAAGGCGTCGCTCTGAGCAAGGACACCCCCGCTGGACACCAGTCCAGGTGGAGCCCCGCACCAGGTCAGCTGGTCACTTCCAGCCAGCTGGACATGGACCTGTCCAGAGTCCCCGTGGGGTGCAGTCCTCAACACGGCCTTCAGGTTCGGCGCATCTCGCCGGTGCCATTCAAGGACAAGACAGTCCACGCCCTCAGCTGGAACACGCCCAGGGTCTCGTAGCCATAGACACGTCTCCCTCCTTGGCGTCCCTCACTGGCGTCTCTCCTGACCCTCTGGTTCCTTCCAACCTCGAGTTCAGTTCCTCTGTTTCTCGCGGCGACTCCCTTTTCTTCCTTTTCTACGTGGATGATCTTTCCATTGCTCTTGTCTTCTCTTTCTTCGCTTTCGTTGTATAGTGAGAGTGAGAGCGGTTCAGTCAACAATCATTGTCTTGTCGTCGTAGGGGTAAAGATGAATGATGATGGAAAAACTAAACAACTGAAGAAACTCAAAACCTCGGGTTCCTTCTTCTTCTTCTTCTACCGTTGAGTATCTACAATCAGCAGTCTGATTTTATTATACTATATGCGGTCGAGGTCCGAAGTCGGGCATCAAAAAGAGGCAACATAAAACAAAAACCTATTCTACGAAGATGACCCAGCCAGTCGGGTCTCGCTGATTGAGCCCCTGTAGGCGGTGGCCCGTCCTTGGAAGGTCCTTTCCAGAAGGTAGATTGACCGGTCGTCGACAGTAGTGATCGTTCCCCTTGCTAAGAGCTGTAGTGCTTAATTTTATGAAGTTCTACTAAAGCTTAAGTGGGAAACTAAACGTTGTTACTTTCTAAATTAAGTATATCAGTTTACTTAATTTAGAAAGCAACAACGTTTAGCTTCCCACTTAAGCTTTAGTAGAACTTCATAAAATTAAGGGCTGGG
>CM065681.1:77190624-77198124 GCA_017654935.2 Phymorhynchus buccinoides
ACGTGTACACAGACCTTTATGAGTGGCATAACATTGTGTTGCCATGGTGAAATAGAGCTATTTTGTGTGTAGCCACCCCTTGGTGTGGTTGCTGTAGTGCGGTGTATTGTGTGAATTGTGTAAGTGTGAGGGTGTAGTGGGTGACTGCAGTGTTCAAAATGTAAATGTATCTGTTTGTGAAGGAGTGGTTTCCCAGGGCGTGAGGCCCAGTCAACCAAGTATTAAAATTCAAATCACTCTGAAAACCACTATGACAACTTTACTGATTTAAAAAAATTAAATACTCATTTCTTCATTGTCATTTCAAAACCAAAGCAACTCAAAATAAAACAATTTAGAAACAATTTTTTTTTTTAATGAATAAATTTAAATAAAATGAGACTAACTAAATTGACTAAGCCAGACGAAAGAGTTAGGAAATAGAATTGACAAGTGACAATGTCTCTCTGTAACATAAACAGAATAAACACGGGCATAAGTATCACATCTACATCATAAATCAACCTGAAATGAACAATACTGTACTGAACATTCCCAAACAGTAAAACGTACACGAGGCATTGGTCTAAGCATCACTGACAGCTATGAATGATGCCTACATCCCAAAACATTTCAGTTATTTTCTCAAGATAGCTATTTATCATAATGTATTATTCTTTGATCAATATAACCTCACTAAGATTATGCATGAATAACGGTTATTATGATTGTGATGACTTTTAAGTCATCAACACAAATGTTAGAACTCTGCACCCCAGACTCTAAAAACCAATTCCTTCTCATTTCATGGAGCATTATCTCTAAAGACAATTTCCATGAAATTCAGTTTATAACTTGCCTCAGTAGAATAAATAAATCTTCTGGACATTAAAAATTACTGTGAACACATGAAATAAACACAGAAAAATAATGAAAGCATTTAAACTAACTGCAGCACCAGTAGATCTAGATGCCACAAGATCGTTACAGAGCATCAGCTTTCCTGAATAATTACATCAATTGAAATGGTTTCTGGACCAAACAAAAATAAGAAATAAAACAACACCCACCTGCTTTAGAGAAACGACTGTTGTAAACAAACACGGACAGAGCTGAAAACACGTCTACTTCTCACTGAATCTAAGTGGCCTGTGGCTCAACGTTCTTTTTCTTAGTAACCTGAAGGATTTGGCTAGTAATAATAAGTACTAGCCAATGAAAACATTAATTTACGAAAGTTATGCAATATTTTTGTATTAGATAATAAAAAATAGTCGCTCGTTGGATGGCAATTCATAACAAATAAATACATAGGATAGACTATAACTGATAGTTAATTAATTTCGTAGCTCGTTGGATGGCTTAGTTCATAACAAATAAATACATAGGATAGACTATAACGGTTATTCTACTTTCACTTTTACGGACGCTAGAAGAACAGAGTTATATTCCCTTTATGTATATTTACTAATTTCCGGTAAGGAAAGTTACTCTTACTAAAAGTATCAAAACAAAACATGATACTTTCGCGAAGCTTACATGCACAGATCAAAGGACTACTGACTAGTAACTGGGTAATAATAAACTATCGAGGTTAGACATTACTTATCCAAGTTACATGTGAATTATGTTAACGTGTACACAGACCTTAACTCTCTTCATACACACAGAACGAAAGCAAGCAGTTGGTTTTGGAAAACAATTCAGTGGCACCATATACCGTTCCCCAATGCTTACCCCTTCTCTCCCAGTCAGCCCGAGTGCTGACGACTTACCTTACAACGGTTCAGCTTACAACCTGCCGGATTGGTATCACCTGCTTGCAGGTAGAAATATCTCCCCACCAGAGAACTGCCTTGTGGTTCCCTTCAGTCAGATGACTCTACTTCCGGATGGCGTCATGGACACAGACGGAAGCATGACAGTCACGAAGATCACAAACTGCGTGCTTGTGTTGCTCTTTCTGATTGGAGGACCCACCAACGTCATCAACATGGCGGTGTTTTTCAAACAGGGTCTCAGAGATCGGGTCACGCTCTGTCTGTTTTTCTTGGCTCTCACCGACGCCGTGGTTCTCACTTCCAACATGATTTTCCAAGCCCAGCAGGTGCTTTGGGACTTTCGAAAGAAGGGAGTCGGTTCCCATCTTGCGTTCGTAGGCAACAACAATTTAATGATGATTTTAGGCGCTTATTACGCTTCTCCCGTCTTGTCAGCCATCATTGCAGTGGAGAGATGTTTGTGTGTATTCAATCCGTTAAAGGCTCAAAGCTTGATACGAACCAGGACCATGGTTGTGATTATCGTACTGGTCTACGTCTCCGTGTACTCTCTGTCTTTCATGCTGTTTTTCCGAATCAAGTTCGGCTGTTTCTTCGATCCGATCACTGGTCAAACTCGGACGGACTCGCAGGAAGGGAAGTTCTACCGCAACAACAAAGACGTCATTAATTTCATGGACGGGATGGTGTTTGGGGTTGGGGTGTTAGGGGGGACGGTGGCCGTGATCACTGTTTCTACAGGACTGACCATTGTCAAGCTGGATCAGATCAGACAATGGAGGGCGGAAGCGGCGTCATTGTCGTCACGTGACGTAGCGTTGACCCGGATGTTGGTGGGCAGCTCCATCTTATTTGTGATCTGCGTGTCTCCTTACGCTCTGTTCAACATCATGCGGCTGTTCTTCCCTCAGCTGGACAGTGGGCACAAGGAGCACAACCTGTTCGTTAGCTGCTCCAGGCTGGGAGAGATCTTCAGCCTGGTCAAGCCCTGCTCCAGTATCTTCATTTATTACACAATGGGCTCTCGTTTCCGGGAAGTGTTCTGGTCTCTCTTTGGCAAAAAAACGTCAACCAGTTCCAAAGCGCAAACACGTGACATACCATCCGTCGCTAAATCCTAAAAGATATCGTTGACAAAGCGTGATGAGAAGAAAACTTCAACCTACTTTAAAGTGCAGAAATTTGATTTACCAAATGTTGTTTACCCATAAACCCGTGGAGCGCACGTGAGAGCCCGGAAAAAATTGCGGTCTGTTCCTGCGAAGCGCCCGCTAGCGCCCAATTTGGACTTGCTGACTATGGCCACAGACTGTACTGTTTTCATGAACGAGAATTTCGCACCGCGTGATTTGCGTGTTAATCACTTCCTGTAGTTTCTTTTGGACTTTACTGTGTCAAAATTGATCAACTTTTCACAATGTTATGATTTTTTTAAGTCAACAATAAAAAATTTAGTTGTCCAACGAAAAATAATAGCGTCTGTTGAACAATATCGTACACGATTAGGGCGATTTTGACGGCTTTTTAGCGTGGGAACGTGTAGAAATGGATCCAGTAGGGGTTGAATGTGACCTAGGTAACAGACTTCGAAGCTCCCGACGCCAAAATCGATGATCTGACACAAAACATTATCGCGAAAGTGGGTAAAGTCATCCGAATGGCTACAGTGTAGAAATCATGGAGAAAATGTTGTAAGCTGCACTGTTTGCAAAGCCCATCTTTGCAATGGACATTGTGTTGCAGTGTTGTTGCGCATAGCTGTAGTAGACTGAATATTCAGTTCTCTGGTTCCAAACTGGGAGCCTTCTGGATTAATTTTGGACATTTATTTATTGCTATTTTTTGTTGTTGCACATTTTCCCGTCCCATGTAAGTACTCAGTACCATAGATTTGAAATTAGTGTTTCTTTGTGACTTTTCAGAGCATCAAGAACATAAAATATATAATTCTATGCATCTATAGACTAAAATTATATCTTTGTGGGTTTTTTTAACTACCTACCGTAGTGAATTGCGCAAGTTATTTCCTTTGACATGGTATTTCATAGCAAGGTTAGCGTTGGGCGAGTTGGGGGTAAGTGGGTCAAATCCACAAAGATCATCAAAATTGTCTGTTGTGGCGATACTCAAATCTAAGAAATTTCTCTTTTTTATTGCTTTCTGTTTGATCTCCTCCATTGTAATAACTAAGTCGGCTCAGTAAGTTACTTCACCTTACAGCCGATCACGACAGGGTATTCGATTGGGTTTCGAAAAAACATTATTGTAAAATTAAAACAAAAATTACGTTACGAAGAGATATCGACTGATATTTTCCTAAAAGATTAGCAACACAACATAACATTAATCGATCGTGAAATATCAGATTTCATACCTTCATCGTTTTGTCAGCTATTGACGGAAACAGTTTACACATCAAATGAAGGCATTCTGAACTATTGCTTTCAACGTGCTTTGCCTGACAACACACTGGTAAAATATGCAATGATTGGTTTCATCCAAGAGGAGGGAAGGCCAGAGCATACTAATATCAGATTGCAACGTCATTTTTGAGAGTTGGTTCAACGCAGAAATAAAAACAAAACTCTCCAAAGTTCTTAATGCCTTGATCAGGCTCATTCGTTCTTAGCCGTTGTACTTGTGCAAGATTCCTAATGAGGCTCATTCGTTCTTAACAGTTGTAGTTGTGCAAGGTTCCTAATGAGGCTTGTGTTCTTAACAGTTGTAATTGTGCCCTAATGAGGCTCATTCGTTCTTAACAGTTGTAATTGTGCAAGGTTCCTAATGAGGCTCATTCGTTCTTAACAGTTGTAAACAGTTGTAATTGTCATTCGTTCTTAACAGGTAATTGTGCAAGGTTCCTAATGAGGCTCATTCCTAATTCGTTCTTAACAGGGTTCCTAATGAGGCTCATTCGTTCTTAACAGTTGTAGTTGTGCAAGGTTCCTAATGAGGCATTCGTTCTTAACAGTTGTAGTTGTGCAAGATCATTCGTTCTTAACAGTTGTAGTTGTGCAAGATTCCTAATGAGGCTCATTCGTTCTTAACAGTTGTAGTTGTGCAGTTGTAATTGTGCCCTAATGAGGCTCATTCGTTCTTAACAGTTGTAGTTGTGCAAGGTTCCTAATGAGGCTCATTCGTTCTTAACAGTTGTAGTTGTGCAAGGTTCCCAATCAGGCTCATTCGTTCTTAACAGTTGTAGTTGTGCAAGATTCCTAATCAGGCTCATTCGTTCTTAACAGTTGTAGTTGTGCAAGATTCCTAATGAGGCTCATTCGTTCTTAAGTTGTAGTTGTGCAAGGTTCCTAATCAGGCTCATTCGTTCTTAACAGTTGTATGCAAGATTCCTAATCAGGCTCATTCGTTCTTAACAGTTGGCTCATTCGTTCTTAACAGTTGTAGTTGTGCAAGGTTCCCAATCAGGCTCATTCGTTCTTAACAGTTGTAGTTGTGCAAGATTCCTAATCAGGCTCTTTTGTCCCGCGTGAGGAATGTGTTAGAGCAGTGTCATCGTTTCTCTTTGTTCTCTCAAGAAATCAGAGGGACTTCATTCTTATTCTCTTATCGGATATATTAACGTGTTTCTTTCAACAATGTCTAAGAATACTGACAATTGAATAAATAGGCGCATTAGCGGATGGTTTTTATTTTCTGACATCTTTCTGTTCAACCTATAGTAGTGTCCGATTGTGGGCCAGAAAATAATACAGATGGTGCACAGAAGAGTCACTTATCATGAAATGTTTTTTCTTTGCTCCATATATGTGTAATATTAGGCATTAGGTACTTTATATGTACTTTATCGTCTGTGAAATTCGAGTTGGTCCCACCTGGACAGTGCGTCGCAGCCAGAGGCGCGCCACCTTTTTTTTTGCATGCAATTTTTGTGTGACTGATGAGGAAGGAAAGGGAGGGGGGTACATTTTGACCAAATGACAACTTTTTCGTTGCCACTGGGTTTAACGAGTGCCAAGTGCATGGGCACAAGGGACCTCGGTTTATCGTCTCTTCTAAAAGACTCCACGTTCAGACCGTAAGGCTTAGTGTAAAGTAACAGGAAAAATCCCCTGTACCCAGGTTCGAACTCGGGTTTACTTGACACGAGTCGAACGCGATACCTCTTTGCCACTCTACACCCTAATAGAATGGAAGGTTTCCCTATATATTATTATATAATAGGAAGGTTTCCCCGTGTATATTGGAAAAAGGCCCCCAAAACATAACAATTTTCCAAAGTTATAATATGATGCTCCTTGCTTTGTTTTAGGCGATTTTAATCACTGTGACCTTTTAACTTCTCTTCCTGTTTTTAACCAATACGTATCTTGCTACACCCGGAATGAAAAGACCCTTGACTTGTGCTATGGTAACGTCCCAAATGCTTTTAAATCTGTCGCCCTGCCTTCTATCAGTGGTTCTGATCATAACTGCGTATGTCTCATGCCTAAGTACAGACCCAATATCCAGACTGACCCTGTGGTGAGAAAGTGTGTGAAAATGTGGACGCCTGAAAGAGTGGAGGAGTTGAGAGGATGCTTGGAATGTACGGAATGGAGCGTGTTGACTGATTCGTGTGAGAGTGTGAATGAAGCTGCTGACGTTGTGTCTGATTACATTTAATTTTGTGAAGACACGATTATTCCCCAGAAAACTGTGAAGATTTTCTCCAACAATAAACCCTGGGTGACCAAGTCTCTTACAATAAATCAAAAGAAGTTTATTTTTCAGACTGGAACAAAAGCAGAGAGAAAGACCATCCAAAAAACACTTTCAGACAAGATACGTGAACAGAAAAAGGCTTAAAAAGAACAGGTTGAGTGTCAGCTCCAACGGGGAAAAATGGCCGATGCCTGGAAAGGATTGAAAACCCTCACTGGGCAGAATAAGCCAGCCAGCCAGACATCAGTCATGCCCCTGGAGGAAAAACAACAATTTTCGTAAAACTGAATGAACTTTTATTGCCATTTCGAGCGTGATGATGTGAAAGAAGATTTGGATCATGTTGTGAACAGACTGAATGGAATGTGTGATGAACGTGTGGACGATGCGAGTGAATGTGTGATTGATGCTGCAGAAGTGGAAGGTTTGTTTAGCAAACTGAAGATCAGAAAAGCTGTTGGCCCTGACAACATCAGCGGGCGTCTTTTAAAATCGTGTGCTAGTCAATTATGTCATGTTTTTAGTATGTTGTTTTCATGGTCTGTGAATGCTTGTTCTGTTCCTGATCTATGGAAAAAGTCTATCATATGTCCTGTCCCCAAGAAAACGAAGCCTTCTTCCTTGAATGACTATCGCCCTGTTGCTTTGACCTCCATCGTTATGAAATGCTTTGAAAGACTCATTCTCAAATACATCTAATCAGTTTGCATACAAACCCAACAGAAGTACAGACGATGCAACACTCACTCTCCTTCACAACACATTCACACACCTGGAAAAACCTGGATCTTTTGTACGAATCCTTTTTATTGATTTGTCATCTGCCTTCAACACAATCCAACCTCATCTACTTGCCACTAAACTCCTCTCCTACAACGTCTGTCCTCGCTTTGTTAAATGGATAATCAATTTTCTTGTCAATAGATCTGTCTGTCCGCTTTCAGAAAGCTATCTCGTCCGTAAAGCACACTTCTACTGGTTCTCCTCAAGGCACTGTATTCTCACCTGTTCTCTTCACTCTATGCACTAACAACTGTACTGGCGCTGACTCTGCCCCACTTGTGAAATACTCTGACGATTC
>CM065681.1:77203124-77206073 GCA_017654935.2 Phymorhynchus buccinoides
CCACATTGTCAAACAATAGGCGCTTGAGAGAAGTCATAATGACACAAAAGGCGTAATTTTGTTAAATCCCCCCAATTTTTGTGTGCTAAAACTGTCGGAGTGCATTTTAGATGTGTCAATGTACCATTATCAACAATCAGAAATTTAAAAGCAATTAGTTTGTCCTATTTTATCTTTCTTCTCAGGCTATTTAGCGTAAGATTAATCTTAAAACGGCAAAAAGTATTTGCTTTAAAATGTTTGATTGTTGATAATGGTACATTGATACATCCAAAATGCATTCTGATGGTTTTAACCCAAAAAACTTAGGGGGATTTAACAAAATTACGCCTTTTGTATTCGTAAATTAACCTGTCATCAAGCGCCTATTGTTCGACAATGTGGTTTCGCGTCTGTCACACAACACTGACAATGCTTCTTTCCACCATGTCAGATCTAAAGCAAATCTTCAATAAACTGTTTTTAGAATATATTGTGATAACTATAATAACAACAACACAATTTAAAATAATTATACAAAAAATACTTACTGGTTGAATTAATTAAATATGTTTTAGTTCACAATCAACTGTTCTATTTAACGCTTACACTTTGACACATCAAAAGCATGACAACATTTTCAGTAATTATTACGCCATACAATAATACGTAAATTAAAACGTTTAAGCCTGCATTTATTTAGAAAAACGTGTCCAAGCCCCTGTGGCGGTGTATTTTTACCTCTATGAGATAAGTAGTCCTAGCCGGAAGTAGTCCTAGCGTAGCCAATCAGAATCGTTTGTTTGTCCGCCATTGTGAATTTTACGAAACTAAGTGCATGGCTTTGTACATCGATTTCTCGGCAAATATGTAGATTTACACCCTCCTGCTCTATTTCTTGGTTCTTTCCGTGGTTAGGGATAGGGTTAGGGTTAGGGTTAGGGATAGGGTTAGGGTTAGATGGGTACAGTTCGCATGCGAGAGGTAGATATTTAATGACAGGTACTTATTTATCATAACAACCCATAGTAAAAGTAGACCCATCTTGTCGTCTCAAATGGACAAAATCAGGTCATACACATGCCTCACCTTTTCACGTATTTCGTATAATCATTTAAAGCACTGGTACGTTTGATGTCATTTGGTTTGCTAAAAGGATACTTCTATTTATGTATGCGTTTGTAGCAGCGGTTTCACATGAAAAACATAGATTTACACCATAATCATCTGACAAAAAAGAGCAAGATGAAAAACAGGCCTGATCCTAATTATTCACATACTCAATAAAGAAAGAAACATTCATGACGTCTTCTATTTGCATTATATGCCAACATTTTGGACCACCTCGCTAGATCTAGGTCAAAGCGCATTGCACATTTCAGAGTAAAATTTCCCTGCATTAACGTGATTTTACAAGAATATGTTATTATAATCAGGTAAAGGAAGGACTAGAGTTTTTCAGTCAGTTGTTTTTGTGAGTATGTGACTTGCAAGTTGGAAGGAATTGTACTCCAAAATACATTTTAAAAAATGAACTCCAAAATCGACCTTATCATGCTTATTATAAAGTATGTCAGGCGAGGTCACCTTACATTGATCATTGCTGTGGGGGTTGTTTGTGGCTCAAGCCACAAACCTATAACTCACTTTGTCGGTCGGTTGGTCTGTTGGTCGGTCTGTCGGTCCAAAATTGTCGCACATATTGTAAAAGAGAAACAAATACTTGAGCAAAGAGTAACATTTCAGTTGTCATATCTACAGTACTTATGTATGGAAAGAATTGTATACTGAACAGAGCACATGAATCTTCATTTTAAAGCGTACAAAATAATAAACATACGTAATACAGACACTGCAACAGACACGACGAGTATGCGGTGCTTCTTTCGATGAGTATAAGTAGAATAAATAGTTTTAAATGTTTTCCAAAAGATATAAAAAGTTACGAAATGGTGCAGAGATAACATTCTGGTTTACAGATTAAAATTATTGAAAAGCCAGGGGAGGCGACTCAGTGTATGTAATGATTGGAGTCGTAAAAATAGACCGCTGCCACAAACGATTGCGAATCCGCGCTTGTTAAAATAACATTTTGTTACCCTTGCTTTCGAAAATAAAGCCTTATCAAAACTCTGTGTTTGAACAATGCCTGATTATGTCGTGGAATTAGTTTCCACAAATGTTTATTTAATATACATAGGTTTACATTGTCACACGGCAAGACAGTTCGAGCAAACAACAAGGTCATATTATAACATAGCCAATGTCGAGAATTGAATCTTGGATTTTCTGTCTTGCAGATGTTTTCGTGTTAAGTTTTACATTCTTTTTGCACGTGGAAAATCTCAAAGAAGGAATGTTAAACGATGGTAGGCCACATTCAAACTTTGTAAGGATGTCGGTTTGTCATTGTCAACAATGACTTCCAAGTTTCAAGTTTTCAAGCTTTTATTCAGAACTTCCAGTCCTGGGGGCTTCAAAGTCATAAACATACAACACCATTAATCATGTCCCCGCACATAAACACAACAACGAAGATACGGATGCAAAACTAGTACTCATTTACAATAACAATTTACCCAACAATAGCCCATGGCAACAACAGCTAAAGAAAATGACTAGAACAGCTGTAGAATAAATCTGAAAACAAATTGCTAAATTCCTTAATTTAGTTGGGTTCGCATTACTCAATAGTGCTTTAAACTTGTGGACATTTGGGTGGTGGGTAAAATAATTTAAAAGCAACTCTCTTCTCCAGCTAGCTGAGGAGGCAGCTGCTATTCCAGAGTGCTGAGTTAAAATTTCTTTATAAAGGAGACACCCTGCCCAGGGTACATTTCCACATTCCGGTCCGTAACGATTTTAGGATAGCTGGCGTTGCGGAGGGTCAACAAAGGCCTTCACTTGGCTGCAGATTAACAGCTAGTGGAAAGGACTCTTAGTTTGAAAGTCATAATCTTCCACTAAGGA
>CM065681.1:77206573-77216573 GCA_017654935.2 Phymorhynchus buccinoides
CCGTGTGTGCTGGCGTTCTTGCGTGCGTTCTTTCGTTCGTGTGGTGTGTGTTTGGTGTGTGTGTGTGTGGTGTGTGTGTGCGTGTGCGTGCGTTCGTGTGCGTGCGTGTACGGCGCTTGTGGTGTGTGTGTGCTTTAGTGTGTAGTATGTGCTTGTGGTGCTTGTGTGTGTATGGTTATGTGTGTTACTAATTTTGTTAACATTAATACACTTGTAACCACTTTCTTGGAAAAATTTAGAAGTTTGGTTACGTACACATTGCAAAATGACAGATTGTGAAGAAAATTTGAACATGTGGCAAAGAGATATAAGTGACCATTGCAAATATGTCGTAAGGTCTGTGTACACGTTATCTGCAATTCACAAAATATTACTATTTTCCCCATGGCACACGTGAGTGTAAGTCATATTAAGGTCTGTGTCACGTTTAACATTATTCATGGAGATTTTCTATTTCCCCATGGCAACTCAGTGATAGCTCACTCTTAATAAATTATGACCATGCGGAAATAGAAATATCTTGTGAATAGGTTAACGTGTACACAGACCTTATAGAGTGGAAAAACATTGTGTTGCCAGGTGAATAATGACTATTTGTGTAGCCACCCCTTGGTGTGGTTGCTGTAGTGCGGTGTATTGTGTGAATTGTGTAAGTGTGGCCAGACGAAAGAGTTAGGAAATAGAATTGACAAGTGACAATGTCTCTCTGTAACATAAACAAAATAAACACGGGCATAAGTATCACATCTACATCATAAATCAACCTGAAATGAACAATACTGTACTGAACATTCCCAAACAGTAAAACGTACACGAGGCATTGGTCTAAGCATCACTGACAGCTATGAATGATGCCTACATCCCAAAGCATTTCAGTTATTTTCTCAAGATAGCTATTTATCATAATGTATTATTCTTTGATCAATATAACCTCACTAAGATTATACATGAATAACGGTTATTATGATTGTGATGACTTTTAAGTCATCAACAAAAAATGTTCGAACTCTGCACCCCAGACTCTAAAAACCAATTCCTTCTCATTTCATGGAGCATTATCTCTAAAGACAATTTCCATGAAATTCAGTTTATAACTTGCCTCAGTAGAATAAATAAATCTTCTGGACATTAAAAATTACTGTGAACACATGACATAAACACAGAAAAATAATGAAAGCATTTAAACTAACTGCAGCACCAGTAGATCTAGATGCCACAAGATCGTTACAGAGCATCAGCTTTCCTGAATAATTACATCAATTGAAATGGTTTCTGGACCAAACAAAAATAAGAAATAAAACAACACCCACCTGCTTTAGAGAAACGACTGTTGTAAACAAACACGGACAGAGCTGAAAACACGTTTACCTCTCACTGAATGTAAGTGGCCTGTGGCTCAACGTTCTTTTTCTTAGTAACCTGAAGGATTTGGCTAGTAATAATAAGTACTAGCCAATGAAAACATTAATTTACGAAAGTTGTGCAATATTTTTGTATTAGATAATAAAAAATAGTTACAATAGTTAATTAATTTCGTAGCTCGTTGGATGGCTTAATTCATAACAAATAAATACATAGGATAGACTATAACGGTTATTCTACTTTCACTTTTACGGACGCTAAAAGAACAGAGTTATATTCCCTTTATGTATATTTACTAATTTCCGGTAAGGAAAGTTACTCTTACTAAAAGTATCAAAACAAAACATGATACTTTCGCGAAGCTTACATGCACAGGTCAAAGGACTACTGACTAGTAACTGGGTAATAATAAACTATCGAGGTTAGACAGTAATTATCCAAGTTACATGTGAATTATGTTAACGTGTACACAGACCTTAACTCTCTTCATTCGCACAGAAAGAAAGCAAGCAGTTGGTTTTAAAAAACAATTCAGTGGCACCATATACCGTTCCCCAATGCTTACCCCTTCTCTCCCAGTCAGCCCGAGTGCTGACGACGCACCTTACAACGGTTCAGCTTACAACCTGCCGGATTGGTATCACCTGCTTGCAGGTAGAAATATCTCCCCACCAGAGAACTGCCTTGTGGTTCCCTTCAGTCAGATGACTCTACTTCCGGATGGCGTCATGGACACAGACGGAAGCATGACAGTCACGAAGATCACAAACTGCGTGCTTGTGTGGCTCTTTCTGATTGGAGGACCCACCAACGTCATCAACATGGCGGTGTTTTTCAAACAGGGTCTCAGAGATCGGGTCACGCTCTGTCTGTTTTTCTTGGCTCTCACCGACGCCGTGGTTCTCACTTCCAACATGATTTTCCAAGCCCAGCAGGTGCTTTGGGACTTTCGAAAGAAGGGAGTCGGTTCCCATCTCGCGTTCGTAGGCAACAACAATTTAATGATGATTTTAGGCGCTTATTACGCTTCTCCCGTCTTGTCAGCCATCATTGCAGTGGAGAGATGTTTGTGTGTATTCAATCCGTTAAAGGCTCAAAGCTTGATACGAACCAGGACCATGGTTGTGATTATCGTACTGGTCTACGTCTCCGTGTACTCTCTGTCTTTCATGCTGTTTTTCCGAATCAAGTTCGGCTGTTTCTTCGATCCAATCACTGGTCAAACTCGGACGGACTCGCAGGAAGGGAAGTTCTACCGCAACAACAAAGACGTCATTAATTTCATGGACGGGGTGGTGTTTGGGGTTGGGGTGTTAGGGGGGACGGTGGCCGTGGTCACTGTTTCTACAGGACTGACCATTGTCAAGCTGGATCAGATCAGACAATGGAGGGCGGAAGCGGCGTCATTGTCGTCACGTGACGTAGCGTTGACCCGGATGTTGGTGGGCAGCTCCATCTTATTTGTGATCTGCGTGTCTCCTTACGCTCTGTTCAACATCATGCGGCTGTTCTTCCCTCAGCTGGACAGTGGGCACAAGGAGCACAACCTGTTCGTTAGCTGCTCCAGGCTGGGAGAGATCTTCAGCCTAGTCAAGCCCTGCTCCAGTATCTTCATTTATTACACAATGGGCTCTCGTTTCCGGGAAGTGTTCTGGTCTCTCTTTGGCAAAAAAACGTCAAACAGTTCCAAAGCGCAAACACGTGACATACCATCCGTCGCTAAATCCTAAAAGATATCGTTGACAAAGCGTGATGAGAAGAAAACCTCAACCTACTTTAAAGTGCAGAAATTTGACTTACCAAATGTTGTTAACCCATAAACCTGTGGAGCGCCCGTGAGAGCCCGGAAAAAATTGCGGTCTGTTCCTGCGAAGCGCCCGCTAGCGCCCAATTTGCACTTGCCGACTGGCCACAGACTGTACTGTTTTCATAAACGAGAATTTCGCACCGCGTGATTTGCGTGTTAATCACTTCCTGTAGTTTCTTTTGGAATTTACTGTGTCAAAATTGATCAACTTTTCACAATGTTATGATTTTTTTAAGTCAACAATAAAAAATTTAGTTGTCCAACGAAAAATAATAGCGTCTGTTGAACAATATCGTACACGATTACGGCGATTTTGACGGCTTTTTAGCGTGGGAACGTGTAGAAATGGATCCAGTAGGGGTTGAATGTGACCTAGGTAACAGACTTCGAAGCTCCCGACGCCAAAATCGATGATCTGACACACACAAAATTCGCGAAAGTGGGTAAAGTCATCCGAATGGCTACAGTGTAGAAATCATAGAGAAACTGTTGTAGGCTGCACTGTTTGCAAAGCCCATCTTTGCAATGGACATTGTGTTGCAGTGTTGTTGCGCATAGCTGTAGTAGACTGAATATTCAGTTCTCTGGTTCCAAACTGGGAGCCTTCTGGATTAATTTTGGACATTTATTTATTGCTATTTTTTGTTGTTGCACATTTTCCCGTCCCATGTAACACCTTATTGTTTTGTAAGTACTCAGTACCATAAATTTGAAATTAGTGTTTCTTTGTGACTTTTCAGAGCATCAAGAACATAAAATATATAATTCTATGCATCTATAGACTAAAATTATATCTTTGTGGTTTTTTTTAACTACCTACCGTAGTGAATTGCGCAAGTTATTTCCTTTGACATGGTATTTCATAGCAAGGTTAGCGTTGGGCGAGTTGGGGGTAAGTGGGTCAAATCCACAAAGATCATCAAAATTGTCTGTTGTGGCGATACTCAAATCTAAGAAATTTCTCTTTTTTATTGCTTAATTCTGTTTTATCTCCTCCATTGTCATAACTCAGTTGGCTCAGTAAGTTACTTCACCTTACAGCCGATCACGACAGGGTATTCGATTGGGTTTCGAAAAAACATTATTGTAAAAAAAAAAAAAAAATTACGTTACGAAGAGTTATCGACTGATATTTTCAGAAAAGATTAGCAACTCCATACATTAATCGATCGTGAAATATCAGATTTCATACCTTCATCGTTTTGTCAGCTATTGACGGAAACAGTTTACACATCAAATGAAGGCATTCTGAACTATTGCTTTCAACGTGCTTTGCCTGACAACACACTGGTAAAATATGCAATGATTGGTTTCATCCAAGAGGAGGGAAGGCCAGAGCATACTAATATCAGATTGCAACGTCATTTTTTGAGAGTTGGTTCAACGCAGAAATAAAAACAAAACTCTCCAAAGTTCTTAATGCCTTGATCAGGCTCATTCGTTCTTAGCCGTTGTACTTGTGCAAGATTCCTAATGAGGCTCATTCGTTCTTAACAGTTGTAGTTGTGCAAGATTCCTAATCAGGCTCATTCGTTCTTAACAGTTGTAATTGTGCAAGGTTCCTAATGAGGCTCATTCGTTCTTAACAGTTGTAGTGCAAGATTCCTAATCAGGCTCATTCGTTCTTAACAGTTGTAGTTGTGTAAGATTCCTAATCAGGCTCATTCGTTCTTAACAGTTGTAGTTGTGCAAGGTTCCTAATGAGGCTCATTCGTTCTTAACAGTTGTAGTTGTGCAAGGTTCCTAATCAGGCTCATTCGTTCTTAACAGTTGTAGTTGTGCAAGATTCCTAATCAGGCTCATTCGTTCTTAACAGTTGTAGTTGTGCAAGGTTCCTAATGAGGCTCATTCGTTCTTAACAGTTGTAGTTGTGCAAGGTTCCTAATCAGGCTCATTCGTTCTTAACAGTTGTAGTTGTGCAAGATTCCCAATCAGGCTCATTCGTTCTTAACAGTTGAGCAGTGTCATCGTTTCTCTTTGTTCTCTCAAGAAATCAGAGGGACTTCATTCTTATTCTCTTATCGGATATATTAACGTGTTTCTTTCAACAATGTCTAAGAATACTGACAATTGAATAAATAGGCGCATTAGCGGATGGTTTTATTTTCTGACATCTTTCTGTTCAACCTATAGTAGTGTCCGATTGTGGGCCAGAAAATAATACAGATGGTGCACAGAAGAGTCACTTATCATGAAATGTTTTTTCTTTGCTCCATATATGTGTAATATTAGGCAATAGGTACTTTATATGTACTTTATCGTCTGTGAAATTCGAGTTGGTCCCACCTGGACAGTGCGTCGCAGCCAGAGGCGCGCCACCTTTTTTTGCAATTTTTGTGTGACTGATGAGGCAGGAAAGGGAGGGGGGTACATTTTGACCAAATGACAACTTTTTCGTTGCCACTGGGTTTAACGAGTGCCAAGTGCATGGGCACAAGGG
This sequence comes from Phymorhynchus buccinoides, assembly GCA_017654935.2. Lineage (NCBI taxonomy): Eukaryota > Metazoa > Mollusca > Gastropoda > Neogastropoda > Raphitomidae > Phymorhynchus > Phymorhynchus buccinoides. The sequence continues at coordinate 77,212,183 of CM065681.1, forward strand.
ACCTCGGTTTATCGTCTCTTCTAAAAGACTCCACGTTCAGACCGTAAGGCTTAGTGTAAAGTAACAGGAAAAATCCCCTGTACCCAGGTTCGAACTCGGGTTTACTTGACACGAGTCGAACGCGATACCTCTTTGCCACTCTACACCCTAATAGAATGGAAGGTTTCCCTATATATTATTATATAATAGGAAGGTTTCCCCGTGTATATTGGAAAAAGGCCCCCAAAACATAACAATTTTCCAAAGTTATAATATGATGCTCCTTGCTTTGTTTTAGGCGATTTTAATCACTGTGACCTTTTAACTTCTCTTCCTGTTTTTAACCAATACGTATCTTGCTACACCCGGAATGAAAAGACCCTTGACTTGTGCTATGGTAACGTCCCAAATGCTTTTAAATCTGTCGCCCTGCCTTCTATCAGTGGTTCTGATCATAACTGCGTATGTCTCATGCCTAAGTACAGACCCAATATCCAGACTGACCCTGTGGTGAGAAAGTGTGTGAAAATGTGGACGCCTGAAAGAGTGGAGGAGTTGAGAGGATGCTTGGAATGTACGGAATGGAGCGTGTTGACTGATTCGTGTGAGAATGTGAATGAAGCTGCTGACGTTGTGTCTGATTACATTTAATTTTGTGAAGACACGATTATTCCCCAGAAAACTGTGAAGATTTTCTCCAACAATAAACCCTGGGTGACCAAGTCTCTTACGACTACAATAAATCAAAAGAAGTTTATTTTTCAGACTGGAACAAAAGCAGAGAGAAAGACCATCCAAAAAACACTTTCAGACAAGATACGTGAACAGAAAAAGGCTTAAAAAGAACAGGTTGAGTCTCAGCTCCAACGGGGAAAAATGGCCGATGCCTGGAAAGGATTGAAAACCCTCACTGGGCAGAATAAGCCAGCCAGCCAGACATCAGTCATGCAACTGGAGGAAAAACAACAATTTTCGTAAAACTGAATGAACTTTTATTGCCATTTCGAGCGTGATGATGTGAAAGAAGATTTGGATCATGTTGTGAACAGACTGAATGGAATGTGTGATGAACGTGTGGACGATGCGAGTGAATGTGTGATTGATGCTGCAGAAGTGGAAGGTTTGTTTAGCAAACTGAAGATCAGAAAAGCTGTTGGCCCTGACAACATCAGCGGGCGTCTTTTAAAATCGTGTGCTAGTCAATTATGTCATGTTTTTAGTATGTTGTTTTCATGGTCTGTGAATGCTTGTTCTGTTCCTGATCTATGGAAAAAGTCTATCATATGTCCTGTCCCAAAGAAAACTAAGCCCTCTTCCTTGAATGACTATCGCCCTGTTGCTTTGACCTCCATCGTTATGAAATGCTTTGAAAGACTCATTCTCAAATACATCTAATCAGTTTGCATACAAACCCAACAGAAGTACAGACGATGCAACACTCACTCTCCTTCACAACACATTCACACACCTGGAAAAACCTGGATCTTTTGTACGAATCCTTTTTATTGATTTGTCATCTGCCTTCAACACAATCCAACCTCATCTACTTGCCACTAAACTCCTCTCCTACAACGTCTGTCCTCGCTTTGTTAAATGGATAATCAATTTTCTTGTCAATAGATCTGTCTGTCCGCTTTCAGAAAGCTATCTCGTCCGTAAAGCACACTTCTACTGGTTCTCCTCAAGGCACTGTATTCTCACCTGTTCTCTTCACTCTATGCACTAACAACTGTACTGGCGCTGACTCTGCCCCACTTGTGAAATACTCTGACGATTCTGCTCTCCAAGACCTTACAAACACTGACTTTGTATATTTTGCAGAATGGTGTGAACAGAACTACCTGGACCTTAATGTACAGAAAACAAGAGATGTTGATTGATTTTTTAGAAAGAACCCACCTGTTGTGCCTGACCTTTTTATTCGTGGTGTGAAAGTTGAGCGTGTGAATGAGTATAAATATTTAGGAACAATGATTGATGATAAGTTGAATTTTACTGCAAATGCTAATCTTATCCACAAGAAATGTCAATATCGAATCTATTGCTTGCAAAAACTTACAAAATCTTCAGGTGAATGAAACTGTTCTGCAAGGCATTTACATGTGTTTTATTGAATCTGTTTTAACGTTTTCCTTCATCTGTTGGTTTGGCAGCGTGAGTGTGAAAATAAAGAATGTGTTGAGTAAAACGGTGCATGTCTGTAGCAAGATTGTGGGTGTGAGACAAGAAAGTATGAGTGTGTTATATGAGCGAGGTGTGAAGTGGAAAACGCGAATGATTGTCACTGACAGCAGCCATGGTCTTAGTCAATTCTACGAGCTTTTACCCTCTGGAAGACGCTACCACATGCCCACATTCAAGACTCTACGGACAATAAATAGTTTTATCCCAGCTTCCATTTCCCTGCTAAACAACTGAATGTGGTTCTGAGCGAATGTCAAGTGTGTCTAAGCGATTGAGGTGAATGGTATGCAAAGTGTATACTCTCTCTCTCTCTCTCTCTCTCTCTCTCTCTCTCTCTCTCTCTCTCTCTCTCTCTCTCTCTCTCTCTCTCTCTCTCTCTTCCCCTCTCTCTGGTGAGTGTGTGTGGAGGGATGTGTGCGCGCATGTTTCCATTATTGGTAGTTAATATTGAATTTTGTTTATAATTGGAAAATGCATTTTATGCCATGTGTATGGGATGAATTTTAATGCACTGTTTGTATTAGTATTTTGTATAAATCTACATATTTTACAATGATTGGCTTCTAATGTTCACTTCTTAAGACATTTGGACAAGTTTGATCAAATGTTTCTATTTTGGCATTTCAAATGCTCTAGCATTTTTCAGTCCTAGAGATCAGAAGAACGGTGCCTCCCCTCCAAAGGAGGAAGCAAAGCTAAACCAGCACTTTTTATGGGGGTTTTAGAACATAGATCAAGATACCAAGTTACTATAACTGGTCTTGATTCTGATGTTCAGTTCTAAGAACATTTGGACAAAAAGTTTTATATACCCCTGGTGTGTGTCTGTGTCTGTGTGTACGCGTGCGTGCGTGCGTGCGTGCGTGCGTGCGTGCGTGCGCGGGCGCGCGCGTGTGTGTGCGTGTGCGTGTGCGTGCGTGCGTGCGTACGTGTGTGTGTGCGTGTGCAGTAGACTACTCTGCCCCTGTCGGACGTTTCACCAAAGAAGACGCTAAGAGGTTTTTATACGTCGTCTGTGGTCAAACATGGCCGACACAAGTTGAGGTATCATGTCTAAGGGCACGTACACATACACGCGGAGATGACGTGCGGAAACCCATGCGCAATCCGTAAATAAGTAAACGAAAGAAGGGAAAAGATAAGCGCACGTGTCAGAATTTCCCCTAATCCGTACATTTTTACCCTTCTTTCTTTTGCTTACTTCTAGGTTTCCGTATGAAACTAACGCGTCCCGTGTGTCTCCGCCCTACATTGGCATAGGATACATTTTCATTGATCCAGCTCCCTGTCAGTGACCACAACTTAAAGACACACTGACGCACCACGATTAAGTCCCTTGGATTTTTTTCTGGGTAGCTGTGACCCACATACAAATGTCCCCAACTTCAAATTGAGGCTGCTCTTTAAAATGATGTTTCGTTTTCAATTTGGGGACATTTGTATGGGAGTCAAACCTGGTCAAAACAAGATTTCTTACTAGCTATAAGAGGGAAAGCACGTGAAACCCGTAATTTTGACACGTGACCTGGTGGGGTTTTAAAGGTCAGTGCGCTTCTCTTACAAAGCGTGCAGATTGTTCCAAAATCGATTTGGATTATAAACTCTGACGTTATTCAAAGTCACAAACATGCATAAAACTGAACGCAATCGTACCGTTAGCTCAAAGTTAGCAAAAATATTTTTAGACCTATTTTCTTCTCTGTCTTCAACTACCATCAAATCTCGTTTACGCGGAATTAGCTATATGACGTCACTCGGGGGAAAAAAGAAGTGTTCTTTGGTCACCCAAAATGTAGACTCTAGTTCAGTGGGCCTAGTTTTAGTGGAGGAATAAAACTATGAAGGTACGCGTACGGCGTAAACTAATTGCTTTTAAAGCTATTTCAATTGTTTCGAATTTTCGTAAGCATACTTAACAATCCTAGAAAGTTTTAACCAAAATTAAATGGGGGGAAACAGAGTAAATCGCTAATTAAAGTAAGCACTATTTTCTTTTGCGCATTTAGCTCCTTTCGATATTGTACGGCTTACAGTGATTGCGTGCGTAGTGACGTCTTGGAAAAAACACACGCCCTTTACAAAAAGCATCTCATCAACACAAAAAATAAGAAGTAAAATTGCATCAAATCACTGTTTCTAAGTTATCTAACTATCATGCTTCATGAAACATTGCAGTTTGTTCTGAATCGACATCAATGGCGTAGTAATACAGCAGTCTTTGTCACCAA
>CM065681.1:77219073-77223353 GCA_017654935.2 Phymorhynchus buccinoides
ATTATCAACAATCAGAAATTTAAAAGCAATTAGTTTGTCCTATTTTATCTTTCTTCTCAGGCTATTTAGCGTAAGATTAATCTTAAAACGGCAAAAAGTATTTGCTTTAAAATGTTTGATTGTTGATAATGGTACATTGATACATCCAAAATGCATTCTGATGGTTTTAACCCAAAAAACTTGGGGGGATTTAACAAAATTACGCCTTTTGTATTCGTAAATTAACCTGTCATCAAGCGCCTATTGTTCGACAATGTGGTTTCGCGTCTGTCACACAACACTGACAATGCTTCTTTCCACCATGTCAGATCTAAAGCAAATCTTCAATAAACTGTTTTTAGAATATATTGTGATAACTATAATAACAATCCAATTTAAAATACACAAAAATACTTACTGATTAAATTAATTAAATATGTTTTAGTTCACAATCAACTGTTCTATTTAACGCTTACACTTTGACACATCAAAAGCATGACAACATTTTCAGTAATTATTACGCCATACAATAATACGTAAATTAAAACGTTTAAGCCCGCATTTATTTAGAAAAACGTGTCCAAGCCCCTGTGGCGGTGTATTTTTACCTCTATGAGATAAGTAGTCCTAGCCGGAAGTAGTCCTAGCGTAGCCAATCAGAATCGTTTGTTTGTCCGCCATTGTGAATTTTACGAAACTAAGTGCATGGCTTTGTACATCGATTTCTCGGCAAATATGTAGATTTACACCCTCCTGCTCTATTTCTTGGTTCTTTCCGTGGTTAGGGATAGGGTTAGGGTTAGGGATAGGGTTAGGGTTAGATGGGTACAGTTCGCATGCGAGAGGTAGATATTTAATGACAGGTACTTATTTATCATAACAACCCATAGTAAAAGTAGACCCATCTTGTCGTCTCAAATGGACAAAATCAGGTCATACACATGCCTCACCTTTTCACGTATTTCGTATAATCATTTAAAGCACTGGTACGTTTGATGTCATTTGGTTTGCTAAAAGGATACTTCTATTTATGTATGCGTTTGTAGCAGCGGTTTCACATGAAAAACATAGATTTACACCATAATCATCTGACAAAAAAGAGCAAGATGAAAAACAGGCCTGATCCTAATTATTCACATACTCAATAAAGAAAGAAACATTCATGACGTCTTCTATTTGCATTATATGCCAACATTTTGGACCACCTCGCTAGATCTAGGTCAAAGCGCATTGCACATTTCAGAGTAAAATGTCCCTGCATTAACGTGATTTTACAAGAATATGTTATTATAATCAGGTAAAGGAAGGACTAGAGTTTTTCAGTCAGTTGTTTTTGTGAGTATGTGACTTGCAAGTTGGAAGGAATTGTACTCCAAAATACATTTTAAAAAATGAACTCCAAAATCGACCTTATCATGCTTATTATAAAGTATGTCAGGCGAGGTCACCTTACATTGATCATTGCTGTGGGGGTTGTTTGTGGCTCAAGCCACAAACCTATAACTCACTTTGTCGGTCGGTTGGTCTGTTGGTCGGTCTGTCGGTCCAAAATTGTCGCACATATTGTAAAAGAGAAACAAATACTTGAGCAAAGAGTAACATTTCAGTTGTCATATCTACAGTACTTATGTATGGAAAGAATTGTATACTGAACAGAGCACATGAATCTTCATTTTAAAGCGTACAAAATAATAAACATACGTAATACAGACACTGCAACAGACACGACGAGTATGCGGTGCTTCTTTCGATGAGTATAAGTAGAATAAATAGTTTTAAATGTTTTCCAAAAGATATAAAAAGTTACGAAATGGTGCAGAGATAACATTCTGGTTTACAGATTAAAATTATTGAAAAGCCAGGGGAGGCGACTCAGTGTATGTAATGATTGGAGTGGTAAAAATAGACCGCTGCCACAAACGATTGCGAATCCGCGCTTGTTAAAATAACATTTTGTTACCCTTGCTTTCGAAAATAAAGCCTTATCAAAACTCTGTGTTTGAACAATGCCTGATTATGTCGTGGAATTAGTTTCCACAAATGTTTATTTAATATACATAGGTTTACATTGTCACACGGCAAGACAGTTCGAGCAAACAACAAGGTCATATTATAACATAGCCAATGTCGAGAATTGAATCTTGGATTTTCTGTCTTGCAGATGTTTTCGTGTTAAGTTTTACATTCTTTTTGCACGTGGAAAATCTCAAAGAAGGAATGTTAAACGATGGTAGGCCACATTCAAACTTTGTAAGGATGTCGGTTTGTCATTGTCAACAATGACTTCCAAGTTTCAAGTTTTCAAGCTTTTATTCAGAACTTCCAGTCCTGGGGGCTTCGAAGTCATAACCATACAACACCATTAATCATGTCCCCGCACATAAACACAACAACGAAGATACGGATGCAAAACTAGTACTCATTTACAATAACAATTTACCCAACAATAGCCCATGGCAACAACAGCTAAAGAAAATGACTAGAACAGCTGTAGAATAAATCTGAAAACAAATTGCTAAATTCCTTAATTTAGTTGGGTTCGCATTACTCAATAGTGCTTTAAACTTGTGGACATTTGGGTGGTGGGTAAAATAATTTAAAAGCAACTCTCTTCTCCAGCTAGCTGAGGAGGCAGCTGCTATTCCAGAGTGCTGAGTTAAAATTTCTTTATAAAGGAGACACCCTGCCCAGGGTACATTTCCACATTCCGGTCCGTAACGATTTTAGGATAGCTGGCGTTGCGGAGGGTCAACAAAGGCCTTCACTTGGCTGCAGATTAACAGCTAGTGGAAAGGACTCTTAGTTTGAAAGTCATAATCTTCCACTAAGGACTAAGCTGTACCTTGATTTTCCATTACCGTCGAAAACCATTTATTGTACAACTGTCACTTTATTATTGGCCCAAACTTTCGGCTAATGTCAACCAATAATGATAATAAATAAAAGCCATTTGAGCAAAGAGTCCACTTTTCAAATCTACTGTCACCTAAATCGTCTCAAAGTTGCCCCCACTGTTTGGATGTCCGTGTAACTTCAGTCGCAGACTCCAGAGCATCAGCCTGTTGTGTTCGTCTTTGCCCACGATGCTCCACGACACCAGACCCGGCCACAGGGAGAGGAGCTACAGGTGCAGCTCTGCAGCAGCCGCCACTTACAACCTTGACATCACTGTGGGCTTCATCATGGCGACTGATGATATTTCGTATGCTAATGCACACAGTGGGCAAGGTATATGAGCGCAATCATTATGAGTTTGACTCGTTTTTTTATGAAGAAAATTGTATGGAGAACATCTAAAACGGGTCATTCACTACGGGCCTTTTTTTTTGGGGGGGTCAACCCATCAGGAGTTCTCTCCCTTTATTTTGAATTTTTTTAATACGATTTTGTTTTCTCAGCATTGAACTAAGAGTATGTTTATACGGCTTTGCAATCTTGTTAACATACGTACCGGTGCTGTGGCTTAAAATGCACCCCACAGCAAAGTCAACACCTGTCTGGAAAAGTGTCCCTCACAGAGCAGCATTTAACTTTGTGGTACACTTTTCGCAGATCAGTGTTGAAAGAAAACATAATCATACAAGACTTGAGCGTTAAGACGCTAGTCCACCAGCCGAGCGACAACATTTTCGACTCCAGTGACCTTGACCTTCGACCAATGACATACACTTTCGCACTTGGCCTAGATATCCTACAAGCATGCAAAATGCGATCCTCATATATCTCTCTGTTCAACGTTATCGTGTTAACATGCATACAGAAGCAGCAGGGACACTTTTTCTGCTCCAATGACCTTGATCCTCTGACCAATTACCTGCATTTGTTTACAGGGCATATATATTCTAATTACATATGCGCATGTAAACTTTGAACCTCCTAGGTCCCACCGTTCAAACGTTATCGTGTCAACAAACATAGTCAGTCAGGCAGCCAGGAACAAACGGACTCATTCCACTTATTAAACATAATGCCAAAAAGCCTGAATATACAAAGAGCTCGCACACCGCAGCTGACTGAAGCCGGTTGTTGGTTGTTTTTTACTCCCACCCTTTCACCTACACTACAGCTGGGGATCCTTGTGAATTCACTCACTGCCTCCAACAACACTAACACTTCCCACCTTCCACCTTTTCACCTTCCTGGGGGTGGGAAGTGAGAAAAGTGGGCTTCATTCTTTGCAAGGTTTGTGTAAGGCTGCGAAGTTATCACTCTTTGTAGCATTTAGGATTGTTGACACACAGAAGAAAGTTAAGCACACCACCACTTTTTTTTTGCTGTAGATGAGATGAAATCGAGATTTA
>CM065681.1:77223853-77228853 GCA_017654935.2 Phymorhynchus buccinoides
CGCAGCCAGAGCGCGCCACCTTTTTTTGCAATTTTTGTGTGACTGATGATGCAGTGAAAATGGAGTGGGGGTATATTTTTGACCAAATGACAACTTTTTTCGTTGCCACTGGTGCCACTGGTGGGTTTAACGGAGTCAACTACCTCAGTGTTCAGTGAGTAGTATTCTAGTCGCCAGTACGTTTGCCAAGTGCCCATGGGCACAAGGGGTGACCTCGGTTTATCGTTCTCTTCTCAAAGACTCCCTCCACGTTCAGACCGTTAAGGCTAGTGTACAGTAAAACAGGAAAAAAAAAAATCCCCTTGTACCCAGCAGGTTCTCTCGAACTCCCGGGTTACTTGACAACGAGTGAACCAACGCGATACCTCTTTGCCACTCTACACCCTAATAGAATGGAAGGTTTCCCTATATATTATTATATAATAGGAAGGTTTCCCCGTGTATATTGGGAAAACAAAAAAAAAATAAAACAAAAAAAAATTTGCGCCCCCAAAACATAACAATTTTCCAAAGTTATCTATATGATGCTCCTTGCTTTGTTTTAGGCGATTTTAATCACTGTGACCTTTTAACTTCTCTTCCTGTTTTTAACCAATACGTATCTTGCTACACCCGGAATGAAAAGACCCTTGACTTGTGCTATGGTAACGTCCCAAATGCTTTTAAATCTGTCGCCCTGCCTTCTATCAGTGGTTCTGATCATAACTGCGTATGTCTCATGCCTAAGTACAGACCCAATATCCAGACTGACCCTGTGGTGAGAAAGTGTGTGAAAATGTGGACGCCTGAAAGAGTGGAGGAGTTGAGAGGATGCTTGGAATGTACGGAATGGAGCGTGTTGACTGATTCGTGTGAGAATGTGAATGAAGCTGCTGACGTTGTGTCTGATTACATTTAATTTTGTGAAGACACGATTATTCCCCAGAAAACTGTGAAGATTTTCTCCAACAATAAACCCTGGGTGACCAAGTCTCTTACGACTACAATAAATCAAAAGAAGTTTATTTTTCAGACTGGAACAAAAGCAGAGAGAAAGACCATCCAAAAAACACTTTCAGACAAGATACGTGAACAGAAAAAGGCTTAAAAAGAACAGGTTGAGTCTCAGTTCCAACGGGGGAACATGGCCGATGCCTGGAAAGGATTAAAAACCCTCACTGGGCAGAATAAGCCAGCCAGCCAGACATCAGTCATGCAAATCTGGAGGAAAAACAACAATTTTCGTAAAACTGAATGAACTTTTATTGCCATTTCGAGCGTGATGATGTGAAAGAAGATTTGGATCATGTTGTGAACAGACTGAATGGAATGTGTGATGAACGTGTGGACGATGCGAGTGAATGTGTGATTGATGCTGCAGAAGTGGAAGGTTTGTTTAGCAAACTGAAGATCAGAAAAGCTGTTGGCCCTGACAACATCAGCGGGCGTCTTTTAAAATCGTGTGCTAGTCAATTATGTCATGTTTTTAGTATGTTGTTTTCATGGTCTGTGAATGCTTGTTCTGTTCCTGATCTATGGAAAAAGTCTATCATATGTCCTGTCCCCAAGAAAACGAAGCCTTCTTCCTTGAATGACTATCGCCCTGTTGCTTTGACCTCCATCGTTATGAAATGCTTTGAAAGACTCATTCTCAAATACATCTAATCAGTTTGCATACAAACCCAACAGAAGTACAGACGATGCAACACTCACTCTCCTTCACAACACATTCACACACCTAGAAAAACCTGGATCTTTTGTACGAATCCTTTTTATTGATTTGTCATCTGCCTTCAACACAATCCAACCTCATCTACTTGCCACTAAACTCCTCTCCTACAACGTCTGTCCTCGCTTTGTTAAATGGATAATCAATTTTCTTGTCAATAGATCTGTCTGTCCGCTTTCAGAAAGCTATCTCGTCCGTAAAGCACACTTCTACTGGTTCTCCTCAAGGCACTGTATTCTCACCTGTTCTCTTCACTCTATGCACTAACAACTGTACTGGCGCTGACTCTGCCCCACTTGTGAAATACTCTGACGATTCTGCTCTCCAAGACCTTACAAACACTGACTTTGTATATTTTGCAGAATGGTGTGAACAGAACTACCTGGACCTTAATGTACAGAAAACAAGAGATGTTGATTGATTTTTTAGAAAGAACCCACCTGTTGTGCCTGACCTTTTTATTCGTGGTGTGAAAGTTGAGCGTGTGAATGAGTATAAATATTTAGGAACAATGATTGATGATAAGTTGAATTTTACTGCAAATGCTAATCTTATCCACAAGAAATGTCAATATCGAATCTATTGCTTGCAAAAACTTACAAAATCTTCGGGTGAATGAAACTGTTCTGCAAGGCATTTACATGTGTTTTATTGAATCTGTTTTAACGTTTTCCTTCATCTGTTGGTTTGGCAGCGTGAGTGTGAAAATAAAGAATGTGTTGAGTAAAACGGTGCATGTCTGTAGCAAGATTGTGGGTGTGAGACAAGAAAGTATGAGTGTGTTATATGAGCGAGGTGTGAAGTGGAAAACGCGAATGATTGTCACTGACAGCAGCCATGGTCTTAGTCAATTCTACGAGCTTTTACCCTCTGGAAGACGCTACCACATGCCCACATTCAAGACTCTACGGACAATAAATAGTTTTATCCCAGCTTCCATTTCCCTGCTAAACAACTGAATGTGGTTCTGAGCGAATGTCAAGTGTGTCTAAGCGATTGAGGTGAATGGTATGCAAAGTGTATACTCTCTCTCTCTCTCTCTCTCTCTCTCTCTCTCTCTCTCTCTCTCTCTCTCTCTCTCTCTCTCTCTCTCTCTCTCTCCCCTCTCTCTGGTGAGTGTGTGTGGAGGGATGTGTGCGCGCATGTTTCCATTATTGGTAGTTAATATTGAATTTTGTTTATAATTGGAAAATGCATTTTATGCCATGTGTATGGGATGAATTTTAATGCACTGTTTGTATTAGTATTTTGTATAAATCTACATATTTTACAATGATTGGCTTCTAATGTTCACTTCTTAAGACATTTGGACAAGTTTGATCAAATGTTTCTATTTTGGCATTTCAAATGCTCTAGCATTTTTCAGTCCTAGAGATCAGAAGAACGGTGCCTCCCCTCCAAAGGAGGAAGCAAAGCTAAACCAGCACTTTTTATGGGGGTTTTAGAACATAGATCAAGATACCAAGTTACTATAACTGGTCTTGATTCTGATGTTCAGTTCTAAGAACATTTGGACAAAAAGTTTTATATACCCCTGGTGTGTGTCTGTGTCTGTGCGTACGTGCGTGCGTGCGTGCGTGCGTGCGTGCGTGCGTGCGTGCGCGTGCGGGCGCGCGTGTGTGTGTGCGTGTGCGTGTGCGTGCGTGCGTGCGTGCGTGTGTGTGTGCGTGTGCAGTAGACTACTCTGCCCCTGTCGGACGTTTCACCAAAGAAGACGCTAAGAGGTTTTTATACGTCGTCTGTGGTCAAACATGGCCGACACAAGTTGAGGTATCATGTCTAAGGGCACGTACACATACACGCGGAGATGACGTGCGGAAACCCATGCGCAATCCGTAAATAAGTAAACGAAAGAAGGGAAAAGATAAGCGCACGTGTCAGAATTTCCCCTAATCCGTACATTCTTACCCTTCTTTCGTTTGCTTACTTCTAGGTTTCCGTATGAAACTAACGCGTCCCGTGTGTCCCCGCCCTACATTGGCATAGGATACATTTTCATTGATCCAGCTCCCTGTCAGTGACCACAACTTAAAGACACACTGACGCACCACGATTAAGTCCCTTGGATTTTTTCTGGGTAGCTGTGACCCCACATACAAATGTCCCCAACTTCAAATTAAGGCTGCTCTTTGAAATGATGTTTCGTTTTCAATTTGGGGACATTTTGTATGGGAGTCAAACCTGGTCAAAACAAGATTTCTTACTAGCTATAAGAGGGAAAGCACGTGAAACCCAGTGATTTTGACACGTGACCTGGTGGGGTTTTAAAGGTCAGTGCGCTTCTCTTACAAAGCGTGCAGATTGTTCCAAAATCGATTTGGATTATAAACTCTGACGTTATTCAAAGTCACAAACATGCATAAAACTGAACGCAATCGTACTGTTAGCTCAAAGTTAGCAAAAATATTTTTAGACCTATTTTCTTCTCTGTCTTCAACTACCATCAAATCTCGTTTACGCGGAATTAGCTATATGACGTCACTCGGGGGGAAAAAGAAGTGTTCTTTGGTCACCCAAAATGTAGACTCTAGTTCAGTGGGCCTAGTTTTAGTGGAGGAATAAAACTATGAAGGTATGCTTACGGCGCAAACTAATTGCTTTTAAAGCTATTTCAATTGTTTCGAATTTTCGTAAGCATACTTAACAATCCTAGAAAGTTTTAACCAAAATTAAATGGGGGGAAACAGAGTAAATCGCTAATTAAAGTAAGCACTATTTTCTTTTGCGCATTTAGCTCCTTTCGATATTGTACGGCTTACAGTGATTGCGTGCGTAGTGTCGTCTTGGGAAAAAAAAAACACCCTTTACAAAAAGCATCTCATCAACACAAAAAATAAGAAGTAAAATTGCATCAAATCACTGTTTCTAAGTTATCTAACTATCATGCTTTATGAAACATTGCAGTTTGTTCTGAATCGACATCAATGGCGTAGTAATACAGCAGTCTTTGTCACCAAGATAAACAGTGGCTACCGAAGTAAGAGAAGCATGCTAAAACTTATGGGAAAATAAAAGATTATATGCATTTTTGTTTAGCCATTCTGTGTACAATAACAGTGACAATCACCTGTGTATGTTTCGCAAAGCGTAGCAAAGATTTCTGGAGAAATAAGTTGAGGCCTAAGGTTTACATCAATTAAATTTAAATTAGTCTAGATCTAGCAGACGACAAACTCACCAAGAGCTGTCAGACCATGCAAAAGATATTGCCGATATGCTCTGAATTCATTGTTGCCAGAAAACATGTAGATTCGACACATCACACCACACACACACACACACACACACACTA
>CM065681.1:77231353-77241353 GCA_017654935.2 Phymorhynchus buccinoides
ATTGTGATAACTATAATAACAACAACACAATTTAAAATAATTATACAAAAATACTTACTGGTTGAATTAATTAAATATGTTTTAGTTCACAATCAACTGTTCTATTTAACGCTTACACTTTGACACATCAAAAGCATGACAACATTTTCAGTAATTATTACGCCATACAATAATACGTAAATTAAAACGTTTAAGCCCGCATTTATTTAGAAAAACGTGTCCAAGCCCCTGTGGCGGTGTATTTTTACCTCTATGAGATAAGTAGTCCTAGCCGGAAGTAGTCCTAGCGTAGCCAATCAGAATCGTTTGTTTGTCCGCCATTGTGAATTTTACGAAACTAAGTGCATGGCTTTGTACATCGATTTCTCGGCAAATATGTAGATTTACACCCTCCTGCTCTATTTCTTGGTTCTTTCCGTGGTTAGGGATAGGGTTAGGGTTAGGGATAGGGTTAGGGTTAGATGGGTACAGTTCGCATGCGAGAGGTAGATATTTAATGACAGGTACTTATTTATCATAACAACCCATAGTAAAAGTAGACCCATCTTGTCGTCTCAAATGGACAAAATCAGGTCATACACATGCCTCACCTTTTCACGTATTTCGTATAATCATTTAAAGCACTGGAAAGCGCATTGCACATTTCAGAGTAAACTTTCACTGTATTAAGGTGATATTGCATGAAAATGTTATTATAATCAGGTAAAGGAAGGACTAGAGTTTTTCAGTCAGTTGTTTTTGTGAGTATGTGACTTGCAAGTTGGAAGGAATTGTACTCCAAAATACATTGAAAAAAAATGAACTCCAAAATTGACCTTATGTTTATTATAAGGTATGCCAGGCGAGGTCACCTTACATTGATCATTGCTGGGGGGTTTTAAATAACATTTTGTTACCCTTGCTTTCGAAAACAAAGCCTTATCAAAACTCTGTGTTTGAACAATGCCTAATTATGTCGTGGAATTAGTTTCCACAAATGTTTATTTAATATACATAGATTTACATTGTCACACGGCAAGACAGTTCGAGCAAACAACAAGGTCATATTATAACATAGCCAATGTCGAGAATTGAATCTTGGATTTTCTGTCTTGCAGATGTTTTCGTGTTATGTTTTACATTCTTTCTGCACGTGGAAAATCTCAAAGAAGGAATGTTAAACGATGGTAGGCCGCATTAAAACTTTCTGTGGATGTTGGTCTGTCATTGTCAACAATGACTTCCAAGTTTCAAGTTTTCAAGCTTTTATTCAGAACTTCCAGTCCTGGGGGCTTCGAGGTCATAACCATACAACACCATTAATCATGTCCCCGCACATAAACACAACGAAGATACGGACACAAACCTAGTACTCATTTACAATAACAATGTACCCAACAATAGCCCATGGCAACAACAGCTAAAGTAAATGACTAGAACAGCTGTAGAATAAATCTTAAAACAAATTGCTACTTTCCTTAATTTAGTTGGTTTCGCATTACTGTGCGAGTGCTTTAAACTTGTGGACATTTGGGTGGTGGGTAAAATAATTTAAAAGCAACTCTCTTCTCCAGATAGCAGAGAAGGCAGCTGCTATTCCAGAGTGCTGGGTTAAACTTTCTTTATAAAGGAGACACCCTGCCCAGGGTACATTTCCACATTCTGGGCCGTAACGATTTTAGGATAGCTGGCGTTGCGGAGGGTCAACAAAGGCCTTCACTTGGCTGCAGATTAACAGCTAGTGGAAAGGACTCTTAGTTTGAAAGTCATAATCTTCCACTAAGGACTAAGCTGTACCTTGATTTTCCATTACCGTCGAAAACCATTTATTGTACAACTGTCACTTTATTATTGGCCCAAACTTTCGGCTAATGTCAACCAATAATGATAATAAATAAAAGCCATTTGAGTAAATAGTCAACTTCTCAAATCTACTGTCACCTCAATCGCCTCAAAGTTGCCCCCACTGTTTGGATGTCCATGTAGCTTCAGTCGCAGACTCCAGAGCATCAGCCTGTTGTGTTCGTCTTTGCCCACGATGCTCCACGACGCCAGACCCGGCCACGGGGAGAGGAGCTACAGGTGCAGCTCTGGGGCAGCCGCCACTTACAACCTTGACATCACTGTGGGCTTCATCATGGCGACTGATGATATTTCGTATGCTAATGCACACAGTGGGCAAGGTATATGAGCGCTATCATTATGAGTTTGACTCGTTGTTGTTTTATAAAGAAACTTGTATGGAGAACATCTAAAACGGGTCATTTACTACGAGCTTTTCTTCTTGGTCGATCCATCGGGAGTTCTGTCCCTTTATTTGGATTTTTGTAATACTGTTTTGTTTTCTCAGCATTGAACTAAGAGTATGTTTATACGGCTTTGCCATCTTGTTAATATACGTACCGGTGCTGTGGCTTAAAATGCATCCCACAGCAAAGTCAACACCTGTCTGGAAAAGTGCCCCTCACAGAGCTGCATTTAACTTTGTGGTACACTTTTTGCAGATCAGTGTTGAAAGAAAACATAATCATACAAGACTTGAGCGTTAAGACGCTCGTCCACCAGCCGAGCGACAACATTTTCGGCTCCAGTGACCTTGACCTTTGACCTACATTTTCGCACTTGGCCTAGATATCCTACAAGCATGCAAAATGCCATCCTCATATATCCCTCTGTTCAACGTTATCGTGTTAACTAACATGCATACAGAACCAGCAGGGAAACTTTTTCTGCTCCAATGACCTTGACCCTCTGACCAATTACCTGCATTTGTTTACAGGGCATATATGCTGTAATTACATATGTGCATGTAAACTTTGAACCTCCTAGGTCCCACCGTTCAAACGTTATCGCGTCAACAAACATAGTCAGTCAGGCAGCCAGGAACAAACGGACACATTCCACTTATTAAACATAATGCCAAAAAGCCTGAATATACAAAGAGCTCGCACACCGCAGCTGACTGAAGCCGGTTGTTGGTTTTTTTTACTCCCACCCTTTCACCTACACTACAGCTGGGGATCCTTGTGAATTCACTCACTGCCTACAACAACACTAACACTTCCCACCTTCCACCTTTTCACCTTCCTGAGGGTGGGAAGTGAGAAACGTGGGCTTCATTCTTTGCAAGGTTTGTGTAAGGCTCCGAAGTTATCACTCTTTGTAGCATTTAGGATTGCTGATAATATACACACAGAAGAAAGTTAAGCACCCCACCACTTTTTTTGCTGTAGATGAGATGAAATCGAGATTTATTGCAAATAATCAATAAAGAATGAAACAACATTGATTGGTAAATGAAAGTTTGACTATCTGACTATAAGAAAACGCATAATTTAATGTATGGTTTTACAAATGCATTCTAATATTCTGAAACAAAAAGAGTTGTCATGTTCAATTTTTAAAATACCATGTTTAATTATCAATGTAACAATTTCATATGGCTATATCAAAAGTTAATTATTGTGGGAAAACGTCATGAGGAGTGTCCAAAACTCATTTGGCAAATCAAAGTTCAGTAGCGTGTGTTTCCTCCCTGTGCCTGGATGACTGCTTCAACCCTGCGTCTCATCCCTCCTGTCAGACTTGTAATAGCTTAGCCTTTTTCTTTATGTATACTTGATGCTAAAAGAATCGTCGAGTGAAAGCCACAAGGTGCTATCAGCCCTTCTGTGTTCTTTGTGTGATAGTCCCTTCTGTCTGTCCCATGATGAGCACGTAATGAGCTGAGGTCCAAAAAACGTGTAGGAAAGGCCATCTTAAAAAGGTTAAGCACCCCTTAAAGCAAATTAGCTATTACAAGTCTGACAGGAGGGATGAGACGCAGGGTTGAAGCAGTCATCCAGGCACAGGGAGGAAACACACGCTACTGAACTTTGATTTGCCAAATGAGTTTTGGACACTCCTCATGACGTTTTCCCACAATAATTAACTTTTGATATAGCCATATGAAATTGTTACATTGATAATTAAACATGGTATTTTTTTAATTGAACATGACAACCCTTTTTGTTTCAGAATATCAGAATGCATTTGTAAAACCATACATTCAATTATGCGTTTTCTTATAGTCAAACTTTCATTTACCAATCAATGTTGTTTCATTCTTTATTGATTATATGTATTTGCAATAAATCTCGATTTCATCTCATCTACAGCAAAAAAGTGGTGGGGTGCTCAACTTTCTTCTTTGTGTATAGATTGAGTCCCCCGTGGGGATATCGCGGGGTCTTTTATATAATAGTTCCCCCACCTTCTGGAAGTTCTGTGCTTCTGGAAGTTTTTTGTTTTCTTGTGTTTTTGTGAAGTGCTTAGAGCCCCTTAAGGAGAATAGAGCGCTATATAAATTGTCATTATTAATATATTATTATTATTATTATTATTATTATTATTATTATTATTATTGTAGCTTCCTCTAATCTGTCACTCTCTTTGACTCTTGCCTTTTCCCTTTGCTTACTGCCATCTACTACCTTTCTGCCTTACCCGGTCCATTCATTCTCCTGCCTTTTTTCACAAAAAACTTTCAAGAACATTTCCCCCAGCCGAAGTCGGACTTGCTGGGGGCTAACTGTTTCTTAGTTAGACGCATAACGGCAGCATGACGCATCTGCGCTCATAATTGACAGGAAACTGAGCGATCGAAGAAGAAGACGATTGAGTGCCTAGAGCAAATTTTCTCTCTCGCTCTGTCTCTGTCTGTCTGTCTGTCTCTGTCAATGTTTCTGCCTGTCACTGTTTCTGCCTGTGTGTGTCTCTCTCTCCGTATGTCTGTCTGACTCTCTCAGTATCTCTCTCTCTCTCTCTCTCTCGGTCTCTCTCTCTCTCTCTCGGTCTCGGTCTCTCTCTCTCTCTCTCTCTCTCTCTCTCTCTCTCTCTCTCTCTCTCTCTCTCTCTCTATGTATGTCTGACTCTCAGTATCTCTCTCTCTCTCTCTCTCTCTCTCTCTCTCTCTCTCTCTCTCTCTCTCTCTCTCTCTCTCTCTCTCTCTCTCTCTCTCTCTCTCTCTCTCTCACTCTCTCTCTCTGTCTCTTTGTATGCGCGCGCGCGAGACAGAGAGAGAGAGAGAGAGAGAGAGAGAGAGAGAGAGAGAGAGAGAGAGAGAGAGAGAGAGAGAGAGAGAGAGAGAGAGAGAGAGAGATTGTAAGCACATCGAATCAAGGAAACAGATAATTAATGCGAGGGAGGGGGGGGGGGGGTAAAAACAGAGAAAGACACTTAACTTACAGAGACAGGCAGACAGACAGGGATGTGAGTGAAAGATACGCAGGAAGGGAATAAGAGAGCGAGGAGGAGAGGGAATGAAAACTCAAAGATAGCGAAAGAAAATATAAAGAGAGGAGGAGTGAAAAAGAAGAATAAAAGAGAGAGAGATGGGGGGGGGGGGGGATAAAGTGAGATAGAGATCAAGACAGAGGCAGACAAATTTCAAAGGATTAAAACGAAAACGTCAGGTGTTAAGATGTCGCCAGGAAGATCACTGCTGACAACAGGAATAGGATTAACCTATGAGTTCCGTACTAATACGTTTTCCAATGTCACACAGACGAAGTTTATCGGTCATTCTGCGTCTGGAAAAAGAACAAAAAGATTCAGGAATATAAACGTCTGTCGCCGAGCGGCAGACATGTCCTTTGTCCCCTTACCGCCATTACCTTCAGAGAGAGTGAGAGAGAGAGAGTGAGAGAGAGAGAGAGAGAGAGAGAGAGAGAGAGAGAGAGAGAGAGAGAGAGAGAGAGAGAGAGAGAGAGAGAGAGAGAGAGAGAGAGAGAGAGAGAGAGAGAGAGAGTGAGAGAGAGAGAGAGAGAGAGAGAGAGAGAGAGAGAGAGTGAGAGAGAGAGAGAGAGAGAGAGAGAGAGAGAGAGAGAGAGAGAGAGAGAGAGAGAGAGAGAGAGAGAGAGAGAGAGAGAGAGAGAGAGAGAGAGAGAGAGAGAGAGAGAGATGTGGACAGTGAGAGAGTTTTAAACAAACTTTCTACCTCCCGTCATCCCTTCTCTCTCCCAACCAAATTCACACCATTTCTAATTAACCCTGCATCGAATTCTCAGCTTTCCTCACCAAAAAACACAGTCTTCAAAACAACCTTTGGGCCTTTGTTCCCACTTTCTCAATCTTCTTTCCGTTTATTTTTGCTTTAAATTTACAATATGCTAATTACCCCAGTTATCCTAACTCCCTCAAGCATTTCCCATTTTCTGCGTTGAAATTGCTTGCGTTGACAAAATAAAAAAGGAAAATAAAATAAAAGCAAAAATTAAAATTTTGTTTTCAAATATCGAACGTCTGAAAGGGGTTAAACAAGGTGGGTCGCGTATAAATGTGCGTCCATTAGTCTGCAGACAAACGACTTGGTTCAGGCACGGTTTCTTTGCACAAGAAATTTGTAAAACGTTTTGTTAGCTTTCGGCAGCCTAAGCTATGGCACCTGAAAACCTGAAAAGTGTGCTAGCACCACAAAACATACTTTCCACCTTGTGCGCGCCGATCAATCACGTGACGATTGCAACTGAAGTCCTGTTTTGAAGTCGCAAGATGGCCAGCACCCAAGGACGTTGATGGCGTCATGGAGAATCCCTTCTTTTAAAAATACGATCTTCTTCTTCTTCTGCGTTCCCGGGCCATAAGGCCATAATGGGTACGTATGTGTCTGTTTTCCAGTTTTCACTGGTGTACTCGCTGCATTCAGCCGACACATTCCGATTTCGGAGGAGCTCAAAGGATAAAGCTATAATATGGAAGATATTTTGGAGATAAAAAAAAAGCCAGGAGAATGGGCCAAAAGTCAGAAAGATAGTAGATGACACAAAGCAAAGGAAAAGGCAGAGTCAAAGAGAGAGACAGATTAGAGGAAGTTACAAGCACAGAACTTCCAGAAGGTGGGGGAACTATTTGTACGGAAGACCACCCCCACCCCCACCCCAGGGTATCCCCACGGGGAGAAACATTATCATTACTAGCGCAACGCCAAGTAAAAGAAATACAGAGCTCCGGTAATGCCTAGTACCGGTAATGCCAAGTACCATCTTCTTCTCTCATCCTGCTCCTAGAGCTTTCATCAGGCTGTGTTAGTGGGGATAGAGACAGCAAGCTTACCGCTCCTAGAGCCATCAGGCTGTGTTAGTGGGGAGAGAGACCAAGCTTTCTGCCCTAGAGCTTTCATCAGGCTGTGTTAGTTGGGAGAGAGACAGCAAGCCGGCTCCTAGAGCTTTCATCAAGTGGGGAGACAGACAGCCGCTTACCGCTCCTAGAGCTTTCATCAAACAGCGGTGTTAGTGGGGAGACAGACGGGCTTACCGCTCCTAGAGCTTTCATCAGGCTGTGTTAGTGGGGAGAGAGAGAATTCTCTTTGAATATCAGGGCGGATCTAGGTGTTAGTGGGGAGAGAGACAGCAAGCTTTCCTCCTAGGTTTCATCAGGCTGTGTTAGAGAGAGACCAAGCTTACTTTTCATCTGTTAGCAAGACAGCAAGCTTACCGCTCCTAGAGCTTTCATCAGGCTGTGTTAGTGGGGAGGCTCAGCAAGCTTACCGCTCCTAGCGCGTTTCATCAGGCTGTGTTATGGTGTAGAACAGCAAGCTTTCCACCTAAGCTTTCATCACTGTCCCTGGGGAGAGACAGCAAGCTTCCAAATTTCATCAGGCTGTGTTAGTCCAGCTTACTGGTCCTACGCATCAGCTGTGTTGTGAAAAGGTGAAGCGGCACTCCTATCGCGCATCAGGCGTGTTAGTGGCTGTGTTAGGAGAGAGACAGCAAGCTTCGCTTTCATCAGGCTGTTTAGTGGGGAGAGAGACACAAGCTTATAGTCCTAGAGCTTTCATCAGGCTGTGTTAGTCTTACGCTCCTAGAGCTTTCATCAGGCTGTGTTATTCGAAGAGCAATCAAGCTTACCAGAGCTTTCATCAGGCTGTGTTAGTGGGGAGATACCGCTCCTAGAGCTTTCATCAGGCTGTGTTAGTGGGGAGAGAGACAGCAAGCTTACCGCTCCTAGGATCAGGCTGTGTTAGTGGGGAGAGAGACAGCAAGCTTACCGCTCCTAGAGCTTTCATCAGGCTGTGTTAGTGGGGAGAGAGACAGCAAGCTTTCCGCTCCTAGAGCTTTCATCAGGCTGTGTTAGTGGGGAGAGAGACAGCAAGCTTACCGCTCCTAGAGCTTTCATCAGGCTGTGTTAGTGGGGAGAGAGACAGCAAGCTTACCGCTCCTAGAGCTTTCATCAGGCTGTGTTAGTGGGGAAGCGATTCGGCTCCTAGAAAAATCAGGCTGTGTTAGTTAGAAGACAGCAAGCTTACCGCTCCTAGAGCTTTCATCAGGCTGTGTTAGTGGGGAGAGAGACAGCAAGCTTACCGCTCCTAGAGCTTTCATCAGGCTGTGTTAGTGGGGAGAGAGACAGCAAGCTTACACGCTCCTAGGCTTTCATCAGGCTGTGTTAGTGGGGAGAGAGACAGCAAGCTTACCGCTCCTAGAGCTTTCATCAGGCTGTGTTAGTGGGGAGAGAGACAGCAAGCTTACCGCTCCTAGAGCTTTCATCAGGCTGTGTTAGTGGGGAGAGAGACAGCAAGCTTACCGCTCCTAGAGCTTTCATCAGGCTGTGTTAGTGGGGAGACAGACAGCAAGCAAGAGCTTTCATCAGGCTGCTCCTAGAGCTTTCATCAGGCTGTGTTAGTGGGGAGAGAGACAGCAAGCTTACCGCTCCTAGAGCTTTCATCAGGCTGTGTTAGTGGGGAGACAGACAGCAAGCTTACCGCTCCTAGAGCTTTCATCAGGCTGTGTTAGTGGGGAGAGAGAGACAGCAAGCTTACCGCTCCTAGAGCTTTCATCAGGCTGTGTTAGTGGGGAGACAGACAGCAAGCTTACCGCTCCTAGAGCTTTCATCAGGCTGTGTTAGTGGGGAGAGAGACAGCAAGCTTACCGCTCCTAGAGCTTTCATCAGGCTGTGTTAGTGGGGAGAGAGACAGCAAGCTTACCGCTCCTAGAGCTTTCATCAGGCTGTGTTAGTGGGGAGAGAGACAGCAAGCTTACCGCTCCTAGAGCTTTCATCAGGCTGTGTTAGTGGGGAGAGAGACAGCAAGCTTACCGCTCCTAGAGCTTTCATCAGGCTGTGTTAGTGGGGAGAGAGACAGCAAGCTTACCGCTCCTAGAGCTTTCATCAGGCTGTGTTAGTGGGGAGAGAGACAGCAAGCTTACCGCTCCTAGAGCTTTCATCAGGCTGTGTTAGTGGGGAGAGAGACAGCAAGCTTACCGCTCCTAGAGCTTTCATCAGGCTGTGTTAGTGGGGAGACAGACAGCATGCTTACCGCTCCTAGAGCTTTCATCAGGCTGTGTTAGTTGGGAGAGAGACAGCAAGCTTACCGCTCCTAGAGCTTTCATCAGGCTGTGTTAGTGGGGGTGTGCCACACTCCGCCAAAGCACACTTCGCCAAAAATTTTGATGTTCACTCTCAGCACCGACAACCCCTCCCCAAGGCCGCTAGTGCACGAAAAGTAACATCTCGCCAAAAACCACTCTGCTCAGTTCGCCAAGAAATGACTGTTTTTGGTGACAAAGTGTTCACAAGTAATCACTGTCTTGAATTTTTGTTTGACGGGACTGTTCTAGCACTGTTCGCCCAAAATGGTTTCCTGTGACTTTCTGTTATTTTCTTACTATCCCTAACCCTATCCTTAACCCTATCCCTAACCCTATCCCTAACCCTATCCCTAACCCTATCCCTAACCCTAACCCTAACCCTATCCCTAACCCTATCCCTAACCCTATCCCTAACCCTATCCCTAACCCTATCCCTATCCCTAACCCTATCCCTAACCCTATCCCTAACCCTATCCCTAACCTAGGTTTGTGGCCCTATCCGGGCTAATGATTTGGCGAAGTGTAACCTATTTGGCGAACCCTATCCGAACCTAGGTTTGTGCGAAGTGTGGGCGAAGTGGCGAAGTGTTATGGCGAAGTGAGCTAAGTGATTTGGCGAAGTGAGGTTTGGCGAAGTGTGGTTTGGCGAAGTGTGGTTTGGCGAAGTGAGCTTTGGCGAA
>CM065681.1:77276353-77278853 GCA_017654935.2 Phymorhynchus buccinoides
TCTCTCTCTCTCCCTCTCCCTCTCCCTCTATCTAGTTATGAATGATAAATAATTTGCTGGCACCACTGGCACCATCTATCTTACCTCCTCCCACTGTTCCCTCAATATGCGATGTTTGTGGTTTGGTAATGAATTATGTATGTATTATTAGTTATATGCCGTTGTTCATTCTCCCCCTCCCCACTGTTCCCTTGTGACATGGGCAGAAGGCCTAGTCAGTAAACTGAGTTGAGTTAAGTTGAGTTGAGTTGACTCTCTCTCTCTCTCTCTCTCTCTCTCTCTCTCTCTCTCTCTCTCTCTCTCTCTCTCTCTCTCTCTCTCTCTCTCTCTCTCTCTCTCTCTCTATCTATCTATCTATCTATCTAGATATGAATAATAAATCTCAATAATTTGCTGGCACCACTGGCACCACTGGCACCATCTATATATATATCTATCTATCTATCTATCGATCGATCCCATCTTTGTTCACCCACACCATCTATCTGTCTATCTATCTCCCATCTTGTTCACCCACACCATCTCCAAATAAGAAGGCCCAATGTGATTGTGGGTTGTTTTGTTTTTGTTTTCACTGACTGGGCAATAGTTCATGAACCACAGCACAGAACCGCTTCAAATTTAAAGAGGGGAAGATAAAGGCACACAGAGAGAGGCAGACACAGTGTCTGCGAGGGATGAAGAAACATAATCAGAGACAAGAACCCCGGAGAGACATCATAGAGAGACAGAGACATACAAAGAGAGCGAACACAGCTATTTATCCAGCATAGGGCAGTGAGCGGATGCCTCGTGCCTCCATACGGGGAGCTGGACGACCCCACCCCCTCCGCTAGTCTCTCCCCGTGGGGATACAAGGGGGCCTTTCGTACAAAATAGTTCCCCCACCTTCTGGAAGTTCTGTGCTTGTAACTTCCTCAAATCTGCCACTCTCTTTGACTCTGCCTTTTCCCTTTGCTTTCTATCATCTACTATCCTTCTGACTTATTGGCCCATTCTCCTATTTTCCTACCTTTTTTCCAAAAAATCTTACAAATAATTTTTCTGAGCTCCTCCGAAATCGGAATGTGTCGGCTGTACGCAGTGGGGGGAAACCAGTGAAAACTGAAAACCGGACTCATACGTTCTTTACCCATTATGGCCATATGGCCTAGGAACGCAGAAGAAGAAGATTCAGCAGATTTTATGCTATACATGTCACAGAGGAATTCCTAAAATATTGCAAACATTTTTCTCTACCCAGGTTTAATGGTATTTTGGGGGGCTGGAAACTGGCTGCTAGCTGGCGGCGAAAGGGTTAAATTAAAGAAGTTCCTATAAAACTAGGCAGGACAAAATAAATGGACCGAGGTTGATGCCAGAAAATGTTTCCATGTTATGTCAGTCAGACCTCATGTAGGGGCAGAGGGGGGGGGAATACAACTGACCCTATGACGCAAGAGGCGACATCAAGCGATACAACAGACGGCCTAGTGACGTCGGTTGGGTTTGGGGAAGAAAGTAGTTTCTGAGAACGTAAAGTGGCAGAAGGACTGAAGGTGGAGGGTGGGGGGTGGGGGGTGGATATAATTTCGGATGGAGATGGGTGAGAGTGGGTCACGGGGTGGGTGGGTGGGTGGAACTTAGAGGGTGGGTAGAGGTGAGGCATAGAGGTCGGGTTTGACGTCACAGCGCGTGATTGGATCTGTCAAGTTGGTTCACCGTCATTGATGTGTGGTGTGGGGGTGGGTGTTTTTGGGGGGGTTTAGTTTAGGGGGAGATGTTCCGATTCTATGAGGGAGAGAGAGAGGGGGGGGGGGAGAGGAGGGAGAAAGAGAGACAGAGACAGATAGGCAGACAGGCAGATAGAGAATAATCCCTGTCGCCTGATCCTTATTTTTCTTACCCCCAAGAAGGAGGTGATAAGTATGTTTTTTGTCTGTCTGTATTTTTATCTCTTTGTATAATCATTCTCTATCTAAGTTTTATTTTTTGTTATTTTTATTTTTAATGACGTGAATATTATAGATTATTGTTTGAATGCAGGAATTATTTAAAGATTCACACCCTTTCGCCGCCAATGTCGCATTTTAGCACCACAATCGTTTAACACCCATGTCACTAAAGCTGGAGACAGACTATGCGCTGCCTCATATGACTCGATCAGGTCGTGACGTAGACCAACTTTTGTTTCCCGCACAGAAGAGGTCACAAGCCATCTGACTCGATCAGTGAAATTTAGAACCCGCCCTATTCGGCCATGTCACCTGACTGGGCCCGACTGAGTCAGACTGATCAAGCAGGATGGTATGCAAATGAGGTGAAACGTCACGACCTGATCGAATCACATGAGGCAGTCACATAGTCTGTCGCACGCTTAAAAGGCATCAAATCAGGTCCTGTTATCCAAAGACCCTATTTTCTTAATTTTGGGAGGTAAGGATAGGCCTAATGTCACAGAGGAATTCGCAATATTGTCAGATATTTTATGTTCTCTACCCAGTTAAATTTAATGGTATAT
>CM065681.1:77288853-77301353 GCA_017654935.2 Phymorhynchus buccinoides
CGACTAAATCAGTTTATAAGATTGTTTTTTGAAGACACATAAAATAAAACATCTTACATACATACATAGATTACACTAGAGAAAAATAAATTTACAATAAAGAATAACTGTGAGAGAGAGAGAGAGAGAGAGAGAGAGAGAGAGAGAGAGAGAGAGAGAGAGAGAGAGAGAGAGAGAGAGAGAGAGAGAGAGAGAGAGAGAGAGAGAGAGAGAGAGAGAGAGAGAGAGAGAGAGAGAGAGAGAGAGAGAGAGAGAGAGAGAGACTTATTTGCTTCAGACTTTATTATGTTTTCATGTTTCTTATTCGATTCTTTTCAATTTCATAAGTACGCTTTTCTCATATGTATGGAAACCGATGCAGTTAAATCAAATATTAACGTGCGTGCGATGCAGTTAAATCAAATATTAACGTGCGTGCGCGTGCGCGCGCACACATGAGAGACAGAGAGACAGAGACAGAGAGAATCAGAGAGACAGAGAATCAGAGAGACAGAGACAAAGAGACACCTCGGGGGACCTGCCATCCATTTTGCTGGCACCCAGTTAGGACAGCCCATTTTCTTGTGAGCAACCCCCTCATTCTCCCCCCTCTCTCTCTCTCTCTCTCTCTCTCTCTCTCTCTCTCTCTCTCTCGTCCGTTACTTCAGAATACATTATGCTTCAGATAGTGTGTGGGGGTGGGGGGGGGAGGGGGGGGGGGGTTATTGGTCTAACGGATTGCTAAGATAGTTTGTGTTTTAAAACAAATGGTCGTTGATGAACGATACTGTGCGCGCAAGCATGTGAGAGAGAGATGGGGAAAGGATATATTATATACGAGAGAGAGAGAGAGAGAGAGAGAGAGAGAGAGAGAGAGAGAGAGAGAGAGAGAGAGAGAGAGAGAGAGAGAGAGAGAGAGAGAGAGAGAGAGAGAGAGAGATTTGTTGTCTTTTTTGGGGCAGCTGAGGAGAGGGTGGGGGTCGGGTTCCGTGCAACCAGGAAACCCCTATGTAATCCACACACACATATGCACACGCTCGCGTGCGCGCGTATTTACACACAAGTTAAAGCAAAATACAGAAGTACCTTCGAAGTGAATATAGTACTAAGCTGGTTGCGACTCAGTAAGTCATAGAGATCGACAGCGTGGTTCATCTGGTAACTGTCTTTCGGTTGAGAGAGAGAGAGAGAGAGAGAGAGAGAGAGAGAGAGAGAGAGAGAGAGAGAGAGAGAGAGAGAGAGAGAGAGAGAGAGAGAGAGAGAGAGAGAGAGAGAGAGAGAGAGAGAGAGAGAGAGAGAGAGAGAGAGAGAGAGAGAGAGAGAGAGAGAGAGAGAGAGAGAGAGAGAGAGAGAGAGAGAGAGAGAGAGAGAGAGAGAGAGAGAGAGAGAGAGAGAGAGAGAGAGAGAGAGAGAGAGAGAGAGAGAGAGAGAGAGAGAGAGAGAGAGAGAGAGAGAGAGAGAGAGAGAGAGAGAGAGAGAGAGAGAGAGAGAGAGAGAGAGAGAGAGAGAGAGAGAGAGAGAGAGAGAGAGAGAGAGAGAGAGAGAGAGAGAGAGAGAGAGAGAGAGAGAGAGAGAGAGAGAGAGAGAGAGAGAGAGAGAGAGAGAGAGAGAGAGAGATCAGAGAGAAGAGAGAGAGAGAGAGAGAGAGAGAGAGAGAGAGAGAGAGAGAGCAAACTTCTGAAGTTTGGGTTGACGTCACATGAAAATGAATGTGGAGAAAGTTTCTGATGAAGCTCACGATATTTGAAATAATCTTGGAAATAATCCTGAAACTTTTTGTACTTACTTTTTTCTGATCCCTCAGATATTATTCACTTTCCCCCCCTTTCTTTTCTCGTCTGTCTTCTCCTCTCTCCTTTTCCTTCTCTTGGTACTCTTTGTCCAAGCAACAAGCTTGAAGCTTATGCATAGTGTGCTCGCTATCTACATGTATATTACATATGACGACTGTCTACCAACCTCAAAACAGCTTGTAAATGAAGAGACAGCTGAACGAATCTTCCAGACGACACCTTGGTGCAGCCTAGACAGGTAGGCGTTGAATGCTCATCTCTTCAATGACTTGAACCAGGCGACAATTTTCTTCAGTTGACCGCGACAGCCAAACTCTTCTTTCCTCCTCTTCTCTGCTTTCTTCTTCTTCTTCTTCTTCTTCTTCTTCTTCTTCTTCTTCTTCTTCTTCTTCGTCTTCTTCTTCTTCCTTCGACGAAAAGGATCTGTCCTCTCTCTTGCGAGCCTTGAAGCCTTCGACAGTTGAATAGCCTCCCAGGCGACAATTTTCTTCAGTTGACCGCGACAGCCAAAATCTTCTTTCCTCCTATTCTCTGCTTTCTTCTTCTTCTTCTTCTTCTTTTTCTTCTTTTTCTTCTTCTTCTTCTTCTTCTTCTTCTTCTTCCTTCGACGAAAAGGATATGTCCTCTCTCTTGCGAGACTTGAATCCCTACACTATAATCGGCGACAGTTGAATAGCCAGACTCCCAGGCGACAATTTTCTTCAGTTGACCGCGACAGCCAAAATCTTCTTTCCTCCTATTCTCTGCTTTCTTCTTCTTCTTCTTCTTCTTCTTCTTCTTCTTCTTCTTCTTCTTCTTCTTCTTCCTTCGACGAAAAGGATCTGTCCTCTCTCTTGCGAGACTTGAAGCCTTCGACAGTTGAATAGCCTCCCAGGCGACAATTTTCTTCAGTTGACCGCGACAGCCAAACTCTTATTTCCTCCTCTTCTCTGCTTTCTTCTTCTTCTTCTTCTTCTTCTTCTTCTTCTTCTTCTTCCTTCGGCGAAAAGGATCTGTCCTCTCTCTCTTGCGAGCCTTGAAGCCCTCGACTATAACCAGCGACAGTTGAATAGCCTCCCAGGCGACAATTTTCTGCAGCTGACCGTGACAGCCAAACTCTTATTTCCTCCTCTCCTCTGCTTCCTTCTTCTTCTTCTTCTTCCTCTTCTTCTTCCTTCGGCGAAAAGGATCTGTCCTCTCTCTCTTGCGAGCCTTGAAGCCCTCGACTATAACCAGCGACAGTTGAATAGCCTCCCAGGCGACAATTTTCTGCAGCTGACCGTGACAGCCAAACTCTTATTTCCTCCTCTCCTCTGCTTCCTTCTTCTTCTTCTTCTTCCTCTTCTTCTTCCTCTTCTTCTTCCTTCGGCGAATAGGATCTGTCCTCTCTCTCTCTTGCGAGCCTTGAAGCCCTCGACTATAACCGGCGACAGTTGAACAGCCTCCCAGAGAAAGACGATTTCAGTTCCTCTCTCTTCCAAGGCCCAGTACTCTCAAAAGCCCGACTCAAAACTAGGAAAACTGTAGCTCACCTAACAAGTCTTCACAAAGATAACCTCGACCCTGACATTAGACATGCGATGCACGAGTATCACAAGGAAATTCGTTGAACTGAACAATGCTGCGTCATGCATGTCACGTAAAAGGGCACAGGCGGAGGGAGAGAAAAGCCATCTCCTTCCCACTCATTCATTCCCCTTTCCCCTCTAGCAGCGAAAAAGACAGAACGATGATAACATAAGGGAGACTACCTACTGCCAGAAAAGAAACCATATCGCTGATATCCCAATCCGTGACAGGAGACAGAAAGAGAGAATACAAATGCGAATGCGAATTTGTAATGAGATTAAGATCAAAAGCCCCATGCTGAAGGGGATTTTACATACAAATAAACAAAATTTACAGGTACGCGTAAAATAAAATGATAAAGAACATAAAGAGGAAATATAATATATTGTCATATTCTTTAGCATACAATATTTTCTGCGCTTCACAAACATTCATGGCCAAATTGGGGGGGGGGGGGGGAGAGAGAGAGAGAGAGAGAGACTTATTGACATAAGGACAGACAGAGATGGGTGGGAATGAAGGGTGTCTAAGTGAAAATTGATGACGATGTTCCCATCCACATCAAACCATCAGACACCAAACTCATCATTTTCACATTATCGACAATCCACTGATTTGACGGGAGGAATTTGGGGGGGGACGGGGAGGGGGGGGGACGGGGAGGGGGGGGGGGGGGGAGGGGGGGGAAGGGGAGGGAAGCAGCAGGGGGGGGGGGGGGGGACATGAAAGGAAGGTGAGGGGGGATGCTGCAAGCGTGGTAAGTGAGAGAAGGGAGGGGTGAGTGGAAATATTTGGGGACATTATCTCTCATTGATCTCAGCTGACAGTGATGTAGTGTATATCCAAGCTTGCTTTTATATATTGTATGTAGACAGTCAATATCAGGATCACGTATATGGATGGACATATTGTCAATATAGCATAAAAATAATAAAGTAGACTCAAAGAAAAAATAACTTTTTTTATTCTCTAAGTGTTCATGTTGCTGCATCTGCGGTGTACAGATAGGGAGAAGCTGCTGACATAGTATGTAAATGTAGTTAATAATTTAACAATTATTATTATTTCGTGATGGAACAATTACCTGATCAATTTGTTCCACAATTCTGCGATCACAACAGCCCCTATTTTCGTGAATGATGTATATATTTATTATCTACATTGGTAGACGAAAACAAGATGTATTGGAGCTTTGTTGACATAACTCAATTTAATGAAATATAATCATTCAGAATGCTTGCTCGTTTCATGATAAATCAATTTTCTGATTTCATATTTCTGTATTTCTGCACGTTAGCTCCCACTCGGTTTTCTAAGCAAAATTACATAAGTTGGAGATAAAGGTTGATGAAAAAGACAAACTAAATAGAGGCTGTTTATGCTAGGTAGAAATAAATAGGGCCTTCTTATTCTTGTGTGATGAGACCGTTTTTATGGCTAGTTATTTCCGTATTTCTGGAAATCAGCTTCAACTCAATATTGTAGATCAGATTGTCTGGAAGAGAGAGAGAGAGAGAGAGAGAGAGAGAGAGAGAGAGAGAGAGAGAGAGAGAGAGAGAGAGAGAGAGAGAGAGAGAGAGAGAGAGAGAGAGAGAGAGAGAGAGAGAGAGAGAGAGAGAGAGAGAGAGAGAGAGAGAGAGAGAGAGAGAGAGAGAGAGAGAGAGAGAGAGAGAGAGAGAGAGAGAGAGAGAGAGAGAGAGAGAGAGAGAGAGAGAGAGAGAGAGAGAGAGAGAGAGAGAGAGAGAGAGAGAGAGAGAGAGAGAGAGAGAGAGAGAGAGAGAGAGAGAGAGAGAGAGAGAGAGAGAGAGAGAGAGAGAGAGAGAGAGAGAGAGAGAGAGAGAGAGAGAGAGAGATTATAAAAGAAAAAGACAGACAAAATATATATAAAGAGATCTTACATTTGGGGTAAACAAGGTAAGCTTCTCGCGTGATTTGACAATTTTCTGGTTGAATATTTTCGTGTATCTGAACATTATTTGCCTATCAGTTTTGCAAAATAGGGTTGTCAGGATGCACTGGAAGAGTGAGGACGCATGCACATCATATGCGCGGAACATGCAGATGGGTATGTGAGCATTTGTGTTTCCGCGCGGAAAATGCGACAGGGTTTCCGCGTATAATTTATGTGTTCACCCTTTCGTGTTTCTTAAGGGCCGACTGCACTGCCAGGGCTCCCAATTGTCCCGCAAAACAAGGGGTCCCAGGGACACCAGAGGGTTCTAGAGGCAGGATAGAGGGTCCCAGTGGCATAGCGAGTGCTAAAAAGATTTTTTCTACCGCATCCCTGGGACCTCCTGCACATTCTTTTAGAGGGTCCTATAGAATCTTAGTGCTTCATAGACACCCAAATGGGGGTCCCTGGGAGCCCTGACTGCATACGATTCGATTCACTACGATCCGATTTTAACATTTGTGAGGCATGATTGACGTGAAATTCTACTGTCTGATTAAATATGATGAAATCCTACTACATAGGGGAAGACGGGGTAAAAAGCGCATGGGCGGGTAAGAAGCCCACCCCAATTATCTCATGAAATGAAGCAAATTTCAGTCTCATTTTGCCCTTGAGACGAGCGTTAATGTCTAGCATTCGTCTCATGGGCAAATTTGACTGGCATTTTCTTTATTTCATGAGATAATTGGGGTGGGCTTCTTACCCGCCCATGTGCTTTTTACCCCGTCTTCCCCTAGTCT
This sequence comes from Phymorhynchus buccinoides, assembly GCA_017654935.2. Taxonomy (NCBI): domain Eukaryota; kingdom Metazoa; phylum Mollusca; class Gastropoda; order Neogastropoda; family Raphitomidae; genus Phymorhynchus; species Phymorhynchus buccinoides. The sequence goes on from CM065681.1 coordinate 77,294,868, forward strand.
CCCGTACACGAATCTGATCAAATATTTTGTTTAGTGTATCGAACATTTTATGTGATTCGTGTATTGCAGTCTACATGACTACACCGAACGAAAATAGTAGAGCTATTTTTACACGGAAGTATCTCTTCTTCTTCTTCTTCTTCTTCTTCTTCTTCTTCTTCTTCTTCTTCTTCTTCGATCGCTCAGACAGTTTCCTTTCAATTATGAGCGCAGATGCGTCATGCTGCCGTTATGCGCCTAACTAAGAAATAGTTAGGCCCAGCAAGTCCTCCGACTCCGGCTGAAGGAAATGTTCTTGAAAGTGTTTCGTGAAAGAAAAAAAAGGCAGGAGAATGGACCCGGTAAGGCAGAAAGATAGTAGATGACAGAAAACAAAGAGAAAAGGCAGAGTCAAAGAGAGTAACAGATTAGAGGAAGTTACAAGCACAGAACTTCCAGAAGGTGGGGGAACTATTTATACAAAAGACCCCCTGGTATCCCCACGGGGGGGGGGGGGGGGGGGGGTATTTCACGTGAATCAAATCGTAAAATCGTGTGCAGTGTGGTTAGGCCTTAATTTCCAGACTTTCTTTTTACGGATTGCGGATGGGTTTCAGTGTGTATGTGCATGCGCCCTAAAAAAAAACACCACACAACTACAGAAAGGATGATAAAGGGGACGGGTGGGCGGGAAGGGGGTGGGGGGTGATGAGACAAAATGTAAATATTTGACAGAAAAGCGTTCTTCGTGATGAGATAATTAAATCGTCTTATTCCATCTTTCTGTGTGTTTGCTGGAATTCTAGAAGCAATTCAGTTTAGTGCAGGAAATTGTGTATGGAAATGGATAAAAAGATCATAATCAAAATGTAGACAGGCTGATGGCACGTGACAAATGAAATGAGTAAGTAGGAAAGTTGTTCTTGTTTCTCTGTGTGTGTGTGTGTGTGTGTGTGTGTGTGTGTGTGTGTTGTGTGTTGTGTGTGTGTGTGTGTGTGTGTGTGTGTGTGTGTGTGTGTGTGTGTGTGTGTGTGTGTGTGTGTGTGTGTGTGTGTGTGTGTGTGTGTGTGTGTGTGTGTGTGTGTGTGTGTGTGTGTGTGTGTGTGTGTGTGTGTGTGTGTGTGTGTGTGTGTGTGTGTGTGTGTTGTGTGTGTGTGTGTGTGTGTGTGTGTGTGTGTGTGTGTGTGTGTGTGTGTGTGTGTGTGTGTGTGTGTTGCGTGCGTGCGTGCGTGCGTGCGTGCGTACGTGCGTGCGCGTGTGTGCATGTTTGTGATGAGACCATTTTCTGGTCCAAAGGGGGGGGGGGGGAGTAGGGGAAAATGTCAGAAAATCAGGTTTCTCTACGTTTTGTAGATCAAACTGTCTGAATAGATTAGGATGAGAGAAAACATCTGCTGACATGGGCGAACGGAATAACTCTTTATACAATGTTTGTCATTGTTTTGTTGTTATTGTTGTTTTTAATTTTGCACAAAAGAATACTTAATCTACACTTGTTGTTGTTGTTGTTGTTGTTGTTGTTGTTGTTGATTTTCATCTTGCACAAAAGATTACCTTAATCTACACTACCATTTCAAAACAATAATCGTTTTAGCGTTAGACTATCTTATTGCATACTAATGGCATAATTATATAAAGTTCATAACTGTAGCTAAGATATACGTGCGTAGATCCATACACTATTTGCAAACAAAACAATTAGTCACCGAAAGGGTTTATATTATTCGTGGCGGGACCTTTCTTTGGTCAACCATTTCTTGTGTTTGTGAATGTCAGGTTATGTAGATAATAATAATTGTCTGGATGGGGCAGGCGGACGCCATCTTGCTGCAAATTTGTAGAACATAATTTTCTATAATTACTAAGGGAATAAAATATAGAATGACTGCCCTGGTGACAGATTATGTAGATAATAATAATTGTCTGGATGGGTCAGGCGGACGCAATTTTGCTGCAAATTTGTAGAACACAATTTTCTATATTTACTAAGGAAATGAAATATAAAATGGCTGCCCTGGTGACAGAAGGCACACCTAAAAATGGACGGCTAAGCTTTTTTTCTTAATAGTTCAGTATTTTTATTATGTATGTTGCTAGAAGTGGCATGATAATACAAGGCAGGATCCCCCCCGTGGGGATACCGGGGGGTCTTTTGTATAAATAGTCCCCCCCACCTTCTGGAAGTTCGGTGCTTGTAGCTTCCTCTCATCTATCACTCTTTTTGACTCTGCCTTTTCCCTTTGCTTACTGTCATCTACTATCTTTCTACCTAACCGGTCCATTCACCTGCCTTTTTTTTCACGAAACGTTTTCAAAAAGATGTCCTCCAGCCGAAGTCGGACTTGCTGGGCCTAACTATATCTTAGGCGCCTAACGGCAGCATGACGCATCTACGCTCAAATTCGACAGGAAACTGTCTGAGCGATCGAAGAAGAAGAAGAAGAAGAAGAAGAAGAAGGCAGGATGACACAATGGGGAGGGGGTAATGAGGATTGAAATAGAGAGAAAGGCTGAGAGTGGTGGGTAGGGAGGGGGGGGGGGGGGGGGGGGGGTGTTAGGGGAATGAGAAAAAATATCGTGTGCCAATCTTGGAAACCTTCTAACTGGTCTAAGCCAGCTATCAGACCTAGACCGTAGCTGACAGGTTTCATGCAAATATCGGTAATTTAATCAGTCGAAAGATATGTGGGGAGGGGGGTTTCTTTTCATACGGTTTTGTTTTTGTTCAAAACTGGTTCAAATAAAACAAAAAATGGTAAAGGCATTTGTTTCTCTTTAGTTGTATAGAAGCCAAAATTCTGTTGTAGTGGATGGGTTAGGGATCCAGAGTCAGGGTCACAGAGCCAGAGAGAGGGACACACATACAGAAGTAGAGGGTCACAGATACAGAGAAATAAACAAAAGCTGAGAGACAGAATTATATAAACAGGCATGGAAAAAGAACGAGAGAGAGAGAGAGAGAGAGAGATCAAATCAAATCAAATCTGTTTTATTGCCATTAGCAAACAAACGCCCTTATGGCAAGGGGGGAACAACCATTTAACATTCAAGGTAGACACCACAGGAATAAATGAAAGATATAAGTTAATAATCCTATTCTTACAAGGTTTTTTTGGGGGTTCTACTTCCTAAACAGCTTCCTCCACGTGTATGTATACCCCATACACTCCTACACACTCATACATTTACCCATGGATACATACACACATACTCACACTCACTCTCACTCTCTCTCTCTCTCTCTCTCTCTCTCTCTCTCTCTCTCTCTCTCTCTCTCTCTCTCTCTCTCTCTCTCTCTCTCTCTCTAACCCTAACCCTATCCATAAACATATCCCTAACTATCCCTACCCCTATCCCTAACCTATCTGAAAAACAAGGAATACCTGGGTACGCAGACTTGCAATGATACAAATGCTCAGCAGAATGAGCTCAAGTTTTGAACGGTTGAAGTGTGCGCCTTTGGACGGTAAAATTGTGCGCATTTTGCCGTGCGCCTTTGGATAGTGTGCGTTTTTTGTGTGCCCCCTATAAATGAATACACACAGAGAAACGTACACATAGAGAGAAACACGCGCGAGGGGAGAGGCGAAGCAATAATCCCCAGACTTCACAGTCAATACCCTTCAGCAGCAAACCACGAGGAGGGGGAGGGTGGGGGTTGCGTGGGTAGGAGAGGGGGGGATGTTGAACAAAAGGAGGAAAGGAGGTTGAAGGGGAAGGTGAGTGGGAGCGGGGAGGAGGGGGGGGGGGGGTACTTGGGGCTGATTATTTAACGATTCTTCTTCCCGGCACGGCTTGATTTAGTCTGGCAGTGACCGAGTGAGAAAACTTGTGATGAGAGATTCACAATGACTGGAGATGGTAGTATATATATAGGATGAGGAACGGAGATGAAGAGAGAGAGGGGGGTGGGGGGGTGCGGGGACGGACAGAGATACGGAGACACCAAGAGAGAGACAGAGACTCACAGAGAGACAGAGACTCCTAATCAAAGTCCCAGACAGAATGATAGATCGTAGTGATTTCTGAGATCTAGGACCTAGACAGTCGTGAAAATAGTCTTCCGAATCAGTGACTATACATACCCCTATAGGGCCTGTGTGGGTTCATGCGGCTTTACATTTTCATTATGTTCCCATGCCTCTACTTTAATTTTTTTTTAAACATCTCTAACTCCATTGTCTCGTAGACTCTTGTTCTGTATCTCTATATATTCTTTCAGTTCTATATTCCCAAAGTTGTTGACGTAGTCTAAACGTCTACGTTCCCAAAGGTCTGTTCTCTCACAGCCCTATCTTTTTAGAGCTCTATGCTTTCACACGGTTTCATGTTCTCATAACTCTATCTTCACACGGCTCTACGTTCTCATAATTCTTCGTTTCCGTGGCTCTATGTTCGCGTGTCTCTATGCTCCCACATCTCTTACTATGTTCCCACGTCGACATGTCTCCACAGTTGTTTCTCCCTATCTTTTCACAGCTCTGTTTTTCAACAGCTCTATGTGATCTCTCTTATGTGTTCACACAAACCTGCGTCTCCACTAGCGTTGCTACAAAGTGATAGAACTTACAAACTGTGACGTAAAAATATAAATTACATCAATTGTGCCCCCCCCCCCCCTACATTTCTCGGTTAATTGTATTTTTCCGTTTTTGCCTTTCTTACCATACATAAAGCTGTATTTTAGGAACCTTTTTAGCTAATAACCTTTTTGGAATACTAACCCTATCCCTAACCCTAGCCCTAACCCTAACCCTACCCCCCACCCTATAAGACGGAAAAACGCAACGAACCACAACTGTGACAAATCGCGGTGTACTGCAGTACATAGTGGGGGGTAGGGTTAGGTTTAGGGCTAGGGTTAGGGTTAGGGTTAGTATTCCAAAAAGAGAATTAGTTGAATATGTTCCTAAAATACAGCTTTATGAATGGTAAGAAAGGCAAAAACGGAAAAATACAATTAACCGAGAAATGAGAGGGGGGTGGCATTACTCCCCTTAATTATTTCCGAACAATTCCTATTAACTATGTGCCAATGATCACAGACATTATTATCATAATTTCTTTGAGGAAAACTAACCCCAGCACCATGATAATTGATATCTATCAATTTGATTTGACTACGAATGCGATGAATGTTGGTTTAACGTCCTGTTAGCGGGTAGCTCTTAAGGACAAATTGGCTGAAAACGAAGTCTTTTTTTTTTTAAACATTATGTAAAAACATTATTTATTTTACATAAAACCGGTCTTTTCTGGTATTGCAGTACCTCCGGCATCGACCCACTATCTGTACATTTATGAATGCTTCGATGTGAACCTGCGTCGGGTCCGAAACACACTTTCTTCTTCAGACTAAGTTTTCCTGAAATTTAAAGGGGAAAAAAGACTACAAATGAAGCTCGGATTATGTATAGTTTAAAAAAATTTAAATCATGTCAAATTCAAAAGTTCAGAATTATCTTGAGGGTCAAAGCCAGAAGGTACTATCATTCTACTCGGGTGAAAGCCAGAAGGTAGGCTACTATCATTCTTCTGGGGTGAAAGCCAGAAGTCATTCTTCTGGGGTGAAAGCCAGAAGGTACTATCATTCTTTTCGGGATTAAAGCCAGAAGGTACTATCATTCTACTCGGGTGAAAGCCAGAAGGTACTATCATTCTTCTCGGGTGAAAGCCAGAAAGTACTATCATTCTACTCGGGTGAAAAGCCAGAAGGTACTATCATTCTACTCGGGTGAAAAGCCAGAAGGTACTATCATTCTTCTCGGGTGAAAGCCAGAAAGTACTATCATTCTTCTCGGGTGAAAGCCAAAAGGTACTATCATTCTTCTCGGGTGAAAGCCAGAAAGTACTATCATTCTACTCGGGTGAAAAGCCAGAAGGTACTATCATTCTTCTCGGGTGAAAGCCAGAAGGTACTATCATTCTACTCGGGTGAAAAGCCAGAAGGTACTATCATTCTTCTCGGGTGAAAAGCCAGAAGGTACTATCATTCTACTCGGGTGAAAGCCAGAAGGTACTATCATTCTACTCGGGTGAAAGCCAGAAGGTACTATCATTCCTCTCTTCTCTATCATTCTCCACTTTTGTAGCCTGTAGAGAGAAAAATGTCTCAAAAGGAATAGGAATTGTTCGGAAATAATTAAGGGGTGTCATTTCATGGTGTGTGGGAGTGATCTCGCCTAATTCAATCGGTCAAACAGGGGGAGTTACTCTATATACCATCAGGTAGATCCCCAGCTCTCGCCTCGTGTGTTTGAGTAGACATATAGCACTTGGAACACCGTGCGTCATTCTAAAATTGATGTCATTTATATTTTTACATCACATTTTGGAAGTTCTGTCAGTTTATGGGAACTGGCCACCCCTCATTTTTCTGTTAAAAAAAAAATCAACGTTCACAAGTCGCTGACTCGCATCCTGCGGTTTCAAGCTTCGACGCCATGCCACCATGGCTGCTATGGTTTTGACCGAGTAAGTCTAGGTAATCAAACTCTAATTTTCACG
>CM065681.1:77306353-77311353 GCA_017654935.2 Phymorhynchus buccinoides
GGTTCGTTGGTTGGTTGGCTGTCTGGTTGGTTGGTTGGTTAATGGTTGGTTGGTTGGCTGTCTGGTTGGTTAATTGACTGGCTTGATGGTTGGTTGGTTGGTTGGTTGGTTGGTTGGATGGATGGATGGATGGATGGTTGGTTGGAAGGTTGGTCAAGTAGTTGGCTAATCAACTGGTGTACTAAACGCAATTGTTTTTATTTTATTTTTATGAACTATCTGTATTAAGTCAGAAAAGCCTCAGTCCTCATATTCTGGAGAGAGGGAGAGAGAGAGGGGGGAGAGAGAGAGGGAGAGAGAGAGAGAGAGAGAGAGAGAGAGAGGGAGATGGGGGAGAGCGAGAGAGAGGGGGAGAGAGAGGGAGGGAGAGAGAGAGAGAGAGAGAGAGAGAGAGAGAGAGAGAGAGAGAGAGAGAGAGAGAGAGAGAGAGAGAGAGAGAGAGAGAGAGAGAGAGAGAGAGAGAGAGAGAGAGAGAGAGAGAGGAAAGTCAAACTCTTATAATATCCTGAAGAAGAAGAAAAAAAGAAAAAAAAAAAAAAGAAAAAAAAAAAGGAGGGGGGAGATGGAGAGGGGGGGGGCGAATTGCAAAAGGAATAACAGAAACTAAAGTAAAGGGATAGAATTACAGAATAAAAGAGCATGTAGGAGAAAAAAAAAAGATAAAAACAAACAAAATCAAACAAAACTAGAGAAAAATGAAACGAAGGGTTTTTGTGGGGGGGGTTTTTCTTTTAAGGAAGAAAGAGAAAACATGCAAAGAAAATCGAAAAAAGGAAATTGGTATTTCCTTTGTTTTTGTTTGTTTTTCTTTCTTTTTCTCCCTCCAAGAAAAGCGGCTTTTCCTGCATAATAGATGAAGTAAAGACACGCTGTATGGATCGATTTGTTAAAAACTGGACATTTGTCCTGATAACCCTGCTCTAGAACTACGAGTTTGGTGTTGTGGTTTCTTATATCACCAGCGTGCTTGTTTGTTTGCTTGTGGGGGGGGGGGGGGGGGGTTGGATGTGTGTGGGTGTGTGCGTGCGTGTGAAGTCAAATGAAGTCAAAAAATTTATTTCCAGAGGGGAATATTGTGCAAGCAAATTATATATGCTTTTTTTTTTTTCAACAAGCTACCCTTTAAAAAATAATGTACGGGGGGGGGGGGGAAGAGAGAGAGAGAGAGAGAGAGAGAGAGAGAGAGAGAGAGAGAGAGAGAGAGAGAGAGAGAGAGAGAGAGAGAGAGAGAGTGTGTGTGTGTGTGTGTGTGTGTGTGTGTGTGTGTGTGTGGTGTGTTCGCAGTTTTTTGTTACCCACCACACACACACACATCTGTTCCCTTCTTTGTTTCACTTATTTATGGATTGCGCATGGGTTTCCGCATGGAATATCCCCTTATGTGTGTACACGGCCTAAACCTAACACCCTAACCCCAACCCTAACCCGTGGTAAATAGCAAAGACGAATGCATAGGGTCCGTGGTGGAGGGTGTTTACAGTTAGAACACGATCATTATGCCTCCATTTCAAGAATGCTAACTCTAGCCGATAGATCTCATTATAGATGTCCACAGGGACTCTGGAAGTAAAACAGACAATAACAATACATCTCCCCCCCCCCCCCCCCCCCTACACATACACTCCTCTCTCTCTCTCCCTACCAACCTTCTCTCTCTCTCTCTCTCTCTCTCCCGACCCCACTCTTGATCTCCTCTCCTCTCGCTCTCAATCTCTCCTCTTCTTATTGTCTGATAGCATCTCGCTCCCTTCTGGCTCTTCTCAATGTGACCTTGTTCGGTCCCTTCAGAATCCACCTGTCTTGAATTTTTTTTTTTTGGGATGCAATCTCCCTTTTCTCTCTCGTCTCTCTGATCTCATCTCGTCTCCGGTCTCTTCTCATCATGTGACTCTTGTCTCGGTCTTCTCTCTCTCTCTCTCTCTCTCTCTTCTCTCTCTCTCTCTCTCTCTCTCTCTCACTCTCTCTCTCTCTCTCTCTCTCTCTCTCTCTCTCTCTCTCCTCTCCTCTCTCTCTCTCTCTCTCTCTCTCTCTCTCTCTCATCGTATGAGCAGAGACTTGGCATTCCAAAATGGACAACAAAGAAAAATACGCATGTATTTTGCGTTTTAATAGCGACCTACAGCCCGAAAAATATCTATCTGTTGTAACAAGAAAATGGCATGGGGATTCGTTTGTACGTTTTCGAACGAGAACTCTTGGTTTGTATTGTAATAAGCGATGGTATAATATCGAAATACAGTATGACGTTAATTGTCCAGTGTGTAAATTGAATGTGGTAGAAGACGAGTTTCATTTCTTCTTCCAATGTGAACTGTATGAAAATGTACGAAAGAAATGTGATGTTTTCAAATCATTCTGGGCTGCGAGATATGACTTGATGGCTTTGCTGCAAACAAAGAAAGAAGATTATATCAAATCAATAGCAGAATTTTTATAGCAGAGGCATCTAAACTACAGAAAAAGAAACTTGACATTGTAGTATAATCACAATTGATTATGTAAACTACGTCTTGTTATTTAGACCTGCTGGTCGCTTAGTATTGGTACATATACTGATATAGATTATACTTATAGATTCAATTTTGTCTTTTAGTTATGTGAAAAACTTTGTTCGTTTATTTATTTATTTATTTTTCTGAACTAATATGTTAAAATTGTGTGCCTCTATGTCAAATGGCATGTTAACTGCTGATGACATCAAAACACTTTCATTTGTCATTTGTCATTGTCATTTCTCTCTCTCTCTCTCTCTCTCTCTCTCTCTCTCTCTCTCTCTCTCTCTCTCTCTCTCTCTCTCTCTCTCTCTCTCTCTCTCTCTCTCTTTCTCTCTCTCTCTCTCTCTCTCTCTCTCTCTCTCTCTCTCTCTCTCTCTCTCTCTCTCTCTCTCTCTCTCTCTCTCTCTCTCTCTCTCTCTCTCTCTCTCTCTCTCTCTCTCTCTCTCTCTCTCTCTCTCTCTCTCTCTCTCTCTCTCTCTCTCTCCCCCCCCTCTCTCTGTTACAGAGAAATGGAGCAATACAGACAATGCCTTTGACATGAACAGGAAGTCTCAGACACAACCGGAAAAGGAATTGCTCTTTAGATTTCACCTGTTTCCGGTTCCTTTTTACCTCCTTCTTCTCCTTTTCCTTCCTCTTTCTCCTTCTGCTTTCTCTTCAATCTTCCATTATCTCTTTAAAATATTGTTTTCAAAACGTCTCATTTCTTGTTTTTCTATTTCTATTCCCCCCCCCCCCCCCCCCCCCCCCCTTTTTGTGGGTTTTGGGATGAGAAAATGAATCCTCCTGTTTTTGTCTGTATCTTATTTTACATTTCTTTCCTTGTAATGATTATTTTTTGTACAAACATCAAATTTGTGCTAAACCTAATCTTATTTAAAGCCATCTTTGTTTCCTTTGCTTTTTTTTTCTTTTCTTTCTTACTTGTTCTCTTTCGTTTTCACTTTTTCTTTCCTTTTGCTTTATTTTCTGTGGTTGTTTGAAGTTTTTGTTTTTTGTTTGTTTGTGGTTGTTTTTGCCATTTTTTTCAAGACGGTTTTGTTTTTAAATGTTGTCCAACTTTGTTTTTTGGTGTTTTTTTGTCATTTTCTTTTCCATTAGTTCTGTTGTTGGTAAATAAAGAACTATTTTTTTACTTTGACTGGGATGCCACTCAATCTTCTGTTGTTGTGGTTTGTTTTGTTGTTTTTTGTTTTGTTTTGTCTTCTCTGTTGTTGTTGTTGTTTGGCTTTGCTTTCTGTATTTCACTTTTTGTTGTTTTGGGGGGGGTTCTACTTCAATCTCTTAGTGGAATGTGGGGTGTTTTGTCCGAAAAAGATGGAGCAGTCTGTCACAGCAAATCGCATCATCCATTTTCTTTTCAACGTGATCGTGATATGGAATGCTTGTCTTCGGCCCTTGAAGGGAAGCGAGGAGTATGTTTTCGGTTTTGTCTGTCTGTAATGTTTGTCAGAATCAGCTTGCTGTTGAGAGAGATGGGGGGGGGGCGTAGGGAAGACAGAGAGGGGGGGGGGGGTAGCAGACCGCCCAGAAGAAGGAAAATGTAACGAAAAGACAACAGAAAGTCGGGAGAGAGAGAAAAAAAACTAGAAACAAAACAGGAGGACTGAGAAAATGGAGAAGAAAGACACAGCGTATTGCGAACGGTATTCGTTTTTCTCCTATATAGTTGAGCTTCTGTCCATGAATAATTGAAGACGTTGTCACTGATACTCTACACTGGTGGTGTGCGAAAACAGGCTGGATGAAGAGAGAGGAGTTTGTCTCTCTGTCTCTCTGTCTCTCTGTCTGTCTCTCTGTCTGTCTCTGTCTGTTTGTCTCTCTCTCTCTCTCTCTCTCTCTCTCTCTCTCTCTCTCTCTCTCTCTCTCTCTCTCTCTCTCTCTCTCTCTCTCTCTCTCTCCAGTTATCTTTAAAAAGGGCGGCACGAACATACCTGACAATTACAGGGGGATCTCTTTATTGAACATAAGACATGCAGCCATATATTGAATGCCAGATTAACGAAATGGATAGAAGAGAATGATATCATTAACGACTGTGAAGCTGGTTTTAGGAAAAAGTATGGTACTGTTGATCATGTATTCACATTCTTTTCTTTGATTCAAAAACAGTTGTTATTACACAAGAACAAATTATATGTTGCTTTTATTGACTTTAGAAAGGCTTTCGATTCGGTTATGCGTAATAATTTATTCTGAAGAAAAGGGGGATTCATGGGAAAATGTATAGGACATTAACTAGTATGTACAGTATAGTTAAAGGAAGAGTTAGAACATGTAATAAACTAGTATATATAGGAGAAGCTTGTACATGTCCTATCGGGTTAAAGCAAGGGGAAATTTGCATTCCAGTTCTGTTTTCAATCTTCATAAATTAATTAGCAGAAGAAATTATTAAAAAAAAGGGAAACATGGGCTTCAACTCGTACCAGAAGTTTTACAACTTGTTATCCTTATGTTTGCTGATAATATTATTTTACTTTCAGATTCAGTTAGGGGGGGTAC
>CM065681.1:77316353-77356353 GCA_017654935.2 Phymorhynchus buccinoides
GAGCAGTGTGTTTTAGATCACCTGCTGTAAACGATGGTTCGACTAACGATTGATCTGATCGCCCGATGTAGCTCTGGCTACACGAAGAAGAAGAAAGAGGAGACGGTGCAGCAGTTTGCCAAGCGACTGACACACCTCTATCTGGAGAGTAGAAACATCACGGAAGCGGTATGGAGTGTGTTGATGTGCGTGCGTGAGAGAGCGAGAGAGATAATTTATGTGTGTTTATCATGTCATAAAAACCATGATGGTGGTTGTACATTTTATTGGAAGTTACAATTATCGTTTTAAAGACCCCCCACGTCACGTGTCACATTCCCTCTTATGCTTGGAAGATTTCTTAAGATTTCTTACCAGCTATAAGAGGGAAAACACATGGAAATCGTGATTTTGACACGTGACGTGGTGGGTCTTTAAAGCATAAAATGATAAAATTGCTGCAGAAGCTGGACCCTCACAATGCCAGTGGACATGATCGTATCAGCACCCGATTTTTTAAGGAACCTGCTAATGAAGTAACTCTGATACTGACCATCATACACCAGTCTTCTCTCTCAACCGGATAAGTCTCATCTGACTAGAAAGACGCTTACATCACACCAATGTTTAACCCTTTCACCGCCAATGTCGCATTTTAGCACCACAGTGGTTTAACACCCATGTCACTAAAAGGCATCAAATCAGGACCTGTTATCCAAAGACCATATTTTCTTAATTTTTGGAGGTAAGGATATACCTAATGTTATACAAGTCACAGAGGAATTCGGAATATTGCATATTTATTTTCTCTACCTAGTTAAGTTTAATGGTATTTTTTGGCTGAAAAATGGCTGGCGGTGAAAGGGTTAAGAATAAGAAGGGAGAACACTGTGATCCAGTCAACTAACTCCACTACTACGGCATCCTGAGCAAAGTTAACCACTGCATTGGGAGTTTTCTCACAGATGCAAGGTAGTAGTAGTCGAGGGAGCCTGGTCGCTTGGGTAAAATCATGCGTTCCCCAGGAATCAGTGCTTGGACCCTATTGTCTCGTTTACGTCAACAACCAGTCGACCTGCCAGAGAAAGTGAGCTTACGGCAACATGTCTGTTTGCTGACAACACTGCCCTATATTATAATAAAACCATCATCTCCCTCAGGACCAAAACTAGGCACAGCAGGATCTCCATCACCTGGCAGACTGGGAAAGAGAAGTTGAGACTAGAAATTCCCTCCAAGAAAATGTACTGTCCTGCCTGTTTCCAGGAGCAGAAGACCACTGGTCCATAGCTGCCACCTGCATGGCCACACCCTGGACACAGTACCATCTGTCAAATACCTGGGAGTCAACATCCAGAAAGATCTCAGTTGGGAACAGGGCTCCCAGGGAGTCTATGAAGTATTGAAATTCTAAAGGACCCTCTAAAAGAATGTGCAAGGGGTCCCAGGGATGCACTAGAAAAAAATCTTGTTAGCATTCTCAATGCCACGAGGACCCTTTATCCTGCCTCTAGGACCCTCTATACTGTTATTGAAGAAGTCCCTGGGACCCCTTGTTTTGCGGGACAATTGGGAGCCCTGGGGAAGCACATATATATAGAGAGAGCACAACATCAAAAACAAACACAATGCTGGGATTCCTGTGGTGAGACCTTCAGATCTGCTCCATGGAACTGAGAGAGAGCATTATCTGACCCTGGCCAGACCCCTGCTGGAATTGGAATACTCCATGTCTCCAGCTCCATGTGGCACCCCACACCCAGAGGAATGAGGATAAGTTTGAAGCAGTACAGAAAATCGCAGCTCACTTTGTCAGTTTGACTTTGTGCTCAACCACTACCACTTACTAACATGCTTGAGGAGTTAGGGTGGCCCACACTTGAGCACCGCAGAAAGACAGCTAGGGTCACAATGCTGTATAAGATCATGAACGGGCATTGTCACAGTCGATAATACCAAACTGAACCCAGTACCAAGCCGCCAAAGAAGAGGACACAACCATCAACTGTCCACCACCCAGTACCGAACTGAGTTTAGATGTTCTTTCTTTCCCCGGACCACCAAAGACTGGAACAAGTTACCTCATACCTGAGGAGACGGCGTTTGCCTCTTCACCCAGCTCATTCCAATCATCTGTCAAACTACTGTTGTTATTGTCGTACCCTGGCTTAAAGACTCCAGGGATCATCCCAACAGCCGAAGCACTTGAACACTATGGTACAAATGCAACGGCTAGGGATGAGAACATTACATGTGTGACCCATTTTTTTATTACCCCGCCACGTGAGCAACCACACTCCGACTTCGGAGGATTTTGGACTGCTGAGGTTATGCTAGGAGCTTGCCATGGCTAAAGACAATCCCCACATAACTATGCAGAACATAACATTTTGATGTAGCCTTGGTGTTCTAGCTTATGTCAATTGGTCTGACACAGCCTTATGCCAAGGTGATCAAAGTACTGTAACACCTTTTTTTCTTTTTTTGTATCTTAAGGTTTTTGCCTATTCATCATCATGTCAGGTCCCCGCTGAATGGGTCTTGGCTTGTTGGGTCAATTTGTAGATTAGTTTGTTTGTTTGTTTGTTTTTTTGACCTTGACCATAACAATAATCAAAAAATCAAACTGTTGATTGTGGATTCTTAGTTTTTGATGGGAGAAGAGAAAGAGGAAGAAAGTGTGTTTGTGTGTGTGTACATGTGTATACAAACAGGCAGACAAAAAATAATGGAAGTCAAAATTTTAATGAAATATAGGAAATGTGTGTGTGTGTGTGTGTGTGTGTGTGTGTGTGTGTGTGTGTGTGTATGTGTGTGATTGCTGATTTGATCTGGGGTACTTGAACCTCCATACCCTCTTACTTAGCCTGAAGGTGGGGGCCAGTTTAGGAGACTGAGAGGATATGATCATATGGACTGATTTTTTACAACTAGGTATATCAATTTATTTTTACAGTCACATCTGATTTGATATTTTTTTTACAGTTTAGTAATTTAGACTTAGAGTCTTTCAGATGAGATGATAAACTGAGGTCCTGTGTACCATGTACTTAGCACACATTAAACCCAGTGGCAACAGAAAAGTTGTCATTTGGTCAAAATAACGCACATGCACACACACACACACACACACACACACACACACACACACACACACACACACACACACACACACACACACACACACACACACACACCCTTTCCTTCCTCATCGGTCACATAAAAATTGCATGCAAATTCTTTTTTAAAAAGGTGGCGCACCTCTGGCTGCGACAGGCTCTCCAGATGGGAGCAACCCAAATTTCACAGACGCCTCTTTGACTGTAAATTACTCACCAAATACTAAATTCATGCATCAATATGACTATTCTTTGTTGGTGGTTTCAGTGTTAACATACATGTTTAACCTTACACTGTAAGTTACATTCTTGTTCTTTGTTTTCCCCTGCAGGGAGAGGACCTGACGTTATGTCGTAATCTGGTGGTGCTGTATCTGTATGACAATCAGCTGACAGAGGTGCCTTGTCTCAACTTCAATACCCACCTCACTCACCTCTATCTGCAGAACAACAGCATTGAGACAATCAGCAACTTGTCCGCTCTTACAAAACTCAACAAACTGTAAGTGTCTAGATGTTACTGTGTGTTTTGTAATGTATCATAGCAACTTCAACACCCACCTCACTCACCTCTATCTGCAGAACAACAGCATTGAGAAAATCAGCAACTTGTCCGCGCTTACAAAACTCAACAAACTGTAAGTGTCTAGATGTTATCATGTTGCCGTCTGTTTTGTAGTGTATCATAACAACTTCAATGCTCGCCTCTCTATCTGCAGAGGAACAAACGTTAAATCATCAGCCTGTCAGCACTAGCAAAACTTAACAAACTGTAAGTGTCTAAATGTTATTATGTTACTGTGTGTTTTGTAGTGTATCATAACAACTCCAACACTTGCCTATCTGAGAACAACAAACTTTAAATCAGCAACTTGTCAGCTCTTACAAAACTTAAACTGTTAATGAACATGTTATGTGGACCTACTCATATACATGTGTCAAACGATAGTAATAGGCAATATGTTCATAATTAGGCAATGCAATCTGACATTAATATGTTCACCCACTTCATGTATCTGCAGTGCAACATCAGAAAAAAAAGGTTTTTTTAAAAATGCTTGTCAACACAATCATACTGAGTAAAATAAACTGGAACTTGTAGAAGTAAAAAAATCATAGTGTCACGAAATGATATGAACTTGAAGTAATTGTTTGTTGACATACCTTGGCTAAAGGACTCCAGGGATCATCCCAACAGCCGAAGCACTTGAACACTATGGTCCAAATGCATCAGCTAGGGATGAGAACATTACGTGTGTGACCGTTTTTTTATTACCCCACCATGTGGGTAGCCACATTCCGTCTTCAGGGGATTTGGGAGACTGATGATGCTATGCTAGGAGCTTGTCATGGCTAAAGACTATCCCTTCATAACTATGCATAGCAACATTTTGATGTAGCCTTTGTGTTTTAGTCTATGTCAATTGGTCTGACACAGCCTTAAGCCAAGGTGAATTAATTTTGTAGTGTGGTCTACACATGTATCACATGAATTTGGGTGGGTGGGGATGGAAAATGAGGGGGGTATGTCTGTTTCTCAGCAACACACTTGCATTAAAAATGCTGCCATTATTGATGATGATGATTGTAATATATTGATGATGGTGATGATAGCAATATTGATGACATTTATGAGAGAGGGAATCACATCACGGTATTAGAAGGCCCAGGAAGGTTGTGTAGTCTACGGTAGCTACATGTAGAAAATCAACATCCTCAATATCCGGGTACTATGACAATCAAATCAATCAAATCAAATCAAATCAATTTCACTTTATTATCTCCCAAGGAGAAATTTTCTTCAGGTGCCAGAATAACAAAGACATCGCATTCAGCATGCATGAATAGGAGCAAAAGTTACACATAATACACACTTAAAGATACACATTATATGTGGATACATACACGTCTAAGGATAAGCATGCATAGTTTCTTTTAACACGATGAACACACATTTAAACCTAAAAGGATCATGAGTTTAGGAGGTGGATGGATCTGGGGATGAAGGATTTATGTGCCCTGGAGTTGACTTTAAAAGTTTTGTAGCGACGTCCAGAAGGTAATAGTTCGTAATGTTTGTTCAAAACATGGGAGGTGTCATTTACAATCTTCCTGGCTTTATGCTTGGTTCGTCTTTCGTACATCTCATTCAAACCCATATCTCTCTTTCCAACAACTTTACTACACACATTCACCACATCATCCAACACACGCTTGTTCTTCAAACACAGACTTCCAAACCAACACATAAAGGAAACAGTAAGCACAGACTCAATGCAGCTACTATAGTACGTATGCAAAATGTTTGAGTTAACACCAATGTTTCTCAGTCTGTGCAAAATAAACAATCTTGATTGACATTTCTTATGTATGTTCTGTGTGTTCTTGTCGAAAGTCAGTTTGTCGTCCAAAATGGTACCTAAGTATTTGTATTCTGAAACTCTTTCCACTGTTTCACTGTTTCATGACAGTGATGATGGTGATGATGATATGATGACAGTTATCTGCGAGGCAATCACATCACAGTGTTAGAATGCCTGGAAAAGCTTAACAGTCTACAGGAGCTCCATGTAGAACATGAACATTGTTAGTGGTAATAGTACTGTGACGATTATGGTGATGATGATGATGATGATGATGATATGATGATGATGGTGATGATGATGATGATGATAATATGATGACAGTTATCTGGGAGGCAACCACATCACAGTGTTAGAAGGCCTGGAAAAACTGAGCAGTCTACAGGAGCTCCATGTAGAAAATGAACATTATTAATTGTAATAGTACTGTAGCGATGATGATGATGATGATGATATGATGACAGTTATCTGGGAGGCAACCATATCACAGTGTTAGAAGGCCTGGAAAAGCTGAGCAGTCTACAGGCGCTCCATGTAGAAAATGAACATTGTTAGTTGTAATAGTACTGTAGCGATGATGATGACGATGATGATGATAATATGATGACAGTTATCTGGGAGGCAATCACATCACAGTGTTAGAAGGCCTGGAAAAGCTGAGCAGTCTACAGGAGCTCCATGTAGAACATGAACATTATTAGTGGTAATAGTACTGTGACGATGATGAAGATGATGATGATATGATGATGGTGATGATGATGATGATGATATGATGACAGTTATCTGGGAGGCAATCACATCACAGTGTTAGAAGACCTGGAAAAGCTGAGCAGTCTACAGGAGCTCCATGTAGAACATGAACATTATTAGTTGTAATAGTACTGTAGTGATGATGATATGATGACAGTTATCTGGGAGGCAATCACATCACAGTGTTGGAAGGCCTGGAAAAGCTGAGCAGTCTACAGGAGCTCCATGTAGAAAATGAACATTATTAGTTGTAATACTAATAGTACTGTAGCGATGATGATGATGATGATGATGATGATGATGATGATGATATGATGACAGTTATCTGGGAGGCAATCACATCACAGTGTTGGAAGGCCTGGAAAAGCTGAGCAGTCTACAGGAGCTCCATGTAGAACATGAACATTATTAGTTGTAATACTAATAGTACTGTAGCGATGATGATGATGATGATGATGATGATGATGATGATGATATGATGACAGTTATCTGGGAGGCAATCACATCACAGTGTTAGAAGGCCTGGAAAAGCTGAGCAGTCTACAGGAGCTCCATGTAGAACATGAACATTATTAGTTGTAATAGTACTGTAGTGATGATGATATGATGACAGTTATCTGGGAGGCAATCACATCACAGTGTTGGAAGGCCTGGAAAAGCTGAGCAGTCTACAGGAGCTCCATACAGAACATGAACATTATTAGTTGTAATAGTACTGTAGTGATGATGATATGATGACAGTTATCTGGGAGGCAATCACATCACAGTGTTGGAAGGCCTGGAAAAGCTGAGCAGTCTACAGGAGCTCCATGTAGAAAATGAACATTATTAGTTGTAATAGTACTGTGATGATGATGATGATGATGATGATGACAGTTATCTGGGAGGCAACCACATCACAGTGTTGGAAGGCCTGGAAAAGCTGAGCAGTCTACAGGAGCTCCATACAGAACATGAACATTATTAGTTGTAATAGTACTGTAGTGATGATGATATGATGACAGTTATCTGGGAGGCAACCACATCACAGTGTTGGAAGGCCTGGAAAAGCTGAGCAGTCTACAGGAGCTCCATGTAGAAAATCAACGGTTTCCACCTGGGGAACAACTTTTGTTTGACCCTAGATCTCTGTTGTCGCTATCGGTAAGAAACATGTAAAAGTCTCAGTTTTGTTTTGTTTGTGTTCCATTTTTGTCTCCTTTTTGTTGTTGAAGAAGGGACAGATTCTTTGGAAAGGGGGGGGGGGGGGGGGGGGAGTGATGGGGGAATCTTGCCTCACGAGATTGTGCCTCAGTTTTTAATTCTTTTTTTCTTTTGTTTGCAGGTTTTATCGTTCTTTTCTGTTGTTTATTATTTGTTTCAACTGCAACTGCCTCTGAATATTACATCCTGTGATCAGTTGTCATCTTTTTTTTCTCTAAAACTCTGTGTGTGTGTGTGTGAACACATATTCCTGTGTGCAGTATGACTATGTAGTATGTATCATTGTATGCGTTCTTGGGGATCTACTATTGCAGTCAATTTAATGCAATAGTACATATTTAATATTTATTTTTTATAAAATGTCATTTATTAAGGTATTACATCTTTAACTTTAAGTTCATCTTAATGAAAAGTATCATTTTTCTGCCTATTGGCTACTGCAAAGAACACCTTTTGCAAGAGTGAATGCCCTTGGTGGGTGGGGGAAGATGGTTCAGTACTGACCAAACAAGGGGATAACTCTCGCCAATAACCCTATTTGAGGCCACTAAATGGCTGCCTTTCGCAAGAGTGAATGCCCTTGTCAGTACTGACCAGCAAGGGCATCACTCTCACTGTCAAGGGCGTTAATAACCCTAGTTGCAGAGGCCAAAAAATCAGATTTTGTTATTACACTTTACTGTTTTGTTCATCATATTATAAGACACATGGCACATCAGTCGGAGGAAAAGTATCGCCTTATAATTTGTAAAATACAGTAAGCGGACCTTCTTGCGTGTCATGGTCCAGCTTGTCACAAAGTGTGTTTTTAAAGACCCCCCACGTCACGTGTCACATTCCCTCTTATGCTTGGAACATTTCTTAAGATTTCTTACCAGCTCTAAGAGGGAAAACGCGTGAAAACCATGATTTTGACACGCAACGTGGTAGGTCTTTAAACACAATCTATACAGTCTTGTCTTGAAAATTATTTCAAATCAAATCCTATTTTTCCTTCATTCCTGTTTCACCAGAGTCATCTGGAAGTGCTGAACATCTCCGGCAACAGTCTGGACTCGCTGAGTGACCTTGAACTTCTGCAGAACTTGACCCAGCTGTTTGCGGTGGACAACCGTCTGACGGACATTGAGGAGCTGTCCAGACAGCTGACCTCATGGCCTCACCTGCATCGGCTGGAGCTGGCCGGGAACCCCCTGTGTCAGCAGGCCAAGTATAAAGACAGGATCATTGTGGTCTGTCGGCAACTTGGTAAGAATACAATCATATACAATATTATTTAGTAAAATGTCCCAATAAATGTTAGCTGGGAACCCCCTGTTTCAGCAGGCCAAGTATAAAGACAGGATCATTGTGGTCTGTCGGCAACTTGGTAAGAATATATACTGTAGTATTTTTAGTTCAATGTCCCAATAAATGTTAGCTGGAAATCCCCTGTGTCAGCAGGCCAAGTATAAAGATAGGATCATTGTGGTCTGTAGGCAACTTGGTAAGAATATATACAGTAGAGAACTGATAACTCAAAAACGGGTAACTCAAAAACACTGGATAACTCACAATAATTTTTGGGTCCCAGTATAATAATCTCTATGTTGAAAAGTCTTTTTAGCTCAAAATATTGGTTATCTCAAAATAAAATTTCAGTCCCTTCAATTTTGATGATTTTTTACTGTATAGCATGTTATTTAGTAGAATGTCCCAATAAATGTTAGCTGAAAACTCCCTTTATCAACAAGCCAAGTATAAAGACAGGATCATTGTCGTCTGTAGGCAACTTGGTAAGAATATTATACTGTAGTATTTTTAGTTCAATGTCCCAATAAATGTTAGCTGGAAACCCTCTTTATTGACAAGCCAAGTATAAAGACAGGATAATTGTCATCTGTAGGCAACTTGGTAAGAATATATGGCCGCCCGCATGCAGAAGAGATGTAAGTCGAAAGACGTCACTTCATTTGAGGATTGAAAAACTCAATATTTCAGGTCAAATTACATCCTTTTTTGTTCATTTAGCGTCACCTCCTGTGTTTTATTTTTGCAAATTCTTGTTTTACAGCTTTGTTAGATGGTGCAGCTTGTCTAGATCAACTGGTAAGCTCAGCACATCGAAGTTGACCAATTTTGACTTACGTCTCTTTTGTATTCGGATGGCGATATATACCCTATTATTTAGCTGAATGTCCCAATAAATGTTAGCTGGAAACCCCCCGTGTCAGCAGGCCAAGTATAAAGACAGGATCATTGTCGTCTGTAGGCAACATGGTAAGAATAGATACTGTAGTATTTTTAGCTGAATGTTAGCTGGAAACCCCCTTTATTGACAAGCCAAGTATAAAGACAGGATCATTGTCGTCTGTAGGCAACTTGGTAAGAATATATATATACTATAGTACTTTTAGCTGACTGTCCCAATGAATGTTAGCTGGCAACCCCCTTTTATTGACAAGCCAAGTATAAAGACAGGATCATTGTCGTCTGTAGGCAACTTGGTAAGAATATTATATACTATAGTATTTTAGTTGAATGTCCCCATAAATATTAGCTGGCAACCCCCTTTATTGACAAGCCAAGTAAAGACAGGACCATTGTCGTCTGTAGGCAACTTGGTAAGAATACATTATATAGACCCCATAGGCAACCCCCTTTATTGACAAGCCAAGTATAAAGACAGGATCGTTGTGGTCTGTAGGCATTTTGGTAAGAATACATACCATGGTATTTTTAGCTGAATGTCCCAATAAATGTTAGCTGGCAATCCCCTTTATCAGTAAGCCAAGTATAAAGACAGGATCATTGTCGTCTGTCAACAAACAGCTCGGTAAAAATATATACCATGATATTTTGAACAATTGAATATACCAATAGCTCTGGTAACCCCGTTTGTCAGCAAGCCAGATATAAAGACAGGATTATTGCGATCTGTAGGCTGGTAAATAAAAATGTATACCATAATATTTAAGCAATTGAATGTGCCGATAAATGTTAGCTGGTAACCCCCTTTGTTAGCAAGCCATATATAAAGACAGGATTATTGTGATCTGTAGGCTGGTAAGTAAAAATATATATCATGATATTTAAACAATTGAATGTACCAATAAACATTAGCTGGTAAACCTGTTTGTCAGCAAGCCAGATATAAAGACAGGATTATTGCGACCTGTAGGCAGCTAGGTAAGATTATGAACAATAGACTTATTTGTCAAAGTCCAGAACAGCTGAAGATGTTTGAATTAAACCAATTTGACATAAGAGAAATAAACTGTGTTATGCATTATCCCACTTTTACTCGGGACTTTTTTTGTAATAGAAAATGACTCCTTTGTGTGAGTGTTTTAGATAAATGACATAATATACAAACCCGCACACAATCAGACAAATTATACAAGACTGAAAAAATGGAAAGAACCGAGAAATGGAGGAGGGGGGGGGGCATCTTTACCTTTACCGATACTTTTTATTGATAGGATCATTTGATGTAATATGATCCTAATATCTCTGACTAATGCATGGACAAGCAAGTGACACAAGCTTATAGTTATACACAGGACTATGACACAAAATGAGCAAAACGGTATGTTGAAGTAAGATTGGGAACTTACGCACATTCTAACTTAAAATAAACGGCTTTGAGTCAAAAGGAATAAATCTGTTTTAGGGATTAAGCAGGGTTTTTCGAAAAAAATTTCACATTGAAATATTGAATCTAATCAGCTTTGATTTACTGAGTGTTGACTGAATATGTTTTGCTTCGTTCTCTCCTTGTCCTCCCAGGCATGCTGGATGGAAGGGAGGTAACTGACACGACTAGACAGTTCTTGAGGAACTGGCAGGCCACTCGCGACACCAACAAAAAGAAGAGAGAGAACTCCATCAAACAACCCTCCTTCATTACAGAAAGTCGCGAAAAATCAGAGGGTAGCTATTATGTTCTGTTGTTATCTGTTCTAATCAATTTTGTTGTTGTATTTTGATATTTTCACATGGGTACATGGGTGCAACTTTTTTCCTGTTTTTGAATTTTACCAGAAAAGAAATTTCCTTTTTTTTTTATTTGTCAAACAAGATCTTTGTGTGTCTACTGTACTTTTCAAACACTTACAAATAAGCATTTGTATATATTGTAGAAAAAGCAAACTAAAAATACCTTCATAACTAAAATTTTCGTCAGCTGCAGAGGGACATTTCCCCTAGACCCCAGCCTTTCAGGTTTTTTCATTTTGTGTAGTTCCACCAATGTTTTCAGGTTGCTCCCACCAGGAGAGATTGTCGCCGCTAGTACTGCACCACCCATTTTTGCCTGATATGTGAGTTCGTGTCATCCGTCCCACCAGCACAACACACCCTACTCTTACTGAATAGTGGAATGGGCTTTAATGTGTGCGCAAGATCTTGTGCATGCGTCCGCACACGGGACCTCGGTTTCAAGTCTCATCTGAAGGAAGTAGGAGTAAAATGTCTTTCCAAAGGACACAACACTGCAGACAGAGCTGGGTTTCTTCTTCTTCTTCTTCGTTCGCTCAGACAGTTTCCTGTCATATGAGCATAGATGCGTCATGCTGCCGTTATGCCCTAACTAAAAAATAGTTAGGCCCAGCATGTCCGACTTCGGCTGAAGAAATCTTTGTAATAATTTATAGAAAAAAGGCAGAAGAATGGACCAGAGAGATAGAAAGATAGCAGATGACAGTAAGCAATGGGAAAAGGCAGAGTCAAAGAAAGTGACAGATTAGAGGAAGTTACAAGCACAGAACTTCCAGAAGGTGGGGGAACTATTTGTACGAAAGACACCCCCCCCCCCCCCCGTATCCTCATGGGGGGAGAGCTGGGTTTGTACCCCCACACCCGCAAACCCGTTGGATTGCAAGCTGGCGACTAACCAACTGAGCCATGGCGCCTCCTATTGACTGTTGCCTACAATTGTGTTAAATTACATTGTATTGTGTTGTAGTGAATTGTATTGTACTGTAGTACCTATAGTATCGCAGAGAAAAGAACAATGAACAATATTTCACTGAACTGGGCCATATGCCCATCGCAAAGAAGAGAGAAGTAAAGAAAGGGAGCGGGCTGAAGGGAGGGAGAGAGAAGACGGTTGTGTGTTTCCCTGCACAACTTTCTCTCTGCTAACAACCGCCTTGTGTTGGTGGCAGGGAGTCACCAGCTGAGTGCGGCCATGCTTCAGGAGCTGCCTCCTCTCAGTGGAGGACAGTTCAGGACAGCCCCAGGCATTCCTGGATACCTCATGCCAGGTACGCACTACGCAACATAACATTTGTAATCTGAATACTCAATCAATCAGTTCATCAGCTTTATTATGTCCTAGCAGAAAACCATCTCTGTCCACCCAGCAGTGAGTGGATACCTGATTTGTTCAGGGAAGGTTGAAAGGCGACGGAAGGAGAGGGATGGGCTCCGCCTTCCGTGATACCGTGCCCTTGACACGGTGAACCTCTAACAGTTCGCTGCCCCTACGGCCGATAGGCTATGGGACACCTTTACCCTTTACCTTTACTCTTGATCAGCATGACCCAAGGAATGCAGTGGGTGACATATTGAAGCTTGTTCACTTTGACTTTGGGGCTGTTGTTCTTTTACCATTGGTCATACACCTATGCAACTATAATATTTATTTATTGAATGAAGAACAGTTGGTGGAAAATCAACATGGAGGACATATCTGTCACTCGTTTAATTTTGTAGTGTGGTCTAAACACTCAATCAATCATACAACAAACAACTACACGACAAGTGTAGAGTGACGTTATTTTATTCACAAGAGACAAAAAACAAAACTACTGGATATTTCGGCGAATGCGCCTTTATCGACATAAGAAAACACCAAAATGAGCAAAACGCAGGCAACAAAAGGAGCACACAAAAAAACAAGATCAAAATTTAAAAAACAATGCTTCCCCTCTACAGTCCAATGCGTAAATGATACAACCAAGTTGAAACCAAAGAGCAAGGCATGCATTTTGTTGCTTACATATTTGACTACTCAATCAATCAGTTAATCAGCTTCATTATGTCCTGGCAGAAAGGGTAATTTTGGTGCGGCATGTCACACACATATAGAGTACTAACGGGTCTGTGCGTTGGTTGGGTACGCGCGTACCTCCCCCTCCCCCCTTGAAATCGTAGAGAAATTACGTCATGCTTGCGTCATTTTGAGGGGTACGCAAACCCCCTTGGTACTCTATGCAACAAACAACAACTCATATTTGAAACATTATAAACACATGCATTAAAAGCCTTTTTTTTTATGAAAGCACCCATGCATAATCTCACATCTACCATATTTTTGTTTGTGGCTCAAGCCACAAACCTATAACTCACTTTGTCGGTCGGTTGGTCTGTCGGTCGGTCTGTCGTTCCAAAATTGTCGCACATTTTGACAAAATTGTCGCACTTCAAATCGAGGCTACACTTCTGGCCGCTCTTTAAAATGATGTATTTTAAAAGCGTACAAAATAATAAACATATGTAATACAGACACTACAACAGACACGACGAGTATGCGGTGCTTCTTTTGATGAGTATAAGTAGGATACATAGTTTTAAATGTTTTCCAAAAGATATAAAAAGTTACGAAATGGTGCAGAGATAACATTCTGGTTTACAGATTAAAATTATTGAAAATCCAGGGGAGGTAACTCATGATTGGAGTGGTAAAAATAGACTGCGTGCCACAAACTATTGCGATTTCGCGCTTGTTCTAACCATAAAGCAATATTTTTGTTCCAGACTGAGACCCCTGCGCCTTATAATGTGACTAATAGTGTAGCAAGAACATATAATAACAAAACCTGAATTTGGTGTAAAATTTGGTGTGCGACTTTTAATCAGAAAAATACGGTAATATCCCGAGCTATGATGATTCCCCCTCCCACTACAGTTCTCTAATGCATGCTTCTACTCATTACGTCATCTTCCCACCCAAGGCCATTTGAAATGTTCACACGGCACTGGGTGTGCCCCCAGAGCATTTAAGCTGGGGAACGAAAACAACAACAACATTACAAAATAATAATACCGGTAAATAAATAAATACAGTATTGCTTTGAGTTGTGTCTGACTATGACTTCCTAGATAGCAGAGGAAGCTGCTGCTGTTCTTGAGGGCTGGGTTAATAGTCTTTGTGGATATCGGAGAGTCATGGCCAGGGTATGTCCCAACTCTCTGGAACAAATGGCCTTGAGATAGTTGTGGATGAGGGAGGTCTCCCAAAGACCTCCTATTCCTCTGAGGCAAAAAGTTGACCATTTTCAAAATGTGTGTGTGTGCATTTGCATTCATATTTTTCTATTTTTATTATTTTAATTTCAGGTTTACCTCGTAAGGAGTTTGAGGATCTTTTAACTCGCAAACAGGGGGGAGACTCTCGCGGGTCCTCCAAGCCTCGAAGCGGCATCCTGCGAGCAAAGTGAGTAATGTAACATTTCGCTGTCTAATATTAATAGCTTGGGTTCTGTTATTGGCAAACATGCTTTCGTGCAAATTTATGTATGTACATATGTGAATGTAATCCTTTATTATGAAATTCAAAGAAGTTTTAATATTGGTGTATGCGACATAGGCACTTCATAAACAGCAACTTCACCATTTTTTGTTTAAATTGAAGGAAATCTTACCAACTTTGATGTTTAATTACGTGAAAGAAATGTATATTTTAATCTCTCTTTTTATTTGCCATGCTCTCAGTTGTTTGCTTCATTTTTTTCATAGAGATTGTGAGAAAGAAACAGTGTAGAATTACTAGGAAATGGTACAAGGGAAATAACTAGGACTAGGAGCAGTAGCCATATAAATTCTTCCTTTCCGACCTTCCTTCCCCCCTCTCCCCTCTCTCTCTCTCTCTCTCTCTCTCTCTCTCTCTCTCTCTCTCTGTCTCTCTCTCTCTCTCATACACACTTTCTTTTTTTTTAACTGGCATTTAAAATATACTAGTGTTTAGAAAAAAAGATATTTGCAATCCAAGCATCAAGGGCCATGAACACAATATTCTCAGTGAAATTCAAAAACCTTGTATCTCAATTTTGGTAGTTTTGAGAAAAATTTAAAAAATGTTTTAAAACTTAACCGCATTTACCACAATTGATTAACTATGATGATGAAAAGAACGAAGATCAAGGTTTTTGTCCTTAACTAGATCTGAATTTGGGACTTGCGAGTTTTTCTTCAATTAACACAACCTCATTTACCCCAGATAGAAAGTTGTTAGAGATACGAGCTTTTGGTGGAAGGTGGCAGGAAAAATTAGAATGCTGACTATGTATCTAACCCAAAACCCCCAAAAATCAAGATACAAGGTTTTTGAATTTCACCGACGATATGTTAATCTGTTTCTTATTTAAGCATGCAAATACATGCATGAATATTTTCA
The DNA here is from genome assembly GCA_017654935.2 of Phymorhynchus buccinoides. NCBI lineage: Eukaryota > Metazoa > Mollusca > Gastropoda > Neogastropoda > Raphitomidae > Phymorhynchus > Phymorhynchus buccinoides. The sequence goes on from CM065681.1 coordinate 77,332,148, forward strand.
GTTACATGTAAATCCACCCGTGAAACAAAGTACAGCATTCTCGTAACACCTTTTGAAAAATAAAGTATATTTTGTGTTCCTCAGAAATATGCTATTTACTCCTTCGCAGTAAAAGATTCAGGTAAAATGATGTTGAAACTTATGTTTAAAAAACACGAACGTGAATTCCCCTCACATTGATGTGTTTTCACTGAACACGGAAGGTTGTGATATCACATGGATTTTAACAAAAATGGGTGATTTTTTTCGCTAAGATTATTGAAATTTGTTTTTAAAAGACACGCTGTGAATTCACCTCACTGTAAATTTTTACAATGGTTTCACTGAACACTATGTAAACTTTTTAAATCACATCAATTGTTAATTACATCGGTTGTTGTTGTTTTTAAAACTGTATTGCATGCATATTTGCACCTTTATTTTTAAAACAAAAATGGAGACACATTAACTGACTTTAAATTTCACCAGTTTTGATTTGTGCACTTGCAATGGCGCAAAAAAGCATGTTCATTTGTGTTTGATTGTTTGTGTGTGTGTGTGCGCGCACGCACACGCACACGCACACGCACACACACACACACACACACACACAGCATGATCATCTATGTTCACTTTGAAATTCGATCATAAAAGGAAATAAAAACCTCCCAGAAATGTTAGAATGCATATAATTTATTCTAATTTGCGACTCATCTCTTCCTTCGAAATAAACGTAAATTAATGAATGTATGTTCATGTATTGTTACGCAGGAGCTCTTAAAAACTGATGAGATGGAATGTTGAATCACAAGTTATTGCTCTTTCATGCTTGACAGATCATTGCTTATCAGTCACTGTTGGTCTGTCTTATTATTATTATTACTGCATATTCGTTTTCTTTTAAGGTGGCACACTGCCCTTTTGGGGGTCAATTTTTGATCGTTTTTGTTTCTCAGGATCCCCCCCTTGGGGATACCGGGGCGTCTTTTGTATAAATAGTTCCCCCACCTTCTGGAAGTTCTGTGCTTGTAACTTCCTCTCATCTATCACTCTTTTTGACTCTGCCTTTTCCCTTTGCTTACTGTCATCTACTATCTTTCTGCCTTACTGGTCCATTCTCCTGCCTTTTTTCATGAAAAACACTTTCAAAATGATTTCCTCCAGCCGAAGTCGGACTTGCTGGGCCTAACTATTTCTTAGTTAGGCGCATAACGGCAGCATGATGCATCTGCGCTCATAATTGACAGGAAACTGAGCGATCAAAGAAGAAGTTTCTCAGGATCTAATAAAGATATCTACATGAAATTTTGCCCACTGATACAGAACATGACCCTGACCATATATGCCAAATTTGAAGAGTCTGTCTCATCAAACAATAGTAAAAACAATTCACAGGATGTCGCTTGAGACAAAGAACGCGAGTTAACATCTCAGACATGCTCATTTTATGACCATTGCACTCTTTGATGTCTTAGGAAAGTGGACAAATGATCAGCATCACCATGCAGTGCTTCAATCCAGCGCTGTTGAGGGGCTAAGATTCCGTGTGAATTTTTTTAGGTGGACTCCATACTTTCATAATGCCTTCACACAGAGTCTTCAACTTTGGCATAGATGGTCAGGGTAATGTTCTGTCGTATCAGTGTGCAAAATTTCATGTAGATATCGTTATTAGATCCTGAGAAACAAAGATGAGCAAAACTTTACACACAAAAACACAGTGTGCCACTTTAAATTCACAATCCAGACCGTAATCTTTATTTAAGCCAGGGATGTGTGGTTGAAGACTTTATATTTTATTAGCTCTCCTTTTGTTGAAATTTTGCAAGTTAGCATGTATTGCCTTCTTGGGTTGAGTCTTTTTCAAATTCATAGACAATTGTTAACTTTCTAACAGGAAATAACTCAAGGTCTTTATCTTAAGAATTAAAATAGAATCATTTATGCTCCTAGTATTTCCTTCTCTCCTAATTATTATAAAGGATCATCTTTCCATTCCTTTAATGTTGTTAATGATTCCAATTTGTTTCCTATTTTTGTTCTTGAATTGACACTACCGTGAATTGACTACACCTAGGTGTAGAGTGGCACAGTGGTAACGCGTTCACCTCGTGTCAAGTAAACCCGAGTTCGAACCTGGGTACAGGGAATTTTTCCTCTCACTTTGCACTAGGCCTTACGGTATGAACATGGAGTCTTTCGGATGAGATGATAAACCGAGGTCCCGTGTGCCCATGCACTTAGCACACATTAATCCCAGTGGCAATGAAAAAGTTGTCATTTGGTCAAAATTTACCACCCACCCTTTCCTTCCTCATCAGTCAAACAAAAATCACATGCCCCCCAAAAAATGTAATGCCTCTGGCTGCGACGCGCTCTCCAGGTGGGAGCAACACGAATTTCACAGAGGCACCTCTGTGACTATAAAGCACCTAATACCTAATACCGTAACTGATATTAGCTATGGTTCATTTTTGTCCCGTTAATTCAACTCATCAACCCATAATAAGTATTTTCACTTTTGTTTTTATTCATTCTCATCACTTGGTTTGGGATACATTCTGTTCGTTTCTCTCACAGGGTTACTGTTCCTAGGTGCTTTAGGCAAGTAAAACCATTTCCACGTGAACATTCGTTAAGGAACAGCCATACTGCATATGATTTGACCCCAATACGATACGATTGTGACGATGTCTGTGAATCATGATTCACGTGAAATACTTCCGTAATACACGAATCAAATAAAATGTCTGATACAAAAATATCACATCCGTGTACAGGAGACTACAAACATAATGGACGTAACAAATAGGATTTCATCAGATTTATTTCGGCAGTAGAATTTCACGTCAACCATGCCTCACAAATGTGACCGAGCACCACGAAAGGGACATTAAGTGTCAAAATGACCATTCTGAGATAATGGTACAGCTAAAAACTTCAGACTATTCTCTTTCATATAATATAAGAACCATTCTTGTAACGTTTTCCGTTTTAGAGCTATAAGCATTTAAAGTTGGTAGGGTGACTGTCGGCCATTTTGAGAAATCACAGTCTAGCCTAGCTGAAGAAAATGCATTGACCTACTCATTTAAAAATACTTTGGGAGTATTTAGATACCATAACAAGGATTGTCCTTTATAAATATGAAAGATGAGATGTTATAGAGTACGAACATACCCATAGCTCAAAATTGATTAACCCCTTGACTGCCACCAACGTATCACGTACTGATCTGATGACATCACTGATGATGTCATCAGATGAAGAGGAAAAACCCTGCTATGTTGGCTTTTGGTCTAACACAGTCAAGAGAGTTATATCCCCAGCCCATGTTGCCAGATTGGCTCTATCAGTTGTCCTTTTTATGTCATGATTTGCCCAATGATTTTTTCCTTAATTTTCTCTGGCAGTCAAGGGGTTAAAAAAAAAAAAAGATTTGTTACTTTGCAAACCTGTTGTGAGAAACTAGCCCAGAGACTTAATGTCCCTTTTGTGGTGCTGGGTCACAAATGTCAAAATCAGATCGTAGTGAATTGAATCATATGCAGTGTAGCCGGCCCTTTACTGTGATTCTTTCAGTGTGTGTCTATCTTTTACTGTGGTGGGCGTTTTCTGTTTCAATGGAATTCTGTCTAATCCTCTTTGCTCATTTCTTGTTTCTGTGTGTCTCCTCTCGTGGTGGTTATTTTTTCACTTTCACTAAAACTTCCTTTTGCATGTACTGATATAGTCATTGATTTCAAAATTTCTTGTTTTAATATTCTTTTTCTTTTTTTTTAAACATTTGTTGTCATTGTTGTTGTTTGGTCGTTAAAGTTTTTTGTCTAGGCATCGTGAAAACTCTCCATTGGTTTTTTGGCTCACTCGAAGTGAGTCGTATGATAGTTGTTCGGTTGTGTATGTGTGTGTTGCGTCCGTGGTCTAATCTCCAAACTTTAACGTTGGCATTTTCTCGGGAAATAGAAGGCGTACATTGTTCAAACTTTCAATACACATAGATGTTTATGCAAGCTTTCAAACAATAACGATTTGAATAATTAAATACTTAAAACAACACCATAAACAGATAACAAACAGATAACATTTTAGATTAGTGGGTTAGAGAGTATTCAACAGGCAACATGAGTTAAGAAACTCATCAACACTGAAAGCCTCGATAGCTCGTTGGTAGAGCATCCATCTGTCATGCCAATGGTTCCGGGTCCGATTCTCAGCACGGGCACTTTTCTTCTTTTTTTTTCTTTTTTTTAGTTGTATCCATTAACGATAGTTTCATTCTTTAAAATTGTTTTGGCAGTCTTGTACTTTAGACACACCCCTCAATCTTTGTTTGTTGTTGTCCCACATGTGCCTGTTCGAGTGAGCCTTGAAGGTTTTTGTTGTTGTTCTTGTTGGGTGTGTTTTTTGTGTGTGTACTGTGTGTGTGTGTTTAATAAAATAATGCTATTTCATTGGTTTCTTTCACTTTGTTTTGTTTTTATTTTATTTTTGATCCACTAGTGATTGATTGCACCAATTTCCTAAACTGAATAAACTTGTAATTACGATATTAGCATATTTTCGGTTTATGTGATGCCTACTGCGTGCATTTTCTGTTGACTCTGAGGGTGACCATTTTCACCCCTGCACCGAGTTCATGCTCATCTTTTTTTGTCACTTTGTATTGCATGCATGCATTTTACTTTCTCTGTGAACATATTTGCGTGAAATGTGTACTCAAATTTCTTTTTCATTTTTGCTTTTCTTCTTGCTGTTGTCATTGTCAACATTGTTGTTGGGGTGGTTTTTTTTAATGTGTGCAAACCTTCATAAACTGGTGCTAAAATCTTGTTGTTTTTCTTTGACTTTGCAGGGAATGAACGTTAACATTGAACCAGAGGTCATTTGTTTTTTTCCTTTTTGTTTTTCATTTCAATCATATGAATTGGAAACTACCGTAATTCACTAACTACAAGCCGCTGTGTAATATAGGCCGCACCCCCTACTTTAACAAAAAAAGTTTTAAAGTAATCCATAGGCTAATGCCGTTATAAGCCGCATCGAAGCATAAGCCGCGGAAGTGTGGCGATGCACGGTGTCCGCTTCCGGTTGAGTCTAGAGTTGATCGCGGGGGCGTTGACTGCCAAGACGAAAGTGTCGGGCCACGAAACAGATGGTCATTTTGTGAACAATGTACCAAAATCGAAGTGATTTTTTGGTCATCAACCGTGAACAAGGCCACAAATCAAAGGTCTGAATCAAGGATGCCACTGAGTTGAGTTTACTTTCACTTTCAGTAAAGTTTAGGCTGTGGCACTGTACTAGCCTCAGGGAGGAGGGGGGGGGGGGTCAAAAACAAAGTTGCGGCTTATAGTCCGCGAATTACGGTAGTTAGTCTTTAGAAAACTTAGTGTTAGGTGTCTTCATTCTTCAACTGGTAATGTGTTTGTTAGCTGTGACTTTTAACTGTGTTGAATTGCCACGATGTGCTTTTCCCCATATATAGACATCTGTATATAGACATCTTATGTGCACAGTATATCTTTCATAGTATGCCCTTTTTTTCCACTTTCGGACGTTTAATCTTCAGTACAAACAAGCTTCTTTCCAGAGAACAAAATCAAGAATTTAGTAACCGTTTTTAGAGTATAAAACATAAATATATAACATAGAGTATAAATTAGTGAAAACTAATTTCAGTAATAGGGATGCTTTTGTTGTGCTTTTGTGTTTCAAAAAAGAACAACCCACCTGTTTTTTATTGCACTGCAAGTACTGCAAGAGAATGGACTAACAATATGCATTTATTAATGATTGCATTTCATCTTTTATTTTATATATCATTAACACATGACATGCTTATTTGTTTAATACGTTATTTCTTATGTTAAGTTTGTGACTTGCTACTAATGTATCTGATATTGTTGGGTTTTTTATTCGTTTCTTCAGTTTCGAAATTTATACCAGATTAGAATCTATCAGTAGACTAAAAAAATTTTTATTATTATCGCTTAGCATATGTGTTTGGAGTTTACTTAAGTTTACTTGCAGATTTATTTTGTGCATATCTCAGATTGTGATTGTCTATTCTGTGTGTGTGCGTGCGTGTGTGCATGTGTGTGTGTTGGGTGCTGCATATGGGTTGTGTGTGTGTTTGTATGAGTGTGAGTGTGTGTGTGTGTCTCACTGTCTGTTTGCACATGTGTATGTACATATGTAAGTATATGTACGTGACTATGCCTTTGGATGAGTTTGTGTTTGAAGCATTTGTGTTCTTGTGCTACACATGACTTGACTCTCTCTCTCTCTCTCTCTCTCTCTCTCTCTCTCTCTCTCTCTCTCTCTCTCTCTCTCTCTCTCTCTCTCTCTCTCTCTCTTAACGGCAAGTATGAAAAATGGCTACTGTATGCCAATACTTTTACCGTTGTAAAATAAAGGTTCAATTCAATTCAATTCTCTCTCTCTCTCTCTCTCTCTCTCTCTCTCTCTCTCTCTCTCTCTCTCTCTCTCTCTCTCTCTCTCTCTCTCTCTCTCTCTCTCTCTCTCTCTCTCTCTCTCTCTCTCTCTCTCTCTCTCTCTCTCAAAAAAAATGTTCAAAATAGGCAAAAAAAACAAAAGAAAACAAACGATTTGGGTGGGTGGGTGTATTTGAATGTATGTGTGTTACTGCGCGAGTGTGTGTTAATGGTTGCTAAGACTACCTATGTGATTTTTTTTTAATTCAAAAAGACTGCTTTTTTTTTCTTGCTTTTTTTTGTAATGATTTTCAAGAGCATAACAACCTAAAAACTAAAACCTCATAAAAGTAGAATAGATTTTAAACTTTACACTTATCAACATTGTGTTTGTTAAACAACAGGCCTACTTGTGTCATTAATTTTATTTCAAAATGAACACAGAAGAACAGCTTGTGGTTTTCAAATCTCAAACTGAAAGTAAAGAAAACAATATTTTAAAGTCAGTCAGCTGTTTAAACAACACTCGTTCATAAGTTGTAGTCGCTGGGTTGAGCTAATTTTGTTCCAAAAGGCTCATTGGTCGAATTTATTTTTAAAAGCTGTCAAGCTTACTCCTTTATCCTCAATAAAGATCAACTTGACTTGACACACACACACACACACACACACGCATGCATGCATGCACGCACACGCACACACACACACACACACACTAGATCCGCAGTCCGCAAGTTCCGTGAGGAAACCCCATACACTTATATAGGAAATAAGCGGACTGGATTGCGCATGGGTTTCAGCTTGTAATATGCACACATTTTCATATTTCTTACTTCTATAATTTTTTTGCGAATTGCCCGTGCGTTTTCCGTGCAGAACTTGCGCGTATATGTGTGTGTGTCCTTATCCTCAATGTTTTCATAATTTGTTTGACCAACTTCGTTAAAAAACCTTATTTATTAAGAGAACTGAACAGGTTCATACGGGCTAACGTAAACCATTCAAGGTAAGCGCAGAAGAAAGTGGTTCACACGCTACCGGTGCTGTTTCTGTCCCCTCTCCCTTGTGGAGCTCCACATGATGGCGCTGTTGCTGGTGGAGACACTTTTGTTGTGTACATGGGGAAAAACCCATCGGTGCAAATGTTTTCACCTTAGGACTGGTCATCGTATTGAAGTACTGACTCCCTTGTGTACCTCGTCGCCATCTCGCCCACCTTTGTTGTGTAAGCAAAACAGTCCAACACACCTTGGCTGGACAGTTGCCCTCCCCCCTGAATCAACTTGGTCATGATTCTGCTATTGGCAGTGATCCACTGTGCTGGCGTAACACTGTCCAATTTTGGTTTGGACCTAGGGAGGAGAATGGACACGCCAGCTTATTCTCTTCATCTTCACCAGGATCTGACAAAGAAACGCAATCAACAATTTTCTAAGCATTGCATCATGCTTGGTTGTTGTTGCGTAGGTAGACTGTAGGGTCTAAGTCTGCTCGCTCATTCCGCTGTTGTGAGTCACTCAGGAGTTGGTCCAGGGGGGTAAAGCTGGAACTGCTGTTTTCACCCGCCATCAAATTGATGTCTTTCCCCGCTATCTGGCGAAGTTGTCGAATGTGTGCTGTGGTTGCCACAAATATGGCCTCTCTTAAGAGGTAACGCTCTGATGTCGTCGTCAGTGGCGTTGGTCAGAACCAGCCAACTGTTGAAACCTTCTTCCTGAAGCACTTTCTGGGCCTCTTTTGGGGAGGGCCTTTGACCAGTCCTTGAAGTTAAATGTTGGTTCTTCCATGCTGGGAGTTCCTGCTTCTACTATGTAGCCTGGTGGCATGGAGTGAAGTCGAGCTTCTGTCGTTGCTTTTTGCCTTGCCTTCTCTTCGTATGCATTGAGACTTGCTCCTCTTCCACTACTGTATATCAAGCAACGACGGAGCTAGTAAAATGAATTACACACGCACACGCACACACATACACACGAAACAACATTTGGCACATGCAAATCACAATATAATCACCTTTTGTAGGCCTTTGTGGTAAACACCCCATAGGCGCGCAGAATAAGAAAGTTTTATTTTTAAATTAAATTTATTCTAATTTTCACTTTATTAAAAGAGGACTGAATAGGTTCATACAGGCTAACGTAAGCCATTCAAGGTAAGCGCAGAACAAAGTGGTTCACACGCCACTGGTGCTGTTTCTGTCCCCTCTGCCTTGTGGAGCTCCACATGATGGCGCTGTTGCTGGTGGAGACACTTTTGTTACCTTGTGTACATGGGAAAACCTGTCGGTGCAAATGTTTTCACTCTGTTGTCTCTCCAAATTTGGGGTAAGCTGAAAGAATCCTGCATCTGAAGATGCTCACTAGGGCCACATGTCCTTGTGCTTTCTGGGCCAAACGATGCTTTTGATTTCTAGACAAAGGACTCAGACTGATCGAATTTCTTCTGACGACAGTTTTTGGCCTGCATACAAATCTGAATACATGGTGTACTGCGTTGGTAGCTGTTCCTTAGACAGATCAGAAAGACCGCATTGGAGAATATCATTGTTCAAGTATAGATCAAGATTAGCAGCAAGTTCAAGAACAATTATAATCCTCATTTCATCGTGGCATTGCTCATATTGGAATGCCATTACTGATCCACATCTGGGAAGGCAGTTGCCATATCTGTTCACCCTTATTAGAGGAAAGAGGTGGTGCGTCATCAGGAAACTAATAAAGTGCATCTCCATCAAGAACAATTCCAGTTTTGTTCAAGTGAGCAAGACTAAGCACAGGATAGGCACATAGAGATTCATATCTTCCTGACTCATGTTTTCCTGACTGTCATCATGATTCATATCTTCCTGGCTGTCGAGATTCATGTTTTCCTGACTCATGTCTTCCTGGCTGTCAAGGTTTATGTCTTCCTGACTCATGTCTTCCTGGCTATTCAGGTTCATATCTTCCTGCCTATCATCATGATTCATATCTTCCTGACTCATGTCTTCCTGGCTGTCAAGGTTCATGTTTTCCTGCCTATCATCACGATTCATATCTTCCTGACTCATGTCTTCCTGGCTGTTGAGGTTCATGTCCTCCTGGCTGTCGAGGTTCATGTCTTCCTGCCTATCATCACGATTCATATCTTCATGACTCATGTCTTCCTGGCTGTCAAGGTTCATGTCTTGCCTATCTTCCTGATTCATATCTTCCTGATTCATATCTTCTTCCTGGCTGTCAAGGTTCATGTCTTCCTGATCATCATGATTCATATCTTCCTGGCTGTCAAGGTTCATGTCTTCCTGCCTATCATCATGATTCATATCTTCCTGGCTGTCAAGGTTCATATCTTCCTGACTCATGTCTTCCTGGCTGTCAAGGTTCATGTCTTCCTGCCTATCATCACAATTCATACCTTCCTGACTCATGTCTTCCTGGCTGTCAAGGTTCATGTCTTCCTGCCTATCATCATGATTCATGTCTTCCTGACATCATCATGTCTTCCTGGCTGTCAAGGTTCATGTCTTCCTGCCTATCATCATGATTCATACCTTCCTGATTCATGTCTTCCTGGCTGTTGAGGTTCATGTCTTCCTGCCTATCATCATGATTCATGTCTTCCTGACTCATGTCTTCCTGCCTATTATTACAATTCATATCTTCCTCATTCATGTCTTCCTGGCTGTCGAGGTTCATGTCTTCCTGCCTATCATCATGATTCATGTCTTCCTGATTCATGTCTTCCTGGTCTTCCTGGCTGTCGAGGTTCATGTCTTTCTGCCTATCATCATGATTCATGTCTTCCTGATTCATGTCTTCCTGACTCATGTCTTCCTGCCTATTATTACAATTCATATCTTCCTCATTCATGTCTTCCTGGCTGTCGAGGTTCATGTCTTCCTGCCTATCATCATGATTCATGTCTTCCTGACTCATGTCTTCCTGACTCATGTCTTCCTGGCTGTCGAGGTTCATGTCTTTCTGCCTATCGTCACAATTCATGTCTTCCTGACTCATGTCTTCCTGCCTATTATTACAATTCATGTCTTCCTCATTCATGTCTTCCTGCCTATCATCACAACTCATATCTTCCTGACTCATGTCTTCCTGCCTATCATCATTATTCATATCTGGGTTTTTTGTGCCACCTTGACAAGCTTCCGCTCCAAATGTGAAAGTCTTATCAGGCAAAAGTCGCCGAAAAGGCACGTCTCATTAGCACTAACCCATTCACAGCCATCGAAAAACCGAGAAATTATCGTTTTTCTTATTATTTAAAAGAGACCTGTTAGACTCGATCTGAGAAATTGGTCTAGAGATATATCTTTTTTGACTTATCTAACCCAAAGACCATCATTCCAGGGCTATGACATCAAAAGTCATGACATCATCAATGACCTCATGCATCCCGTAGTAGACCAAGCAGGGAAGGGGTTAGAGACATCCTTAGGGTGGTCATTTGGCAGAGCCGGTTGTAGAACATCTCTCAGCCATGCATCTGTAGATTCTTCATTTACTGATCCTCATTGGCCGCTTATCACTCTTATGACATTTGTTTTAACCGGTGGAGCCAGCCATCTGAACATATCTAGTTGAAAATTCCCGGTTGATGGGAAATCTCCTCAGCTTTCAATTTCAGTACTAAACAGGGCCGGTGACTGGTAAACTTGATGGTCGAGCATTAATAAACCACTTGGAGTGTAATGTTAATGTTTAGATTTAACCCCTTCACTGACAGAGGAAAACAGAAGTTCATGTTCAAGTATGCTTTAATATCTCCCAAAGAGAAATTCAGATTATCAATTGTCTTATTATAAAATTTAAAAGAGACCTGTTAGACTCAATCTGAGAAAATGGTATAGAGATATATCTTTCCTGACTTGGGTAAACCAAAAACCCTCATTCCAGGGCTATGACATCAAAAGTTATGACATCATCAATGACATCAAACATCCAGTAGTAGACAGGGCAAGGAAGGGGTTAATATTGTTGTCTTTTGTCTACTTCTTCTTTCGGTTTATTCTTGCAACCATATTTTACAGATTATAAGGCAATATTCCCTGCTCCAAGTAGCAGGACTAATAATGTATTACTGTAATATGAACCGCAATTTAATATGGACAAATATATATTCTTTTTCTTACAATTATTGGATTTTTTTTTAGTTGATTCTTTGTTGTGAATGATTTGTATCGTTTCATACAGATATCTTTCCTGAATACTGACATGTCATTAAACAAGTGTTGCTTCACACTCTCTTTTTGGCATTATTGATGTTTGGGTAATGTCATTGAACAAGTGTTGCTTCACTCTCTCGGTTTTCCATTATTGATGTTTGGGTAATGTCATTGAACAAGTGTTGCTTCACACTCTCTTTTTGGCATTATTGATGTTTGGGTAATGTCATTGAACAAGTGTTGCTTCACTCTCTCGGTTTTCCATTATTGATGTTTGGGTAATGTCATTGAACAAGTGTTGCTTCACTCTCTCGGTTTTCCATTATTGATGTTTGGGTAATGTCATTGAACAAGTGTTGCTTCACACTCTCATTTTTCCATTGTTGATGTTTAGGTAATGTCATTGAGCAAGTGTTGCTTCACTCTCTTTTTTGCATTATTGATGTTTGGGTAATGTCATTGAACAAGTGTTGCTTCACACTCTCGTTTTTGCATTATTAATGTTTGGGTAATGTCATTGAACAAGTGTTGCTTCACACTCTCGTTTTTCTATTGTTGATGTTTGGGTAATGTCATTGAACAAGTGTTGCTTCATGCTCTTTTTTGCATTATTGATGCTTGGGTAATGTCATTGAACAAGTGTTGCATTATCTTTTTTGCTTTTTTTTTGGGGGGGGCATTATTGATGTTGTAATTGTTTCAAGACCCACCACGTCACGTGTCAAAATCATGGTTTTTCCCTCTTATAGCTGGTAAGAAATCTTAAGAAATTTCCTAGCATAAGAGGGAATGTGACACATGACATGGGGGGTCTTTAATGATGAAGTGCAACATGTGACAGAATTGCGTCGTCATTTTGTGCAGTGCCCCCAGCAACCAATCAGCGCTCAGACGACCCGCCGTGTTTTCTGCCCCAGTGCGTCGCCGACCGCTGATGAGCGTCACCATCGGACTCTTTAGAGACGGAGACAGCAACAGTCATCATTACTCTCCATTTTAGATCATGGCAGGGGCGGATCAGCTAGTCAAGGAGGAGGAGGTTCCCTGGAAGCTGGTGATAATTTGATTGTAAAAGAGAACAATGAAGGCTTCTCCTGGGGAGAATAAGCTAAGACTATGGCATGAAATTACCCGAGGTGCGTGAAATCAAAGGTGTCGGCGAAGTAGTCATAGATTTTGCCCCTCTTTTTCTTGATCAGCAACACTTTACACACCAACACCACTGCATAGTATACCCTTCGCTTCACTTTGCAGCTGGTAATATTTTCAGTGGTTTGTTCCTGGTTTCTTTTTCCTTCTTTTCTCTTTTTTCTTTTTGTTTTAGGAAGGCGGTCCGGAACTCATGTAACCCCACCCCCCACCCCTTTAATCCGCCTCTGCATGGCCACTGGAGTATTGTTTGAACTGGAAATGGAAACAATCAGTATGCGTCGTTACAACTAACAAGGGTTGATCTCATTGAAGCTTTCTGCATTCATGATACACTGTACCTTTAATACTTACCGGTACTGTCCATGCTCTTTGTATTAACAATTTCCATTGCACTGGACATGGACATTGTCGTGGGGTGAAAGCCAAAAGGTACTACAGTGGAACCTCCCTTATAAGACCTCCCATTATAAGACTCCCTCCCACATAAGACCTACTTCTCTGAAACATTGCCCTTCTTTGTAAGAATTAAAAGTACCTCCCTTAAAGACCCCTCCATTATAAGACCTCATTTTTGATGATTTTTGAAGGTCTTAATATAAGGGAGGTTCCACTGTATTGCAAAATAATTAAAGAAGATTTATGATACTTTCTGGTTTTCAACTGATGATGTGGTGTCAGAGATTTCTCACCAGGAATGCGCTGGCTAGTCCTGAAAGGAATGCTGATGCTGTGGGAGGGAAAATGGTTTGCATCGAAGGAAACGTAATGCAAAGCAAGATTCAAGGTACGGCAAACAGTGGAAGGCTTCATTACTGGTTTGGTTTGGTGAAGGCTAAAGGGTGAAGATGGGATTGTTATTTGTCCTGTTCCGTTTTCAATAAATGTTCCAAAAGGCGACTGTAGCAAAAACACATAAAACATATTGTGAATGTACATTGTGTATAGCATCCTTTCACTGAAGTGATACTGGACAATATTTGGGTTATGCATTGGTGAAGGTAGTTCAGAAATATTCCTGAAATCAGGATTCAAAAAGCTGATAGAAAGAGTCTTCAGGATTGGCCATCTTGTCATCCAGAACCACGATCTTATAAAATCAAACATTTCTGCCAACATTGATGGCAGACTAAAACAAGATGAAAGACATGCAATCCTAACACTCAATCCCACCCACCCTGTATGCACAAGACACACACACGTTGGAAAATATTTTCTTTCATCTCCACTTCAGGAATGGGAAGATTCAGAGACCATTGAAACGCGTCCTTTCAGGATGGAGAGAATGTTGTGCTTTCACTCACGGTTGTGATAGATATCTACCAGTACTGGCATGGTTCTGGTTGTGAGAATGCTTCAGTCTTTGTTTACGTTTGTGTGTGCATTTTACAAATTCAACAGAAGAGTCTAACAAACCCTCCAATGCCTTTCAACTTGATGATGTGGTTTCAGAGATTTCTCACCAGGAAGCCTGGCTAGTCCTGAAAGGAATGCTGATGCTGTGGGAGGGAAAATGGTTTGCATCGAAGGAAACGTAATGCAAAGCAAAGATTCAAGGTACGGCAAACAGTGGAAGGCTTCATTACTGGTTTGGTTTGGTGAAGGCTAAAGGGTGAAGATGGGATTGTTATTTGTCCTGTTCCGTTTTCAATAAATGTTCCAAAAGGCGACTGTAGCAAAAACACATAAAACATATTGTGAATGTACATTGTGTATAGCATCCTTTCACTGAAGTGATACTGGACAATATTTGGGTTATGCATTGGTGAAGGTAGTTCAGAAATATTCCTGAAATCAGGATTGAAAAAGCTGACAGAAAGAGTCTTCAGGATTGGCCATCTTGTCATCCAGAACCACGATCTTATAAAATCAAACATTTCTGCCAACGCTGATGGCAGACTAAAACAAGATGAACGACATGCAATCCTAACACTCAATCCCACCCACCCTGTATGCACAAGACACACACACGTTGGAAAATATTTTCATCTCCACTTCAGGAATGGGAAGATTCAGAGAACATTGAAACGCGTCCTTTCAGGATGGAGAGAATATTGTGCTTTCACTCACGGTTGTGATAAATATCTACCAGTACTGGCATGGTTCTGGTTGTGAGAATGCTTCAGTCTTTGTTTACGTTTGTGTGTGCATTTTACAAATTCAACAGCTGAGTCTAACAAACCCTCCAATGCCTTGAATTCTTTACTTGATTTTAACCCTTTCACCGCCAGCAATATTTCAGCCAAACGTTTCCATTAAATTTACCTAGGTAGAGAACAAAATCCATCTGCAGTATTGGGGATTCTTTTGTAACATATATATAAAATAAGGTCTACTTACTTCCCAAAACTAAGACAATATGGTCTTTGGATAATAGACCCCAATTCGATGCCTTTTAGTGACTTAGGTATTAAATCACTGTGGTGCTAAAATGCGACTTTAGCGGTGAAAGGGTTAAGCATTTTGTCTAGTTTATTCATTTTCTTCAGCATATCAGAATGGTGATCAAGCCATGATCTATGTCAAGTTTTGCTCTATATGTTATATACAGTGCTGTGATATTAACAAATTACTTCAGCATGGATCTTCAATTTCAAATGTCAATTCTGATCTTTTTCTTTGAATAATGTGCTAATAAATCGAATGTTTGTTGCTGCTATATTACATGTATTCTTTTGTCTGTTTTTGTTGTCTTTCCAGTCAATTATGTTTTAAGAAACATAATTGACATGTTTGGGCTGTGTTGTTAGGACTACCTGCATCTGTTGAATGTCCAGTTTTTGTCTAGATGTGTTGTGTGATATTGTTGTTGGTTTTTCTACATTTTAATAACATTGTCTTTTCAGTACTGGTATTTTTCATAGACATTAAAGTGGGTTGTCGCTTCATATAGGTTGAACTTTTATCATTTATGTGATTCAGACTTTTTCTCTTGCATTTTTCTTTCAGAGGCATTTGATATCTTTGTGTGCAATGTTGTCGTATTGTGTTAAAATATGCCACATATACATATGCATTCTTAACTGGTCCCCACCCCACTCCTTCCTTTCTCTTAAAATTATGAAGTTTTTGTTTGTTGGGGGTTTTTTCATTGTAAATAGGGTGAACACTTTTTTTCTCTAAGTGTGCTGTGTGTACCTACACTAAATTAAAATGTACATAGGGTGTTAAGCGTGTTTATCTCTTTCAAATTGTATGCCACGTTTGGCAAAACTTGTTTGCAGTGCTGTGCATTACTATGCAATCAATTGTGCATTCTATCTGAGATGAATCAATGTGCATTACATGAAAACAGAACTTCTTTTTTTTCATTACCATATTTTCCGGACTATAAGGCGCACACCCCACATTCAACACAAAATTCAGATTCTGTTATTATAATTTCTTACCTTTTCAGTAGTCATATTATAAGGGTCTCAGTCTGGGGGGAACAAGTATCGCCTCATAGTCCGAAAAATATGGTATATATGGATGAGGATGTGTGCTAAGAAGCATTCCTAGTCAGGGTACATCTTACATGCAATGGGGGGGGAATAATATTGGTTGTGCTCTAAACTATTCACCCATTTTTGCTTCTGAGATTCTGTCTGTCTGTCTGTCTGTGAACTTACAATTTTCTTCATCAATTTGACTACAGCTAATACAGCCTTTTCTCTCATGAATCTCTCGTTTGTATGTAGCTTATGTATAATCCCCTTGCCTGTGTTGGCAATCAGCCTGCCTTGCCTTAACGAACGATCGAGTTGAAAGCATGTTCATTGGATGATTTGGTTGCATCCCGTCACCCACCCTCTCTCCCCTCTTCATCATTATTGCATCCTTACACATTTACGTTTTGTGAATGTGACCAAGTAATCATTCATATGATGATTTGTTGTCCACTCTACCCACACACACTTATTTTTCATTAACATGATTGGCGTTTATCACCCATTCTGTTTGATTGACATTTTGAAGAGTTACAGTGTTCAATTTTAACTTCATGATTTATTTATTTAAGAAAATGTATATAGCGCTTCACCTTTAAGCTCTAAGCGCTTTACAATTGCACTAAAGTGATTCATATTAAAAACAACCCCTTACATACCGCCCCCCCCCCCCCCCACACACACACACACACACACACACACATCCTTCACATTCTTACACACACGCGCGCACGCACATGCACACACACACAAACTCACACACACATGCGCACACAAACAAATATGTACATATTTAACAAAATATAAATAAAATACATGTACATCATAAAATAACAATTTACAATCAGATAACATTAAAAAATCCATTTTCAATTTACATAAACAAGTTACACATTCAGTGCAATGGGGGAAATAATACTGGTTGCGCTCTAAAGTTTTTCTCATGCTTTAAGGAGTATTTTTAAAATTGATTGTCCACTTCGACCCACAAACTTTGTTTTTCCTTTAAAAAATTGAACAAACTTTTGGTGAGAAGAACAACATCATCTTTGTCTTCGTGTGACTACCTTTTGACTTACAGATTGGTTTGTTGTTGTTTTTGATGCAGAAAAGAATAATCCATGTTTCCATGATTATGTGGTTAAATGTCCGTTCGATGAAAAGTCTCTCCGGTTAAAAGTTTGTTGGCCCTGATTATTTGGTGAAATGTCTGTCAGCCAACTGTCCAGCCACAGTATTTACAAACTATATTCTCTTTGGCGTCTTGGCAGTTTGTACTTACTGCTGAATTTACGCAAAGGTAAATATTTTAAAATCGTATCGTGAAACCTGACAATCTAGAAAAATGGTCTTTACCAAATTTTCTAACAAATTTATTGGCTTTTCACAGCTTTTTATAAGCAGTTTGATTTTTTTTAATTTATGTATCAAAACTCCTATATATTCATGAGAGTGCATTTAATTAGTATTGGTTTGATAACTTTTAATATACACTTAATCATCATTTGCTTGTTGTCCCCAAGACAATGCTTGCAATTTGCCATGCGTTTTAAAGTTTGCTTGTTGGAACAATATAAACATACCATGACATGTTTCCTTTGTTTTATTTAAGTGATTGTCTTTTATTGGGCAGTTTTTGTGCATGCGTGGGTTTTTTTTAATCTATGCTGTGTAAATGACTGATTTTCCCCCTGTATTTTCTGCCATTCAGTGCAACACTTAGAATGTATGCATTTTTTTAAATTTGGGGGGTGCTTGTTTACTTAATTGTCCATTTATAATGAATGAATTTGCTTAGATTTCAATATATACTTTTCATTCATTTGGAAAGACATTTTGTTTGGTTCAGGTGTGATTTTTGTTTTCTAGAACACTTGCCTCATGTGGTTTTTTAATGGTTCTAGTTAAACATGGCTGACAAAGAAAATAAAGCAGAGAACAGATTCCTATATAAATTGGTCAGTCTATTCTATTACCAACACCTGAAACAACTGCATTAGCCTAAATCAACCTGGGTTTATACCATAGTATATAAGAAAACGAAAGTAGCCTTGGGGCTAGGCCTACTACCGGATATGAGCCGAGGGTTACTCCCCCTGATACCGGTAGTGGCTAGTCCAATGGCTATCAACTTCCGTCATTCGAGATAATCCAAAAAAGTTTACTTTTTACTGATGTGTTATCATCTCTGTGCATTTCTACAGCCATGGTTATCCTCATGATTGTTCTAAAGGAAAGCATTATTACAAAGCAATGCTTTATTTATTGAATATTTTGTTTATCTCACATGTGTGTTTGAAATGCGTGGGCAAGATTATTTGGTTTTTCATTTGTTGTAAATTTTGTTGGAATCACTTCTGAGAAAAAAGGTGAAAAAAGAAATTAACAATTTTGTTAACCGTTTTCTCGTTGTTGAAGAGCTGTGTGTGAGCTGTGTGCGTGTGTGTGTGTTTGTTTGCAGAAATAACAGTTTGCGACTTGATTGTCTTACAACAGGAAACACTCGAACTAAGGTGATGGTAGCCTCCATGCTAACGTCACGAATCCCGTAGTCAGGATGACCGTAGGGACGCCTCTGAAGATTTCACAACCAGTCTCTTCCACTCTTCCCGGTTCTTGGATTTTCTTAGTGTGTCTTTCAGCTCCAGTCCTGTCCACTCGCGGATGTTGTCTTCCCCTCTCTTCTTCTGTCTGCCTCTTCTTCTTCCTCCCTGGACCGTGCCCCATGATTGTCTTGGTAAGGCCTGATGAACGGGTAACATGTCCATACCATTTCAACTTGTGTCTTTTGACTAGGGTCAGTAGGTTGACATAGAGCACCTATGGTCCACTTGCATTTTTAATTCGCTTTTTGACTTCTTCATTGGTGATGTGATCTTTGTAGGCGATGCGAAGGATTTTTTTCTAAAGCATCTCATTTCTACTGCTCTGATTCTTTCAATGTCTGCTGTCAAGGTCCATGATTTGCATGCATGCTAACGTAGGAACAACAAAAGTGTGAATTATGTCAATAAAAGGAAACCAGGGGTATGAGACCCATCCTGGTACAAAAAACAAAACAAAGAACACCCATTAACCCCTCAGCTACCTAAAAACGTTGAAACGATATCTTTTTAAATTACGAATTAAAAAATAATACCTGTTAGGGTTCATCTCCCAAACTGGTCTTGAAAATATTAATGTCCTTCTTGATGTTCTAACGCAAAACTCTGCATTCCAGCTTCATTTACATTGAATATTTTACATCATTAATAACGTCAATTTGCCCACACAATTGCCATACAAGAGGTTGTAAGTAGGAGTGTTTATGGTCAAACAAAATCCATCAAAAATGAAACACTGGATAAAAACATGAAACTTGGTGCTTGGCCTCTTTTCCTTCTGATTTCGACGATGGAATTTGGAATATTAAATGATTGAACCGAATATTTGTCAAAATATGGTATGTTTTTGTCCAGTATGTCCCTTTCTGATGGATTTGTTTTGCCATAAGCTCCCCTACTAATAATTGGCATGAGCTATTTACCCCAGAGTGGGCCCTTTACCCCTGGTTACCATACTAATGGACTAATACTGATTTACAGACTAGTAGTCTACCTTTGGCTTAACTAATTTGAACCCCAGCATCTGCATGGGCGCTCATAAACACAGGGACTGACAAAAATTGTGACCAAACACACACACGCACTGCTTGTTTATGATTTGATTTATGCTTTGTTATGGATGGCTTGATGTAAAATATTTTTAAAAAGCATACTGCAATGCTTATTTGATGCCCATCCAGAAATACACTTTAGCGCACACACACAAAACACAACACCAACACAAGGCAATCTTTTGATTTTCATCATTTCAAACACATGATATTTGGTTTACCAAACAAACAAATGTATTTATCACCTTCATGGAGGGTAAACAAAATATTAATTTTTTATTTTTGTCTTGAGATTTTATATTTTCCAATTATTACAAACTTTGAACAAAAATTGATAAAGAAAAAAATTAATCAATAACCATCTATAAATTTAAGAAGATCGTTCTGGAATTTTAGTCATACATACATTCTGTATCTTGTACACACATACACACACGCGCACACTGTGAGATACACACACGCACACGCACACGCACACACACACACACACACACTTGCAAGTAATTAAAAAAGAAAACAAACGAAAGAAGGAAACAAATCCTTGATTTCTATTCAGCCCATATCTTCTATATAAACTAAAGTTTGAGTGTTTTTGGTCGTAATTTTAAACATTTTCAAGTTCAGCATTGTTCTTCTCTGTAGCAAGCAGCACTGAAGAGTGAGGAGGAGGAGGACAAAAAGGCAAAAGACTCAACAGTGAGCACCGCTTAGTCAGAATGTGGAACAGAGGTATGACACCATAGATGTCGTGTTCAGCCTTGACCTCTTCTGCCTTGACCTTGACCTGGGCCTTCAAGGTCATTCCTCTCTCCTCTGGCGTACCTGTATGATACATGAGGTGGACTGGGGTTAATGCGTGTGTCCGTGTGCGAGGACATACATGTGCACACGTACATACACAAAGTCAACTTCATACACACACACACACACACACAACACACTACACACACACATGTACACACACACAGAGTGAGAGAGAGAAAGAGACCAATTATTTCTGAGTCCCCACTCTCTCATTTTGTTATAAACGCTTTTTAATAATTAATATCAAACAATGATTTAAGTCACTGGAGCAAATGTAAGGGGTTGTTAACTGACCAGGCAAAACGTTGTCCAGGATAAAGCCCGTGGCTCCAGACACGAACATGGGAGTGGACAGTAGCACTGATATCACCTGGTCCACTCCTGGACTACCTGCTCACACGTGAGTGCATACAGGCATGCACGCACACGCACGCACACACATACACATACACGCTCACACACACACAAGCATTATGAAAGTGGACTGTAGCACTGATATCACCTGGACTACCTGCTCACACGTGAGTGCATACAAGCATGCACGCATACACACATACACGCTCACACACACACAAGCATTATGAAAGTGGACTGTAGTACTAATATCACCTGGTCCACGCCTGGACTACCTGCTTGTGACACGTGAGTGCATATAGGCATGCACGCATACACACACACATACACGCTCACACACACACACACACACACACACACACACACACACACACACAGCATTATGAAAGTGGACAGTAGTACTGATATCACCTGTCCACTCCTGTACTACCTAGTTACACACACGCGCGTGGGCACACACACACACACACGTGGGCACACACACACACACACACACACACACACACACACGTGGGCACACACACACACACACACACACATGGGCACACACACAAGCATTCTGAAAGAGGACAGTAGTACTAATATTACCTGGTCCATGCCTGTACTACCTAGTTACACACACACACACGTGGGCACACACACACACACACACACACACACACGCACACACACACACACACACACACACGCACTAAAGTGGACAGTAGCACTAATATCACCTGGGCTCCCTGTTCAAACGCACACACGTGCAAGTCAAGTAAAGTCAAAATTTTATTTCCAGATGGAACATTGAATAAGCAAATAATATACTTTTTTTCATCAAGTATAAACGTATGCACACGCACACGCACACACACAAACATGCGTGTACGCGCACAAACACACACTGACACGCGCACACATACATACACACACACACAGAGACGCACACAACGTGCGCGTCCATCAAGAAAAGAGAGAAATGGAAGAAAGATAGGCAGAAACAGACACGGGCAGACAGACAGATGCACCTATGCACATCAAGCATAGAAACAGAGAGAAAAAAACAGACAGGCATTACAGTGGAACCTCCCTTAAAGACCCCGTGACGCGCCACGGTTACGTCCCTTGTTTTTTTCTGGGTCGCTGTAACCCGCATTCGAATTTCCCCATATTCAAATTGAGGCTGCTCTTTAAACTGACTTGTGGCTTTCAATTTGGGGTACTTTATATGGGAGTCTGACTTGGTCAAAACAAGATTTCTTTCCAGTTATAAGAGGGAAAACACGTGAAATCCGTGACTTTGACACGTGATCGGGGGGATCTTTAAGACCTTCAAAAAACGACGAAATAAGGCTTCACGCCCTCTTCGGCCTTTCGGCCATGTGGGGCATTGGGGTTTTACTGTTGATGAGAGACCTTCAAAAATAATTAGTAATAATAGTGTTTTACGCCCTCTTTGGCCTTTCGGCCATGTGGGGCACTTCAAAAATAATCCCAAATGAGGTCTTATAAGGGAGGGGTCTACTAAGGGAGGTAATTTTAATACTTACAAAGCCAGGGCAATGTCTCAGAGAAGTAGGTCTTATATGGGAGGGAGTCTTATAATGGGAGGTTCCACTGTACGATACAAATCATTACCAGAGATATGCAGGGGACCTACATCAAAGACTGTATAGGGGAAGATAAGCATCCGGTCTCTTTTCCCTATATGAGTAGTGAGGACAGAAACACTGGTTATGTCCCTTTGAAACAGTACACATTTTACACGTCGATAGGCCTGTTGAATTCTCCGTTCAAGTTCCAGTCTGAGTTTTTGGATAGCCTCCACTGTGAAAAGAGTACTGGCCCCACTAACGATAACTCTATCAGCCCGGTTCGCCGAGCTCTTAAGTAGTCCATCTTACCCTTTTAGAATATCTTTGCCTACATATCTCTGTTATTACTTACCAGTGTTGACGCTGTGGGGGTGAGTCTTGACGTAGTAGGGCACACACAGTCCCATCAATAAAGACACCCCAATCACCACCTGGTTTCTTCCTAGGCGGAGGTCTGCACTGCCCAGCTGAGACAACCCCACTGCCGTGATCATGCCTGATGATGGAGGAAAGGAAACAAAGAATGGGTGAATGAACGAGGGAGGGAACGAAATTCATGAATGAATTAATGAGTGAATCAGGAAAGAAAGAATGAATGAGTGAGTCAGGAAGGCAAAGGGAGAAAGAAAGAATGAATGAGTCTGGAAAAGACAGGAAGAAAAACATGAATGAATCAGGAAAGGAAAGAAAGAATGAATGAATCAGGAAAGGAAAGGAAGAAAGAATGGATCAGGAAAGGAAAGGAGGAAAGAATGAATGGATCAGGAAAGGAAAGGAAGGAAGAAAGAAAGAATGAATCAGGAAAGGAAGAAAGAAAGAATGAATGGATCAGGAAAGGAAAGGAAAAAAGAATTGACTCAGGAAAGGAAAGGAGGAAAGAATTAATGGATCAGGAAAGGAAAGAATTAATGGATCAGGAAAGGAAAGAAAGAAAGAATGAATGGATCAGGAAAGGAAGAAAGAAAGAATGAATCAGGAAAGGAAAGGAGGAAAGAATTGACTCAGGAAAGGAAAGGAGGAAAGAATTAATGGATCAGGAAAGGAAACAAATAAAGAATGAATGGATCAGGAAAGGAAAGGAAGGAAGAAAGAAAGAATGAATGGATCAGGAAAGGAAAGGAAGAAAGAAAGAATGAATCAGGAAAGGAAAGGAGGAAAGAATTGACTCAGGAAAGGAAAGGAGGAAAGAATTAATGGATCAGGAAAGGAAACAAATAAAGAATGAATGGATCAGGAAAGGAAAGGAAGGAAGAAAGAAAGAATGAATGGATCAGGAAAGGAAAGGAAGAAAGAAAGAATGAATCAGGAAAGGAAAGGAAGAAAGAAATAAAGAATGGATCAGGAAAGGAGGAAAGAATGAATGGATCAGGAAAGGAAAGGAGGAAAGAATTAATGGATCAGGAAAGGAAAGGAAGAAAGAATTAATGGATCAGGAAAGGAAAGGAAGACAGAATTGACTCAGGAAAGGAAAGGAGGAAAGAATTAATGGATCAGGAAAGGAAAGAATTAATGGATCAGGAAAGGAAAGGAAGAAAGAATTGACTCAGGAAAGGAAAGGAGGAAAGAATTAATGGATCAGGAAAGGAAAGGAAGAATTAATGGATCAGGAAAGGAAAGGAAGACAGAATTGACTCAGGAAAGGAAAGGAGGAAAGAATTAATGGATCAG
>CM065681.1:77361353-77376671 GCA_017654935.2 Phymorhynchus buccinoides
CCTTCTGATATCCTAGTTAGTTAAGCTGCGCATGTGTAGTTTCTTTAAATTTTAAGACAGTGAAATAAACCAATAATTAAAGTCTAAAAAATAGTAGCCAGTAAGGGAAAGGAAAGAAACGAATTAGTGCAAAATGCTGACTAAGAACGTACAGATGGCAAAGGATCTATAACATTTCTACACATTCAATTAGTCCTGAATTTATTCTGAAATTTCAATAGCTCTAGGAAAAGGCTTTGCATCTTTTGAATAAATTATATACTGTATATTATATACGTGTCGTTCGTTTGCGTTTCATATGATGCTCAGTATAGTACTGGACATTATTCATGGCTTGATATTTCGCGAACGAAGATTACGGAAGTGTAGACCCGCGTTTACTGCATAAGCAGGCACGTTCGTGACTGATGAGGCCAATCCGAAACCTTAACGTTGCGCAATGGAGTTTTTAGGTGGAAGAATGAATGAATGAAAAATGGTGTTTTACGTCCTCTCGGTCTGAAACAGACACATATGGGACATTTGTAAATACAAAGATGGTGGTAACGATACTGAAGGCAATGCCCGGAGACAGTGCAACACCAGTAAAGTCCCGATTTTTTAACAATACGGATAAGTGTAACAGTAACCACGCCTCGGTTAAACCTCATCGGCTATGGTACCGCCACATTATATTTTGTACAGTACTAAAAGTAAGTACCTTTTGTTTTCAGGTGGAGCGCAGTCACAGATCTCTTATAGGGGAAGACGGGGTAAAAAGCGCATGGGCGGGTAAGAAGCCCACCCCAATTATCTCATGAAATGAAGCAAATTTCAGTCTCATTTTGCCCATGAGACGAGCGTTAATGTCTAGCATTCGTCTCATGGGCAAATTTGACTGAAATTTTCTTTATTTCATGAGATAATTGGGGTGGGCTTCTTACCCGCCCATGCGCTTTTTACCCCGTCTTCCCCTAGTAAGCTATACATTTGTGAGTGCAGTGCGCGCTGAACTGACCCCACCCTTTTACACACGGGTTCATCCGTCTGCCATGGCCGCGGCCAGCTGGGACGGCGGGTGACAGCGAGGTCCTGGGATCGTAGGTCGATCTTAGGGCCAACATCACAGTTCCTTCTCCTCAGATGGAGAAATTTACCTATTAGCATGTGTGAACTCACAGAATGCCGATGCCCCACTGCTGGGAGGCCTTGGCAGTGGCAGTCTGCACCAGACTCAGGCCGATGACGGTGACTGTGGGCCCGATGCTCAGTGGTCCAACGTAACGCAGCAGCAGGTTGAGAACACCGCTGAACCCTAGGAACACTTGGAGGAGGGAGGCCACCATGATAGCTCCGTTAACCTGTAGGCAGACGGACGCGTGTGCGCGCACACATACACACGCGCGCGCACGCGCACGCGCACGCACACACACACACACACACACACACACACACACACACGAGCGGTACAGGAGTGAGAAAATATAAGAGAAAGAGAAGAGTGAAATCTACTTGATATATTATAGGTAGTTTGCACGCGTTTCTATCAAATGTTGATTGTAGGCTACGTCCTCTTCAAACAAAAAATAATAATAACAAAATAAGTGTCCAAAATTTGAGCATTAAAGAAATGTCCTCTATAGGGGAAGACGGGGTAAAAAGCGCATGGGCGGGTAAGAAGCCCACCCCAATTATCTCATGAAATAAAGAAAATTTCAGTCAAATTTGCCCATGAGACGAATGCTAGACATTAACGCTCGTCTCATGGGCAAAATGAGACTGAAATTTGCTTCATTTCATGAGATAATTGGGGTGGGCTTCTTACCCGCCCATGCGCTTTTTACCCCGTCTTCCCCTAGCTCTCTGCTGTTGTTCTTTGTTGTTAATATGATGATGACGACGACGACGAGGAGGAGGAGGATGACGACGACGACGACGACGATGATGATGATGATGACAACGACGACGGTGACAACAACGACGACGACAATGATGATGGACGATGACAACAACGATGGTGATGATGATGGTGATCTCACCTCTCGGATTCGACTCAGCCAGAGTTCCTTGTGGGCCGAACTCCCTGCTTCAATGGCCGTGGTTTGATTCTCATCTGCACACACAAACAAACCGTCAGGGGTAAGCCTACACACACATTAGACGTGGAAACCTCATGCGCTTATTATTTTTCCTTCTTTCTTTTACTTATTTACGGATAAGCGCATGAGGTTTCCACGTCTTAGGCCATGTACACACATTTTTTTTATTTCAGTACGGAAACCCCGTGAATAAGTAAAAGAAAGGACAAAATACGCGGACGCGTTTAGGGGAAGACGGGGTAAAAAGCGCATGGGCGGGTAAGAAGCCCACCCCAATTATCTCATGAAATGAAGCAAACTTCAGTCTCATTTTGCCCATGAGACGAGCGTTATTGTTTAGCATTCGTCTCATGGGCAAATTTGACTGAAATTTTCTTTATTTCATGAGATAATTGGGGTGGGCTTCTTACCCGCCCATGCGCTTTTTACCCCGTCTTCCCCTACCCACAGAAATGCATGTCCTTCTTTCTTTTACTTATTCACGGGGTTTCCGTACGGAAATAAAAAATATGTGTGTACAC
Source organism: Phymorhynchus buccinoides (assembly GCA_017654935.2). Lineage (NCBI taxonomy): Eukaryota > Metazoa > Mollusca > Gastropoda > Neogastropoda > Raphitomidae > Phymorhynchus > Phymorhynchus buccinoides. The sequence continues at coordinate 77,363,953 of CM065681.1, forward strand.
GGCCTAATGTGTGGTGTACCCTTCATCTGCACTATGCACGCCTGTCTGTGTCGTATCAGACTATGACATCCCTACAGCACAGGTCATGACTCTGGATGCCCCTCTGCTGTCACCATGTTGTTTCCCCAGAAAACTACTGCTGTCGTTAGTTGAACCCGCACCCAAGTTCAAATGCAGAAGGTCGACGTTGCCTATCTTGGTAGACTTACGCAATGAGCTATTGGTCCTGGCTAAACTTAAGCCTTATGAAGTTCATGTTCGTTCCTCCTCGCCTATATATCCAGCTTGAGCTTTTCTCGGCTGCCTCTGACATTGCTTTCACAAGGCTCTTGTCCTCATCTTTCCGGATATCGAGGGCTGTTTCATAAGGTCGTAGGCAGAGTTGCCTACAAATCCCCCTCGCTCCAACTTCTACAGCAAGGACTTTAACATTGGAAGCCAGCTTTTCTCAGGCTGCTGGTAAGCAAGACTGGCATACTTTTCGTACTGAGAGAAGTTGGGGACATCTGGCATTGGGAACATTGCATGAAGGCCAACCAATCCCCTTGGCTGCAGCACAAAGAGTGAAGGCAAAAAGTCGATCCATATTATTTAAGCAGAAATCCATCCTCTGTTTGTCTGTAAGTCTGTCTGTCTGTTCGGGTGGAGTGGTCGTATAGGTCACGAGCGGGCAGTCTGGCTACTATATGGTCGTATGCAAATGTATCCATGTGACTGTGCAGAAATGTGAAGGGAGGGGGGAAAGAGCTCTTACCACTCAAAAGGTGAAGACCAGGGGTGCTTGTGACGTAATCAGTGACGCTATTGTTGGTGTGTGACATCATCACAACGGGAGGGCACTGCCACTGGGGCTGGGAGAGGATGGAGAGGGTGGGAACCAGATAGGCGAATGACGTCCCTTGGACAATGGGCAGTCTGGAAAATTATCGTTAGTTAGTTAGTTAGTCACTCGATCACTCACTCACTCACACACTCACTCAAAAGGTAAAGATGTGCCACCCCACCCCACCCCTGCATTTCTCGGTTAATTGTATTTTTCCGTTTTTGCCTTTCTTATAAAGCTGTATTTTAGGAACATTTTCAGCTAATTCTCTTTTTGGAATACTAACCCTAACCCTAGCCCTAGCCCTAAACCTAACCCTACCCCACTATGTACTGCAGTACACCGCGATTTGTCACAGTTGTGGTTCGTTGCGTTTTTCCGTCTTATAGGGTGGGGGGTAGGGTTAGGGTTAGGGCTACGGGGATAGGGTTAGTATTCCTAAAAGGTTATTAGCTAAAAAGGTTCATAAAATACATCTTTATGTATGGTAAGAAAGGCAAAAACGAAAAAATACAATTAGCCGAGAAATGTAGGGGGGTGGCACATCTTGAAAAAAACACTGATAAAATAGCGCAATATTTCGGTTTATTTTTTCAACATTCGACGGGCAAAGCACCAGGGCCTATTATTTCTGTACTTACTTAACTTACTTGCTTACTCACTAAATATATTTAGTAAATCAATCTAGGCCTAATCAGTTTGTCAGTTAGTATGTTAATCAGGCCATCCTCGGATGGATGGTATTAATCAAGAAAATACATGGGCCATGGGATCTATGGCTAACGGGTTTGAAATTTGATAGGAAGACATCGTCAAGATGAATGGCGAATGTTTTCACTGTCTACATCTGTCTGACAGCACTCCTTGGGTGATGCTGATCAAGTGCTTTGCTGATGGTGGGTTATAGAAGGTTTGTTTGTGGGGGGGAGGGGGGTCGTTTTTTGTGTTTTTTAGATGTGTTACTTTTGGTGCGGACAAACACCCAGATGATGACATAAGCTATACAGACATCCAGAGAGTAATTCTGGGCTATTGCTCTGCTTATTCCTGGATGTCCTCTCTCTCTCTCTCTCTCTCTCTCTCTCTCTCTCTCTCTCTCTCTCTCTCTCTCTCTCTCTCTCTCTTTACACTGACCATGAACATTACTCCTTTGGAAGATGTATATTGCATATTAATATTTATGCAGGTAACAAGTGTGTGTGTGTGTGTGTGTGTGTGTGTGTGTGTGTGTGTGTGTGTGTGTGTGTGTGTGTGTGTGTGTGTGTGTGTGTGTGTGTGTGTGTGTGTGTGTGTGTGTGACATTTGAGCTCTGATTACTTTACTTTACTTTGATTATGATTGTTGGAGGTCATGATGATGATGCTTTTCATGTTTATTCTGAAAATTCATGTAGCGAGTAAGTGTGTGTGTGTGTGTGTGTGTGTGTGTGTGTGTGTGTGTGTGTGTGTGTGTGTGTGTGTGTGTGTGTGTGTGTGTGTGTGTGTGTGTGTGTGTGTGTACACACGAAATGTGTCTGTGTGCCACATTATGCATAACCGTAATACAGTTTGGTATTTTGTTTATTTTCCTTTTTATTTTTTTTCTTCTTTGCCGCATTTCATTTCACTTCAATTTATGTAAGTTAGTATTGTAACCCCCCTTGCCACAAGGGCTTTGTAAGCTAATGGCAATAAAATTGTTGAATTGTTAAATTGAATTGAATTCTCTCTCTCTGTGTCTCTCTCTCTCTCTCTCTCTCTCTCTCTCTCTCTCTCTCTCTCTCTCTCTCTCTCTCTCTCTCTCTCTCTCTCTCTCTCTCTCTCCCTAGGCCTACTCCACCTGACACCAAAGGCAGTCTGCAGCACAGTGGCAATTCCAGCCGCCACCAGGTTGGTTCCGATCAGTTCAGTCACTGCAGAGTTGTCCCCCTTCATGCACAGTGGCTCTATCAGCAGCAAGGGGAGAGCAGCCGTGGACACGATGGCCATTAGAAAATGCTGCAACAAGTAAGAAAGAGAGAGAGAGAGAGAGAGAGAGAGAGAGAGAGAGAGAGAGAGAGAGAGAGAGAGAGAGAGAGAGAGAGAGAGAGAGAGAGAGAATTATATTCAGAGGGAGCGACAGAAACACACACAGAGAGGGAGAAAGACAGGAAGAGAGAGAGAGACATAGACAGACAGAGAGACACACAGAGAGAGAAAAAGAGAGAGAGAGAGAGAGAGAGAGAGAGAGAGAGAGAGAGAGAGAGAGAGAGAGAGAGAGAGAGAGAGAGAGAGAGAGAGAGAGAGAGAGAGAAGACATCCAGGAATAGGCCTATGCAGAGCAACAGTCCACATTTATAAGGATGACTCTCTGTATGTCTGTAAGTATCTTTTAAAACATAAATTATAATAATAATGTCTGTAAGTCACCATCTGCGTGTTTGTCCGCACGGAAGGTAACACATCTAAAAACAAAACAAAAAAGCATTAACCAAAAAAACCTAAACCTCTCTATAACCCAGCATCATCAAAGCACTTGATCAGCATCACCCAATAAATGCAGTCAGATAGATTTAGACATTGAAAACCTTCACTAACGGACCATTCGTCTTGTTGATCTCTTCCTATCCAACTCAAAACCCATTAGCCATAGATTTCATGACCCATTTATATTCTTGATTAATACCTCTCTCTCTCTCTCTCTCTCTCTCTCTCTCTCTCTCTCTCTCTCTCTCTCTCTCTCTCTCTCTCTCTCTCTCTCTCTCTCTAACGTACCATTCATCTTGTTGATCTCTTCCTATCCAACTCGAAACCCATTAGCCATAGATCCCATGACCCATGTATATTCTTGATTAATACCTCTCTCTCTCTCTCTCTCTCTCTCTCTCTCTCTCTCTCTCTCTCTCTCTCTCTCTCTCTCTCTCTCTCTCTCTCTCTCTCTCTCTCTAACGTACAATTCATCTTGTTGATCTCTTCCTATCCAACTCGAAACCCATTAGCCATGAATGAAATTTGGAATTTTACGTCCTCTCGACCTGGGAAGGCACATATGGGACATAACCCATTAGCCATAGATTCCATGACCCATTTATATTCTTGATTAATACCTCTCTCTCTCTCTCTCGTACCATTCATCTTGTTGATCTCTTCCTATCCAACTCGAAACCCATTAGCCATAGATCCCATGACCCATGTATATTCTTGATTAATACCTCTCTCTCTCTCACTCACTCTCTCTCTCTCTCTCTCTCTCTCTCTCTCTCTCTCTCTCTCTCTCTCTCTCTCTCTCTAACGTACCATTCATCTTGTTGATCTCTTCCTATCCAACTCGAAACCCATTAGCCATAGATCCCATGACCCATTTATATTCTTGATTAATACCATCCATCCAAGCTTTCCCCCCCCCGTTGGCGTGTATATCCATAATTGGATCCTGCCAATGTTTTTCTTCAAGATCAAGAACTTGGCACATTTTGGATGTGCGCACTCATTTAAAAAAATGCTATGCGTGAATGAAACGAGTGGGGATAAATAAAGTAACACATTAAGCAAGTAAAGCACGAGAAATAAAACGTTGGTGGTGGGACTACGTTTTACAGAAACAACTGATTTTTGTTTATATCTTAGCCAAGTTTTTGTTTTCTTAGTGTTCTTAGCGAGGCGAAAGCGCGTGGGCGTAGCTGCTATATTTCTTCCAGTAAAAAGAGTGTACAGCAATACACGTATTTGATGAAATTGTATTAACTATCAAGTGGATCCAAACAAAACTGTTGTTGTCATGGTATGCAAGTCACGCGCCACACACAATAAAAATGATACTACTCTTTTTACATTTACTCTTTAATTCGTCACAAATTGGCGAAGAAGAAGAAACTAGGAATGAGCACGGACTTCTATACACGTGTATACACAAGTCCGTGGAATGAGTTATCAATTCAGCATTGTTAAAAGGAAAGAAAGAAAGAAAGAAAGAAAGAAAGACACCTTTGGGGAAAGAGAGAGAGAGTGCTGGGTTGGGTGAGGAGATGAGAAGAGACAGAGAGAGGGGAGAGGAATGGCTAGCACTCAAGCAGGCAGACAACAGGGGAGAGGAATGGCTAGCACTCAAGCAGGCAGACAACAGGGGAGAGGAATGGCTAGCACTCAAGCAGGCAGACAACAGGGGAGAGGAATGGCTAGCACTCAAGCAGGCAGACAACAGGGGAGAGGAATGGCTAGCACTCAAGCAGGCAGACAACAGGGGAGAGGAATGGCTAGCACTCAAGCAGGCAGACAACAGGGGAGAGGAATGTCAAGCACTCAAGCAGACAGACAACAGGGGAGAGGAATGGCTAGCACTCAAGCAGGCAGACAACAGGGGAGAGGAATGTCAAGCACTCAAGCAGACAGACAACAGGGGAGAGGAATGGCTAGCACTCAAGCAGACAACAGGGGAGAGGAATGGCTAGCACTCAAGCAGGCAGACAACAGGGGAGAGGAATGGCTAGCACTCAAGCAGGCAGACAACAGGGGAGAGGAATGTCAAGCACTCAAGCAGACAGACAACAGGGGAGAGGAATGGCTAGCACTCAAGCAGTCAGACAACAGGGGAGAGGAATGGCTAGCACTCAAGCAGACAGACAACAGGGGAGAGGAATGGCTAGCACTCAAGCAGACAGACAACAGGGGAGAGGAATGGCTAGCACTCAAGCAGACAACAGGGGAGAGGAATGGCTAGCACTCAAGCAGACAGACAACAGGGGAGAGGAATGGCTAGCACTCAAGCAGACAGACAACAGGGGAGAGGAATGGCTAGCACTCAAGCAGACAGACAACAGGGGAGAGGAATGGCTAGCACTCAAGCAGACAACAGGGGAGAGGAATGGCTAGCACTCAAGCAGACAGACAACAGGGGAGAGGAATGGCTAGCACTCAAGCAGACAGACAACAGGGGAGAGGAATGTCAAGCACTCAAGCAGACAAACAACAGGGGAGAGGGATGGCTAGCACTCAAGCAGTCAGACAACATCTGAAAAAGGGACAAACAGAGACAGGGATATATACACACAAAATAATATGTAGTGAGTACTCTTACCTGAAACCCCAGCATAACACACAATGGCATAGACACCGTGTCGGTCAGTGTGTACATCATAGTGCTATTTCTTCCACCTCCGTTGGTCAGTGCGTTCGTCCTATCTGCTCCTGAATCTTCATTCTCCATGGCCAGTCCGCTTGTCAGGGTCAGGGTGTTCATCTCATCTCCTTGATCTTCATTCTCCTGAGACAGTGCGTTTGTCAGGGTGGTCATCTCATCTCCATTCTCCCGAGACAGTGCGTTTGTCGGTGTGGTCATCTCATCTCCTCCTGGATCTCCATTCTCCCGAGACAGTGCGCTTGTCAGTGTGGTCATCTTTATATCTTTTGGATCTTCATTATCAAAAGACAGTGGGTTTATACCGGGTGCGTTCAATGTAATGTCCCCGGCATCTAACCCATTCTCCGTGTTTTTAGCATCTCTGTCTTGTTCTTCCATTTTGATGAACTCGTACACAACCACACAGCATAAGATCGACCTACACCTCTCCACTTTCTGGTTAGTTACAAATAAACTTTTCTAATAGAACTGGGAGAGCGGAATGGCAGAAAGTCGTCAGAGAAGTCGCGTAGTCTTCTATGTATACCGGTCTACTTTTTGTAGTGTTGCTTTGTTACTGCTTGAAGAACCGTTACAGTATTGGCCCGTGAATAACTTCTTTGTCGCCTGGTAAGTCACCTCTCTCTCTCTCTCTCTCTCTCTCTCTCTCTCTCTCTCTCTCTCTCTCTCTCTCTCTCTCTCAATCCCCCCTCTCTCTCTCTCTCTCTCTCTCTCTAATCAATTCGACGTTCGTGATAATTTTTCCTTTACAGAATTTTGAAAACTTTGAAGAGCTGCCAACTCACGCTGCGGAAAAGATGGGAGCAGGAAGAATCTACGAAAAGGGTGGGGGTGGGTGAAGTGTAGGCTATGCGAGAGGGAAAGTGGTTGTCGCCGTGCTAACCTTGACCTTGAAGTATGACCTTGAAAACCAAATTTTTCTTCTTTACGCTATTTCATGTTTGAGCTGTATCTCATGAACCAGTGGATAGAATGGTTTTCAATTTTGTGTGGAGGTGACGCATCACAGTGCACGAATGGTCTCATAGAAAAAAAATACTGTGCTGTCAAGGTCAAGGACGTAGACCTTGGAGGTATCAATTTGTTGGTTTTTTGCCATACCTTTCTTATTTTTGCAGTTACGGCTTCAAAGTTGGCAGACTAACCTCAAGGTAATGTGTGGCGCAAAGTATTATCTTAATGACTTAGACCTTGACTTTTGAACTTATTTGTTTAGCAGTGGCTATAGTTCGGACACAATGGGGTACGTGTGCACCCACATAACCATATATTTATATTCTTCATCACCATGACCCAAAGAATGCAGTGGGAGACATTTGAAACCACTTAACCGTGACCTTGACCATGGGGCTGTTATATGTAAATGGGCTGTACCTCGAGAAGCACACAAAGAAGACGAGGGCTAATATTTGAGGGGCGGGGGGGGGAGAGTGTGACGGACAAAGGATGGTAAGAGGACACATATTGAACCTCCAGTGCAAACCTCTGCGTGAGTGGCATGCTCAAGGAACTAGACCTGCCTCCCCTGGAGGGAAGACGCAGGCACCAACGCCTCAGCCTCTTCTATAAGATTGCTGAGGGTGTCCTTCCCCCTCTCCCAGCAGAAAAGTTCCTTACCAAGTTCCTTACCCCGGCCTCCACAAATATTCGCAGGATCAAGTCAACCAGATTCAAGGGGTTCCAAACACGGACACTACATTACATGTAATGTAGTCAAAGACTGTAGAATATCTTTGATGTATGTCCGTGGTTCCAAACCACAAACATCTTGGAAAGACAGGCCGTAAACCATTCCCTTGGATTTTGTGTCACAGAAGGGAGAACGGAGCAGTATCGTAGCTCCTTCTTCGTCAAGACTGCCACGGAGTGGAACCAACTGAGTGAGGTTATACTGTCACCGCTGTTTTCTACAGCAACGTGAAAATCATTCCAAATAGCATTCTTACCTTTCTGTAGCAATGCAGCCGAGAATCCTTTCACAGATGGTTCAAAACGTGCAGGCTTTTTTGCACTGGCTCTTGAAGCCTCGGAAATCAGCTAGCCTTTGTAAACTCCCTTTGGCCAAGAGAGTGTGGAGGTCTCCCGGGCAAGGCATATTCATTGGAAACAAGTTTTCATTCGGCTTTGAATAGCAGTCGTTCTGGAAATGCGGAAGTCATTATCGGATACGACTGGCCAATGAGCGTTATCTTCGTGATTCCATGCTGTTCACATACGTTTCGTATTGCTCGAAACATTGCCTTAGATTGTTGAAAGCTTACCCCGTGAAATTAGAGCCTATGCAAAATTAATTTCCACGGTCATGTTATCATAATATTGTCCTTGGTTTGCTATGTCTAGTGCCATATAATTATCATGACAGCTTTTAAGAAGTGAGAGAGAATTTAAAAAATTTTGGACAATTGACAATGTTTTAATTGTATATATACAATTAAAACATTGTCAATATATAGGCCTATTCTTCCAATCTGTCCTTGATAGACATATATATATACTAACACAGAACACAAACATGGCAAGGTATAATATTACCCATACAGAGCTGAACACAAAGGTAGCAAAACAGTTGACATTATGAAACAAAGATAGGCTGAAATATGGGTTTATAAAACTTGCATACACACATGCATAATCTTTAATACTTGCGCGTGCATACATGCATGCAACCATACTCACATACTTGCGCACGCATGTGTTGGTATAAATGTATATGCACACGTGTATGTGTGTGTGTTGGCGTAGGTGTGTGTCTGAGAGTAAGAGAGAATCTGAGGGAGAGACTGAGTCATGATTATGTAAATTGTAATCTGATTTCGTTACCATATTTTTCGCCTCTGTGACTATAAAGTACCAAATACCAAAATACAAATAGGCCCTATTTTTGCCTTTCTTTCTGTCTCTTTATTTGCTGCACGCAGCATAGCTCAGCATGTTGAGAGAGGATAGAAATCAATTTAGGGAATGAATTGCTATGTTAATGTATGGTATTTAGCTGTGAATTAGTGTCCACAATAATTATGGGCTCTTGAGGACAGGTGAAAGGTTGTAAATATGACATGCTATATGGCATTGTTGAGCATACAATTTACATTTTAAGGAGAGATTTGTTTCCCTTTTGTCCCCCTCATCTCTGTATTTTGCTTGTCTCCCCTAGTATCACAGGGAACACTCACACTTTCACAGGTGGAGTCAGAAAAATGGTTTCACAATTTATACAGGAATACCCGGCAGTGGGTGGATGCCTCGTGCATCCATTCGGGGAGTTGGACGACCCCACCCTCTTCAAGTCGTTGCTCGTGGGGACCAGACACAGGGGGGGGGGGGGGTTGGGGGGTTGCATAAATAGTTCTCCCACCTTCTGGAAATTCTGTGCTTGTAATTTGATCTAACCTGTCCCTCTCTTTGAGTCTGCCTTTTCACTTTGCTTTCTGACTTATTGGCCCATTCTCCTACCTTTTCTTTCTTTTTCAAGTCTTCCAAATAATTTTCTCCTTTGAGCTCCCCCGAAACAGGAATGTGTCGGCTGAATGCAGCGATGAGACAACTGAAAACTGAAAACTGGACACATACCTACATCACCCATTATGGCCATACGGACTGGAATGCAGAAGAAGAAGATTAGAAGAACACAGCAATACAACATGTCAACACAAGCCAAAAATCACAAAATGTATTCATTATCTTTCTTTATTGCTTAATCACTTGACATCAAGTTCAAAACTGACTGGATCGTGTTGATTGTAAAATTAAAAAATTGAAAAATAAATAAGACAATTCACACTGAACAAAAAGAAAAGAAGTGATTATTAACACTAGTTCGCCAGTTGCATCAAAACTGACATTAAAGAAAATGGGTGCAAAAACTGTGTGTGTTCACTCTCTCTTCCTTGTGACTTTAAATTTTGTGACAGTAACAATAAATAACAAGAATCAATACAAATAATAATAATAATAATAATACTGACAAATATACAAGTCAAGTATGTTGCGTTAAGACAAGTCTGGATGGACGGAGCAAGCCAAATGAAGACATTTTAAAACCTTTCCTTACACACACACAAACGTAAACCCATCAACTAAATAATTTTGGTTCGCAACAGGCAGATTTGGGAAATGGTGGAATCGAGCACGAACATTCTTTTCGATCTTTTCATGGGGGGGAAAAAAACCCTGTTAAAAAGTGATGTTTACGGAATGTTGAAAAACAAAATGATAGCAGATTTTTGAGAGGCATTAGTTGCCGGTTTGAATTTATCACAGAAACATTTACAAACTTACCAGCAAGAAAAATAAAAGTAAAATGTTTAAATTTCACAGGCATTTTTACTTCTTTTTTTGTCAAGTGCACATAACAGTATTCACACTTACATATAAAAATGAATCGCTCACACATGATCACAATAAACACACACACAATCTCTCTCTCTCTCTCTCTCTCTCTCTCTCTCTCTCTCACAAAAAACATACACACACACAATCTCTATCTCTCTCACACACACATGTATACACACACACACACACACACATGTACACACATGTACACACACACACACACACACACACACACACACACACACACACACACACACACACACACACACACACACACACACACACACACACACCACCACCACCACCAAAACACACATGTAGTCAACATAAACAAGCAACAACAACAACAATTAAACAACCCTGTGTAATAATTAAAACTTAATTCTTTAAAAATATCGAAACGACAGAAAAGAATATTTACAATTGGATCAACCTTTTAGTACAAATATTTCCAAACTTGGTTAAACTTACTTGTTCATAAACATGTTTTGTTCTGTTTTAGTTATTTTTTTAAAAACATGCATTGTTAGTATCACACGTTCGTCGATGTTAATTGTGAACAATTACAGAAAAATAAACAGAAAAAAAGAATATTTGCCACTTTTTCTTCATCGAGTCCAAATCATTGTCATTTCTAACAAAAGAATATGTACTAATAACCTGACTGCATATCGTACACATTCCCAATTCTTTAGACAACTCACCTGAACTACTTTTGGTGTGCTTGTATAACAATCTTGAGTAAGCTCTTCGCATAATACTGAATACAAATCCATTGTTGAATGCAAACTTCTTTTACATAGTATTCACGCACATACCTTGATTTAAACCCTTGAAGAGAGAGAGCAGGAGAGAGAGAGAGAGAGAGAGAGAGAGAGAGAGAGTGTGAGTATGTGTGTGTTTGTGTGTGTGTGTGTGTGTGTGTCTGTGTATTGTGAGTGTGTGTATGTTTTTGTGTGTGTATCTCTCTTTGTGCATTGTGTGTGCGTATGTTTGTGTGTGAATGCGTGCATGCATGTGAATGCGTGCATGCATGTGTATGTGTGTGTGTGTTTGTGTGTGTATGCATGTGAGTGTGTGTGTGTGTGTGTGTATATATGTGAGTGTGTGTGCTTGCGTTTACATGATAGACTAGCTGCTTTGCTGGGATAAACATTTACCAAGCACATTCAGAATTTGTTTGATTTTTAGTGAACACTTTTCATTCTAGTGAAGATTTGTTCTTGTTGTAACACAAGCCAATCTTTTACTAGCAAAATGCTGGTTTGTATCACAAAATAACCATATTGTTCGGACTAAAGGCGCACACCCCAAACTTTACACAAAATTCAGATTTTGTTATTTCACTTTTTTACTATTTTGTTCATCATATACGGCGCATGGGTCTCAGAATGGGAAAATAAAAGTATTGTTTAATAGTCCATAAAATTACAATTTCGCTGTATTCTGGGTTGAAAATATAATGCTATGTATGCCCTTTTTATGAAACATGTACACACACACGCACACATACACAAGTAATTGGATTGGAAAGTTCTTTGTACATATTTTGAGCGCATCTTACACCCTTATATTCCTACCCCATAACAACCACCAAGCCTTCACCCTCATCCATGCAACACACCACCACCACAACACACACAATTTCTCTCACCCTTTCACACTCACACTTCATTCACATGATAAGGTCACCCCACACACCGAAGTTAACGAGTTTGCCATACACAACACACGCTAGTAGATTTGATATGGAGTTGGCTTTTAGACTTGAACATTACACACAGTTCTTTTGTAAACTTTAAACAGGCCCGCACCATTCCTCACTCACCTCTAAATAGCTATGTTAATAAATGTATCACACAAAACACACGGGAAAATGTATGGATAGTTTTGTCATGTACTGAACATTTCAGTACAAATTCACGGATATGAAGTTGGCTTTAGATTGAAATATTACATGCAGTTTCCTCTTTCGCTTGACAGACTTATACCACTATCACACTCAGCCTCCTCCTCTCACGCATCAAAGTTAAAGTACTTGGTCAAATACACATTCTGTAAACTTTCAGGATATGAAGTTGAACTGTAACTTGACTATCACACACTTTCACAGATGCATAGGAGTACTACCTCACTCTCTTGTTCTGTCAAAATTAAACAAACGTTTGGTCAAAACGAAACAAATTATACAATAAAGTTTAGGATATAAACTTGGCTTCAGACTTAGAATCACATAGTTTCTTCTTTTTTTTGTTTTTTAATTTACCCCCCTCATCCCCCGTCTTCTCTCCTTACCCAAGACATGCCACCACACACACATAACAAATTTATGCAAACACTTTGTAGTCTCTTTCTAATTCCTCTCTCAACGCACCCATACCCACTCCCAAACCAGCAGCCTCATTCACACCTTCACCCACCCACCCCTCTCTCACACACACACCAAAGTTTATTGAGAAACAATTAGTCA
>CM065681.1:77377171-77389671 GCA_017654935.2 Phymorhynchus buccinoides
TCCCTGCCCACCAACACAAGGCGTTTGTAGCAGAGAGAAAGTGTGCAGGGGAAAAACACACAACCAGTCTTCTCTATCCCTCCCTTGCAGCCCGACTTCCCTTTCTTTACTTCTCTCTTCTTTGCGATGGGCATATGGCCCAGTTCAGTGAAATATTGTTCATTGTTCTCTTCTCTGCGATACTATAGGTACTACAGTACAATACAATTCACTACAACACAATACAATGTAATTTAACACAATTGTAGGCAACAGTCAATAGGAGGCGCCATGGCTCAGTTGGTTAGTCGCCAGCTTGCAATCCAACGGGTTTGCGGGTGTGGGGGTACAAACCCATCTCTCCCCCCATGAGGATACCGGGGGGGGGGGGGGGGTGTCTTTCGTACAAATAGTTTCCCCACCTTCTGGAAGTTCTGTGCTTGTAACTTCCTCTAATCTGTCACTTTCTTTGACTCTGCCTTTTCCCATTGCTTACTGTCATCTGCTATCTTTCTATCTCTCTGGTCCATTCTTCTGCCTTTTTTCTAATAAATTATTACAAAGATTTTCTTCAGCCGAAAAAAAAAGAGTCGGACATGCTGGGCCTAACTATTTTTTAGTTAGGCGCATAACGGCAGCATGACGCATCTATGCTCCTATGACAGGAAACTGTCTGAGCGAACGAAGAAGAAGAAGAAGAAACCCAGCTCTGTCTGCAGTGTTGTGTCCTTTGGAAAGACATTTTACTCCTACTTCCTTCAGATGAGACTTGAAACCGAGGTCCCGTGTGCGGACGCATGCACAAGATCTTGCGCACACATTAAAGCCCATTCCACTATTCGGTAGGAGTAGGCCATGTTGTGCCGGTGGAATGGATGACACAAACTCACATATCATGCAAAAATGGGTGGTGCAGTACTAGCGGCGACAATCTCTCCTGGTGGGAGCAACCTGAAAAACATTGGTGGAACTACACAAAATGAAAAAACCTGAAAGGCTGGGGTCTAGGGGTAATGTCCCCCTGCAGCTGAAGAAAATTTTAGTTATGAAGGTATTTTTAGTTTGCTTTTTCCACAATCTATACAAATGCTTATTTTTAAGTGTTTGAAAAATACAGTAGACACACAAAGATCTTGTTTGACAAATTACAAAAAAAGGAAATTTCTTTTCTGGTAAAATTCAAAAACAGGAAAAAAGTTGCACCCATGTACCCATGTGAAAATATCAAAATACAACAACAAAATTGATTAGAACAGATAACAACAGAACATAATAGCTACCCTCTGATTTTTCGCGACTTTCTGTAATGAAGGAGGGTTGTTTGATGGAGTTCTCTCTCTTCTTTTTGTTGGTGTCGCGAGTGGCCTGCCAGTTCCTCAAGAACTGTCTAGTCGTGTCAGTTACCTCCCTTCCATCCAGCATGCCTGGGAGGACAAGGAGAGAACGAAGCAAAACATATTCAGTCAACACTCAGTAAATCAAAGCTGATTAGATTCAATATTTCAATGTGAATTTTTTTTCGAAAAACCCTGCTTAATCCCTAAAACAGATTTATTCCTTTTGACTCAAAGCCGTTTATTTTAATTTAAGTTAGAATGTGCGTAAGTTCCCAATCTTACTTCAACATACCGTTTTGCTCATTTTGTGTCATAGTCCTGTGTATAACTATAAGCTTGTGTCACTTGCTTGTCCATGCATTAGTCAGAGATATTAGGATCATATTACATCAAATGATCCTATCAATAAAAAGTATCGGTAAAGGTAAAGATGCGCCCCCCCCCCCTCCTCCATTTCTCGGTTCTTTCCATTTTTTCAGTCTTGTATAATTTGTCTGATTGTGTGCGGGTTTGTATATTATGTCATTTATCTAAAACACTCACACAAAGGAGTCATTTTCTATTACAAAAAAAGTCCCGAGTAAAAGTGGGATAATGCATAACACAGTTTATTTCTCTTATGTCAAATTGGTTTAATTCAAACATCTTCAGCTGTTCTGGACTTTGACAAATAAGTCTATTGTTCATAATCTTACCTAGCTGCCTACAGGTCGCAATAATCCTGTCTTTATATCTGGCTTGCTGACAAACAGGTTTACCAGCTAATGTTTATTGGTACATTCAATTGTTTAAATATCATGATATATATTTTTACTTACCAGCCTACAGATCACAATAATCCTGTCTTTATATATGGCTTGCTAACAAAGGGGGTTACCAGCTAACATTTATCGGCACATTCAATTGCTTAAATATTATGGTATACATTTTTATTTACCAGCCTACAGATCGCAATAATCCTGTCTTTATATCTGGCTTGCTGACAAACGGGGTTACCAGAGCTATTGGTATATTCAATTGTTCAAAATATCATGGTATATATTTTTACCGAGCTGTTTGTTGACAGACGACAATGATCCTGTCTTTATACTTGGCCTGCTGACAAAGGGGATTTCCAGCTAACATTTATTGGGACATTCAGCTAAAAATACCATGGTATGTATTCTTACCAAAATGCCTACAGACCACAACGATCCTGTCTTTATACTTGGCTTGTCAATAAAGGGGGTTGCCAGCTAATATTTATGGGGACATTCAACTAAATAATATGCTATATAATGTATTCTTACCAAGTTGCCTACAGACGACAATGGTCCTGTCTTTACACTTGGCTTGTCAATAAAAGGGGGTTGCCAGATAACATTCATTGGGACAGTCAGCTAAAAGTACTATAGTATATATATATTCTTACCAAGTTGCCTACAGACGACAATGATCCTGTCTTTATACTTGGCTTGTCAATAAAGGGGGTTTCCAGCTAACATTCAGCTAAAAATACTACAGTATCTATTCTTACCATGTTGCCTACAGACGACAATGATCCTGTCTTTATACTTGGCCTGCTGACACGGGGGGTTTCCAGCTAACATTTATTGGGACATTCAGCTAAATAATAGGGTATATATCGCCATCCGCATGCAAAAGAGACGTAAGTCAAAATTGGTCAACTTTGATGTGTTGGACTTACCAGTTGATCAGGACAAGCTGCACCATCTAACAAAGCTGTAGAACAAGAATTTGCAAAATATAAAACACAGGAGGTGACGCTAAATGAACAAAAGGATGTAATTTGACCTGAAATATTGAGTTTTTCATTCCTCAAATGAAGTGACGTCTTTCGACTTACATCTCTTCTGCATGCGGGCGGCCATATATTCTTACCAAGTTGCCTACAGACGACAATTATCCTGTCTTTATACTTGGCTTGTCAATAAAGGGGGTTTCCAGCTAACATTTATTGGGACATTGAACTAAAAATACTACAGTATAATATTCTTACCAAGTTGCCTACAGACGACAATGATCCTGTCTTTATACTTGGCTTGTTGATAAAGGGAGTTTTCAGCTAACATTTATTGGGACATTCTACTAAATAACATGCTATACAGTAAAAATCATCAAAATTGAAGGGACTGAAATTTTATTTTGAGATAGCCAATATTTTGAGCTTAAAAAGACTTTTCAACATAGAGATTATTATACTGGGACCCAAAAATTATTGTGAGTTATCCAGTGTTTTTGAGTTACCCGTTTTTGAGTTATCAGTTCTCTACTGTATATATTCTTACCAAGTTGCCTACAGACCACAATGATCCTATCTTTATACTTGGCCTGCTGACACAGGGGATTTCCAGCTAACATTTATTGGGACATTGAACTCAAAATACTACAGTATATATTCTTACCAAGTTGCCGACAGACCACAATGATCCTGTCTTTATACTTGGCCTGCTGAAACAGGGGGTTCCCAGCTAACATTTATTGGGACATTTTACTAAATAATATTGTATATGATTGTATTCTTACCAAGTTGCCGACAGACCACAATGATCCTGTCTTTATACTTGGCCTGCTGACACAGGGGGTTCCCGGCCAGCTCCAGCCGATGCAGGTGAGGCCATGAGGTCAGCTGTCTGGACAGCTCCTCAATGTCCGTCAGACGGTTGTCCACCGCAAACAGCTGGGTCAAGTTCTGCAGAAGTTCAAGGTCACTCAGCGAGTCCAGACTGTTGCCGGAGATGTTCAGCACTTCCAGATGACTCTGGTGAAACAGGAATGAAGGAAAAATAGGATTTGATTTGAAATAATTTTCAAGACAAGACTGTATAGATTGTGTTTAAAGACCTACCACGTTGCGTGTCAAAATCATGGTTTTCACGCGTTTCCCTCTTATAGCTGGTAAGGAATCTTAAGAAATCTTCCAAGCATAAGAGGGAATGTGACACGTGACGTGGGGGGTCTTTAAAAACACACTTTGTGACAAGCTGGACCATGACACGCAAGAAGGTCCGCTTACTGTATTTTACAAATTATAAGGCGATACTTTTCCTCCGACTGATGTGCCATGTGTCTTATAATATGATGAACAAAACAGTAAAGTGTAATAACAAAATCTGATTTTTTGGTAAAATCTAGGGGGTGCGCCTTATAGGCCTCTGAAACTAGGGTTATTAACGCCTGAAGTGAGAGTGAATCCCTTGATGGTCAGTACTGAAATGGGCATTCACTCTTGCGAAAGGCAGCCATTAGTGGCCTCAAATAGGGTTATTGCCGAGAGTTATTCCCTTGTTTATTGGTCAGTACTGAACCATCGTCCCTCACCCACCAAGGGCATTCACTCTTGCAAAAGGGTGTTCTTTGCAGTGGCCAATAGGCCAGAAAATGATATCTTTTCATCAAGATGAACTTAAAGTTAAAGATGTAATACCTTAATAAATGACATTTTATAAAAAATAAATATTAAATATGTACTATTGCATTAAATTTACTGCAATAGTAGATCCCCAAGAACGCATACAATGATACATACTACATAGTCATACTGCACACAGGAATATGTGTTCACACACACACACACACACACACACAGAGTTTTAGAGAAAAAAAAAATGACAACTGATCACAGGATGTAATATTCAGAGGCAGTTGCAGTTGAAACAAATAAACAACAACAGAAAAGAAACGCAGTAACAACAACAACAAAGAACGATAAAACCTGCAAACAAAAGAAAAAAAGAATTAAAAACTGAGGCACAATCTCGTGAGGCAAGATTCCCCCCATCACTCCCCCCCACTCCCCCCCCCCTCCCACCCCCCCCCCCCTTTCCAAAGAATCTGTCCCTTCTTCAACAACAAAAAGGAGACAAAAATGGAACACAAACAAAACAAAACTGAGACTTTTACATGTTTCTTACCG
Source organism: Phymorhynchus buccinoides (assembly GCA_017654935.2). Lineage (NCBI taxonomy): Eukaryota > Metazoa > Mollusca > Gastropoda > Neogastropoda > Raphitomidae > Phymorhynchus > Phymorhynchus buccinoides. The sequence continues at coordinate 77,382,404 of CM065681.1, forward strand.
ATAGCGACAACAGAGATCTAGGGTCAAACAAAAGTTGTTCCCCAGGTGGAAACCGTTGATTTTCTACATGGAGCTCCTGTAGACTGCTCAGCTTTTCCAGGCCTTCCAACACTGTGATGTGGTTGCCTCCCAGATAACTGTCATCATCATCATCATCATCATCATCACCATCATCATCATCATCATCACCATAATCGTCACAGTACTATTACAACTAACAATGATCATTTTCTACATGGAGCTCCTGTAGACTGCTCAGCTTTTCCAGGCCTTCCAACACTGTGATGTGATTGCCTCCCAGATAACTGTCATCATATCATCATCATCATCATCACCATCATCATCATCATCATCACCATAATCGTCACAGTACTATTACAACTAACAATGATCATTTTCTACATGGAGCTCCTGTAGACTGCTCAGCTTTTCCAGGCCTTCCAACACTGTGATGTGGTTGCCTCCCAGATAACTGTCATCAAATTATCATCATCATCGCTACAGTACTATTACAACTAACAATGTTCATTTTCTACATGGAGCTCCTGTAGACTGCTCAGCTTTTCCAGGCCTTCCAACACTGTGATGTGATTGCCTCCCAGATAACTGTCATCATATCGTCATCATCGTCATCATCACAGTACTATTACAACTAATAATGTTCATTTTCTACATGGAGCTCCTGTAGACTGCTCAGCTTTTCCAGGCCTTCCAACACTGTGATGTGATTGCCTCCCAGATAACTGTCATCATATCGTCATCATCGTCATCATCACAGTACTATTACAACTAATAATGTTCATTTTCTACATGGAGCTCCTGTAGACTGCTCAGCTTTTCCAGGCCTTCCAACACTGTGATGTGATTGCCTCCCAGATAACTGTCATCATATCATCATCATCATCATCATCATCGTCACAGTACTATTACAACTAACAATGTTCATTTTCTACATGGAGCTCCTGTAGACTGCTCAGCTTTTCCAGGCCTTCTAACACTGTGATGTGATTGCCTCCCAGATAACTGTCATCATATCATCATCACTCACAGTACTATTACAACTAATAATGTTCATTTTCTACATGGAGCTCCTGTAGACTGCTCAGCTTTTCCAGGCCTTCTAACACTGTGATGTGATTGCTTCCCAGATAACTGTCATCATATCATCATCATCATCGCTACAGTACTATTACAATTAATAATGTTCATTTTCTACATGGAGCTCCTGTAGACTGCTCAGCTTTTCCAGGCCTTCTAACACTGTGATGTGATTGCCTCCCAGATAACTGTCATCATATCATCATCACTACAGTACTATTACAACTAATAATGTTCATGTTTCTACATGGAGCTCCTGTAGACTGCTCAGCTTTTCCAGGCATTCCAACACTGTGATGTGATTGCCTCCCAGATAACTGTCATCATATCATCATCATCATCATCGTTCATCATCATCATCATCATCGCTACAGTACTATTAGTATTACAACTAATAATGTTCATTTTCTACATGGAGCTCCTGTAGACTGCTCAGCTTTTCCAGGCCTTCTAACACTGTGATGTGATTGCCTCCCAGATTACTGTCATCATATCATCATCACTACAGTACTATTACAACTAATAATGTTCATGTTTTACATGGAGCTCCTGTAGACTGCTCAGCTTTTCCAGGTCTTCTAACACTGTGATGTGATTGCCTCCCAGATAACTGTCATCATATCATCATCATCATCACCATCATCATCATCTTCATCATCGTCACAGTACTATTACCACTAACAATGTTCATGTTCTACATGGAGCTCCTGTAGACTGCTCTGCTTTTCCAGGCCTTCTAACACTGTGATGTGATTGCCTCCCAGATAACTGTCATCATATCATCATCACTACAGTACTATTACAACTAATAATGTTCATGTTCTACATGGAGCTCCTGTAGACTGCTCAGCTTTTCCAGGCCTTCCAACACTGTGATGTGATTGCCTCCCAGATAACTGTCATCATATCATCATCACTACAGTACTATTACAACTAATAATGTTCATGTTCTACATGGAGCTCCTGTAGACTGCTCTGCTTTTCCAGGCCTTCTAACACTGTGATGTGATTGCCTCCCAGATAACTGTCATCATATCATCATCACTACAGTACTATTACAACTAATAATGTTCATGTTCTACATGGAGCTCCTGTAGACTGCTCAGCTTTTCCAGGCCTTCCAACACTGTGATGTGATTGCCTCCCAGATAACTGTCATCATATCATCATCACTACAGTACTATTACAACTAATAATGTTCATGTTCTACATGGAGCTCCTGTAGACTGCTCAGCTTTTCCAGGCCTTCTAACACTGTGATGTGATTGCCTCCCAGATAACTGTCATCATATCATCATCACCATCATCACTGTCACTGTCATAGTACCCGGATATTGATTTTCTACATGTAGCTACCGTAGACTACACAGCCTTCCTGGGCCTTCTAATACCGTGATGTGATTCCCTCTCTCATAGATGTCATCAATATTGCTATCATCACCATCATCAATATATTACAATCATCATCATCAATAATGGCAGCATTTTTAATGCAAGTGTGTTGCTGAGAAACAGACATACCCCCCCCCCCCACCCCGTTTTCCATCCCCACCCACCCAAATTCATGTGATCGACCACACTATAAAATTAATTCACCTTGGCTTATGGCTATGTCAGACCAATTGACATACACTAGAACACCAAGGCTACATCAAAATGTTGCTATGCATAGTTATGAAGGGATTGTCTTTAGCCATGACAAGCTCCTAGCATAACATCATCAGTCTCCCAAATCCCCTGAAGACGGAATGTGGCTACCCACATGGTGGGGTAATCAAAAACGGTCACACACATAATGTTCTCATCCTTAGCTGATGCATTTGGACCATAGTGTTCAAGTGCTTCGGCTGTTGGGATGATCCATGGAGTCCTTTAGCTAAGGCACGTCAACAAACAATTACTTCATATCATTTCGTGACACTATGATTTTTTTACTTCTACAAGTTCCAGTTTATTTTACTCAGTATGATTGTGCTGAATTAAAAAAACCTTTTTTTTCTGATGTTGCACTGCAGATACATGAAGTGGGTGAACATATTAATGTCAGATTGCATTGCCTAATTATGAACATATTGCCTATTACTATCGTTTGACACATGTATATGAGTAGGTCCACATAACATGTTCATTTACAGTTTGTTAAGTTTTGTAAGAGCTGACAAGTTGCTGATTTAAAGTTTGTTGTTATCAGATAGGCAAGTGTTGGAGTTGTTATGATACACTACAAAACACACAGTAACATAATAACATTTAGACACTTACAGTTTGTTAAGTTTTGCTAGTGCTGACAGGCTGATGATTTAACGTTTGTTCCTCTGCAGATAGAGAGGCGAGCATTGAAGTTGTTATGATACACTACAAAACAGACGGCAACATGATAACATCTAGACACTTACAGTTTGTTGAGTTTTGTAAGCGCGGACAAGTTGCTGATTTTCTCAATGCTGTTGTTCTGCAGAGAGAGGTAAGTGAGGTGGGTGTTGAAGTTGTTATGATACATTACAAAACACACAGTAACATCTAGACACTTACAGTTTGTTGAGTTTTGTAAGAGCGGACAAGTTGCTGATTGTCTCAATGCTGTTGTTCTGCAGATAGAGGTGAGTGAGGTGGGTATTGAAGTTGAGACAAGGCACCTCTGTCAGCTGATTGTCATACAGATACAGCACCACCAGATTACGACATAACGTCAGGTCCTCTCCCTGCAGGGGAAAACAAAGAAGAAGAATGTAACTTACAGTGTAAGGTTAAACATGTATGTTAACACTGAAACCACCAACAAAGAATAGTCATATTGATGCATGAATTTAGTATTTGGTGAGTACTTTACAGTCAAAGAGGCGTCTGTGAAATTTGGGTTGCTCCCACCTGGAGAGCGCGTCGCAGCCAGAGGTGCGCCACCTTTTTAAAAAAGAATTTGCATGCAGTTTTTATGTGACCGATGAGGAAGGAAAGGGTGTGTGTGTGTGTGTGTGTGTGTGTGTGTGTGTGTGTGTGTGTGTGTGTGTGTGTGAGTGTGTGTGTGTGTGTGTGTGTGTATGTGTGTGTGTGTGTGTTATTTTGACCAAATGACAACTTTTCCGTTGCCACTGGGTTTAATGTGTGCTAAGTGCATGGTACACAGGACCTCAGTTTATCATCTCATCCGAAAGACTCTACGTCTAAATGACTAAACTGTAAAAAAAAATCAAATCAGATGTGACTGTAAAAATAAATTGATATACCTACTACCTAGTTGTAAAAAAATCAGTCCATCATATCCTCTCAGTTTCCTAAACTGGCCCCCACCTTCAGGCTAAGTAAGAGGGTATGAAGGTTCAAGTACCCCAGATCAAATCAGCAATCACACACAGACACAGACACAGACACACACACACACACATTTCCTATATTTCATTAAAATGTTGACTTCCATTATTTGTTGTCTGCCTGTTTGTATACACATGTACACACACACAAACACACTTTCTTCCTCTTTCTCTTCTCCCATCAAAAATTAAGAATCCACAATCAACATTTTGATTTTTTGATTATTGTTATGGTCGAGGTCCAAAAAACAAACAAACAAACAAACTAATCTACAAATTGACCCAACAAGCCAAGACCCATTCAGCGGGGACCCGACATGATGGTGAATAGGCAAAAACCTTAAGATACAAAAAAAGAAAAAAAGGTGTTACAGTACTTTGATCACCTTGGCATAAGGCTGTGTCAGACCAATTGACATAAGCTAGAACACCAAGGCTACATCAAAATGTTATGTTCTGCATAGTTATGTGGGGATTGTCTTTAGCCATGGCAAGCTCCTAGCATAACCTCAGCAGTCCAAAATCCTCCGAAGTCGGAGTGTGGTTGCTCACGTGGCGGGGTAATAAAAAAATGGGTCACACATGTAATGTTCTCATCCCTAGCCGTTGCATTTGTACCATAGTGTTCAAGTGCTTCGGCTGTTGGGATGATCCCTGGAGTCTTTAAGCCAGGGTATGACACAACAGTAGTTTGACAGATGATTGGAACGAGCTGGGGGAAGAGGCAAACACCGTCTCCTCAGGTAACTTGTTCCACAGTCTTTGGCGACCCGGGGAAAGAAAGAACATCTAAACTCAGTTCGGCACTGGGTGGTGGACAGTTGTTGGTTGTGTCAGGACTCTTCTTTGACGGCTTGGTACTGGGCTCAGTTTGGTATTATCGACTGTAACAATGCCCGTTCATGATCTTATACAGCATTGTGAGCCTAGCTGTCTTTCTGTGGTGCTCAAGTGTGGGCCACCCTAACTCCTCAAGCATGTTACTTTTATTGTTAGTAACACTAAGAGGTAGTGGTTGAGCACAAAGTCAAACTGACAAATTGAGCCGCAATTTTCTGTATTGCTTCAAACTTATCCTCATTCCTCTGGGTGTAGGGGTCCCACATGGAGCTGGAGACATGGAGTATTCCAATTCCAGCAGGGGTCTGGCCAGGGTCAGATAATGCTCTCTCTCAGTTCCATGGAGCAGATCTGAAGGTCTCACCACAGGAATCCCAGCATTGTGTTTGTTTTTGATGTTGTGCTCTCTCTATATATGTGCTTCCACAGGGCTCCCAATTGTCCCGCAAAACAAGGGGTCCCAGGGACTCCTTCAATAACAGTATAGAGGGTCCTACTCCTAGAGGCAGGATAAAGGGTCCCAGTGGCATTGAGAATGCTAACAAGATTTGTTTCTAGTGCATCCCTGGGACCCCTTGCACATTCTTTTAGAGGGTCCTTTAGAATTTCAATACTTCATAGACTCTCTGGGAGCCCTGTTCCCAACTGAGATCTTTCTGGATGTTGACTCCCAGGTATTTGACAGATGGTACTGTGTCCAGGGTGTGGCCATGCAGGTGGCAGCTATGGACCAGTGGTCTTCTGCTCCTGGAAACAGGCAGGACAGTACATTTTCTTGGAGGGAATTTCTAGTCTCAACTTCTTTCCCAGTCTGCCAGGTGATGGAGATCCTGCTGTGCCTAGTTTTGGTCCTGAGGGAGATGATGGTTTTATTATAATATAGGGCAGTGTCGTCAGCAAACAGACATGTTGCCGTAAGCTCACTTTCTCTGGCAGGTCGACTGGTTGTTGACGTAAACGAGACAATAGGGTTCAAGCACTGATTCCTGGGGAACGCATGATTTTACCCAAGCGACCAGGCTCCCTCGACTACTACTGCCTTGCATCTGTGAGAAAACTCCCAATGCAGTGGTTAACTTTGCTCAGGATGCCGTAGTAGTGGAGTTAGTTGACTGGATCACAGTGTTCTCCCTTCTTAACCCTTTCACCGCCAGCCATTTTTCAGCCAAAAAATACCATTAAACTTAACTAGGTAGAGAAAATAAAATATCTGCAATATTCCGAATTCCTCTGTGACTTGTATAACATTAGGTATATCCTTACCTCCAAAAATTAAGAAAATATGGTCTTTGGATAACAGGTCCTGATTTGATGCCTTTTAGTGACATGGGTGTTAAACCACTGTGGTGCTAAAATGCGACATTGGCGGTGAAAGGGTTAAACATTGGTGTGATGTAAGCGTCTTTCTAGTCAGATGAGACTTATCCGGTTGAGAGAGAAGACTGGTGTATGATGGTCAGTATCGGAGTTACTTCATTAGCAGGTTCCTTAAAAAATCGGGTGCTGATACGATCATGTCCACTGGCATTGTGAGGGTCCAGCTTCTGCAGCAATTTTATCATTTTACGCTTTAAAACGATAATTGTAACTTCCAATAAAATGTACAACCACCATCATGGTTTTTATGACATGATAAACACACATAAATTATCTCTCTCGCTCTCTCACGCACGCACATCAACACACTCCATACCGCTTCCGTGATGTTTCTACTCTCCAGATAGAGGTGTGTCAGTCGCTTGGCAAACTGTTGCACCGTTTCCTCTTTCTTCTTCTTCGTGTAGCCAGAGCTACATCGGGCGATCAGATCAATCGTTAGTCGAACCATCGTTTACAGCAGGTGATCTAAAACACACTGCTCAGTCAGATGACACCATGGTTCTCAGACAACACTGTTCAGATAGTATATCCTGTAGTGTTTTACTTCTAGTACTTCTGCAGTTCTTCAGAAAGTTTAGTTTAGCAGTTTTGAGTTTAAAACTGGGTTTGTTTACTGTTTAGCAAGACGAGAAAATAAACAAT
>CM065681.1:77394671-77397631 GCA_017654935.2 Phymorhynchus buccinoides
TAGGGTCAGTGAACAAGATCGATTTGACATTGATTTTGCAGAACCTCCTCTTTTCTGTAACAAAAAATATACAACTTGCAAAGATTTTCGTGCAGCATTATGCTCCCTTAGTTACACAGAACCATGTGCAATTAGATTTTGGTATAATAAATATGGACTTGAGATTAATAAGAATGTATGGAAGATTCCTCGTTTGTGCACCAAAGAAACCAGATTGAGAGTTTTTGCAATGGAAAATTCTACAAAATATCTACCCCACTAATATAATGCTATGCAAAATGAAAATAAGGGATAATCGCAACTGTTCATATTGCAGTGATGAAATTGATTACATTGAACATTTCTTTTTTCACTGTCCTAGGGTTAAGTCTTTTTGGAAAAATGTTAGTCAATATATATTAACAGAATACAACAAACAAATTGAGGTTTCTGAACAAAATGTGCTGTTTGGAATTCTTAAACAAGACACTATTGACAGACACACACTATTGAAACTAAACCATATTATGATAATTGCCAAGATGTGTATAAGTATATACAAAAAAACGGAATCTAAATTGCCAATATCAACTATATTTGAAAGACAGTTGCAAATGAGAAAAGTATGAAAGGCATACGTGCACACACAGAAACACATAATCACTTAAGTATCTGCACACGCACAGACACACATTCACACATTTTCACTCACGAAGCACATACATACACAATACAGCCTTAGTATAACCTTTCTTTTGTAAAGAAAGGGGCTACAGGGGAAACACGCCTCTTCGCTTTCCATTTCCTCCGCACCCTCTTGCACCCTTTCGATTTCGCTCGTGCAAGAGTATGGTGCACCAGGGGAATATGGAAAGTGAAAAGGATTAGGTCTTTCAACTTTTTTCTCGCTTTTGTTCTATTTCTATGCCTTTCTTTTTTAAGCAGATGTGTACACACACACATACTTTTATAATACCAACTTGTATGACGCTTTACTGGACAAAGTGTGCGTAGTAATTGATTAATGTTCTTATTGATGGTAACAACGATGATGATAGTATAGTAATAGTAATAATAGAGTTGATAGTGTGTTAATTAATAATTAATGGTTGACATTACGTGCATAATTGTTTTATGTTACACATACACACACACGTGCGCGTGCACACATATGCACATGCACGCACGAACACACAAGCACACACACACACACGCACACACACACACGCGCGCGCGCACACACGCACACACACACACACACACGCGCGCGCACGCACACACACACACACACACACACACTCTCATACACACATACGCATACACACACGCACACACACATAGAGTATGAATGATCAGTACACCAAACTCCAAGTCATACAGAAACCCAGACACTTGTGTATCAGACTAAAACACTAAATTATACCGAAGAAAAATGTCCATCTTAGCTCATCACACAGACAAATGTATGAGAGAAGTGAGAGGGGAGGAAAAGGGAAAGAGAGAAAAAAAGAAAAAGACAAAAAAAAAGAGAAAAAAAAGACAGGCGGGGACAGTGGAGGGTCAAAAAAGAAAGAAAAGAAAAACAAACAAACAAAAAAAACCCCTCATTTATGAAGATTGAAAACAGAACTGGAATACACATTTCCCCTTACTTTAACCCGATTGGACATGTAAAAGCTTCTCCTATATATACTAGTTTATTACATTTTCTAACTCTTCCTTTAACTATACTATACATAGGCCTACTAGTTAATGCCCTATACATTTTCCCATGAATCCCCTTTTTCTTCAGAACAGACCATAAATTATTACGCATAACCGAATCGAAAGCCTTACTAAAGTCAATAAAAGCAACATATATTTTTTCTTGTGTAATAACAACTGTTTTTGAATCAAAGAAAAGAATGTGAATACATGATCAACAGTACTATACTTTTTCCTAAAACCAGCTTGACATTCATTAATGATATCATTCTCTTCTATCCATTTCGTTAATCTGGCATTCAATATATGGCTGCATGTCTTATGTTCAATAAAGAGATCCCCCTGTAGTTTAGTTGTACATTGGCCTTAGGCCACAATACAACATTGGGAGGAAGGGGAGAAGGGGCTTGCCAAAATAATACGAAAAGTAAGGACAATAACTAACAACATTATTATTTTTTACAAAATCGAGCATATATCAGCCGATCAGTGAGATCATGAATGAAATATTTATGCTACTGCTATCTCTCTGGGAGAATGATACATACATTTTAGAACAGTCACATTATACATTCAATCATAATTATTTCAAAAATATTCCCTTACGTCTGTTGATCGCATGGAAAATATACTTGGATAAGTTATGCATATCGGTTGGACTTCTAGCTTTAAGTAAACTTTGGATAGAAATTCTAGCTGATTGTTGGAGAAACTTCTGTCTGAGGTCATTGTAGGCTGGACAGTCAAATAAAAAGTGTTCCTCATTCTCAGTCTTGCTTATGCAGAATGGACAAGCTTTAGCATGTGCTGATGTACTAAAACGATGGACATTGTTATTTAAAGGGAGAACATTAAATCTCACCTGCGAAATGGCTACGCGGAAAGAATACAAATCCATTTCTAAAACATATTTTTCTTTTTCAAATATAGTCTTGAATGATCGATATGATATATATCTATCTATCTCTATTCCTAATTGTTCCACTCCATTCCTGTATGTACATATCGATTAATCTCTGTTTGAGAGAGAGAGAGAGAGAGAGAGAGAGAGAGAGAGAGAGAGAGAGAGAGAGAGAGAGAGAGAGAGAGAGAGAGAGAGAGAGGAAGAGAGAGAGACAAACAGACAGAGAGACAGAGAGACAAACTCCTCTCTCTTCATCCAGCCTGTTTTTTCGCACACCACCAGTGTAGAGTATCAGTGACAACGTCTTCAATTATTCATGGACAGAAGCTCAACTATATAGGAGAAAAACGAATACCGTTCGCAATACGCTGTG
>CM065681.1:77398131-77423131 GCA_017654935.2 Phymorhynchus buccinoides
ATCACAATGATAACCCAGATAACCCAAAAGTGAGTTCTATGACATGAACCTTATTTTTTTTCAAACTGACCGCAAAACATTTTCTACATCTGTTTGAGAGCAACTTTAACACTTAATCCGCTGAACATTAACAAACAAAATAAAACCCTTAAAGGTGGACCCTGATGGATGAGCTTCTGCAAGGAACACGTTGAGATCACCAGAAAGACAGCCTTTACAAAGATCGGAACACTCGCTTTACTCTGGTTTCCTAGAAATCAAGCCGTCAAAACAGTGATTCCTCCTTGGCGGAGTTGCCGGAGAGAGAAGCCATTTTGGATGGGGTGGGTGGAGGTCAAACCCATTGTGGTTTAAGCTTTTTCTTTTTGTTGTGCAGTAAAAAAAAAAGAAGAAGCTATTTCCTTTGCTGTGAGCGAATCTCTTTTAGATAAACTGCATAATTTTTTTTTAAAAAGGCTTGTATTGCCAAAAAATAGTGCAAACAATTTGATCGCCATTACAAAAGAGACGGCACACACCTTCTCTTTCAGTGAAAGAATTTTAGTTCCAGCACCTCCGCCAAGGATGACGGTTTGATTTCTAGGAAACCAGAGCAAAGTGAGTGTTGCGATCTCTGTAAAGGGTGTTTTCCTGGTGATCTCGATGTGTTTCTTGCAAAAACTCATCCATCAGGGTCCACCTTTAAAAAAAAAGGCTGCATCTGCTTGACAATCCAACTGAACCACACAAAAATGGACAGGTGAAAATATTGTTCAGGTGATGTACCCCAATCCCCTGTTACATTCAAATCTAAAATGTAGCCTCCTTGGCAGAGGTGAGAAACCTGTTATGACTGGCAATTCAGGGCTCCCAAATGTCTCACAAAACAAGGGGTCCCAGGGACTCCTTCACTTACAGTATAGAGGGTCCTAGAGGCAGGGCTCCCAGGGACCCCCATTTGGGGGTCTATGAAGCACTAAAATTCTCAAGGACCCTCTAAAGGAATGAGCATGTCCCAGGGATGCACTAGAAACATTCTTTTTAGCATTCACAATGCCACTGAGACCCTCTATCCCACCGCTAGGACCCTCTATACTGTAAGTGAAGGAGTCCCTGGGACTCCTTGTTTTGCGGGACGACTGAGCCCCTGAGAGGTTGGATAGAGGGTCCCAGTGGCATTGCGAATGCTAAAAAGAATGTTTCTAGTACATCCCTGGGACCCCCTGCTCATTGTTTTAGAGGGTCCTTGAGAATATTAGTGCTTCATAGACCCCCGCCAACTGTCCCTGGGAGCCCTGGGCATGTAGTGATGTACTCACATAATCGTGAAAGGCCTTGGCCTCACTGCTGTGGTCACAAGTGTCTCTCCTCTCCGGTGCCGCACAGTATAGGTCCCAGAACACACTGCACACACAATGATAAAGACAGTTATCTTCATTATTATCAGGATAATGTTCAGCACAGTACAGGTCCCAAAACACATACAATGATAAAGTTATCATCATTATCAGGATAATGTTCAGCACAGTACAGGTCCCAAAACACACTGCACACACAATGATTAAGTTATCTTCGTTATCAGGATAATGTTCAGCACAGCACAGGTCCCAAAACACACTGCACACACAAAGATAAAGTTATCTTCGTCATCAGGATAATGTGCAGCACAGTACAGGTCCCAAAACACACTGCACACACAACGGATAAAGTTATCTTCGTTATCAGGATAATGTTCAGCACATTATCAGGATAATGTTCACACAGTACAGGTCCTAAAACACACCCAATAATAAAGTCATCTTCATAATCAGGATAATTCTGCAGAACAAATACCATTGAAACACACTGCACTTCAGGCAATGAATAAAAATACATCACCAAATCATCAATAAAAAACATCAACAAAAAACAGGAACTACGCCATATAATTCCTTTGCCATTTAATTTAGCCTCATTAGTTATTTTGGTATTCGGTATCTCCTACTTACAGAGACTCATCTATGTGAAGCAGGCTTGGGAAACCTAGTTGTCAATTTGGATCAATTCATACCAGGCAGCAGGGTTTCTCCATATTTTTTTTATCAACTTTTAGCTTTAACTGCCATGGGCTTTTTACGTGAATAAAGCACACGGGTAAGAGTCTTACTAAGACTTGCGTAAAGTCCCCATCCGAAGAACTCAACGTTCGGTTCGATTTTCCTGTCAAGCTAGAAAGAAAGCGAGGCTTTTTTAGTATAAAAAATGACTGAACCAGGCAGGACCAAAACGTTGTTGCGAGTAATCCAGTATTTTTGAGTTAACCGTTTTGAGTTGGGTGGATTCTACTGTAAATACCAAGGGGTAGAAGAACAAAGATGAAAAAGAAACAAGCGCGAAATCGCAATAGTTTGTGGCACGCGGTCTATTTTTACCACTCCAATCATGAGTCACCTCCCCTGGCTTTTCAATAATTTTAATCTGTAAACCAGAATGTTATCTCTGCACCATTTCGTAACTTTTTATATCTTTTGGAAAACATTTAAAACTATGTATCCTACTTATGCTCATTGAAAGAAGCACCGCATACTCGTCGTGTCTGTTGTAGTGTCTGTATTACGTATGTTTATTATTTTGTACGCTTTTAAAATACATCATTTTAAAGAGTGGCCTCAATTTTAAGTGTAGCCACGATTTGAAGTGCGCCAATTTTGTCAAAATGTGCGACAATTTTGGACCGACCGACCGACAGACCGACCGACAAAGTGAGTTATAGGTTTGTGGGTTGAGCCACAAACAAAAAGCAGAGGGAAGGGGGAAGTGACAAAGAAAGAACTTAAAAAGAAAGGGCATAAAAGAAGAATGATGGGGGGGGGGGGGGGGGGGAGGAGGTAGAAATCAGTCAGAAACATTAGTACCAGCAAAACGACATACATTTGGGATGGTGCATTGGAAAAAAACCTACATAAGTCGCTCAGAATGCTTGAAGCAAAAGCCAAAAATAGTCAAAACCCCAAAAATATAAATTTTCTATTTAGGGCTTATTTATGTCTATTTTTATGTATTCTACCAGTATCCACAACATGAAAGACAATTTAGAATGATTTCTGTGTTTATCTGATCGTTTTCTAGATCAAGTCAATAGAAACAAAGAGGAAAAATTGTATCTTCTATGCCCGATTTCTGCAAATGTTCTATTTCGAATGCCAAACTTCAAATAATTATAAAATAAAAACTAGACAAGATAACTCATTTCGGTTTTCTGTGTATTAACAAGGAATCTTTTTGCTCCACCCTGAAAAAATAAAATCTCAATTTATGCCAAAACTCCATTATGTCTGGTTTTCCTGTGCACTGTCACATTTGTAGAAATCAAAGATGTTAAGTAACAAGAGAGAGCACACCTCCAAGTGGGATAATAATACAAAAGAGGTTTTTTTTAACTCTATGGGTGTGTATGTTTGGGAACACAATGGAAGAGGGTGGGTGAAGGAGGAGAGGTGGCGTGGTCATGAAGAAATAGTAAGAGAGATAGTATTGTGGTAGAGAGAGAGAAAGACGAACAGAAAGACAGCATGAATGAGAGAGAGAGAGAGAGAGAGAGAGAGAGGGGGAGTGAGAGAGAGAGAGAGAGAGGGGGAGTGAGAGAGAGAGAGAGAGAGGGGGAGTGAGAGAGAGAGACTTCAGTCCAGACACTTTATTTTACAAGAATAAGAATTTAGGCTGGGCCTAGTCTAGTAAGAGAGAGAGAGAGAGAGAGAGAGAAGAGAGAGAGAGAGAGAGAGAGAGAGAGAGAGAGAGAGAGAGAGAGAGAGAGAGAGAGAGAGAGAGAGAGAGAGAGAGAGAGAGAGAGAGAGAGAGAGAGAGAGAGAGAGAGAGAGAGAGAGAGAGAGAGAGAGAGAGAGAGAGAGAGAGAGAGAGAGAGAGAGAGAGAGAGAGAGAGAGAGAGAGAGAGAGAGAGAGAGAGAGAGAGAGAGAGAGATGAGAGAGAGAGAGAGAGAGAGAGAGAGAGAGAGAGAGAGAGAGAGAGAGAGAGAGAGAGAGAGAGAGAGAGAGAGACAGAGAGAGAGAGAGAGAGAGAGAGAGAGAGAGAGAGAGAGAGAGAGAGAGAGAGAGAGAGAGAGAGAGAGAGAGAGAGAGAGAGAGAGAGAGAGAGAGAGAGAGAGAGAGAGAGAGAGAGAGAGAGAGAGAGAGAGAGAGAGAGAGAGAGAGAGAGAGAGAGAGAGAGAGACAGGAAACAGAAACAGAAACAGAGACAGAGAGAATGTGAGAGAGAGAAAAAGAAAGATTGTGGGACAAATAGACAGAGGCAGACAAAAACGGACAAATAGACAGTGAGACAGAGTGACAGAGAGAACACTGAACACTTTATTTTTCATGGATAGATTTTAAGCGAAGCCTATTCTTCCAATCTGTCCTCGAAGTTGAGACAGAGTGAAGGGTGGGGGTGAAGGGAGGGGGAATAGACACAGAGAAGAGTAAAGTAACAAGAGGGGGGAGGGCGGGGGGGGGGGGGGGGTTAATATGGGTATGGTAGTGGGGGATATGACTAGTAGGGGTGTGTGTGTGTGTGTGGGTGAGTGAAGTATAGTCAGAATAGGGTGTAGGGAAGGGTATAGGGAGATAGGGATATTACAGAAATAGAGGAGTCCGAAATGTCTACTTCATTCTGCCCTGCCAACCATAAACTTTCCCAAAACTCTCTCTCTCTCTCTGTGTCTCTCCCTCTCATGCAAACACATAGCAATACGCACACACACGCACACAAGCGTGCACGCTCACATAAACACACACATATACACATACAAAGGCACAGAGAGAGAGAGAGAGAGAGAGAGAGAGAGAGGGGGGGGGGGAGAGAGAGAGAGAGAGAGAGAGAGAGAGAGAGAGAGAGAGAGAGAGAGAGAGAGAGAGAGAGAGAGAGAGAGAGAGGGGGGGGCTTTAGTTTCTCAGTTCTGCCACCCTCCCTCTCCCCCCTTCTATAGTATACCTCCCCCCTCCCCCCACGATCCCTTCTCCACATGTTGAAATCACCACCAGTATTGACCCATTCCCCTCCCTGTCTGTGTGTCTCTCTCTCTTAGTCCCTGTCTCTCTCTGTCTGTGTCTCTTACTTCCCTGTCTCTCTGTCTGTGTCTCATTCTCTTACTCCCTGTCTCTGCCTCTGACTCGAAGTCCCTCCCTCTCTCTCTCTCTCTCTGTGTCTGAGTGTATCTTACTCCCTGTCTCTGTCTCTTACGGAGTTACTCCCTGGCTCTCTCTCTTACTCCCTGTCTATCTCTCTCTTACTCCCTGTCTCTCTCTCTCTCTCTCTCTCTCTCTCTCTCTCTCTCTCTCTCTCTCACTCCCTCTCTCTGTCTCTCTCTTACATAATGCAGAATCTCACACACAAGTGTATTGTTAACACTAATAATACAGTACCAAGATCTTTCTGTATTGCATACACACACACACACACACACACACACACACACACACACACACACACACGCACACACACACACACACACACAGCGCGGCACACGCGTGTACACACAATCTCTCTCTCTCTCTCTCCCCCTCTCTCTCTCTCTCTCTCTCTCAGTCTCACACACACACACACATACTCTCTGAACTGAAGAGGGGGGATATGAGGGGAAAGGCATAATAATAATAACAGAGGGTGAGAGGATGGTGGGGGTTGGGACGAAGATCATCGCCAATCTGTCGCAATGAATGTAGCGGTGGGGGGGAATGAAAGAGAAAAGGAGCAAGAGAAAAAAAAAAGAACAGAAAGGAATGACATTGGGTGAAAGCCATAAAGTACTATCACGCCTAGCAAGGATGCACTGAGGATCGAAAATTGATAGGACAAACTGTCCCGAGACAAGATAAATCAATAGGACAATGTCCTCCTGGCTCTAGCAGAAATCAATATGACAAAGCGTGCCAGTGCTAAAAGTGTTAATCAGACATTTGTCCTGGCAGGGGAGAGAACACAACATTACATTTTCCATTTTAATAGGTCAATGTCGTATGACCGGGGCCTCGGGACATCACTAGTGACTAGGAAACAGACAGAAGGTTGGTAGTAGTACCTTCTGGCTTACACCCGAGGGCTGCAACCAACAACTGCAGCATACATCGTGCTGCATGAAGGCTGCAACGCACACAGGTCTGTCTGCCAGTCTGTCCGTTTGTCTGTGTGTCTGTCTGTGCTCTCAACTTCATAGCTAACTTGCTGCTGCTGCAGCCTATCATCAATCCGTCTTCATCGTCAGAATTGCACAACTTTTTTTTACAACTGTCTCTCTCTCTCTGAGTCAGTCTCTCTCTCTCTTAATTGCTAAACTTTTTTTTAAAGATAGCGTCATCTCTCTCTCTCTCTGAATTGCAGAACTTTGTTCTGATAGGATTTCTCTCTCTCTCTCTCTCTCTCTCTCTCTCTCTCTCTCTCTCTCTCTCTCTCTCTCTCTCTCTCTCTCTCTCTCTCTTTTGCACTTTTTGTTTAATACTCTCTCTCTCTCTTGCACACTTTTTCAAGTTTTTGTTTAATACTCTCTCTCTCTCTCTCTGCTTGACTCTCTCTCCCTCCATTAGAATTGCACAATTTTGCATAGCCCGCCTCCCCCCTCTCTCTTTCTATAGCCTTTGCTGCTAATGTTAATGTTCTGAATCTATGGATGGCAGCCAGTGTATTATTACCGTTGCCTGAGAGAAGAAGAGAGGTGGGGGAAGGGGTGTGTGTGTGGGGTGGGTGGGTAAAGCCCATTTCATGATAGAGTTATGAGCATGATCGTGGTAAGGACAGGGTGGTGATGGTTTAAAGGACAGAGCGAGGGAATATAGCTCAAGCTGAAAGTGTGAAATGGGGTAATATTATATTACCATGGCTTGGAGTCAAAACGGACTATCTTTAGATAGTCCATTGACATATTGAACTTATTACGAAAACTAATAACTTGCATAAAAAAAAATGACTGCTGAAATATAAAAAGCAAAACCCCCCTTTTTTATATTTCTGCAGTCATTGTTTGATACAAGTTATTAGTTTTTGCACTAAATCCAATAATATGTCAATGGACTATCTAAAGATAGTACGTTTTGACTCCAAGCCATCGAAATTAGAGGGGGAGGGGGGACTATGGTGGTGATGGTTTAAAGGAGAGAGAGAGAGGGAAGGAATATTACTGAAAGTGTGAAATGGGGTCATACCATATTAGAGGGGGAGGGTGGGACTATGATGGTGATGGTTTAAAGGAGAGAAAGAGGGAAGGAATATTACTGATGGTTTAAAGGAGAGAAAGAGGGAAGGGATATTACTGAAAGTGTGAAATGCGGTCATATCATATTAGAGGGGGAGGGTGGGTTCACATTAGACGCGTAAAACCCTAAATAAGTGGAAGAAAGAAGGATAAAAGTTTACGCATATAGGAAATTGGGACACATGCGCCAATCTTTCCCCTTCTTTGTTTCACTTATTTATGGATTGCGCACGGGTTTCCGCATGGAATATCTGCTTATGTGTGTACACGGCCTAATGAAGAACAAAACCCTGCACTTAATAATAATAATAATGACCATTTTTATAGCGCTTACTCTCCTTTTGGGGCTCTAAGCGCTTCACAAAAAAGTTAAATATCTGAAGAAAAAAACACACACAAAACCCCAAAAACGCACTTATCATAAGGAACAACACGAAACGAAATCACGATAACTAGAGCTACGTCACACACCCACCACCCAATTCACACTCCACTAGAATCCAAACCATTACAAATACAAAACTTACCACCACCAGGAGTGTAGGAACCCCGGGGGTTCCCCTAGCGTGATGTTCTTTTCCCATCGGATCTGCGCAGAAGACATCTATACGTTGGAAAAGTAGTATAGTGAACACGGCAAACCTTAGGCAATATACATCATAGTCACACAATCATCAGGGCCAGACCTAAGTTTTTAAGGGGTGGGGGCTAATTGATCGAAGGTGAGAAGCACCAAGACCCCTAGGGGGGTCCGGGGGCATGCTCCCCCGGAAATTGTTTAAATCTGAGAAGTAAATAGTGCAATCTGGGCATGAAATAAAGGACTAATGCCATTACTGTTCATACCCCTATTGAAACATGTTTTGAACCATTAAGTACCTATCAATTGGTGGTGCTGATGAGTGCTAGGTATAGCCCGCGAGGAAATTTAGCTGCCGCTCAGCGACATGAATTGTTTTTTGGAGGAAAAAGAGTGGGGGCTGCAGCCCCCTAAGCCCCCGTAGGTCATGCCCTGATCATGATTGTAACAACACTTCAGTTAGGCCCTTTACTCAATTTAAAAAAACACCATAATTAGCTTGTAGCGCGGGCCAATAGTAAATGAGAGCTGCACAATAAACGATTTATGACTATCATGGTACAGCTTTTTATTTATGGAAGACTATAGCTCTCAAACTAGGGGACATTTGCACTGGCTCTAGAGCAGCCAAAGGGATGGGTTGACTTTGGGGACCTTCCCCAATGCCAGATGTCCTCAAATCCCTTTGGCCGAGAGTGGAGATGTACCCTGGGCAAGGCTTCTCTACTATTAATAGCAGCTGCCCTCTCTGCTATCTGGCAGTCGTTATAGTTCGAAACGAAAGACAAGCACACATACAAACATACATCATGCATAATCGTCATCTGCATAGAAGACATCTACACATTGGAAAAGTAGCATAGTGACACACCCAACAACACACAATACACATCATGTACAGTGGAACCTCCCTTACAAGGGTGACCGGACTAAGTTCGAATACACGGGTGCGCCTAAGGTCGAAAATAATGGGCCATATCAACAATTGCGCCTAAGGTCGAAATTTCGAGTCTAGTTATACAGGTGTGCCTCAGTTCGAATATACGGTTCCGCCTAAGTCCGAATTGCACAGTTGTGCCTAAGTTCGAATTTACCGTTGCGCCTAAGTTCGAATATACGGTTCTGCCTAAGTCCGAATTGCACAGTTTTGCCTAAGTTCGAATAAACCGTTGCGCCTAAGTTCGAATGTACGGTTTAGCCTAAGGTCGAACTGCACAGTTGTGCCGAAATTCAAATATACGGTTTAGCTCAAGTTCGAATATACGGTTGTGCCTTAGTTCGAATGTACGGTTTAGCCTAAGTTCGAATGTATCAGGGAGGGGTATTATAAGGGAGGTAATTTTAATACTTACAAAGAAGGGAAATGTCTCAGAGAAGTAGGTCCTATGTGGGAGGGAGTCTTATAATGGGAGGTCTTATAAGGGAGGTTCCACTGTATTACATATCGGATCTGCATAGAACACACCAATGTGTTGGAAAAGTAGCATAGTGCCACACCCAACATCATGTATGACGCAAGGTCTTGATCAGTTGTGTCCAATTAAACCTTCCAGATAGCACAGGAGGGGACTGCTCTTCTGAAGGGCTAGGCTGGAATTTGTGCATAATGATAAAGCCTTGGATGTCCCCATCTCCTCAGGGTGTGTCCTCAACATCTAAGGGTGTGTCCCCCTTATCTCAGGGTGTGCCGGGATGTGTCCCCATCTTTTCAAGGTGTGTCCCCATCATCTCAGGGTGTGTCCCCAACATCTCAGGGTGTGTCTCCATCACCTCAAGGTGTCACCCCATCATCTCAGGGTGTGTCCCTATCATATCAGGGTGTGTCCCCATCATCTCAGGGTGTGTCCCTATCATCTCAGGGTGTGTCCCCATCATTTCAGGAAGTGTACCCATAATCTCAGGGTGTGTTCCCATAATCTCAGGGTGTGTCCCCATCATCTCAGAGTGTGTCCCCATCATTTCAGAAAAAGTACCCATAATCTCAGGGTGTGTTCCCATCATCTCAGGGTGTGTTCCCATCATCTCAAGGTGTGTTCTCATCATCTCAGCATGTGTCCCCATCATCTCAGGGTGTGTTCTCATCATCTCAGGGTGTCCCCATCATCTCAGGGTGTGTTCCCATCATCTCAAGGTGTGTTCTCATCATCTCAGGGTGTGTTCCCATCATCTCAAGGTGTGTCCCCGTCATCTCAGGATGTGTTCCCATCATCTCAAGGTGTGTTCTCATCATCTCAAGGTGTTCCCATCATCTCAAGGTGTGTCCCCATCATCTCAGGGTGTGTTCCCATCATCTCAAGGGTGTGTTCCCATCATCTCAAGGTGTGTCCCCATCATCTCAAGGTGTGTCCCCATCATCTCAGGGTGTGTTCCCATCATCTCAAGGTGTGTTCTCATCATCTCAGGATGTGTTCCCATCATCTCAAGGTGTGTTCTCATCATCTCAGGGTGTTCCCATCATCTCAAGGTGTGTCCCCATCATCTCAGGATGTGTTCCCATCATCTCAAGGTGTGTTCTCATCATCTCAGGGTGTTCCCATCATCTCAAGGTGTGTCCCCATCATCTCAGGGTGTGTCCCCATCATCTCAGGGTGTGTCCCCATCATCTCAGGGTGTGTTCCCATCATCTCAGGGTGTGTTCCCATCATCTCAAGGTGTGTACCCATCATCTCAAGGTGTGTCCCCATCATCTCAGCATGTGTCCCCATCATCTCAAGGTGTGTTCTCATCATCTCAGGGTGTTCCCATCATCTCAAGGTGTGTCCCCATCATCTCAAGGTGTGTCCCCATCATCTCAGGGTGTGTTCCCATCATCTCAAGGTGTGTTCCCATCATCTCAGGGTGTGTCCCCATCATCTCAAGGTGTGTCCCCATCATCTCAGGGTGTGTTCCCATCATCTCAAGGTGTGTCCCCATCATCTCAGCATGTGTCCCCATCATCTCAAGGTGTGTCCCCATCATCTCAGGGTGTGTTCCCATCATCTCAAGGTGTGTCCCCATCATCTCAAGGTGTGTTCCCATCATCTCAGGGTGTGTCCCCATCATCTCAAGGTGTGTTCTCATCATCTCAGGGTGTGTTCCCATCATCTCAAGGTGTGTTCCCATCATCTCAGGGTGTGTTCCCATCATCTCAAGGTGTGTCCCCATCATCTCAAGGGTGTGTCCCCATCATCTCAGGGTGTGTTCCCATCATCTCAAGGTGTGTTCCCATCATCTCAGGGTGTGTTCCCATCATCTCAAGGTGTGTTCTCATCATCTCATGGTGTTCCCATCATCTCAAGGTGTGTCCCCATCATCTCAGGGTGTGTTCCCATCATCTCAAGGTGTGTTCCCATCATCTCAGGGTGTGTTCCCATCATCTCAAGGTGTGTCCCCATCATCTCAGGGTGTGTTCCCATCATCTCAAGGTGTGTTCCCATCATCTCAGGTGTGTTCCCATCATCTCAAGGTGTGTCCCCATCATCTCAGGGTGTGTTCCCATCATCTCAAGGTGTGTTCTCATCATCTCAGGGTGTGTTCCCATCATCTCAAGGTGTGTCCCCATCATCTCAGGATGTGTCCCCATCATCTCAAGGTGTGTTCCCATCATCTCAAGGTGTGTTCCCATCATCTCAAGGTGTGTCCCCATCATCTCAGGGTGTGTCCCCATCATCTCAAGGTGTGTTCCCATCATCTCAGGGTGTGTTCCCATCATCTCAAGGTGTGTCCCCATCATCTCAGGGTGTGTTCCCATCATCTCAAGGTGTGTTCTCATCATCTCAGGATGTGTTCCCATCATCTCAAGGTGTGTTCTCATCATCTCAGGGTGTTCCCATCATCTCAAGGTGTGTCCCCGTCATCTCAGGATGTGTTCCCATCATCTCAAGGTGTGTTCCCATCATCTCAGGGTGTTCCCATCATCTCAAGGTGTGTCCCCATCATCTCAGGGTGTGTTCCCATCATCTCAGGGTGTCCCCATCATCTCAGGGTGTGTTCCCATCATCTCAGGGTGTGTTCCCATCATCTCAAGGTGTGTACCCATCATCTCAAGGTGTGTCCCCATCATCTCAGGGTGTGTCCCCATCATCTCAGGGTGTGTCCCCATCATCTCAGGGTGTGTCCCCATCATCTCAAGGTGTGTCCCCATCATCTCAAGGTGTGTCCCCATCATCTCAGGGTGTGTTCCCATCATCTCAAGGTGTGTTCCCATCATCTCAGGGTGTGTTCCCATCATCTCAAGGTGTGTTCCCATCATCTCAGGATGTGTTCCCATCATCTCAAGGTGTGTCCCCATCATCTCAGGGTGTGTCCCCATCATCTCAAGGTGTGTCCCCATCATCTCAGGGTGTGTCCCCATCATCTCAAGGTGTGTCCCCATCATCTCAAGGTGTGTCCCCATCATCTCAGGGTGTGTCCCCATCATCTCAAGGTGTGTCCCCATCATCTCAGGGTGTGTTCCCATCATCTCAAGGTGTGTTCCCATCATCTCAGGGTGTGTCCCATCATCTCAAGGTGTGTCCCCATCATCTCAACGTGTGTCCCCATCATCTCAGGGTGTGTCCCCATCATCTCAGGGTGTGTTCCCATCATCTCAGGGTGTGTTCCCATCATCTCAAGGTGTGTTCCCATCATCTCATGGTGTGTCCCCATCATCTCAAGGTGTGTCCCCATCATCTCAGGGTGTGTCCCCATCATCTCAAGGTGTGTCCCCATCATCTCAGGGTGTGTCCCCATCATCTCAGGGTGTGTTCCCATCATCTCAAGGTGTGTTCCCATCATCTCAAGGTGTGTCCCCATCATCTCAGGTGTGTCCCCATCATCTCAAGGTGTGTCCCCATCATCTCAGGGTGTGTTCCCATCATCTCAAGGTGTGTCCCCGTCATCTCAGGATGTGTCCCCATCATCTCAAGGTGTGTTCCCATCATCTCAAGGTGTGTTCCCATCATCTCAGGTGTGTCCCCATCATCTCAAGGTGTGTCCCCATCATCTCAGGGTGTGTCCCCATCATCTCAGGGTGTGTCCCCATCATCTCAGGGTGTGTTCCCATCATCTCAAGGTGTGTTCTCATCATCTCAGGTGTGTCCCCATCATCTCAAGGTGTGTTCTCATCATCTCAGTGTGTTCCCATCATCTCAAGGTGTGTCCCCATCATCTCAAGGTGTGTCCCCATCATCTCAGGGTGTGTTCCCATCATCTCAGGGTGTGTTCCCATCATCTCAAGGTGTGTCCCCGTCATCTCAGGATGTGTTCCCATCATCTCAAGGTGTGTTCTCATCATCTCAGGGTGTCCCCATCATCTCAGGGTGTGTTCCCATCATCTCAAGGTGTGTTCTCATCATCTCAGGGTGTTCCCATCATCTCAAGGTGTGTCCCCATCATCTCAGGGTGTCCCCATCATCTCAGGGTGTGTCCCCATCATCTCAGGGTGTGTCCCCATCATCTCAGGGTGTGTTCCCATCATCTCAGGGTGTTCCCATCATCTCAAGGTGTTCCCATCATCTCAGGGTGTGTTCCCATCATCTCAAGGTGTTCCCATCATCTCAGGGTGTTCCCATCATCTCAAGGTGTTCCCATCATCTCAAGGTGTGTCCCCATCATCTCAGGATGTGTCCCCGTCATCTCAAGGTGTGTCCCCAATCATCTCAGTGTGTGTCCCCCATCATATCAAGGTGTGTCCCCCATCATCTCAGGGTGTGTCCCCATCATCTCAGGGTGTGTCCCCATCATCTCAGGGTGTGTCCCCATCATGATCTCAGGGTGTGTCCCCATCATTTCAGGGTGTGTCTCCCCATCAAATCAGGGTGTGTCCCCATCATCTCAGGATGTGTCCCCTGAGATCAGGGTGTGTCCCCATCTTCTCAGGGTATGCCCCCATCATCTATCCAAGACAACTTGAGGACAGCTGGCATTGGGGAATGTCCCCAGAGGCCAACCAACCCCCTTGGCTGTAGCACTAAAATCTGATGCAAACGCCTCCTAGTTTGACAGTCATTCAATTCACAAAACGACTAAACAGTAAACTATACCTTGATTTTCCCATTACCGAACGAATCCGTTTATTGTACAGCTCTCACTTAACTATCACTGTACATGTTGGAAAAATGACAGTGTTTCACTCTGCAGCCAACAATAACATAAAAACATGGATATACACGATTCTTCACTCAGGTGGCTTTTATCACTGGCTGACATTAGCCTCAACTTAGAGGGCCAATAGCAAAGTGAGACAGAGTGAAAGCTGAACAAGAATATCGAAACTTCCGGCAGTAATGGAAATGGAAAACCATGAAAGAGCCTAGTCTATTGTAAATGACTCTTAAAACTAGACAGTATCTGCAGACTGGCTCTGAGTGCTGCAGCCTTGCAGGTAGTTGACCTATAAATTCCAGCCCAGCTCTCTAAAATAGCAGTCACCCCCTCTGCTATCTAGTTGAACTTGATTTCAGTCATGGTCGTCAGGCAGGCTTTATTTAAACACAAATACAGAAACAAAGGACAGACATAGAGAAACACACACACACACACACAGAGTGACACACACACACACACAGAGAATGACAGACACACACATGCGCGCGCACGAAAAACCTTATAATAGTGCTATTGCCCACCATAGTGAGGCAAAGGCTAATGTTAATAAAATACAATTGATACTTAAATGCACGCAGATATTAAACTGGCAATGCATTATGTCATCCTCTTGTTTGCAGTAATGTATCGCTACACATCCTCTTGTTTGCAGTAATGTATCGCTACACATCCTCTTGTTTGCAGTAATGTATCGCTACACATCCTCTTGTTTGCAGTAATGTATCGCTACACATCCTCTTGTTTGCAGTAATGTATCGCTACACATCCTCTTGTTTGCAGTAATGTATCGCTACACATCCTCTTGTTTGCAGTAATGTATCGCTACACATCCTCTTGTTTGCAGTAATGTATCGCTAC
This sequence comes from Phymorhynchus buccinoides, assembly GCA_017654935.2. Classification (NCBI taxonomy): domain Eukaryota; kingdom Metazoa; phylum Mollusca; class Gastropoda; order Neogastropoda; family Raphitomidae; genus Phymorhynchus; species Phymorhynchus buccinoides. Next base: position 77,412,835 of record CM065681.1, read on the forward strand.
ACATCCTCTTGTTTGCAGTAATGTATCGCTACACATCCTCTTGTTTGCAGTAATGTATCGCTACACATCCTCTTGTTTGCAGTAATGTATCACTACACATCCTCTTGTTTGCAGTAATGTATCGCTACACATCCTCTTGTTTGCAGTAATGTATCGCTACACATCCTCTTGTTTGCAGTAATGTATCGCTACACATCCTCTTGTTTGCAGTAATGTATCGCTACACATCCTCTTGTTTGCAGTAATGTATCGCTACACATCCTCTTGTTTGCAGTAATGTATCACTACACATCCTCTTGTTTGCAGTAATGTATCGCTACACATTCTCTTGTTTGCAGTAATGTATCGCTACACATCCTCTTGTTTGCAGTAATGTATCGCTACACATCCTCTTGCTTGCAGTAATGTATCGCTACACATTCAAATGATCTGCTCTTTATCTTCATACAGTAAATAAGGACTCTGTTTTCTTAAGTAACTTAAACTATGTGTGGGCATTTTATTATTAAATACATTCAGATCTGTTCTTCATCTTGGTATTATATACAGTAGAATAAGGACATTTCTCTGGTTTTGTTTTGTTTTTTCTTTCTTGTTTTTGGATAACCGTGTGTGGGCATTTTATTATTAAGAACAAAAACACAGATGATGAGGATGCTGATGGATGCACACAAGCAGTCAAGCACACAACTTGTGTCACAACTGACAAGACATACGTGCAATGGAATGAATGGTATTATTTTTCTAACCACAGACTTGTCTCTGTGAAACTCTGGCTGCTCCTACCTGGAGAGTGCATAGCCGCTAGTGCAGCACGACCCATTTTTTAAACTTTTGTTTTGTTTTGCGTTTGACTAAAGGAAAGGGGGATAGGGTTGGGTTAAACTTTGACCAACTGACGACTCCTGGAATCCATCCGGTAACAATATCAGGGCCGGACCAAAGTTTTAAGGGGTGGGGGCTAATTCATTGAAGGTGCGAAGCACCAAGACTCCTAGGGGGGTCCGGGGGCATGCTCCCCTGGAAAATGCTTAAATCCGAGAAACAAAATAGTGCAATCTGGGCATGAAATACAGGACTAATGCCATTACTGTTCATACCCCTATTGAAACATGTTTTGAACCATTAAGTCATGCTGCTTCCACACTGCTAGGTATAGCCCGCGAGGAAATTTAGCTGCCACTCGGCGACATGAGATGATTTTTTATTATTTTTTTAGGAAAAAAGGTGGAGGCTGCATCATCGGAAAGACTTAGCACCGAGACCAGAAGGTATTTGGTATTTTGGTATTTGATACAAGTTATATAGTCACAGAGGCGTCTCTGTGAAATTCGGGTTGCTCCCACCAGTAGAGCGCATCGCAGCCAGAGGCGCGCCACCCATTTTTGCTTTGCATGCGATTTTTATGTGACTGATGAGGAAGGTAAGGGGTGTGTAAATTTTGACCAAATGACAACTTTTTCGTTGCCACTGGGTTTAACGTGTGCTAAGTGCATGGGCACACGGGAGACCTCGGTTTATCGTCTCATCCGAAAGACTCCACGTTCAGACCATAAGGCCTAGTGCAGAGTGAGAGGAAAAATCCCCTGTACCCAGGTTCGAACTCGGGTTTATTGCATACGAGGCGAACGCGTTACCTCTGTGCCACTCTACACGTGAAAGTGGAAAGTGGTCTAGTGGAAAGTGAGCAGAAAAGCTTTCGCTACAGCCGTGAAAAGAACCCGGGTTTGTTGTTTTACCAGGCAAAAGCATGTTACCTCTGAGCCACTCTACCAAGTACCATGGCACTGTTTATAGATAAACAACTTTCTTGATTCTTAATTGATGAAAACAATACAAAGATTTCCATGCAGAGAAAATCGAACTTGCAAGCATAAAAAAGAACAAATTTACATCAAGCCCCAAGGCCATGTAGGTCGTGGGGACACAAAAGAAGGCTTACAGAGCAGTCAGGCTTGGAATTGGGCATTGAAGTTTAAACTGTCAATCTGACACAGTAACACACACTCAAGGTTGCACTGTAATGTACATTTGGGACCCTAAGCAGTACTTTTTTTCAATTCAAATCCTGACCTAGAGGGGTGCTAAACTTAACGGGATCTTATGTATGACCCTATGCCTAACATTTTCTATTAAAAAACACACCCAAAGGCCCAGTCAGTGGAAAACCATGCACACAGTGTAGAAAGGAAAGTTGTAGAATGCGTACACGTGTGTGTGTGTGTGTGTGTGTGTGTGTGTGTGTGTGTGTGTGTGCGTGTGCGTGTGCGTGTGTGTGTGCATGTGCATGAAGTCAAAATGATCTTTATTGATGATAAAAGAATAAGCTTAATAAAGCTTTTTTTACATCCTAAAAAGAATAAGCTTAATAAAGCTTTTTTTTGCCTTCTAGGCCACTGTGTGTGTGTGTGTGTGTGTGTGTGTGTGTGTGTGCGTGCGTGTGCGTGTGCGTGTGCGTGCGTGTGTGTGTGCCAGTCCTTTACCTTATTTTACGGACTATAAAAAAAGTATAAGGTGATACTTTTTTCCCCCAGACTGAGATCCCTGCACCTCATATTGTGACTGGTTATATAGTAAGGAAATAGAGTAACACAATCTGAATTGTGAGTCAAATTTGGGGGGTGCGCCTTATAATCCGTAAAATACGGTATGTCCGATTTTAACTTCCAGCTAGCCAAGGACTAGGAAGCACAGCTATTCTGGAGCACTGGGAGGGATTTTGTATCATTACAGCATAAACACCTTGCCCAGGGGACATCCCTACTCTTTCAGCCAAGAGGACAGGGTGGCAGCCGGCATTGGGGAAGGTCCCCAAAGGCTAAAAATCCCCTAAACTACAGCAAAAGAGCCAGCGAAAATTAAGGCCTCCAGTCTTAGTTTGAGGGTTATTGTCTTTCACAGAAACTAGTCACTAGACTAGTGTAACTTGATTTTCATTAGTACTAACAAAAATAAAATAATTCATTGTATGTACAGCTCTCACTCTACATTTCCCCCAACTCCAAGCCAATGTGAACCATTGACAAAAGCCAGATCTGAGTAAAGCCAAGGGCACTTTGATTTGACGCCGACATTGATAAAGTTCTTGCACAATGTCGACATATTTTATTCCTGAATGTTCTCCAGGACACAAATGCTGCATGGTATTAGATAATCTGTGCATCATATACAATCAAACTTCATGCTTGCAAATACTATAGTTAATCTTTGTCTTGAGATCTGCCTCTTTAGTTTTGCTAGCGAATTTACAAAAAGCTAAGCAAGGCCGTTTGAAAAAGCAAAACATCATGAGCTTAGGACTTGACTCGCACGCATGAATTATGATGATGTTACAATTATTGAATTATGCTAATGTCACATTTATTGGTATATCATCTGCTTTGCATCCAGGACAATTAACAAATTCTCGTGTGCACAGCATTGAGACCTACAAAGTGTAAGCCTAGCTAATGAATAAAACATGAGGACGAGACACTTGGCTAGCTGTAGCTCTAGGTTATATGTAGTGATGTGCCTGGGCCATATCTCTGTGTGTCCTCGTTACCAATTTTGTCTATGTCAGTATGTGTCCCCCTGTCTATATGTCCCTGTTTCAAATTCAATGTGTCCACATCAGATCTATCCGTTTGCATGTGACACAAAAACATAACCTTAACGTTAATCCTAACCTATAACCTAATCTGAAACTTTAATCCTCAGCTATCCCTACCTCAAATCCTATCCCTAACCCTATCCCAAGGGGACACATAGAGATGGGGGCACACAGAGACGGAGACAAATGGGGGAGACGGGGCACAAGAGCAATGAGGGTGCCACATACAACATAGGAACGGGACCCATAGAGATGGGGGCACATTGATATGATGTTGCTGTACATGATAGGATCAGCATGTCACACGTGTCACATGGTCTAGATACTCAACGTCAGATGATTTACAATCAGATTGCTCATCACGGTATACCATTCAGTTCTCAGAGATGGTGTTACGTGTTAATGAAAGGTGGAGAGCCAATACTCCAAAATCCAATTCCCCATAGCTTACAGATGAAAAAACCCACCAATCAATAGAGAAATACATCAATCAATCATACTGACAGATGTATACATATGATATACAGATGCACATATTACATACGCATTAATACTGAGTGATGGACAAAAAAATACAGCACAAACTGACAAAGTGTCAAACCCACAGCAAGTCATAATGCGAGGTTCAATTGCACTTTTATCTGGGAACATCTCATAACACTGATTACCAAAACACAGCGATATCCTGCTACAAAAAGTTACTGACTTTGACAAGTGAGTTTTAACACTTGTAGTTGTAACCTCATCAGTACCAATCATAATTATGTCATGTTTTGTCAAAGACTCAAACTTCCTTCTCTTTTTTTTATTTTTATAGCTTAACCCTCCTTTTGCTGCCAGCAATTTTTTAGCCCCAAAATACCATTAAACTTAACTGGGTAGAGAGAAAAACAATCTGCAATATTTGGAATTCCTCCGTGACATGGACACCATTAGGCCTATCTTTACCTCTCAAAATTAAGAAAATAGGGTCTTCGGATAACACTAATTTGATGATTTTTAGTGGCATGGGTGTTAAACCATTGTGGTGCATAAATGCGACATTGGCAGTGAAAGGGTTAATTTATTTTAACCATACCATGAACGTTTTTGAAACGCACACAGATCCTCTGCACACACTCTGCATGCAAACACATACATGTATATATATATATATACAAACACTCATAAATGCAGGGGTGCTAGTGTGAGGAGGTCCAAAAACCTGAAAGTATAATTCTTGGCTCCCATCAAAACCTACAATCTAGATTTTTCACAACCATCAAAACTTTGAGGCGGGGGGGGGGGGGGGGGGGGATCTTTTCCCACTGTTTCGACCTATCAGTAGTACACACATTGGCTTCGAAAATCAGAAACTAGCAAGTTTTTGCACTAAAAAAAAACAAAGCAGCAAGTTTTTGCACTAAGAAAACACGAAGCAGCAAGTTTTTGCACTCCAAAAAAAATGAAGCCACAATTTTTTACACTAAAAAACACACGGAAATGCGGACCATTCCAGAACACACACCCCTCTCTCTAACTTCACACAACCCTTTCCACCACCAACCACCACACACAGTCAGTAATGCACATGCACACTAAACTGCATATGTAATAATTAATGTACACACTTTGATATGCCCACATAAATCATCACACACACACAGTGACAGTACTGACACACACGCATAATGCAACACACATTCGCACACGCACACACACACACACACACACACACACACACACACACACACACACACACACACACATGCCAACACACATTGACAAAAAGAAAAAAACCTGATGGAATAAAAAAGCATGCTGATAAAGGGTAAAATATTTTCGATTTTCGGGTGTCTTTATTTAGGACGATTTTCTTATTTCAACAGAAAATTCATGTTTAGAAGCATGCTAACAAAAAACAAACAAACAAACAACAACAAAAATGTAACAAAGGGAAACAAGTTTTATGAAAATGGGAAGGCAAATCGGGCCATGAGAAAATTCTTGCAGAGCAGACACTACACGTTTGCAGACGACACAAGTTTAGCACACGCGAGTACGTGCGTCAATAACCGGAACTGCCGTTCTTCCATTTGATCATCCTCGATTTTATTTCTGAACAAAACAAACCGAGAGCAAGAAAAAAAGCAACCCACCTCCGATAAGAAAGTCTGTGCAGATTTCTGAGCCCCCACATGTAATAAGTACTCGTACACGTACAAGGCAAGCCTGCAATCAGAGAGAAATACACATTGTCTCAAACATGTTTATGCACAGATCAGCTGGCCGCCATCATTGTTGGACATTACAACAACAACACAAACATGTGAGCGAATTCACAATAACTGTGAACACCAGAAACGATTGGAGCGATCCAAGCTGAAAACCCATCCCCCGTTTATCCTCCCTGTAAACGTTCAGGGGAATATTTTAACAAATTCGTGCTAAAATAATTAGAAACATAAGTAACGAATGGGTACGGTTAATAACCGGAACAGCCATTATGCCGCACATTTGAATGGGGCATCTCTTCAGAAGCAGGTGGAATGTACACAACACAAAGAAACGTGTAGTCTAACCAAAGAAAGCAACAAGTCTACAATGGATGCACGCGCACTCCGATGCAATCGAATCAGATCACTTACTTTTCTCTTGCTTGAGCATCGGAAGGAACCGAGGATCCTTTCCCTTTCCCATACATGCTGAATCTACTGTCACTCCACCTGTCAAGCCATCAAGGACGACACTGACCCCGTTGCCTTGCCAACAAAGTAGACCTGTAAAAACCAAAGTCAGCTATTGGTTGGTTAATTTTAGCTCTCGTGGTGTGCCTCGAAAGCGCGTGGCGAGCTCGCGGCGTGTATTAGGCTATCGACATTAAACTTGCGCTGGCTTGCTGCCAGTGGGTGCAAGTTGTGTTGATCGGGAGAGAGGTTACAGCTTGTTTCTTTGCTGTAAATAGCACACGCAACGCCCCAATAATGAAACTATAATGAGAGCTGTTTGTAAAATTCAAGGCAGCTGAAATCAATTTTTAACACATATGTGTGCTCGCGCGCGCGCGAACGCACATACACTCAGTCTCAGAGAGATCGAGAGATCAAAACGCATCATAAAGCAACAAGTATCATTTATAAGTCAGTTATGTTTCGTCCAAGTCTTTCATTATGAAATGTGAGAACTATTATTAAGATACTAATTGATACTGGAAAATGTCATTAAAAAAAAAACACAGAAGGGGGGGGGGGGGGGGGGGGGGGGGGGGGGGGGGGGGGGGGGGGGGGGGGGGGTGAGAAGGTGAGTGAGAAAAAATGTATGCATGTCACTAGAACATCTAACAATACTTTGATCAATATATTTTCCCTCTCAAAACCATTGCATTGTCTAATTGTTTTGTGAGGACAGAAACAAAGCAACAGCAAAGAAGCTACAAAAATCGCAATACCTCACCATTCTGGAATGAAGTAGAGGGCTAATAAAGCAATTTGAAAACAATGCAACTATGTCCAACAATGCAAGCTATTTAGGTTTTACATTAAGTCTGTGTGTGTGTCTCTCTCTCCTCTTCGCTTGCTGGGGGGGGGGGGGGGGGGGGGATAATAACAATAATAATAATAGTACATTTATATAGCGCTTTACCTCAAATGAGCCCAAAGCGCTTTACAATCAATTATTCATCAACAAGTAGATAACAAAAATAGACGGAATTTAAGAATGACACAAACCAGCAACAACGCATATATACAAAGCACCTCTCTCTCTCTCTCTCTCTCTCTCTCTCTCTCTCTCTCTCTCTCTCTCTCTCTCTCTCTCTCTCTCTCTCTCTCTCTCTAACACACATACACACACATTTAACAACACCGACTCGTTCATCCCCCCATTCAGTAAGCACACATCAACTGAGCCGCACGGACTGACCACATACACCAACACATACAGAAACACCCTCACACACAGCGTACGCACGCAGACAGACAAACACACAGACACACTCACACACACACATGCGTGCACACACAACCCACAGAACCAAGACACACACAAGCACACATGTATGCACACATGCATGCTCACACACACACAACACACACACACACACACACACACACACACACACACACACACACACACACACACACACACACATACACACACACACACACACACACACCAAACCTCTTATTCAATCTTCCCTCACGTGCACACAAGATAAAGGACAACTGATCAAATATTTAGGGTGCAGCAGCAAAAAGATGAGTTTTAAGAGAGATTTTGAATGAGGAGACTGAGTTGGAGTGTCGGAGAGGAGAAGGCAGAGAATTCCAAAGAGATGGTGCTTGACAGGAAAAAGAACGTTGGCCAGCATATTTCAGACGGATGGAGGGAGGGGAGAGGAGACGAGAATCAGAAGACGAACGTAGTTGGCGAGCTGGGACATAGAGATGCAGGAGATCAGAGAGATATAAGGGAGCTTGATCATTCAGTGACTTGAAGGCAAGGAGAATTATGTAGTCAATACGTGATTGAACTGGGAGCCAATGTAGAGAACGAAGAACCGGAGTAATATGATCGTACCTAGGGGAGCGATAAATGAGATGAGCAGCATTATTCTGGACCCGTTGGAACTTAGAGATGAGAGTTGATGGACAGCCAGCAAGAAGTGAGTTAATACAGTAGTCAAGGCGAGACAGAACAAAAGCACATACTAGAGTCTTCAAGGCATCTTGAGAGAGGAAACGGCGGATTGAACTAATTCTTCGAAGTTCTAGATAGCAAGACTTGCAAACATTGGAAACATGCTGTTTGAAAGAGAGGGTTTGGTCGAAAGTAACACCTAGATTGCGGACAAATGCTGACGGCTTGATCTCAGTGCCATCAATGTCTCGACAGAACCTGGGATAACCTGAGTTTTAATTGTGTGGTTAGAGGCTACAAGAATCATCTCTGTCTTTTCAGCATTTAGCTGCAGTTTGTTAGCAAGACTTACAAACATTGGAAGACATGTCTGAGCCGGGGAGGAGGGGGTGGGGGGGCCCAGCCGCCCACCCCTGACCCCCTGTTCCTACGCCACTGAGAGAGAGAGAGAGAGAGAGAGAGAGAGAGAGAGAGAGAGAGAGAGAGAGAGAGAGACTGAAGACTGAAACACTTTATTACATACGGATTAAGATTTAGAGAGAGAGAGAGAGAGAGAGAGAGAGAGAGAGAGAGAGAGAGAGAGAGAGAGAGAGAGACGGACGCACAGCCCTCGTCCCCATTCCAATGTGCTCCTGTTCTAACAGAACTGGGAGTAGGCCTAGGCTACTGCAACATCGAGCCAGTTTGCTCTACGCAGACTGCTCGGAACTCCAGCAGACGGCGACTGACCTAGTTCAGATGGTGGAGTGCCGCGAAAATGTGTTGGTGTGGAGGCGTCGATACACCGCAACAACACGGAGTCGACGAGTCTTGAAGTTACAGTCAGAAAACTTACAAATCAATATGAAATCAATATATTGCATTATTTTTAGACGTCATTTTGACTCCAGTACAGTAATTACCGGAAATTATTTTATTTCTTTGCTCCGCTCTTTTCTCAAATTGAAACGACCACAACCCTTCTCCCCTCCTATAATCGCAATAATAGACTGGGCTGTTTCAGTGTATTGTGTGTTGTTGGTGGGTTGGTTTTTTTACTGACCGAGGTTGAAATGTGTTGTCTGCTTGTTGGGATAACAATGGCGGCAAGTTCGATTAATTTTCCTCACATCCGATAATTACAGAAGATTCTTGCTGATTTTGTGCATTACAATTTATAAAATAATTCCCCGTCCCTCTTTTTTATGCAGGCCATAATTATTCGTAGGGATTTGTACGCACAGACTAACGTAGGCCTACACCTACACCCCCACCCTCCATCATCTACGCCACAACCACTCCGGCCCCTCTCACACAAATATGCACGCGCCGCACACACACGCACGCACGCGCGCACACACACGCGCGTGCATATTGATCGAGCACCCAGCCTCCCCGCTTACCCATTATCACACGCTCACTACAGGCATATAAACCGGAGCTATGCATTCAATAGGTAGCGCGCGCGCACACACGCGCGCGCACGCACGCACTCATGTTCACAAGTAGGCCTAACAGAGCCGTGTGCGAATGGAACAGTCTTCCACCTGAACATTTTACCAGTAGCCTCGATGGAGGTCTTCAAAACCCAGATTTGAAGAAGAACTATAATTATACAGTATAAAATGTTTTTCCTTTTGTTCAGACGATGCAAACACGATTTCCCCCCCATCTTGTTGAAATAATACGTTCATTTTTCGTCATGGTACTTTTTTCTGGTAAAGGTCAAGATGTGCCCCCCCCCCCCCCCCCCCCTACATTTCTCGGTTAATTGTATTTTTCCGTTATTGCCTTTCTTACCATACATAAAGCTGTATTTTAGGAACATTTTTAGCTAATAACCTTTTTTGAATATTAACCCTATCCCTAACCCTAGCCCTAAGCCTAACCCTACCCCCCACCCTATAAGACGGAAAAACGCAACGAACCACAACTGTGACAAATCGCGGTGTACTGCAGTACATAGTGGGGGTGGGGGGGGTGGGGGGGGGGGGGTGTGTGGTAGGATTAGGGTTAGTATTCCAAAAAGATAATTAGCTGAAAATGTTCCTAAAATACAGCTTTATGTATGGTAAGAAAGGCAAAAACGGAAAAATAGAATTAAACGAG
>CM065681.1:77423631-77438631 GCA_017654935.2 Phymorhynchus buccinoides
CTCCATTTTTGTTTTGATATCCATAATCGAGGTTCTTCTTCTTCTTCTTCTTTCTCTTCCCAACCACCATCATCAAGTTGATGGTTCTGTTGGTATAGAACGTGGGGACTTTGGTCAGGCAGAAACTGTCGATAAACACATTGCCGCCCGGATGATCGGCGTTGATATGGAAGCGAATTTAGGGATGGAGGGTTTTGATTGGGGGGGGGGGGGGGGGGGGGGGGGGGGGGGGGGGAGTTAGGATTGGGATAGGTAGGGAAGGGAGGGGGGAGGAGGGGGGGCGTTCCAAAAAACGGTTTCAGGTTTTAAAAACGTTGCCATTGTCTTAACCCTATACTTCCTTTCTTTCTGTACATGTATTATTTCACTTTTTTTGTTTAGAAAAAAACAAAATCGGTTTTCTATGTTACCAATGATGGTTCTGTGTGTTGTGTTTCAGCCGTTCATGTCTCCCAGGTATCCCGGTGGTCCTCGTGTTCCTGTTCGAATGCCCAACGACTTTAACGGGGTGAGTAAACCATAAACTATTCTTGAAATTGCTTGAAACCTTCCCTGTATTACCTTCCTTGTACAGCATAATCTGCCCCTGATATAAAAAAAAACTTCTGTTGTTTGATTTGCTCAGCATTGTAGAGAAGTAAACCAAGATTTGGATATGGGACTGTCAGAAAAATCCTATTATAGAATTTTTGCACAAAATTGATCTTTTGCTCCCAAGGGGTGTAGCTATAATCTGTGACACATGTGGCAGAAATTCGAGAAAACAGACTTAAAATGGTTTTAATATTTTTTCTTTTTCGTTTTACAGTTTGAAAATAACAAAAAAAAAGTCTTTATGCAAAATGTTGGTAAAGATTAGTGAGATTTGGTTCTTGGTTTCTAGAAGAAGAAAAAAAGTGTGTGGAAGATTCAATACACCTAGAAATCATAGGCTTTTTTTTAAAACTCATATGTGCAAAACAGGAAAGCTACATATATGCCTTAAGGCTGTGCTCCACTCATCCAACTTCAGTTGTATGGCTATTCAACTTAGACAATGTCTGTGAGGCATGCATCTGATTAAATACTTCTGTCTACATGAACTTGATGAAATCTACTAGTTTCATTCACTATATTCATGTAGATCCTAGTACAGAATCTGTTGATATATAGCGTAGAGTGGCACAGTGGTAACGCGTTCGCTTCGTGTCAAGTAAACCTGAGTTCGAACCTGGGTACAGGGGATTTTTCCTCTCACTTTGCACTAGGCCTTACAGTCTGAACGTGGAGTCTTACGGATGAGACGATAAACCGAGGGCCCGTGTGCCCATGCACTTAGCACAAGTTAAACCCGGTGGCAATGAAAAGTTGTCATTTGGTCAAAATTTACACCACCACCTCCCCCCCCCCCATCAGTCACACAAAACTTGCATACAAAAAAAAAGAAAAAAATTAGGCCTCTGGCTGCGACGCGCTCTCCAGGTGAGAGAATCGCTCTCCAGGTGAGAGCAACCCGAATTTCACAGCGACGCCTTGTGGAGTATAAAGTACCTAATATCTAATACAGAAATGACTGAAGTTGGATGTGTTGGGGCACAGTCTTTAATCAAACATTTATTGCTGTATTTGGAAGGTGGTTGACTTATTATTTTCATTATTTGTTTATTGATATTTATGTATTCATTCATTTAGTTTATTGTTCAAAGCTGTGGTGTCCAGTTTTTAACTCTTCTAGCACCACAGGCCAATAACATTCGCCGATGACGTTGCTTTTCACTCCACCAGGCAGTTACATATCGCTGCCAAGCACCGTGCCATATGCGTGTCTGTTTTTAGAGCTTGTGTTAGTTGTGGGAGTTTTTCCCATTAAATTAAAGCAAATTGAAAAAAAAGTAGTTACTCCCCCTGATGAAAACCCCCCACCTTGGTTTGCAAGGGAAAGAATATCATAAAATACATGACGCTGGAAGAGGTAATTATTAGTGCAGTGGAACCTCCCTTTTAAGACCTCAAAAAATCATCCAAAATAAGGTCTTAAGGGGAGGGAGTTGTATAAGGGAGGTAAATTTAATAACTTACAAAGAAGGGCAATGTCTCGGAGAAGTAGGTCTTAAATGGGAGGGAGTCTTATATAGGGGGGGGGTCTTATAAGGGAGGTTCCACTGTGCTTCTCATATGTATTAGTGCACGTGATAGTCTGCCGAGGTGGGCAGAACTCAGCACTGTACCTTTTTTGGTGATTTCAGCCTCCAGGATCAGCGGGCCAGATGCCCATGCCCAACAGTATGGAGCCCAGGCCAGGTAAGACACACAGCACCGTCACTGTCAGGAAACACACAATGAGTCTCAAGAGTTTGTTCTTTTTCCATCTATCTGTATTTCTTCACACGCAAGCTTCACTTAAAGCACGCACACACACACACACACACACACACACAAGCAATATAATAAAGGCATCATCTATTATCTGAAATTAGTATTTACACACCACACACACACATATACATATAAGTAATAAAGACGTCATCTATTCTGAAATCGCACACACGAGCACGCACGCACGCGCACACGCACACGCACACACACTCACTAAAGGCGTCGTCTATTATCTGAAATCAGAGAGAGAGAGAGAACTCATAACTAATCATGTCATCTGTGCCTGTCATTGATTGATTACATTTACAAACACAGTTCTAATATCTATTGATCTTAAAAAAAATCTCCAAATAAATATGAATATTGCTAAACAATGCACAAAAAATTGTTACTCTGCATATAACTTAAATTTTTACTCTCTCAGCTCTCTTCACACATATATACTTTTGGACCTGTACACACATGTACATGTGTATGTGTATGTGTACATGCACTTGCACACACACACACACACACACACACACACACACACACACACACGTGGTATAGCATAACTAGCCTGTTATCTGTGCCTGTAATCTTGATTACATCTGCTAAGGCATTATTTCTATATAAAAAAAAATCTGGTATTATTTCTCAAATCTGTTGCTACTTTTCACCTGTTCTCATTCATGTTCAGATTTTCATCTGAAAACAAACAAACAAAAACTACTTGCCTCCTATTCATGCATGTGCATTTACTACAACTTGCTCGTCATTGATTTGTTCCCATTTGTTTGGTTTGATAATTGTGTTGTTTGTTCTCTGTTGCTGTTTCTCTGGAATAAAGATGAATACAATTGTCACTGTTGGCGTTTGAACACTTTTTGTTTACACCGTTTGTATAATGCTGTTTTTTTGTCTTTAGCAGTTGGTGTTATATTGGCTGCATGGCAGACAAACCAGGTTTTTGTTGTTTTTTGTGTGTTTTTTCCCCCAAACTTCTGTGTGGGTGAACAGAAAGAAGCTGGAAATGGTGGAACAAACTCTCCAAAGGAAGAAGATATCTCTATCTCCATCGACATCGATCTCATCGTTAAATTTGTCCATCTTACACAAGCACACACTCAACTCAAACTTACACCAGAGCTCTGCATGACCAATTAACTGATGTTGTCAACGCTCTCTCTCTCTCTCTCTCTCTCTCTCTCTCTCTCTCTCTCTCTCTCTCTCTCTATCTTGTACATGCACACGCCCCAACTAAACTAAAACTCACAGGGTTTAGGAATCGTGATTGATGCTGTCAACATGTTGCAGAATAAGATGTCGCCAGCAGGAATCGACAAGATCGTCTCTTCTGGTCTGTCTGTCCTCTTCGGTCTGAATGTGATGTGAATGTTCCAACTCCTGTCCACTCTGAAACATAGCATTCATGCAAATTAAATAGGGCCCCTCGCCTTTGAAGATTTAGAGCAAGAGAGACAGAGGAATGAACGAACGAAATTTTATTTATACAGGGTAATGAGATAAGCATACATACTTTCTTACACCCAGCCCTGAATGGAATCAGAGAGAGACATTTTCCAGACCTGTTTGATGTAAGGTGAATGTGTAATGAAAAAAGGGGGAGACTGAAATGAAAAAGATGGGATGCGGCTAAGAGAAACACACACACACATGCATGCACACGCACACATAGACACACACATTTGCATGCATGCATGTATTTGCGCGCACACACTTGCACACACACTTCTGATGCTTGGTTACAGAGTGAACACAGTGAATATGTGAGAGATGAAAAACAATACAGTGGAACCTCCCTTATAAGACTCCCTCCCACATAAGACCTACTTCTCTGAAGCATTGCCCTTCTTTGTAAGTATCAAAATTACCTCCTTTATAAGACCGCTCCCTTTTAAGACCTCATGTTGGATGATTTTTGAAGGTTTTATAAGGGAGGTTCCACTGTACTGATGTTTTCATTCGAATACAAATGCTGTTGTTTTAGAATATTATCTTTCGGCTCCACCAGAAACACCACTGAAAATAGACCTATGTTGTTGAAGCATTATCTCAGTAGTATTCAATCAGCTCTCATGTCACAGGTGTGAGTGATGGGGAAGGGGTTATGACTGATGATTGCCGATTGTGTGGGCGCAGCTGCGATTCTCTGTTGATTCTCTATGCATGTAACTGAATCTTACACCATTTTCTGTCTCGCTCTATCTACATTCCTGTATGCGCAAGACATTTTTGTTTTTGTTCCTTTAACCCTTTCGGTGCCAGCCAATTTTCAGCAAAAGAAATACCCCTAACCTTAACTGGGTAGAGAAAAAAACCCATTATCTGCAATATTGGGAATTCCTTTGTGACATGTATAACATTAAGCCTAGCTTTACCTCCCAAAATTAAGAAAACAGGGTCTTTGGATAACAGACCCTGATTTGATGTCATTTAGTGACATGGGTGTTAAACCATTGTGGTGCATAAAATGCAACATTGGCGGTGAAAGGGTTAATAATCATGGAGAGAAACTTCATCCGGAACAAGAAACTTCAGTTATGAAAACTTGATATTGTGGCCTATCGCAAATTTGTTCTATTATTGCCAATTTTTGTTCTCTTTTTGTGTGTGTGTGTGTATTAATCAAATTATCAAAACTTTCATTAAAAAGTTGGCACACTTTATGTGGGGGGGAAGGAGGGAAGAGAGGCTAGGGAAAAAGAAAACGGGGATGGGGATGAGGAGAAGAGAAGAAAAGAAAAGAAATGACAGAAAGGAGAAGCTCATGTATGTATTAATCATGACATTTTAAAACTGAAAGACTTGGCTTGTAGATGTGTAAAAAAAAATAATGATTTTTTTAAACCTCCCATAACATACAAATAGCAACCCATGCCACTGACACATCTTTGACCCTGGGTTGTTTTTTTCTCTCCCCACCCCCTTTGTGTGTGCGTGCGTGCGTGTGTGTGTGTGCACGCATACTTGTGTGTTTCATTCAGAAACGGTATAGCAGGGGCTGACAGACGTAATCCTGGCAGGAAACTGGAGGAGGAAGGTGACCTTATTTATGAACACAACTCTGCGCAAAGTGGAATACAGTTGACATAATGTATACTTCACGCTGTCAACAATGTTTTACAGTGCAACCTCCCTTAGAAGACCTTAAAAATCATCGTAAAATGAGGTCTTATAAGGGAGGTAGTTATAATACAAAGAAGGGCAATGTCTCAAAGAAGTAGGTCTTATGAGGGAGGGAGTCTTATAATGGGAGGTCTTATAAAGGAGGTTCCACTGTACTAATAAGTTTGTTTATGAGCATGTCTTCTCTTTCCTCATTCCTACATGTTTCTGATGCTGCTCACAGACACATACACACACACACACACACACACACACACACACACACACACACACACACACACTGCGTTGCCACCCACAGAGCGAATGAAGCTTTTCTCATTATGGTCACACTACACGTTGCCATTTTTCGATCTTTCCCCATGACAACACAGTGATATGCATATTGTTAATAAAGGTATGTGTGCATGCTAACAACATTCACAAAATATAACTATTTCCCCGTGGCAACACAGTAAGTTGTTAAGTTGTAAGTCATAGTATGAGTGGCCTAACTCTGTGTTGCCATGGGGAAATAGAGATATTTTGTTAATATTGTTAATGTGTACACTGACCTTGACGTATCACTGTGTTGCCATGGGGAAAGAGCGAAAAATAGTCACGTGTATTGTGTCCATTACTCAGTGTCAATGGTTGCTTCTAATCTCTCTCTCTCTCTCTCTCTCTCTCTCTCTCTCTCTCTCTCTATGACAGATTGGAGAATAGGCTTTGCCTAAAATCTTAATCCTTGGAAAATTAAGTTTCAACTCTCTCTCTCTCTCTCTCTCTCTCTCTCTCTCTCTCTCTCTCTCTCTCTCTCTCTCTCTGTTTATGTGTCTGCTCTCGCTCTCTCTCTCTATCTCTCTGTTTATGTGTCTTCTCTCTCTCTCTCTCTCTCTCTCTCTGTGTCTGCTCTCTCTCTCTCTCTCTCTCTCTCTCTCTCTCTCTCTCTCTCTCTCTCTCTCTCTCTCTCTCTCTCTCTCTCTCTCTCTCTCCCTCCCTCCCTCCCTCCCCCAGCGATCTGTTCTTTCCATCCTTCCCTGAGTGGATAATGCCAAACATCACCGTAAAAGCACATTATCACGGCCATCTCTTAACAGTTGATATCCTTTGGTCTACCTACAATGGTGCCTATATGTTAATAATGGTGATAAACACATGCCAAGAGACCACTAAAAGGTAATGGTTATATTCCATACCACCATCCATTTCGCAGAGCACACAACATTATGATAAAAGGAACCGCAGTAACAGCCAACTAGTTCAGTTTCTGTTCATTAGCAGGCCATTGTTTGAAACAATACGTGTCTGTGTCTCCATGTCTGTCTCTGTCATATTCATTGAGTTGTGAGAGAGAGAGAGAGAGAGAGAGAGAGAGAGAGAGAGAGAGAGAGAGAGAGAGGGGGGAGGGGGAGAGGAGAAATAAAAGAGAGAGAGGAGGGGAGAAATAAAAGCGAGAGACGCTTCAACGCTTCAAAATGGTTTAATTGACATTGGCATAATGTCACAGGGCCTCTCTGTTTTCCGCAGCGTATAAATTATCTGAATTAACATAGCAAATAATAAGAATACAAAAAAATCATGAAGAAGAAAAGAGAGAGAGAGAGAGAGACGAAAACGAAATTTTATTTAACCAGGGAACATGAGATAAGCAAGTTACAGGCTTTTTTCCACCCAGCCCTGGGGAGAGAGAGAGAGAGAGAGAGAGCTTCAATATCATACAATCACAAGATATAAAAAAAAAATTAAACTATCAAAAATGGTAATGAAATACGTTTGCGTTATTGTTGTTTTTGTTCACATACATTGGCTAAAAGACTCCAGGGATCATCCCAACTGCCGAAAATGGTAAAATACCTCAGCTAGGGATGAGAACATTACGTGTGACCGTTTTTTGATTACCCTGCCACGTGGGCAGCCACACTCCGTCCTCAAGGGATTTTGGAGACTGATGATGTTATGCTAGGAGCTTGTCATGGCTTAAGACAATCCCCTCATAACTATGTATATAGCATAACATTTTGATGTAGCTTGGTGCTCTAGCCTTTGTCAAATGGTCTGACATAGTCTTAAGCCAAGACTTAGTTTGCGATTCATTTTGTTGAAACAAACAAAGCTCTTTTTACATCTTGAACAAAAGCCAATCTCTATAATTAAAATGAGTGGATAAAATGTCAATGCCCGAGTGTATTTTATTTTTGGCACATTCATTTTTAGTGTTTATTCTTTTTCTTCTGCGTTTCATGGCCATAATGGGTAAGGTATGTACCTATGTGTCCGGTTTGCAGTTTTCACTGGTCTTCCCGCTGCGTACAGCCGACACATTCCAATTTCGGAGAAGCTCAAAGGAAAAAAATTATTTAGAGGATTTTGGGGGAAAAAAGGCAGGAGAATGGGGCAATAAGTCAGAAAGATAGTAAATGATAGAAAGCAAAGGGAAAAGGCAGAGTCACAGAGTAGCAGATTAGGGGAAGTTTCAAGCACAACTTCCAGAATGTGGGGGAACTATGTTTACGAAAGACCCCCCACCCCCCCGGTATCCCCACGGGGAGTTCGTGCTTATAACACGTGTGTGTGTGTGTGTGTGTGTGTGTGAGTGCGCACGCGCGCGTGTATGTGCTTCTCTTTCAAACTGACATCAGTGTTGTGTTGTAATCAGAAACTGAGGACGTTTCTCAACGCAGAGCCAATTAATTCGCCATTTTTCTTTAGAATTCGACCCGTTTTATGGCAAACACAGGCTGTTTGAATGGTGTATATGTCTTTGTGTGTGTACGTGTGTGTGTGTGTGTGTGTGTACGTGTGTGCATGTTCTTTAAAACTAAAATCACGGTAATATATCTGCTGCATGTAACGAGAGACGTAGGGTGTTCCTTCCTTGAAGACAATTAATTTGCCACTTTTTCCTTTTAAGAAAAAACAACAACCCGACATATACTTGAATGCGTGCGAGCCCAACATTCGTGACAAGTCTGTTGGCAATCGTGAAAAACCCTGCAGGAAATTATATTCCTTTTGTAATGTATCTTCTCTGTCTTTGACTGGATATACAAGAAAGACACATTAGCAGGGTGTAGTGTGTTTTCCGCAAATCACAGATTGAATTTCACCTGTATGGTAAATTACTTGGAAAATGGAGACAAACAGAGAGGAGAGAGAGAGAGAGAGAGAAACTTGAAATATTTTAATGTCTTTAGGCCATGGGCACATAAACATTGGGGGGAATGGGGGAACATAAATAGTAATATAGAAAAAGAAAGAAAAGGAAAATAAGTATAAATTGCACGCTCTGAGAGAGAGAGAGAGAGAGAGAGAGAGAGAGGGAGGGAGGGAGGTAAAGATGTGCCACCCTCCCTGCATTTCTCGGTTAATTGTATTTTTTCGCTTTTGCCTTTCTTACCATACATAAACCTGTATTTTAGGAATATTTTCAGCTAATTATCTTTTTGGAATACTAACCCTAACCCCTAAACCCTAACCCTAACCCTACCCCCCCCCCCCCCCCCCCCCCCCCCACCCCCACTATGTACTGCAGTACACCGCGATTTGTCACAGTTGTGGTTCGTTGCGTTTTTCCGTCTTATAGGGTGGGTAGGGTTAGGGCTAGGGTTAGTATTCCCAAAAAATAATTTGGTGAAAATGTTCCTAAAATACAGCCTTATGTATGGTAAGAAAGGCAAAAACGGAAAAATACAATTAACCGAGAAATGTAGGGGGGGTGGCACATCTTAGTAAAACCTTTACCATCATTTTTTTCCCCACAAACAGGAAAACAACAAGTGCAACGCCGAGCGGCTGCAAAGTCCCCTCGCAGCATCGCCGAGCTACTCCGAAATCGGAATGTGTCGGCTGTACACAGACATAAAAACGCATCAAAACAGCACGTAACTACATAAACACGCATCAAAACAGCACGTAACTGAATAGTTTTTTTATATATAGCCTTGGGGTTCGGACCCGTGATTTGAGCGCGCGCGATCATGCGCACACCCGCGCACAGAAATATTCATGACAAGAAATGTTTTGAAAAAAACTGCATTGAAATACATGCAAAACTTCGCGAGATACTAGCGATTATGTGTTTCGGGGGTTGAACCCCGTAACTGGCGCGACCTTGACCTTAATGTAAAACTAAATACATCAGTGGATAGCTTGCATCTTGGCAAACTAGTATACCAAATTTGATGATGATAGACTGAATAGTTTTTGAGAAAAATGGACGAATAGCCGGACGGACGGAGGCACGCCGGACGGACACCGGACGGACCAGACAAAAACAATAGCTCCCAGAACCTTCGGCTCGGGGACTAATATTGAGAGAGTAGATCAGGAGGATAAACAATCTCTAAATGTGAAAAAGAGAAGAATCTGTGAAAGGCTGCTTTCTTCTCACCGTGTGTTTCATGAAAGCTGAATAAACAAACAACTTTTAATTGCATCCGGTTGACAAACAAAAGCAAGGAAAGTTATTGAAGCTACAGGAAACGAGTGGGAAAAGAGGTGAAATAGACGATGTTTAGATAGGAGTAGGCTTTCAAACTAAACAAACTTCTTTTTTTTTACAAATACACTCTTTAACAAACCAGTCCGCACACAATTTTGTCTTACTTCCCTGTGATACTGAAAATGGTGACTCAGACTGTAAATAACCAACCACCACATGTGTCCTTATTGTTCTTCGTCTTGTCCTTTTCAGTGCTGCCTACCCTCCAAGATTCATTAGGATTTGGGGGCCGGGGTGTGTGAGCGGAAGGGGCTTGTTTCAGCCCCCTATTGCTTTGTGTTATCCTTGCCTGGTGTTTCCATGAAGATATTAAGCAATACTGTCGCCCCTACTGGTTGGCATTTTGTTTATTGGCTCTGGATCTACCTACCACTGGCTCCCTATCTCTGGCCACATCATATAATAAAAAGCCAAATGTCCGTGTGTGTGTCTGAAACACAAAACGGGCCTTATAACTCCGCCGTTTTTCGACCGAATCGCTTCAAATTTGCTATGCGCCCTAACGGGGCGATGGCAACGGCAACCGAGGCGGCCGTGTCATTTGCGCGGTTTGGCAAATGCGCGAAACGCGTATCCACCGGCCTCTCGGCGCCCGTATCTCCGGTATTTATGGGCGGATTGCCTTCGAATTTGGTAGGTAGATGACCGGTGACGGTGACTATCAGTGTGCCAAACCAAAAGCGAATCGATTCAGAAACGCGCGCGATATACGCCGCTTCACTTTTTCACAAATAACTCTGCCGTTTCTTGACTGAATCGCTTCAAAGTTCCTGTCAGGCTTGCTGTGGCCGGGGCAAAGCCTGGCAGCAAATTGGAAGAGAATCGGGAGAGAGCGTCACTCTCAGAGTAGCGCCAACGGGAAACGGGGCCTTATAACTCCGCCGTTTCTTAACCGAATCACTTCAAATTTGCTGTACTCAGCGTTACCAGTACTTGGCGCAGTACTTGGCGCTACCGTTACTAGGGAGAGCGCATCACTCTCAGAGCAGCGCCAACTGGAAACGGGGCCTTATAACTCCGCCTTTTCTTAACCGAATCGCTTCAAATTTGCTGTACTCAGCGTTACCAGTACTTCGCGTTACCGTTGCTAGGCGTTACCGTTACTAGGGAGAGCGCGTCACTCTCAGAGCAGCGCCAACGGAAATGAGGCCTTATAACTCCGCCGTTTCTTAACCGAATCGCTTTAAATTTGCTGTACTCAACGTTACCAGTACTTGGCGTTACCGTTACTAGGCGTTACCGGTACGCGGCGTTGCGCTAGTAACTTACAATTCAGTTATTGCTCTCTCTCTCTCTCTCTCTCTCTCTCTCTCTCTCTCTCTCTCTCTCTCTCTCTTCCGTGTGTGTGTGTATATATACAATAATGTGAGTGTGTGTTTTCTGATCGACTCTTTTTTGTTACTGTTGGTTACAGTCGATAACACGTTGCTATTTTTCACTTTTCCCCCATAGCAATCATACTAGCGTTTGACCGTGTTGCCATTGGAAAAAAATGAATAGGCAAGTTGACTATCTTGACTAACAATTTTTTTTAAACTTCGGGACATTCCTGGTATTGCAGTACCTCCATGATCGTCCCACTATCTTTATTGTTATTAATGTCCCGTATGTGTCTGTTCCAGGCCGGAGAGCATGAAACGATCTTTCATCAGCCATTGGAAAAAGAGTGGAAAAAAGCAATACGTATTTTGACCATTAGCAGTCTCCAGTCACATTACGTTACAACGTTGCTAAGAAATAATACAACGGCGTTTCGCGTTTTTTGTGTGCTCTTAGTCTAAAACTTCTCTCTGACACTGGCTTCTTCTTCTCGTCCATGCACATGCATTGCATAACACCATTGCTAGGCAATGCAGCAACCCCGGTAGTGTTTCACGGAGATTTAAAAGCTTCGTATAATGGACTGCTGACGTGAAATAACCTACTTGTAGGTTGTTCAGGAGAAGTATTAGTGTTGTGTATATAGATATATATACAAAGGGGAGGGGGATGGGGGTGCAAAGTGAATGAGTATGTAGTATGTGTTGGCCCTACCAATAAAGCAAAAAATTGGAGGGGGGGAGGGGGAGAAGAGTGCACTTGTAGAACAGGGTATTTTTGGGGGTGGGAAAAAATTGGCGCAAAGATGCAGGTTAACACCCCCTCTTCCATTTATCGGTTCTTTCCGGGTTTTCCCCCCTCAATTTTGCCTTTCTTACTGCAGATTGAGCTCCTAAACCTCTGTCGTTTTCTATTTCTCGATAATTTTCACCCATTTAAACAATTAAAAAATATGTCATTCGCTAAAAGTAGAATATAACGGCAAGACGGAAAAAACCGCAATGAACCAAGACTGTGACGACGCGCGCGCGTGTGTGTGTGTGTGTGTGTGTGTGTGTGTGTGTGAGACCCCCCAAAATTCCTTATACTATAGACTTTTCCCCCTTGTTTACGTGTGCTCTTTTCTATATTGACATTTCTCTCGTGCTCTCTGTTTCTTATATTTTTCAGCTTCTTTCTGTCCCGTTTCTTATTATATTGCTAGCGTATGACTGTAAGAAAAGAGTGAAAAATAGCAACGTGTGTTTCAACCATTAGGGCATTTGGTTTTATCTCTGTTTCCCTGTGTCTGTCTCTCTCTCTCTCTCTCTCTCTCTCTCTCTCTCTCTCTCTCTCTCTCTCTCTCTCTCTCTCTCTCTCTCTCACACACACACACACACACACACACACACACACACACACACACACACACACACCACACCACAGAGAGAGAGAGAGAGAGAGAGAGAGAGAGAGAGAGTTTTGCTATTTCATTATCCTCCACATCACTAATTATGCTTACATAGTTCATTGCAGCAAAAACTGTCCATTAAATTTACCTGGGTAGAGAACAAAAACCATCTGCAGTATTGGGGATTCTTCTGTGACATATAAAATAAGGTCTGCCCTTACTTGCCAAAACTAAGACAATAGGGTCCTTGGATAATAGACCCCAATTTGATGCCCTTTAGTGACATAGGTGTTAAATCGTTGTGGTGCTAAAATGCGACTTTGGCGGTGAAAGGGTTAACCTCTGTGTCTTTATACTGGCAGTAATGGCTTTGCGACACACACCTTAAAAGCTTTTTTTCACAAAGTGCTAATTTACGGATTTATTGACCTGTTTGGTCCAAAAAAAAGCCAGGCTTTTAAGAGGCTTTATTTCAGAATATAATCTTATGTTTTAAGTGATGGGTTAGAGGGAAGCGTGTGTGTGTGTGATCTTTTATTTGTTCTAACTCTGTCAAATGTTAACAACTAAACATACCTTAACCCCTTCTCTGCCAGAAGAAAGCAGATAAATTATCGATTTTCTTATTATAACATTTAAAAGAGACCTGTTAGACTCAATCTGCGAAAACGGTCTATGCTAGAGATATACCTTTCCTGACTTGTATGAACCAATAACCATCATCCCAGGGCTATGACATCAAAAGTTATGACATCATTGTGTAGTAGACAGGGGACCGGGCAGGGAAAGGGTTAACTAGATTAAACAAATAAAAGGAAGACTTTGAAGCTTGATGACGACGATGATGATAACAACGATGATCGAGCTGGGTTTTTTGTACAGCTGCAAAAAAAGTTAACATTTCAGCATTCTTGTACTTGAGTCACCCCCGTTATGTTTACGACCCTCAATCTCAAAGCTTCTTTTAGTTTTATGAAAATAATCCTAGGCGGATCCTAGCTCTATCCCAGTATCTCCTCAAAAAATGGCAGAATGTTGCTTTTCAGTTTTAAAAAAAAAAATCAATACGAAAATTTGAAGTGTGTGTGACTAAAGTGCAAGTTAGCCCACATTTCTTCATCGGCCTATAATTGATTAACTTTCTGCCATTGCTTACAGTTAGTTGATGGTATCGAAGATCTATACGAGTGTGTAGCGCTATCGCTACGTATCAAAAGAACTACCCGTTGTTACCACTACTACCCACAGAGAGCAACTGATGATGACTGTGCCAATCTGTCAGTTTGAATTCCGACAGACTAACCCTAACCCTATTCCTAACCCTAACCCGAACCCTTTTCGTAACCTAACCATTATTCCTTATCTAAGTTTAACCCTATTTTGACACTAACCCTTAGTTGCCGTAATGATTTATCCCAGTAGTGTTATTGATACATAGTGATGGCCGTAATGATTTATCTTGGTAGTGTTTCAATACGTAGCGATAGCGGGATGTCCCCGAAGAGATACAATACAGTAACCTTACGGAAGAGGGCAAATGGAATGAATTTCTGTATATTATATACCAGTCAACAGAAGGCACCGTATATAACTCTACAATAGAAGAAACATTTGAATGGAACGAACTTCTGAACATAAAGCTTTCAAAACACAAAGGCAATCACAGTCAACAGGAGGCACCGACGATAACTCTATAATAGAAGAAACATTTGAATGGAACGAACTTCTGAACATAAAGCTTTCAAAACACAAAGGCAATCACAGTCAACAGACGGCACCGGAGCTAACTCTACAATAGGAGAAGCATTTGAATGGAACGAACTTCTGAACATAAAGCTTTCAAAACACAAAGGCAATCACAGTCAACAGACGGCACCGGAGCTAACTCTACAATAGGAGAAGCATTTGAATGGAACGAACTTCTGAACATAAAGCTTTCAAAACACAAAGGCAATCACAGTCAACAGACGGCACGGGAGCTAACTCTATACAATAGGAGAAGCATTTGAATGGAACGAACTTCTGAGCATAAAGCTTTCAAAACACAAAGGCAATCACAGTCAACAGACGGCACCGGAGCTAACTCTACAATAGGAGAAACATTTGAATGGAACGAACTTCTGAGCATAAAGCTTTCAAAACACAAAAGCAGTCACAGTCAACAGACGGCACCGGAGCTAACACTACAATAGGAGAAACATTTGAATGGAACGAACTTCTGAGCATAAAGCTTTCAAAACACAAAGGCAAATCACAGTCAACAGACGGCACCGGAGCTAACTCTACAATAGGAGAAACATTTGAATGGAACGAACTTCTGAGCATA
>CM065681.1:77448631-77478631 GCA_017654935.2 Phymorhynchus buccinoides
AGAAAGATAAAAAGACAGTTATCAAGTTGGGATGGAGGAGGAAATAAGAATGAAGAAAGATAAGACAGTTATCAAGTTGGGATGGAGGAGGGAAATAAGAATGAAGAAAGATAAAAAGACAGTTATCAAGTTGGGATGGAGGAGGAAATAAGAATGAAGAAAGATAAAAAGACAGTTATCAAGTTGGGATGGAGGAGGGAAATAAGAATGAAGAAAGATAAAAATAATAATTTTGAAGTTGAGGGGGGGGGGGGGGGGGGGGGTGGGGGGGAAGGGGGGGGGGGGGGGGGGGGGGGGGGGGGGGTAAGAATGAAGAAAGATAAAAAGAACATTTTCAAGTTCACTAATACTGTTTCTTCATAACAAAGTATAATATTGTAGGTAAGGGGGGTGGAGGAGGGTTTACAAGAAAAGCTTGCTTTATTGTTAAGAAAGTACAGAACACTTGGGTTTCCAATCCAACAAACGCGGGTAATTACGAGCCTGAGTGAGTGAGTGATGTATGGGGGCAGGCCAAACAGAAAAATCGACACCTCCCTAATGGCGGCGTTTCTATGTGTGTTGGAACAGCTAATAGACTGCCATCTTGGGCTTAATTGGTTCTCGGCTTCACGTGAAAATAAGCTACCACCCCCACCCCCCACCCTTGACTTTTTTTTAATTCCTCCCTAATTGTACTTCCAGTTCTATAAGAACAGGAAGATGTTGGAATGGGAACGGCTGCCTATTGTTTCCCTTTCTCTGTCCGTTGTCTGTCTCTCTGTGTATCAGTTCTTTTTCTGTTTTGTTTGTCCTTTAATTAAAGGAACTATAATGTTGTCTTTTGTTGTCTGTACTGTGCTTGTATATGGCTTGTACCCACGTGTCGTCATATCCGGCCACAAGGGGAGAATATTATGGGAGACCGCCATCTTAGTCAGTAACTTTGTTTGAAAAATGCCAGATCAATGCTGTTTACACACAAATCTGACTAAGATGGCGACGCTTCCGTTGGAAGGGTCGAGATGCGCACGCAGGTGGGGGGAGCCATAGATATAGTTTGTGGTTTTACTTTGACTTTGGTGTCTGTTGTTGTTGACGTATACCCTGGCTAAAAGACTCCAGGGATCATCCCAACAGCCGAAGCACTTGAACACTATGGTACAAATGCATCAGCTAGGGATGAGAACATTTACTTATGTGACCGTTTTTTTATTACCCCGCCACGTTGGCAGCCACACTCCGTCTTCGAGAGATTTTGGAGACTGATGATGTTATGCTGGGAGGTCATGGCTAAAGACAATCCCCGCATCACAACATTTTGATGTAGCCTTGGTGTTCTAGCCTAGGTCAATTGGTCTGACACAGCCTTAAGCCAAGGCGAACTTTGGCGTGTAAACTACAAGTTAGCCCCCAAAGGAACGTGGGGTGCATGATAACGCCATGTTCAGTAACGTACAAAGGGGTCATTCCTTCCAATTAATTTGATTGTTTTAAGAGCAATTGTTCGGAAATAATTAAGAGGAGTAATTTCATGGTGTGTGGGGGAGTGATCTTGCCTAATTCAATCGGTCAAACAGGGGAAGTCACTCTACCATCAGCTCTCGTAGCCTATCTATCGACTCGTGTGTTTGAGCAGACATACAACACTTACACCGTGCGTTATTCTAAAAAAAATATGTCATTTATATTTTTACGTCACATTTTGCAAGTTTTATCAGTTTGTGGCCACTGGCCACCCCTAATTTTTCTTTTTAAGAAATGTTTGCAAGTCGCTGACTCGCATCCTGCGATTTCAAGCTTCGACGCCATTGTTGCTATGGTATTTGACCGAGTAATGGAGGTAAACAACTCTAATTTTCACGAAGTTCTTTCCCCTAGGTGGGTTTTGAACAAAGATCATTTA
Organism: Phymorhynchus buccinoides; assembly: GCA_017654935.2. Taxonomy (NCBI): domain Eukaryota; kingdom Metazoa; phylum Mollusca; class Gastropoda; order Neogastropoda; family Raphitomidae; genus Phymorhynchus; species Phymorhynchus buccinoides. Next base: position 77,450,517 of record CM065681.1, read on the forward strand.
AACGGAGGCAGTTCGTTACATCACGGAGCTTAAGAATGGTCGCAGTACACTCTTTGGTTACACTACAGTCCACGATCTAACGAGTCAGCTGGAGCCTTTGTTTGTGTGTGTGTGGGGAAATGGGAGTACAGTTTGTACGGCTTGCCGTCTCGGTTTTTCTCTGCGTTTGTTGTGTGGCGAATGATCCTAGCATCTGTGCATCTGAGGAATGGTAATGGGCTGGTAAAAAGCCCAACTGGTGTGTCTGTGTGTTCGTTCTTTAGTTTTACGTCTGTTCACCCGCAAGTGATATTAGACAACAACAAAAACAAAACGAAACAAACAAACAAAATTTAAAAAAACACGTATGTGTGTAATTAATTAAGTTTACAGCAGATGTCTATTGAGGTGTGAGTTGCGTGAATGGTAGTGTTATTTATGTGTGTTTTCCCTACACATCTATTCATACAAATCTGAGTGCATGTAAAAATTACATTAGCAGACATATAAGATGGGGGGGGGGGGGGGGGGGGGGGGGGGGGGGGGGGGGGGGGGGGGGGGGGGGGGGGGGGGCTTACAGTAAAATTTCAAACTGACTTATGTAACATGAAGAGTTAAGAGTGTGTGTTTTGTGTGTGAGAGAGAGAGAGAGAGAGAGAGAGAGAGAGAGAGAGAGAGAGAGAGAGAGAGAGTAGATTGTGTTGATTGCATTACACAGTAAATTGTAAAATATGCATCGTTTAATGATCAATTCACACGCAAACGTGCGAAGACAAGTACATAATGTGGAACACACACACACTCTCTCTCTCTCTCTCTCTCTCCCCTTTTCATCCGCTCCCCAATCTCCAATGCAATTTTCGATTGAATCAGAACGAAGAAGCTCCCATGCTGATAAAGTTGAAAGGAAGGAAGAGAACACCCCCCCCCCCCCCCCCCCCCCCCCCCCCCCCCCCCCCCCCACCCCCCCCCCCCCCCCTCCCCCCCCCCCCCCCCCCCCCCCCCCCCCCCCCCAACCCCAAAAAAGGAAAGGGACGAAAAAAGAAATGAAAGAGAGAAGAGTTGAAGTCTGGATTTAGAATTAATGGAATTCTGCCACCTGGGGCTGATCCCAAACCTCACCCACCACACACCCCTTCTTCAGAACTACACACACACACACACGCGCGCGCGCGCACGCACGCACGCACGCACGCACGCACACGCACACACACACACACACCAGTCCTATTTTCAATTTCGCACGTGCACACACACACACACACACGCATGCACACACACGCATGCACATGCACACACACACACATACACACACACACACACACACACCAGTCCTATTTTCAATTTCGCTCGTGCATACACACACACACACACACACACACACACACACACACACACACACACACACACACACACACACACACACACGCACGCGCGCGCGCGCATTTCCGTCGGTCCCATTTTCAATTTCGCTCGTGCCCTCGGTTTATTGACAGGCGGTGTTTTGAGGGCTGCTCTTGTCAATGCTGAAATATTATGGGGTACTACCACTCTCCAACAGCTGCGCCGTGGACGACTGAATTATATTGGTGTTTGATATATATGAAGGAAATGCTATAATAAAAAGCCCCCAATCTATATTATAACACCACCCCACCCCTCCCCTTCCCTTCCCTTCTGTCCTTCCTGTATTTTCTTGTCCGTTGCATAGCCGCTGGTGTGTTCGTAAAGTGTGAATCACTGAATGATCGCCTTATAAACTCTATAGATTGCCAGTAGTATACCAAAGATACCGTAAGGGGAAAATAACCATCCAGTCTCTTTTCCCTATATGAGTAGTGAGGATAGAAACACTGGTTATGTCCCTTTTAACCAGTACACATTTTACACATCGATAGGCCAGTTGAATTCTCCGTTCAAGTTCCAGTCTGAGTTTTTGGATAGCCTGCAGTGAAATTGTACTGGCCCCACTAACGATAACTCTATCAGCCCGGTTCACCGAGTTCTTAAGTAATCCATCTTACCCTTTTAGAATATCTTTGGTAGTACTAAGCAGATTTTCGACAAAACTGCCAATAAACACATTATGCTTGAACAAACATGCAGATAGTAATTACATTTTCTGTCTGCATCTCTCTCTCTCTCTCTCTCTCTCTCTCTCTCTCTCTCTCTCTCTCTCTCTCTCTCTCTCTCTCACTCTCTAAGAGACTTCAGATGTTTTAATTAATTAAGACCAAGGCCCCATGTGAATGGGGGCAGTACATCATATAGTAAAAAGCCAACTGTCCGTGTGTGTGTGTGTGTGTCTGAAACACGAAACGGGCCTTATAACTCCGCCGTTTTTCGACCGAATCGCTTCAAATTTGCTGTGACCCCTAACGGGGCGATGGCAACGGCAACTGAGGCGGCCGTGTCAAAATTTGCGCGGTTTCGCGTGAAACCAGTACTCAGCGTTACCAGTACGTGGCGTTACCAGTACGGTGCGTTGCGCTAGTGACTCATAATACGATGAAATTCAAATGGCATGCAAACATACACACACACACAAAACAATAATTACTAATCCATTATAACATAGATTGTCTCAACTGGAATGCTTTAAACAGATACATAGACAAATTGCGCACAGTTCTTTCATCAGTAGATGCCATTAGTAAACAAAATCGAAATAAACATGGGCTTGCATAATATTTCTTGGGAATGAATGTTATGCGAAGGTCTTTCAAAGCAGTACAAACTAAGACAAAATGAACCTCATCTTCCTTATATCTCTTACATAAAGGACATAAGAGTTGTCGTTCACTGTTCTATAACGATAGAAATGTTCATTGATCTCAGAGATACCAAGTCTAAACTTGAGAGAGGGAGAGAGAGAGGGGGGCGATAATATGAACAGTAAGTAAAAGGCAGCGATTTAATGCCAAAAAAAAGAGATGATTTTGACCAAAAAAACAGATGCTTGTGGCAAAAGAAAAGACCATCCAACCCTAACCCTATCCCTAACCATAACCCTAACCCTATCCCTAACCACGGAAAGAACCAAGAAATAGAGTAGGAGGGTGTAAATCTACATATTTGCCGAGAAATCGATGTACAAAGCCATGCACTTATACTATTTTTTTGCTAGAACCATTCCTTTTTTTGGTTGATAAATTTTAAGTCTAAGTAAAATGTCAAGTTTTCGCAACTAATTTCAAACTTTTAAGCCAGACTGCCTCTAGAAGTTTTGATTTTCTTTTGCGAGTCTTCACATAGTAATCTCCTATTCTGGCAAAATGTTCATTTGATATCTTTACGAACGATCTACATTCGGTTCGTATCATACAGCTGCTACCTAGTCATCAACGATGACAATAATATTAGAGAGAACAAAACTAAGCCACATGAAAGTAAATAATGCTTCTGAATTCTTTTTAATAAGAAAGAGAGACCAGGTGAAAGGTAACTTGGTTTTTCATTAACAACTCGACAACACGGATTATTTCCATGAAAAATAAATCCTTGCTTTTTATCTTCAGGTTGAAACGGTACTATCCTTGAGAACATTGCTGTTATCTCTTCTGGTCTGGCGACTGTGGGCCTGGCCCACCAGCGTTAGGCTGGGTTGGGGCCGGACTAGGAGGTCCCCAGCTTCCTGGAGGCTGAAGAGCATTGCGCCTGTCCGGCAGCTCCACTAATGCTGGGCATATCAGACTAGGGGGTCTGCAAATCTTTGTATTCTACCCCTCCCTTTTTTAAGTATGTATCATTTATTTGAATTCAGTTCATTTATTTTCTTCCTACTTCTTTGGTGACCTGGCGCTGCGCGTGACCTTCGTTTTATTTGTTTTATTTTTAATATCGGCAAAATCTTCAACCTGGTGAAGGTGGCCGATTGATGAGAAGAAGAACATTCAACGAAAATGGATTTCTTTAGTTAGAATCTGGAGGGGGGGGGGGGGGGGGGGGGGGGGGGGGGGGGGGGGGGGGGGGGGGGGGGGGGGGTTGGGGTGGGGGGGGGGGGGGGGGGGGTTCTCTTCCACGTTTATTATTTAATCGAGACGAAAACATAGCCCTTCTTCACTTTGTTGTAAAGGACATTAACTGGTTTTCATTGTTGCTGTCACATAAGGACATTTATTCCACGAAAAATAACAAGGGGAGCACACAGAAACTACATAACACAAGGAGTTACGAAACAGATCATGCAATAGGGTGGGAACTGATAGGGGGGGGGGGGGGGGGGGGGGGGGGGGGCCTTGGGAGTGAGAGTATAGTAGAAACTAGGCGTTCAAGACTGCACATGATCATCTCCAAACATGGAACACTCAATTTTTAGCCATGAAGAGAACATTGTTGACTGCTGGATCAGGACAACCAACACTGACCTTGATAGGGGAACTGTTGATCCTTGGAGGGGACTTAGCTTGTAAAGTTGTATTTGTTTGTGTGTATTTGACGTTTTATGGTTAGGGATAGGGTAAGAGTCAGTTTAATTTCAGATTGAAAGGTTAAAAGACACAAATTCAAAACTTTCGCTGAAAACCAACATTGTCACGCGAATGACGTCACTTTCCATATTAGGAGATGACCATGTGCATGCAGCATTGAACGTCTTGTGTAGTAGAAGGAGACTGGTCGAAGTGAAAAAAAAGAAGTGGAGTTCAGCTAATGAGGAGGTGAATGGGGGAGTTGTGGCGATAGCTGGTAGGGTCGATGTGGAATGGGGATTTTGTGGTGAAAAATGATTTTTTTGGTGTTTTTTTTTTTTTATAGCTTCTTCCCTTGTCCTTCTAGTTAATGCGTCTATTCCCATTGAGGGGGAGAAAGATGTCACTGCCAGCTGCGCTTGATCGCTTTTTACGATTGGCAGAACCGGAATTGAAGGCCGGACGGAGAATGTGTGTGTATGTGTGTGTGCGTGTGCGTGCGTGCGCGCGCATCGCGCCACACATAGCTTAAACAGAGAGAGATAATGATGTAGAATGGATGAAAGCGAGAGATGTGGGGGGTGGGGGTGCTGATCAAGGTGCTCATAGAAGGTGCTTTTTTAGGTTGGAAGGTAGGAGGGGGAGACGGGTAGGGTTTAAAGAAAAACATGATCATTATGACAGGAAATACTTGTTTTTGTAAACCACAATACTCCTCTCTCTCTCTCTCTCTCTCTCTCTCTCTCTCTCTCTCTCTCTCTCTCTCTCTTGGTGTTATTTTCTAGTTTTTGATGCCAATGTTATGTCTCATTATGTCCCCCAGCCTCCCTATGATACGGGCAGAAGGCCTATTCATTAAAATTGTTTGAAACTCTCTCTCTCTCTCTCTCTCTCTCTGCTCGCGCTTAAACAGGTCACATAATAGATGTATTTATTTTATACATCTCACAGCAAGTTCAGTGCCCTTCGGGTCAATGGGTGGTAGGTTTCCCTCCCTCTCTCTTTCCATCTCTCCCCCCCCCCTTCCCCACTCCCACTCCCACAGCATGTATGCTTTTAAGTTTTATTATAGTTCTTTTGAATCAGCATCCGACAGATACGAATTTCCCCCTTCCACAGAGAGAGTCCTTGACATTTGAAAAGTTTGTAACGACTGAAGTTATTCTTAGCATACACGAATGTGCGCAGCCGGGTCACCAAGCTAGGGTATCATCATTGTTGATATATTTTTTTCATTTATTATTTTGTATTTTCGGTTAAATTAGTTTTCATTGTTATCAGATTACCTTTAAAATATCAGCGTTATTGTGGACGATCATTGTTATGTTAATTTTTTTTAAAATTTAAACAATGGACAAAAAATAGGCAAAGGTTTAAATTGGCAATAACAAAATAAACAAATAACGCTTATAAAATGATTTTATTATTATATTGAAACAAATGACCTAGCTGGACTCGTATTATGGTATACGTAAAATCGTTTTAGACATAAATGATCAAATATAATTATAATTGATCCCGCCGTTTACGAGCCGTTTGATATCACACCCCTCCCTCCCCCCATCCCCTACAAACAATTGTTTTTTAATATTCTATTTTGAGATTCTAGTGAAGACTGTACGAAAACAAAGCACTGTTAATGAGCGGCTTAGCTGGCTGAGTTCACCGCCAGGTGGCGTAAAGCTCGAATGGGACTGATCCTAGTGATATTCTTTGTTGGGGAGTCTCTCTCCTCTCTCTCTCTCTCTCTCTCTCTCTCTCTCTCTCTCTCTCTCTCTCTCTCTCTCATCAGAGAAAAGAAAATATTGGTTGCAATTTCCTAGTAATACAGTACTCTTGTTCTTTATAACATGTGTATAAGTTAGGTGATCATTTGTTTCGTTTTTGTTTGACTTTTTTCTTTCTTCTTAGACTTGTATATGTATTCGTATATTACGATGACAATTGTTATCACTGTAAATATTATTGGTCTTTCTTTATATAATATATTGTATTATATGTTGTTATATTGTGTCCAACGTTGACGCAATTTGCATACATTTACTCATTTTCGTTTTTTGCATGAATTGCTGACGCTGCCAATAATGATAATCTCCCTTAGCATAAGGACTGTACTTGTCAATGTCAATAAAAACGACTCTGAAGCGTCTCTCTCTCCCCAACAAAGAATATCACTAGGATTAGACCCATTCGAGCTCTATGCCACCTGGCGGTGAACTCAGTCAGCTAAGTCGACCATTTAGCAGCCCCATATGTTCAGAACACAATTTCTGTAAGCAAAATAATCTTTTAATATGTTTGATTACTTTAGGAGTTCAGTGTTGTATTTCTTGTAACGACAATGTTCATGATTACAACGAAACAATCGTTTCGTAGAACTCGTACTTAAGACTAGTATAGCCTGCCGCTCATTTAGTGACACCAGACGCTTTCTCTGTCCATCCTTATTCTCCCATTACTGTCTTTGTCTTTTTTTGTCTGTGTTCAACTCCTCTCTTTTCCCGAGGCTTCTTGGTTCTTCTGGCACTCAATTACCGGCTGCACGTGCCGGAAAGACACTGACCTAGTTGCCATGCCAACCAGAGCTGCCAGTTCAGGAGGACTGGAAGGGAAGGCGGAGGAGAAAATGGCCCGGGAATTCAATCAACGTGAGGTTGATTGCGTTCAGGTTTAAATTAATTAATTAATAAAAGATTTTGCTAGGGAGATGAGCAGACACGTCTATTTGTGGGCCAGATTGAATTAGTTCTTTTTGTGTGTGTGTGTGTGTCTATAATTTCCGTCCATATTTAAATTGATAAAGGTTTGTGAGGAAATGAGGTGACGTGTCTTATTTTTGTGGCGTTCTGTGAATTAGTCCTTTTCTCTGGGTACCTGTTTTCCCCAAATGTAATTAATCAAAAGAAGGAAAGCGAAGGGACACGTTCGTTTGTGTAGCAGACAGAGACATGAGAAAGACTCCATTGGAAAAAGGTTTTCAGATTGCACACACACGCTTTGTTTCAAGATTATCTCTCTCTCTCTCTCTCTCTCTCTCTCTCTCTCTCTCTCTCTCTCTCTCTCTCTCTCTCTCTCTCTCTCTCTTGTCTGAGGACCTGAGGAAAAAAAGCCATATTTTGTGCTTATTTAGCTATCCTCAATAAACATTCGATTCTCTCTCTCTCTCTCTCTCTCTCTCTCTCTCATCTCTCTCTCTCTCTCTCTCTCTCTCTCTCTCTCTCTCTCTCTCTCTCTCTCTCTCTCTCTCTCTCTCTCTCTGGATGTAGTAGGTGGGGTGTAAGAGAGGGGGAAGGAGGAAAAGGAGAAATTTGATAGCGGATTTTTACAGTTATATAAGTGTTAAAAAATAAATGAGAGCTCAAACGTTACTTGATCTAATTTTCGATTAATTTCCTTGAACGTATTCTCAGTTTACCTTTAATATATTAAATGTCAGTATAGATGTAGGTTAATCTGACCTTTAAAAGGCTAGTTGATTCCATTATAGAGAGATTAGAGAGAGAAGAGGAGGGGAGAAGGGGATTTGTGTTAGATTGCTCTCTCTCTCTCTCTCTCTCTCTCTCTCTCTCTCTCTCTCTCTCTCTCCTCTCTCTCTCTCTCTCTCTCTCTCTCTCTACACACACACACACACACACACTGTATACACACACACGCACGCACACGCACGCACACGCACACACACACACACACCACTTTCGGATTTCTTGTTCAATCAGTGAATTGCAATGGGAAGAAATGAGGTGGGGGGGTTTCTAAAAAAAGGAATAGGAAGAAAGAAAGGAGGAAAGGGAGGTTAAAAAGGTTAGGAAGAGTTTTTCATATGTTTGAGGGTGGGGTGGGGGGTGTACGGGACGGGGGAGGAGAACATGGAAGGGGGAGTGGTAGATTTGGCCATCTCTCACCGATGTCCAATATAATTTGACATCTTCAGATTACTGTCTGAGACCATTTCCTGCCTCCTCGACAGTAATATTAGCAAACCACAATATTAACCCACTTTTTCTATCTGTCTGTCTGTCTGTCTCTCTCTCTCTCTCTCTCTCTCTCTCTCTCTCTCTCTCTCTCTCTCTCTCTCTCTCTCTCTCTCTCTCTCTCTAACAGCCGTTAAAATAATTGAATCCATGAATCCTTTGAAAAACAAAAGGACGGGATGTGTGGGGGGGGGGGGGGGGGGGGGGGGGGGGGGGGGGGGGGGGGGGGGAGTAGGGGGGGGAGTAGGGGGGGGGGGGGGGGGGGGGGGGAGTAAAGGGAGTAAAGGGAGATAATTTCAAGCCATTATATAATTAAATCCAGGAATATTAAGATAGAGGCTCTTCTGAAGTGACGCAGACTAGCTCTCTCTCTCTCCCTCCCTCCCTCTCCCTCCCTCTCTCTCTCTCTCTCTCTCTCTCTCTCTCTCTCTCACACACACACACACACACACACACACACACACACACACACACACACACACACACACGCGCGCGCGCGCGCGCGAGCGGAAGCTGGTAAAATAATGGGATCATTCCACAATGGCAGTGCCTTTAGCAAGCAGGACAAAAGCCCATGGAAATCGCCTGGTCTTCAGACAAGCTCGTTACGAGAATTAAAGAAACAAAACAAAACAAAACCGCTTAGCCCCCGCCCCCCCCCCCCCCCTTCTCTGTCTCTTTCACACACACACACACACACACACACACACACACACACACACACACACACACGCACGCACGCGCGCGGTATAATTCACTAGAAATGAAAATGTTACTTTGTATTTTGGTAAGAAACACACAAAAACCGCTCCCCCCCCCCCCCCCTTCTCTCTGTCTCTTTCACACACACACACACACACACACACACACACACACACACACACACACGAGTACCCTAGGGAAAAAATGTTCCATCGTTGGCAAGAAAACAAGAAAAGGGATGAATTTAATGGGTTTCTTTCCGGGGAATAAAGATGTTTGTGATGGTGTGAGAAATGGAAGAAGGGGGCAAAAACTGACCCCCTCCCCTACATACACCTTTTCTTCCCTCCAGCACGCTTCGCCTCCATCCCAGCACGCACGCACGCACACGCACACACACACACACAGTCTAAAAAAAATCACCCATGTGGGACGAACGTTGCACATGTATGTAAAATAAAAATGAAAGCAAAATTCTCACATACCATAATTCCTACAAAATAAGTCTTTTTTACCCGGCCAGAGGCCGGGGTTTTGCGATCGGTTTGTGTGTGTGTGTGTATCGATTATCTTAAAAACTACTGTTTGGACTTTGATTAAAATTGGCAGAGGGGTACACAGCTTGAAAAGGAAGCTTCCTTTCGTTAATCAACACCGTGCTGACCTTGACCTTGAAGTTTGACCTTGAAAACCGAAATTTCCTTCTTTGGGCTATGTAATTTCCCCCCAGCTTTATTTCGTGAACTAGTGAACAGAATCGCTTCAAATTTTGTGTGGTGGTGTACCATGGTGCAAGGAAGTTTGTATAAAAGTTCAGCTGTATCGTGAACTACTGAACAGAATCGCTTCAAATTTTGGGCTATGTATTTTATGCGTTCTGTAAGGGTGGAAAGTGGTGTGTTTATTGGGGGGGGGGGGGGGGGGGGAGGACATAACTCGGTGCAAGGAAGTTTGTATAAAAGTTCAGCTGTATCTCGTGAACTACTGAACAGAATCGCTTCAAATTTTGGGCTATGTATCTTATGCGTTCTGTAAGGGTGGAAAGTGGTGTGTTTATTGGGGGGGGGGGGGGAATAACTCTGGCCGGGTTGCATTGTCACAATGCGTTGCTGCCGCTCGGCGATGCCCTTGTTACCGTTTGTTGTTTGAAGGTAAATTTAATATGGGAGAGAGACGGAAAGAGACAGAGAGAGGCAGACAGACATACATATACAGATGGAGACAAAGACAGGATCTCATATGTTGCGATTGTTGCCTGTTTCATGAAGCAGGCAAGCTTGCATTCGAGGGTCGGACTCAAGTTTTATTTTGCCTGTTTCGTGAAATAAGCGGGCCATTTTTGCTCGTTTCATGAAATAGGCGGTTTCACAAAATTAGCGTAACATATACATCAAACCTCGAAGCAATATAAACAAAAAATTCTTATACATTTTAGTGAAAAAAGTGATTAATGCTATTTTTTTAGTTACACAACCGGGTATGTTTTCATTTCATTTTTATTTTGTTGTGACATCATTTTCAACCATTCAGAAGTTTCTGTATGTTTTTTATGCTGTTTTTGGTGTGTTTTACTTTCAGGCTAAATTTGGGATAATTTTATGGAATATATTTTTTTTGTATGACAAAAAGAATTTAGTGACCCCTGATAGGGTAGGTCTACCCCCTAAGTTAATGTGTTTCACTGGCATTAATTATGTATGTATAAAGACCAACATGCCCCACCCCATCCCCCCATTTAATGATTTACGTCATTTATACAAATAGACCCATATACCCTCATACACTCGTACCCATCCCTTCCCCAGACGTGTTTTTTTAAAAACCCACGTACATTTACACAATCCATAAACATACACTTTTTGTTGTTGTTGTTGTCTAAGATCACTAAGGTGGATAGACGTTAAATTAAAGAACGAACACACCACTTTAATCTTTGTCCCCCCCCCTCCCCCCCCCCTCCCTCTCTCTCTCTCTCTCTCTCTCTCTCTCTCTGATTAAAAAATTCATATCCGATTCGTTGATTCTAATATTACTGTAGTTAGGGGTGAGAGTAAGGTGTAAAAAAAAAACAAAAAAACAAGCACTCCAAGCTTAACCTTTCTATTCGTATTCGCTCATAGCCCTACCCTATCTCTTACAAAAGTAAAAGCAAATCCATGGATTCAATTATTTCAATGAATTGCTCTCTCTCTCTCTCTCTCTCTCTCTCTCTCTCTCTCTCTCTCTCTCTCTCTCTCTCTCTCTCTCTCTCAACCAAGATTACCTTTATTATTCCACAAAATGGACAAAACTTATTAGATTTTTTTTTAAGCTATCGTTTCCTTTGTTCTTCAAAGAATTTTCTTTTTTATACTGTTTATTTTTTATTTTTTAAAGGGACTCGAAAATATATGATGTCCAAAATCATATAGTAATTTAGCAAGTGTCCGTGTGTGTGTGTCTGAAACACAAAACGGGCCTTATAACTCAGCCGTTTTTCGACCGAATCGCTTCAAATTTGCTGTGAGCCCTAACGGGGCGATGGCAATGGCAACGGCAACTGAGACGGCCGTGTCATTTGCGCGGTTTGGCAAATGCGTGAAACGCGCATCCGCCGGCTTCTCGGCGCCCGTATCTCCGGTGTTTCTGGGCCGATTGCCTTCGAATTTGGCAGGAAGATGACCAGGGACGGTGACTATCCATGTACCAAACCGGAAGCGAATCGATTCATAAACGCGCGCGATATCTGCCGCTTCATGCCGCTTCACGTTTTCACAAACCGCGGCGTAACCATACCAGATATTGACTCGCAATTTGGAACGGGCATGACTGGTGATAGTGACTATCTTGGTGCAAAATTTCAACAGCATCCGTTCATAAACGCGCGCTATAACCCGATTTACATTTTGCAGGCAACCAAATCGGAAACTAATTTCATTCACCGCTTTAGGCAACAATGTCTCGATAACGGGTTAGCCTGGAAACGAGACGGTTAAAGAGCCGAGTTTACTATACAGAGTTATAAACAGCTCGCTATTCACACTATTGTCTTCCATGCGGGTCACTGAAATTAACTGACGCGTGCGCGGTGGAAGGTGGGGAAATTCCGACAGCCGAGCTTAGCCTACTGAAGAAGAACTTATATAGCAGGGAAGGGGGGGGGGGGGGGGGGGCGGGGGGGGGGGGGGGGGGGGGGGGGGGGGGGGGGGGGGGCGCGTGGGAGCCTGCTGTTTCTCTCTCTCTCGGAGGAGGGGGGGGTGCTCGTGGCTGTTTCTCTCTCTCTCTCTCTCTCTCTCTCTCTCCTCTCTCTCTCTCTCTCCTCTCTCTCTCTCTCTCTCTCTCTCTCTGTCTTGTATGTCTTTGTGTCTCTCTCTCTGTGTCTCATGTCTCTGTCTGTCTATGTGTCTCTCTCTCTGTCTGTCTGTCTGTCTCTCTCTCTCTCTGCCTCTCTCTCTCTCTCTCTCTCTCTCTCTCTCTCTCTCTAATAACATAATATTTTGCGGACCCGGCAAAACCGGTACTCATCATTACCGGTTCTTGGCGGTACCGGTACTAGGCGTTACCGGTTCTGGGATTTGCCAGTACTAGGCGTTGCGCTAGTGTAATATAAAGCACCGTCTGTTTTTGTGAAAGACCATTATCATTAGTAGTACAGCAACTGTTGTCTTTATTTGTACCTCTAGAGATTCAGTGAGAGAAAGAGAGAGGGGGGGGGGGGGGGGGGGGGGGGGGTTGGGAGAGCAATATCCAAAATGTAATATAAAGCACCATCTGTTTTTGTGAGGCCATTATCATTAGTAGTAAAGCAACTGTTGTCTTTATTTGTACCTCTAGAGATTCAGTGAGAGAGAGAGAAAGAGAGAGAGAGGGGGGGGAGAGAGCAATATCCAAAATGTAATATAAAGCACCATCTGTTTTTGTGAGAGGCCAATTTATTTTTGTGGCGGTGCCATAGACGATGAGGTTTAACCGAGGCGTGGTCACCACTACAGCTATCTGTATTAATAATATAAAAAAATCGGGACTTTACTGATTTCGTACTGCCTCCGGGCATTGCCTCCAGTATTGTTCCTACCATATTTGTATTTACAAATGTCCCATATGTGTCTGATTCAAACCAAGAGGACGTAAAACACCATTTTCACGTGAGAGGCCATTATTATCATCAGTAGTAAAGCAAATATTGTTTCATCATATTAGAGAGAGAAAGAGAGAGAGACACACACAGTCAAGAGACAGAACAATATCCAAGCTAATAACGCAGAGGCACTGTCTGCTTTACGACAGACCGTGTATTATGTTCAGAGATTTGCTTAAGAAGATAACAGTATTGGTTCAACGGACGGTTCAACCAATCACTGTAGTACCAGTTCTTCAATGAATGTACTATCAGTATCAGTTCTACTTCTTCGTGCCAGGAAATTAAGTAAAGAAGGTACAGGACTGGTTGAAAATCACACTACATCCATCTCATGCCACTATTTAACAGATTTTTACGTTTAGACTAAAACTGGCTTCGCAGACAAACAGTCTTGATGGTAAAGCTCGAAGAGATTTACTTTTTGATATCCATCATCTCATACATTGTATAAAGATTCATGGAATATATGTAGATTTTTGTTGGGTTCCTTCTCATTGTGGGTTGACAGGAAATGAAACAGCGGATAGACTAGCTAAATCTGGAGCTAAACAACGATTTGATTGTGATTTAACATTCCCCTTGAAGATGTCTTCGGCTGAAATTTTGTTAACTTTGGAAAATTGTGTCTATAACAGAAATCGTGGGGGAAAACTCAAATATTTGACTACTTGTCCTCGTTACATTTCTAAGATAATAACTAAAGTTAAATGCATGGAACACTAAATATTCTAATAATGTTTTGTGTACGTGTGGTATGCCTATCTCAGTGCGTCATTTGTTGATAGAATGCTCCATATTAACTCCAATTTATAGAGACAAATCTATTGACGTTATCAACTTTCAAAATGAGAGTCAAATATCATCCAGCCCTTACATCATTAATATTGCTACTATAATTGCACAATCCCAAGTTGCAAAGTGATGTGTCTTTTATCATCAATGGTGAACAGACGTTAAATAAACCACTGAACTGAAGACAAACAGTCAGATACACGCTTTTTTCTACATTTTCTTTCCTCCCTGCCTCTTCTTTATTATACCATTTCCTTGGTATAATGTTCCCCTGGTACCAATATACAGCCGGAAATTGTTTGCCGCCCCCCCCCCCCCCCCCCCCACACACACACACACCTCTCCGAGAGCGAGAGAGAGAGAGAGAGAGAGAGAGAGAGAGAGAGAGGGTGTGTGTGTCCTCAGATTCATTGTTTTATCCACATAGTAATTGTTTCATCCAGCATAATATCAAGGTCGTACTTCACCCCGCTCACCCTCACCCTCATAATGACACTACCATCCCCCTCCCTCCTTCCCCACCTTCTGTTTTTGTTTAGTGTTTTTGCTTTTCGAACTCTTGAACTTGGATTGTGTTGTTTCTGCCCGTCACACACCCTTCTTCCCATGCTATTCGTGTATTAAGTCTTGTTTTTAGTGTCAAGACTTGGTTATTGTCCATTCCCTTTCCCACCACCGCAACCTCTCCCCTAGACTAACTCCCTTTATTCTTTCACTCTCTATCTTTCTACTTTTTTTATTCCGATATCTTAGCTCTACTTTTGTGTAAGACGTGTACTCAGGATTGGGGATTTTTAAGATGGTATTTTCTACTAAAAGTACGGTGGTTCGGGATTTTGTGTTTATATTCGGAAACTAAAGAGGCTTAGCCATTTTCCCCGTCCAATTGTGCTCGACTACTTTTTACCTATCCTGTGGGGGGTTTGGAGATAAGAATAACATCAAAACTTCAATTAATCACGCTGTTGTAATTATTTGTTGCTAAAACCATTACTTTGCTAGTTTCATTTTATCATACCCATTGTGTATCAGTATTGATTGCAGGTAATTTTCATACCTCGTTACGTTTTGAACGGAATTTCCCAAGTGTCACCTTATAAAAGTGTTACCTTAAAGGGAAAACTACCGATCCCAGGGATCGGGTATAGATAGACTGCTAGCCTAGTCGCTGCAAAGTTCTGCTTCGCAGTGGCTCGGGCAACAGGGAAAAAAGAACAGTTGAACCGTCTGTCGCGAGCAGCGATGAGAATAATGGCGCGCGCCTCGCGTGAACGCTTAATATATGCCGGCTAAGGAAATTGACTTCGTGGACTTATCCTTATTACCTGCAGATTACTTATTGATATCGTAATTATCCTGGGAGCTTCAGAGTGCTCGTATTCCTTGATTGCATTTTATTAATTCATGGGTGAAACCACTGTGCAACGGAGAAGATGTTTTGTAAAGTTAAGTATTTGTTGCATTAGTTTATTTTCCCCTGCAAGGCTTGATATACAATCTTTCCCCTGCAAGGCTTGATATACAATCAAAGCATAACAAAGTTTTTATCAGCCTCAAAGCATTATACATTGTCTTGATGTTTCTAAGAGTTTAACATTCACTCATGTTTTGTTTTTTTAATGTTTCTATTGAAAGTTTGAAATGCTGAATCATGAATATTCATAATGTAAAATAAAGGTTTTTTGGGTCTTCTTGTCAGAATCAATTCAGTAAGCGTTTTTCTAACCAGCCTTATTTAATATTTACTAGCGCAACGCCTAGTACCGGAAATACCGAGCATCGGTAAAGCCTAGTACCGGTAATGCCAAGTACCGGTAATGCTGAGCAGCAGTTTTTTGGGGTCCACGAAATATTATATTATTACTTTTGTGTCTCTCCTTCTTTCCATCTTCTTCTCTCATCCTGCTCTACCCACCACCCCACCCCCTCCCCCACCATCCCCCGCCCTCCGTGGGCATGCACATTCCAAATTATGAGTCAGTGTCCGGTCTGGTTACGCCGCGGTTTGTGAAAAGGTGAAGCGGCACTTATCGCGGGCGTTTATGAATCGATTTGCTTCCAATTTGGTACACAGATAGTTTACGTCCCCGGTCATCTACCTGCCAAATTCGAAGGCAATCGGCCCAGAAATACCGGAGATACGGGCGCCGAGAGGCTGGCGGATACGCGTTTCGCGCATTTGCCAAACCACGCAAATGACACGGCTGCCTCGGTTGCCGTTGCCATCGCCCCGTTAGGGCTCGTAGCAAATTTGAAGCGATTCGGTAAAAAAACGGCGGAGTTTTAAGGCCCGTTTTGTGTTTCACACACACACACAGACATACACACACCACACACAGACACAACCTTGCCTTTTTACTATATGATTTGTGTGTTTGGTGTTATCAGTTGTTGTTTTCTTTTGTCACAACTTTTCTACTTTTTTCAGATCTGTGCTTGACAGATTTTTTCTTCTTTCCACAGCAGGTTGCCAATTTGACTACAGCTGTTTCTTGTCTCGCTGTGGGAGTGTTGTTCAGGTGGCCTGCCCCTGACAGCCCGTCAAAGGACTGGAACTAAAAGGGTTAAAGAGGGAGTAAAAGGTGTGAACGAGGCTTGGGCTTTGTAGGAAATCGTCCGTTGGTTTTGAAAGGTTGTGTGTGCGTGTGCGTGCGTGCGTGCGTGCGTGAGAGAGACAGAAAGAAAGAGAGAGAGTAGAGATACGAGAGCCTAATTCATTCCTCCGCTTCCTAGAAGATAAAATGTTCACAGATGACAGTTTTTCATCACCCACACAGCAGGAAGCAAAATCCAAAGTCACACGAGACACTTCGATGCAGACAGAAAATTAAAACGCTGCTCTCATTTTTTTTTAATTCACCACCCCTTCCCTCCCCTCTCCCAACTTCCCCGACCATTTATTTGGGTGCCCTGTCTAGATACTATAGATAGTCTGCAAGAAATAGGTTTCCTCTATTCCTCTGAAGTCGTGAAGCAGAAAATTGTTTCTACACTGCGAGATACCGCTTCAATTCATCCCATGGACCCCCCGCCCCTCTCTCTCTTTTTCTTCTGTCTGTTTTGCTTTTATATATTACGTCCATAATAAGAGATGGCGGGTGTCTTTCATTACATTCGTTTTCAATGAGTCTTCAGTGGTATTGCAGCCACGGGCTATTTACATCACAAAGGAAAAGATGGCATGTATACCGCGGTACACACACACTCACGCCGCATGCATAGAATACAGACTCACGCACGCATGCATAGAATACACAGACTCACGCACACATGCATAGAATACACAGACTCACGCACGCATTCATAGAATACAGACTCACGCACACACGCTCGCGCTTACACGTGAGCGCACGTATTCTCCCTCTCTCTTGTAAAGATAAAGAATCCAGATGGTAATACCCGTGTGTTCATGTAATCTGTTGTACAGTTAATAGAGGGGGGGGGGGGGGCATGGCAGATGGCTGTATATATTTCAATATATTCACTACAAGCCAAAACTCAATAAATAACTAGGGAAAGAAAATGGCTTGGTTTGAAGGACAGAAAAGAAGGCAAGAGAAGAGGACACAGAGAACCTTGTCAAACCATAATCAGGACAGAGTAAGTCTAATTAACGTGCTGTATAGACTTATTTAACTAAAGGTCGTGTCTGTTCAGTCGACTTCATTAGCGGTCCTTTTGTGTGCTGACAGTATCAGAAGCCTTTGCTTGACAAATAAAGAAAAAGCTTGGGGCGTAGAATGACGTCATTAGCAATGGCGTCGCCAGGAGATGGCATTGACGAGAAGACAAGTCAAAGTAGCATTGTCAGTCAACTGGTTAACTATAAAGAAGTCCCCCACCCACCCCAGTGCCTTCAACCCTACTAAGTGTTCAACATTGACTATGGTTGTAGTACCAAAAATGGTCGGGATTTAAACACACGAGTTCACGGCCTTGTTGT
The DNA here is from genome assembly GCA_017654935.2 of Phymorhynchus buccinoides. Lineage (NCBI taxonomy): Eukaryota > Metazoa > Mollusca > Gastropoda > Neogastropoda > Raphitomidae > Phymorhynchus > Phymorhynchus buccinoides. Next base: position 77,468,433 of record CM065681.1, read on the forward strand.
AGTTGACAGAAAATATATGTAGACTGGAAGTGTTTTGCACACGTGAACACACGTGTGTTGTGAGAGGGAACGAGAGGAAGAAAAAAAGAGTTATGGAATAACTGTGTAAATTGCTCGTTATAGCTTTTTGGGGGTAATGGAACAAAAGACCTCTTTTGTGTGAAATAAAACCTGTTTACTAACTGGTAAGTGGCGAATCTTTTGTCATAAGATCGATTACACTAACCCCAATGTCATTTCACGTTTCTGCAAAGTACAATCCACTCACCTTTCCTTCCCCTTCCTCCCTTCCCACCAGCTACCACCCACTCTCCATTCCTCTCCACCGATTTTCCTTTGCCGTAGTCGATATTTATCTGATCTGTGGCTGTGGCTAATGGAATCCCCAAGAGTTTTCTGATTCTTTGATGCTTAGAGCAAATCTTGGGCACACTACTCAGTGTGCTGAGAGAGAGAGAGAGAGAGAGGAGAGAGAGAGAGAGAGAGAGAGAGAGAGAGAGAGAGAGAGAGAGAGGAGGGGGGGGGGGGGAGAGAGAGACAGAGAGAGATTTGATCTCATTTCATCTCTATTTCCACTTTTTTGCTCTTAATCATTATTTGAGAGAAATGATAAGCTTACACGATTAAAAAAAATTCAAATCCACAATGCACTGCAATGATGAATATTCAGAGAAGGGAAAGGAGAGGGAGAGAGAGAATGTGTATTGTGGGTTTATTTTCTACTTTACGCCTTAGTGTCATGGAGAGTTCAACATGTCTGCGTTTACCGTATCTTTTAGTGACCGTGATCAGTATTCTAGTCTCCTTGCTGTGATGTAGATCGAATCAAAAAGAATCCTAAATACATTCCTTAAACATTAAGAGAGAGAGAGGGGGGGGGGGGGGTTGAAGGGGAGAGAGAGATGGACAGACAGACAGAGAAGTAATTGGCAATGTTTGGCTTGATCTGTTTAATGTCTGGAGCTAAATGGATTTCCAAGTCTAAGTCTCTCTCCCTCAGCATTCATGGTTATGTAATCTTCATAGACCACACGCGATAAGGCTTAACCCGACTTGCATAAAAGCACGCTCACAACTCACGCGCCCGCACACACACACATGCACGAACACACACACATACACACTCGCGCGCGCACACACATGGTCGCTCGCTCGCGCGCGTGAACACACACACAAACACATGAATACGTTCGCATACAAACACACAAATGCGTTAGAGATTAGAAGAGGGGGGTGGGGGGAGTCAAAGCAATTGACGAACACAGCTATGTCAAACAAACAAAAGAAGATAAGATAATTCTGCCGAAGAAAATGCTTTCGATGTTTGCTGGTAAGATGGGATCGTCACAATTTGACAGAGAAATGTGGATAAAGACTGCAGAAAAAAAGTACAGAGGGTTCAACATTTGACAGAGAAATGTGGATAATGACTGCAGAAAAAGGTACAAAGAGAGGGTTCAACATTTGACAGAGAAATGTGGATAATGACTGCAGAAAAAAGTACAAAGAGAGGGTTCAACATTTGACAGAGAAATGTGGATAAGGAATGCAAAAACAAGCACAAAGAGAGGGTTCAACATTTGACAGAGAAATGTGGATAAGGAATGCCAAAAAAAAGTACAGAGAGGGTTCAACATTTTACAGAGAAATGTGGATAATGACTGCAGAAAAAAGTACAAAGAGAGGGTTCAACATTTGACAGAAAAAAGTACAAAGAGAGGGTGGTGCAAAAAAAACACCCATCAAAGATCAGAGATACTGTACTGGCAAGGGATAAAATGAACCTTCACTGAACCCTCCAGTTCATCCACCAGACTCGGGGATTCGGGTACATATATACCGGATTCGCCATTTCCCATCTCGCCACATGGCTGGGAACGCCCCCTTTTGGTGATTAGATAAGAGTGCTGTCAAGTACTCTTAGTGCCATTTCGCTATCCTCTTAGTGCCATTTCGCTATCCTATTAGTGCCATTTCGCTATCCTATTAGTGCCATTTCGCCATCTTTACTTAACTCCTTCACTTCAATCCATTCCTCGCATTCAGTAAAACGTCTCATGGATACTGACGTACGCGCGTTCACTCAAACACACAGACAATGGCGAAAATGTCAATAACCCTCACCCCACCCCCCCCCCCCCCCCCCCCCCCAACCCCCCACCGTACGTATGCACTCAGAGAGAGAGAGAGAGAGCACAAACAAGTATAAATTACAGACATCAACTTAAGTTAAGGTCTACTTTTCATGCCAAACTAAGCTTTCATTTCCACAAAAGTTACATTAACATGCCCCAATATAGAACATAGATTGAACCGTACCGAATTGGTTTATTCAGTAATTGCTTCAAAATAAACACATGCACACACTATGCACGCAGGAATGAAATAGCGAAATGACACTAAGTTCATAATGTGTCACATGAGATGGTGATTTGGGAAATGAGGAAATTGGAAGTGGCGATTTGGGAAATGGCGAATCGGGGAAGTCCCCAGGGATTCAACGGTTGAAAAACGATTTAGACAGGGACCAAGTGCATTAAAACCGACAAGAAAAGAGGGGAAAAAGGGAGAAGTACTATCAAAGGAAAAAGACTGAATTCAAAGTTGTAGTGGGAGGGGTCGATTCGGGACCAAACTGGGGGCATGGCTGATACAATTTCCTCTTCAAATGGAAGGGAATTCCCCAGAGTTGGTTCATCATCTGGAAGGGAAGAGAAGGGTTGATTGGCTGGTTGCTTGGTTGCCCTCAATAATCAGTTTGATGGTTTTAGCAGAAAGGCCCGCCGTGACAGCACCCTGCATGCTTCCTGCACAAGTATCGAGCCACTATGAGCCAAGGACCCTAGTATTACTATCCCCCCCGTGGGGATACCGGGGGTCTTTTGTATAAATAGTTCCCCCACCTTCTGGAAGTTCTGTGCTTGTAACTTCCTCTCATCTGTCACTCTCTTTGACTCTGCCTTTTCCCTTTTCTTACTGTCATCTACTATGTTTCTGCCTTACCAGTCCATTCTCCTGCCTTTTCTTCACAAAACACTTTCAAAAAGATTTCCTCCAGCCGAAGTCGGACTTGCTGGGCCTAACTATTTCTTAGTTAGGCGCACATAACGGCAGCATGACGCATCTCCGCTCATAATTGACAGGAAACTGAGCGATCGAAGAAGAAGTACTACTATAGCAAATGTCACGCAAAAAATAACTTTATTGAACCAAGTCAGGAACAAGATAGTAAGTAACTTATCAACAGGGGTGCACGGGTTGAACTAAAGAGTTGACATGCACTTAAAAATGAAGTTTGAAGACCAACAAGAAAAGTTTTTAAGTGGGAGGGAGAAGCAGGATAGAGAGGGGATATGGAGGAGAGGGAGTACAGAGAGAGAGAGAGAGATACAGAAAGAGATGTCAGGAGGGAGAAGGAGTATAATAGAGATCGGGAGTTCATTTCCATTCCCAGACTACATGTAGAAGTGGAAGGGGGAGGGGGGGGGGGGGAGCAAAGGGAAGGAGGGCGTTTTGTGAAACAGGATTTTGCGTTCTGTGCCGTGTAGCCTGGAGACTAGGATAATGGACGACATGGGTTAACAAGGGATTGCAAAGAACCCCTGGGCAAGACATGGCAAGAAGGAATCTGATTAAAAAGATGCCGATGCCGTGGCAAAAGGCTCAGAAACGCACGCGCACACTCGTCCCCATCCCACCCCCCTCTCTGACACGAAAGAAACGTGCTTTTAATCTAATAATTATAATCCGAGCTTACCAACACGAGAAAAGAAATGGAACAAAAGGACTGGAGAAATGTTATTGGAAAAGAGAAAGCCCAGAGGTAAAGGTTTATTGGTAAAGAGGTAGAGGTAAAGAGTTGGAGTGTGGGAGTTGTGGGTTTAAAATCAAAATATTGCTCAAAGATTCGGCAACACTATCCGCAAAAACAGGACTTGTTAGATGTCATGTACCCCCCCCCCCCCCCCCCCCCCCGCGCCGCGCGCCTGCACACAGACAGACAGACACCCACTCTCTCTCTCTCTCTCTCTCTCTCTCATCTCTCTCTCTCTCTCTCTCTCTCTCTCCCTCTCTCTCTCTCTCTCTCTCTCTCTCTCTCTCTTCTAGCCCACCGCACTCCCACACTTCTCTAAGATACTGATAACTGAATGTCCATATTCTACATAACATACATCGTCTCCCTCACACCCCCTTCTAGCTCTCTCTCTCTCTCTCTCTCTCTCTCTCTCTCTCTCTCTCTCTCTCTCTCTCTCTCTCTCTCTCTCTCTCTCTCTCTCTCTCTCTCCACACACACACACACACACACACACACACACACCACACACACACACACACACACACACACACACACACACACACACACACACCCCTTGGAAACCAAGTAAAGTTTTAATGAGATATCGTTTTACTCGTATTTTTGGTTCCATTAAATAAATGTCTGTGTAGATCACAGTGCTGATAATAACGTAGACAACCTTGACATGTCGGTTGAATTTAGGCCGTTGTCAATAAAACGGTGTCTGGAGAGAGAGAGAGAGAGAGAGAGAGAGAGCGAGAGAGCGAGAGATATCAAGTGTTTCCACTGTATGTCCATTATAGCCCTTAACCTGGTGCTGTAACGAACACACTGTTTGTCTGGCTTCTTCCCTTAATGGGGGGGAAACTTTTTTCCTCTTTTGAGAGAGAAAGAAAGAAAAGGAGAGATAGGGTGGGTGGGGGAGGGGCACTTGTGAGATTCATTGCTCTGTGATGAAACGAAATTCACGAATGAAAAGTTTTACATCAACACCCCCACCCCCCCCCCACCCCACCCCCATTTTTTTCCTCACCCACTCCATCCTCTTCCCCCTGGTTTTTTTGTTTTGTTTTAAACTACCCCTTCCCGTATGCTACTTGCCATAGTCATACGCACATGCACGCACGCACGCGCGCATGCACCCCCCCCCCCCCCCCCCCCCACACACACACACACACACAGATCCACCGGCTACTCCATTTCATTGTCTCTTTTTCTTTCACAAATCAGCAATCCCCAGCCTCGTCCTAATTGTTTCTTTGCTCCCCTCTTCATCCTCCCCCCCTCCCCATTCTACACCACCCCCCACACCCCCACCCACCCCCCTTTTTAACCCTGCTTTGCAATTTATTTTGGTAATCCGTTGTCTTGCCCTTCTGCTCTCAACGGATGTCGTCGCTGCTTGCTTTAATTGCACTGCACGTGTAAACACCATCAATATCTCTCTCACTGTTTACACACTATTTTGTTTTTGCTCTAATTGCATGGCAACCACTAGTGCCTCCTACCCCTATCCCTCACTCTCTCTCTCTCTCTGTCTCTCTTTTATGTGTGTGTGTTGGTGAGAGAGAGAGAGAGAGAGAGAGAGAGAGAGAGAGAGAGAGAGAGAGAGATTGTCTAAACATAGGCCTAAAAAAAAAAGAAGAGAAAACTATCCAGCAGTATTCTTTGCGGGTTTTTAACCCACCTCACAACATAATATAATTGATTCATTATTTATTCAAACAATGAACCAGATAAAATACAGAAGTTTTTCTTTTAACACCAGATCACGTGTCAAAATCACGGGTTTCACGTGTTTTCCCTCTTATAACTGGAAATGAATCTTGTTTTGACCTAGTCTGACTCCCATATAAATGGCCCCAAATTCAAACCGAACCATCAGTTTAAAGAGCAGCCTCAATTTCAAGTTGGGGAAATTTGGATGTGGGTCACAGCTACCCAGAAAAAAACAAGGGACTTAATCGTGGTGCGTCACTGGGTCTTTAAAATAAAATAAAACTTTGGAAAAAAAATTACATGGTCATTGTATCATGTTTGTGGCAGTCTTATGGCGAATTCCTGACATGTTTTTCGTGTTGTTGTTTTTATTTCTTCTTTTTTCCCCTCACATCTATCCTTCCCTTACAGCCGTTTGTTCAACAAGATCAGTTTCTAGCTTTGTGTCGTAAACTTGGTTTGGTGACATGATCATGGATCTTGTTTGAAAGAAGACCTTCACGCCACACAATACGTAACAGATCTTGTCTGAAAGAAGATCCTCACACAAACCTTTTGTGAACAACGAAATACAATACAACACTAAGGGCGTTGTTTAACCATTTCACCGCCAAAGTCGCATTTTATCACCACAGTGACTTAACATCTATGTTACTAAAATGCATCAAATTGGGGTCTATCATCCAAAGACCCTCTAAGTTTTGGGAAGTAAGGCTAGGCCTTATTTTAGATATGACACATAAGCATTCACAATACTGCAGACATATTTTGTTCTCTACCAAAGTAAATTAAATGGAAATTTTGGCTGAAATATGGCTGGCGGTGAAAGGGTTAAGATATCTATATAATCTGATCCTCGCTGTTCAGTTGAAGCCCCGATATCTTTGTTAGATCCCTTTGTTATTGTATGAAAACGGTCTTTAACGAGGCTGACGGGTATTTACAAAAAGAAGGCTTTACGGGTGTTTGAAGATATTTCTATTGTTTGCTTGAAACGTGAAGATGATGAGAGGGAAATGGAGATAATGGATTGTGAGTGGGGACACTATGGTCTGTATGGTGTATTATCTAAGTAAACACTCAAAGATGACAGCTGAAGAACCATTGAGACAGAATTTGCCCTCCACCCTCCACCCACCCAGTGCCCCTCCCCCCGAAAGAATAGGGCGAAGGTAAGATTAGATGGGAGGGTAGGGGGAGAATATCATTTTATGACTTTGTAAGAATTAGTTTCTCCTTGTGTTGCTAAAAAAAAAAAAGGGGGGTCACGCTGCGCTTGCGGCGACGCGCTCTCCAGGTGGGAGCAGCCCGAAGTTCACAGAGCTAAGTCTCTATGACTAGAATACACCAAAGTACAAAGAAAAAGAAGAAAAGAAAAGAAAGATAGAGACACTGGCAGAAGAAGAAAGCAGGTGATCCAGTTAAATTGAAATTGGAAACCAGCTAACTACGAAGCCTTGGAATTAATGTCCCCATATAACCGTCTTCGCGGATTTTGCGGTATTTATTGTCTTTTTTCAAGTTTCTCTTTTAATCCTATCCTTTGTTTGATCACACTCGGAAGGTTTGTATTTTATCTACATATTGCCATAGAACGTTAGTTTGAATTAGGGGAGGGGGGGGGGGGGGGGGATGTCATATTAAAGCGAGGAAGGTTAAGAAAACAAATGGTAGTATTTGTTCCATTTTCACACAACAAACTCCCTCCACTTCATGGTGATGACAGATGTCTGCTTATAGCTTCTTCGTCTTTCTTCCTTTCTCCTTTTTTTTAATCTGCTTGTTTTTCTTCACACACCATAGAGCTGTAGTATTTTCCACTTCTATGACACACACACACACACACACACACACACACACACACACACACACACACACACACACACACACACACACCTCCTTCCCCTATCCTTTCCCTTCTTTCTTTCCTGTTTTTTGTTTATTTTAATTTCCTGTAGTTTGGTCATGTTTTTCCCCACCACCCTTTTTCTTTCCTGTCTGTGTTTTTATTTGTCACTTTTTAAAAATGTAATTCCTTACTGTGCTACTGCATTTCTTATTTAATAAGTTATTAGTGGGGGGGGGGGGGTTCCTCCCTCCCCTCCCCCCCCCCCTCTCTCTCTCTCTCTCTCTCTCTCTCTCTCTCTGTGGAGATAGCAGAATGAATGAAAAATGGTGTTTTACGTCCTCTCGGTCTGGAACAGACACATAGGGACATTTGTAGATCTATACAAAGATGGTGGGAACAATACTGGAGGCAATGCCCGGAGGCAGTGCAACCCCAGCAAAGTCACGATTTTTTAACAATCCAGATAGGTGTAGCAGTAACCACGCCTCGGTTAAACCTCATCGGCTATGGTACCGCCACAAGTAACGACGGTAAGGGAGAGTTCTTTATATAGTGTGATAAAGGTCCTTCGAGTTCGTTAGATTATCAAAAAATACGAAACCTGTTTTTGTAGTACTGTAATGGGGTGATGAATGTTTTACTCTCTCTCTCTCTCTCTCTCTCTCTCTCTCTCTCTCTCTCTCTCTCTCTCTCTCTCTCTCTCTCTCTCTCCCGTAGGCTTTCTTGTACTTTACCCCCCCCCCCCCCCCCCCCCCCCTCACGGCACGGGAACAAATGAAGTGAAAATTATACTGATAATGTTAAAATCGGCGGTAAACATAATAGAAACAAAACAAAAACAAGCGCGAAATCGCAATAGTTTGTGGCACGCGGTCTATTTTTACCACTCCAACCATGAGTCACCTCCCCTGGCTTTTCAATAATTTTAATCTGTAAACCAGAATGTTATCTCTGAATCATTTCGTAACTTTTTATATCTTTTGGAAAACATTTAAAACTATGTATCCTACTTATACTCATCAAAAGCACCGCATACTCGTCTGTATTACGTATGTTTATTATTTTGTACGCTTTTAAAATACATCATGTTAAAGAGCGGCCTCAATTTGAAGTGTAGCCTCGATTTGAAGTGCGACATTTTGTCAAAATGTGCGACAATTTTGGACTGACCGACAGACAGACAGACCGACCGACCGACCGACCGACAAAGTGAGTTATAGGTTTGTGGCTTGAGCCACAAACAAAAAGGTAGTGAAAGTAATACAATATTGATAAGTCACCGTATGAACAACCAGAATAGCTAAGCCTAGTTTAGAAACATAAAAGGACAACGGAGCAAAAATATCAAAGAACTCTTCAAACATTGTGTGTGTGCGTGTGCGTGTGTGTGTGTGCGTGTGTTCGTGCGAGCATACGTGCGTGCGTATGAGTGTGTGTGTGAGGGGGGAAGGAGAGATGAGAGAAGGGATGGTGGAGGATGAGGGGGGGGGGGGGGGGGGTCTGGTAGCAGGTGGTGGTAGGGTCTGTGGAAATTATTATGGTGTGGGGAATTGGGGAAAACGCCTAATGTGAAAATGCAGCACTGCCACAAATAAACTTCAAGCCTTGCTCCTAATGCACATTGCCAGCTGCCGCCAGCGTAAAATGTAATGACTGTATACTATACCCTTCTTCTCTCTCTCTCTCTCTCTCTCTCTCTCTCTCTCTCTCTCTCTCTCTCTCTCTCTCTCTCTCCTCCCTCCCTCCCCTCACCTCGTCCAATCATTTGCCTGGGTAGCAGGCACGTTATCATTTATTTCATCTTTAATCCTTGGGATCGTGCTATCGTGATTGTGTTGTGTTGTGACAGACAAGACATGACATGGGGGATGGTTATTTGATCATAATTTCTTGTCGCTGATCGATCGCGGGTCTTATGAATCTCATACATCTCTAAATTATTATGCAGTGTGGTTTGTTGGGGAGGTCCAGAGAGAGAGGGGGGGGGGGGGGGGGGGGGGGGGGGGGGGGAGGGGGGGGGGAGAGAGAGAGAGAGGGGGGAGAGAGAGATGCAGTGTATGTGAGAGAGAGATTTTTTTTTGTATGTGATTTTTTTTTTTAAAGAGAGAGATTAGGTAGGCCTACACATTGTGTTTTGTGTGTGGAAGAACGAAGATATACATGTTTTGCGTGTGTGTGTGTGTGTGTGTGTGTGTGTGTGTGTGTGTGTGTGTGTGTGTGTGTGTGTGTGTGTGTGTGTGTGTGTGTGTGTGTGTGTAAAATAGTGAGAGAGAGAGAGAGAGAGAGACAGAGACAGAGACAGAGAAAGAGGGAGGGAGTGGAGAAAGGGAGAGAGAGAGACTAACCTGTATTGTAGACAAGTGACGAAGACACGGACGCAGGAGCACAATATCCATTTGTCACGAATTACTCCACAAAGAATAAGGAACATCACAATAACTCCACCTTTCTGAATTCAAGTCCACAATGTAATAAATTGGCACCGTTTTTGTTTTTTGTTTCAACTTTCAAAATGTTAGTTTTTCATGTTGGATCACTTTATCTTTTTTTTCTTTTTTCTTTTTTTACTTCTGCGCCTCACGTTGAAAGTAATAAGGTAACTTTTCACGCACCGGCAAACGCCATAGAATTCTTTTTCTGACCTTTTCAAAAGGTTTGGGTTAGATGGGCCAAGTTTTGAATCAAAAAGCATTGGTGAAGAAATGTCCTCCATTTTACCAGTCCTTTTTTGTGGAAGTCGTAAAAAGCGAAGCTTTTATCAACCGCTCTGCCACTAACAATACAACACAACCAACTGAAAAGCTTCCTATGACCATTACATGAAGTGTAGTAGCG
>CM065681.1:77483631-77561131 GCA_017654935.2 Phymorhynchus buccinoides
ACTCTTTTAAAGAACCACTATTTTTTTTATTGTACAATATTATGATGTATTATGTCTTGTGATATTTACGTGTATTTTCAGGTCAGGTCCCTGATGCAAAGAATAGGTCATCCATGAGGATGTATGACTCTTCATATGTTTGTATTATCATAAAAGATGGTTTACACATATGGATCCTCTCTGTCCAGGTCATCCGGGGATGTCTCCAATGCAGCGGATGGGTCACCCAGGCGGCAGGATGCCTGGCCCCATGACTCCCTACGATTCCTTACAGAACTACGCCATGGGTCCCAGAGGACCTCATCCGCCCAACGCCGGCATGGGGCCCGGCCCTGGGGGAATGCCTCCCATGTCTATGTGAGTGTCTATGTCTGCGTGCGTACGTTGTGTGTGAGTGTATTTGTATGTGTATCCTCTAACGTTTGTGTATGTGTGTTGGTGTATGTGGTCAGTCCGTGCAACTCAGTTGCTATGGCTTACTGAATGAAAGATGAATAATGATTCGGTGTCGATAAATGTGTGTGTGAGAGAGAGAGAGAGAGAGACAGAGAGAGAGTTGCTTTGTATATGCGTTGTTGCTGGTTTGTGTCATTCTTAAATACTATTTTTGTTATCTATTTGTTGATGAATAATTGATTGTAAAACGCTTTGGGCTCATTTGAGGTAAAGCGTTATATAAATGTACTGTTATTATTATTATTATTAGTAGTAGTAGTATAAGAGAGAGAGAGGACGAGGAGGAGAGGGGGATGAGAGAGAAATTTAACTGAGAGAGCGAGAGAGAGAATGTTCACACAGAGAGAGGACGAGGGGGAAGAGAGGAGAGAGAGAGGGATGTGGTGGATGAATGAGAGAAGGGGGACAGAAGAGGGAAGGAATGTGGAAGAGAAAGAAGAGGGAAGAAAAGAGAGAGACAGTGAGAGAAGAGAGAGAGAGAGGGAAACAGAGAATAAAACAGACAGGTAAACAGACGAAGGAGCAAAAACAGGAGAGTAGGCCAACGCCTATGGTATGGAGGGGAAAAGGAAAATGAACTGATAATCGAGAAAATAACCCCTGCAGGGGAACGTTGATAGAAGAGCTAACACTAACAAGGATACAACATAATCTGATGGAAAAAAAACATCTGAAGTGTTGAATTCAAGGCTATGTCTTTGCGGTGGTTAATGATGCTAGTTTCTGTTCTTCTACTGTCATATAGATTATCCTTCTACATTTTTATCTCAGGTTTCTGAAACAAGTTGAAGGGAGGGATGTGGTAGGATGGGGGGGGGGGGGGAGGGGGTGTTAAAACACGGCAGCAAAATCAGATTATGAGAGTGTGAAATGACTGTGTTTAGCAGTCACATTTGTTTTCTTCCTTTGAACTTCTAGCATCCTAAAAGAACAAGTTTAGCAGACCAATATTACCCCCCACCCCACCTCTTATAAAAAACAAACATTGAAAACGCTTCGAGAATGTATTTCTCCACCCCCACCCCCTCTCTCTCTCTCTCTCTCTCTCTCTCTTCTCTCTCTCTCTTCCTCCTCTCTATCTCTCTCTCCCTCCCTCCCTACCTCTCTCTCTCTACCACCTTATTTCTGGTTGAACTTTTCAAAACATCATCAATAATTAAACAATTGGATAACTATGCATGGGTTTTTGTGTGTGTGTGTGTGTGTTGTTGTTGTTGGTTTCTTTGTCTTGTTCTATTAGTATATCTGTATATATTAATTTTTGATATTCAAACCTCCCTTAAGGCCATAGACCAAACTAATAAATCATTTGTCATCTCTCTCTCTCTCTCTCTCTCTCTCTCTCTCTCTCTCTCTCTCTCTCTCTCTCTCTCTCTCTCTCTCTCTCTCTCTCATCTCTCTCTCTCTCTCTCTCTCTCTCTCTCTCTCTCTCTCTCTCTCTCTCTCTCTCTCTCTCTCTCTCTCTCTCTCTCTCTCTCTCTCTCTCTCTCTCTCTCTCTCTCTCTCTCTCTCTCTCTCTCTCGGGTTAGTGTTAGTATTCCAAAAAGATAATTTGGTGAAAATGTTCCTAAAATACAGCTTTATCAGGGTTCATAGGGTCCTTACCAGTCCTTATAAGTCTTGACCAATTGAAATCTCCAAGTAAGGCCTTACAAGTGCTTACATTCACTTCAAGGTCCTTGCAAGTCCTGACAGCTGCCCAAAACTGCCTTGAGCAGCAAGACCATACTCAAAATAGATCGCAGAAGCAGCACTTTTACACTTGAGAAACATCGCTCAGCACCTACTCCACCTTACCCCCCTCCCCCACCTTCCCGTTTCAACTTGAACGCTTAGCAGACCAACGATGCACACTGCGAGTTGTCAAGAGAAATTAGGACTGAAATCTCGTTCTTTATCCTGGTGTCGCTTTGCAAGAAAACGCGTCTATCTGTGTCAGCCATAGTTTTTGTATCTGCTTAGACATTGTTCACAATGCTGGGAAAGTGTTCCTTTCAAGATCGTTGGCTAAAAGATGGACATTATCCTTATAAGGATCCTTAGTATCCTTAGAATAGGCCTTACTATCCTATTAGGCCTACAGGTCCTTACAAGGTCCTTACTTGGGGATAGCTGAAAGCCCTGGGAACCCTGTTTATGAATGGTAAGAAAGGCAAAGACGGAAAAATACAATTAACCGAGAAATGTAGGGGGCGTGGTACATCTTGACCTTTACCATCATTTTCTTCCCTCACAAACAAAAAAACAATATTGAGAGAGAGTAGATCAGGAGGATAAACAATCTCTAAATGTGAAAAAAAAGAAGAAGAATCTGTGAAAGACTGCTTTCTTCTGACAGTGTGTTTCATGAAAGCTGAATAAACAAACAACTTTTAATTGCATCCGGTTAACAAACAAAAGCAAGTAAAGTTATTGAAGCTACAGGAAACGAGTGGGAAAAGAGGTTAAATAGGCTTTCAAACTAAACAAACTTCTTTTTTTTTACAAATACACTCTTTAACAAACCAGTCCGCACACAATTTTGTCTTGCTTCCCTGTGATACTGAAAATGGTGACTCAGACTGTAAATAACCAACCACCACATGTGTCCTTATTGTTCTTCGTCTTGTCTCTTTTCAGTGCTGCCTACCCTCCAAGATTCATTAGGATTGGGGGCGGGGGTTGTGAGCGGAAGGGGCTTGTTTCAGCCCCCTATTGCTTTGTGTTATCCTTGCCTGGTGTTTCCATGAAGATATTAAGCAATACTGTCGCCCGTACTGGTTGGCATTTTGTTTATTGGCTCTGGATCTACCCACCACTGGCTCCCTATCTCTGGCCACATAACTTACAATTCAGTTATTGCTCTCTCTCTCTCTCTCTCTCTCTCTCTCTCTCTCTCTCTCTCTCTCTCTCTCTCTCTCTCTCTCTCTCTCTCTCTCTTTCTCTCTCTCAATGTATTGAAATGTTATTTTTTTTATTTTTCACTTTTTAGTTATCTTTCCTTATTAGTTATATTGCTTAGTTAAATTTAGTTTTTTGCTGTGAAAATGATGCTTTCCCCCATGTCATAAGAACATTTTGTTAATGACATGAAACAGTCAAAGCGTCTCTCTCTCTCTCTCTCTCTCTCTCTCTCTCTCTCTCTCTCTCTCTCTCTCTCTCTCTCTCTCTCTCTCTCTCTCTCTCTCTCTCTCTCTCTCTCTCTCTCTCTCTCTCTCTCTCTCTCTCTCTCTCTCTCTCTCTCTCTCTCTCTCTCTCTCTCTCTCCCTCTCTCTCCCCCTCTCTCTCTCTCTCTCTCTCTCTCTCTCTCTCTCTCTCTCTCTCTCTCTCTCTCTCTCTCTCTCTCTCTCTCTCTCTCTCTCTCTGTGTACTAACACACTATCTCTGTGCTGACAGGCCAGGGGGCCCGGGGGGACCAAGGGGACCATGGCCCCCAACATCAGCAGCTGTGAGTAACTCTGTAGCACTGTCAACACTGTAACATTGTCAAACTGTCACATTGTAATACTCCGACATTGTTGTAAAAGTGTGACATTGTAACACGTAACATTGTGACGTTTTAAATGTGTTTCATTGTGACACTGTAACATTGTGAAACTATAACATTGTAACACTGTAATATTGTATTACTGTCACACCGTAATACTGTAACATTGTAAAACTTGTAACAGTAAAACTAACACAAGTGTTGTCATTTTCTTTTTCATTGAACATTTTCATTGTCATTTCAGGCTTCTCTTAGTCTTTAGTGTTGATTATGCTATGGCTGTATCATTTGTATCATTTTCCTTTTTGGCTCACTCGTGTTAACGAAGTTAACACGAAGTGAGTCTATGGTATGATAATTGTTCGGTTGTGTGTGTGTGTGTGTAGTCTAATCTCCAAACTCTAACGTTGGAATTTTCTCGGGAAATAGAAGGCATACATTATTGTTCAAACTTTGCACACATATAGATGTCTATGGCAGTATGCAAGCTTTCAAACACCAATGATTTGAATGATTAAATACTTAAAACAACGCTGTTAACAGATAACAAACAGATAACATTTTAGATTAGTGGGTTAGAGAGTATTCAACATGCAACATGAGTTAAGAAACTCATTAACATTGAAAGCCTGGATAGCTCATTGGTAGAGTGTCTGTCTGTCATACCAATGGTTCCGGGTCCAATTCTCGGCACGGGCACTTTTTTAAAATTTGTTTTTAAGTTGTATCCATTAACGATAGTTTCATTTGTACTTTTAAAATTTGATTGGCAATCTTGTACTTACACCCCCCTCAATCTTTTTTTGTTGTCCACATGTTCCTGTTCGAGTGAGCCTTGAAGGCTTTGCCTCTTGTTATCATTTAACACTGCAGCTTTCTTTTCTTTCTCCTTTTCCTACATCTTACCATACTTTTTCTTTCTTTGTTCAAACTCTCTTCTTCATTACACGTTTTCTTCTTCATGATATATCTTTGGAAATAGGTTGCTACAGCAATAAGATATTTTTGTGGCACCAAAATAGTTAAGCGTGTGTCTGTGTGTATATTCGTATGTAGTTGTGTTATTCATCATAGGGGAATCTGTTAGTTTTAGGAATTTTGTTAAAGCTTCAAACAGAGTTTCAAAGGATATGTCGAAGGTGATTAGGATATATTATTACCTTGATCAGAGATGCCTACTGTCACGGCACACCCGCATTTGTCCCGGAAAATAACAATGTCATGGCCCGTTTGTAGGAAGCTTTTCTTCTTCTTCTTCGTTCGCTCAGACTGTTTCCTGTCATATGAGCATAGATGCGTCATGCTGCCGTTATGCGCCTAACTAAGAAATAGTTAGGCCCAGCATGTCCGACTTCGGCTAAAGAAATCTTTGTAAGAATGTATAGAAAAAAAGGCAGGAGAATGGACCAATAAGATAGAAAGATAGCAGATGACAGTAAGCAAAGGGAAAAGGCAGAGTCAAAGAGAATGACAGAATTAGAGGAAGTTACAAGCACATAACTTCCAGAAGGTGGGGGAACTATTTGTACAAAAGATTCCCCGGTATCCCCACAGGGGTTGGGGGGTGGGGGGAAGCTTTTAAATATGGCGGCAAATACTAAACAAAAGGGAATTTTAACTGGATAACTCGATTTTTCTTCTGCCTCGAAGGAGAAAGTAAAATGACCCCAAATATGCAAAAGGGCTGTTCAGCCAGCTAGGGAAGAGTGCAAAAGATCTATTTTGCTGCATTTTGTGAACTTTGCTCTGGTGAATTGGCATAGCAAGAGGAACCACATCATGGTAGTAGTAACAAGTAATCACCATTTTCTTGCCATGTTCTGACAAATCGTGGTAAATTCAAAATTTCTAAAGTTTTTCCTGAAAATCGAGAACTTTGGTAGGCGTCTCTGCTTGATAATTCTGTCCTGAATTTCAAATCCTTGGATTGCCTTTAGGCTCTCTATGTTGAGATCTGTGCTGATGTTCTTTACTACGATTTTTATGCTAAAAAAAAAAGAATATGTTTGGGAAGGAGAGGGGGTGGTAGGGAGGGAGATGGGTAGGGGAAGGGATGGGCTGACAGAGTTTCTTTTTGTTGTTGTTGTCTTACCCTCGCTTAAAAACTCCAGTGATCATCCCAACAGCCGAAGCACTTGAACACTATGGTACAAATGCACAAGCTAGGGATGAGAACATTACATGTGTGACCGTTTTTGATTGCCCCGCCACGTGGGCAGCCACATTCTGACTTCGGAGGAAGAGGTTTTTTTAAATTTATTATTCGAAAATTGTAGCTTTGGTTTTCATGATTTTTCAATTGTGTGGCGGAATATAGGCAGACTGCTAGAGCAATTAGTGTATACAGTGGAACCTTCCTTATAAGACCTCCCATTATAAGGCTCCCTCCCATATAAGACCTACTTTACCTTTGAAAATTTGGAATACAGCTTCGCTTTTTTGTTTTTTTTGTTTCTTCTTTTATTGTTGTGTTCTACTTTACCTCCCTTATAAGACCCCTCCCTTATAAGACCTCATTTTGGAGGATTTTTGAAGGTCGTATAACGGAGGTTCCACTGTACATCTTCTCTTCATGTGCGTTGCCATTTAGAAGTAGAAGTATCACCTGTCTTGCGTTACTGCTGAGTTAAACTGCAGCCTTCCTCTTTGCCATTTGTTTGTTTACTGAGACTGTTGTTGCTACATGCAAAAGCTTTTAGAAGTAACTGTATTCCTCCTCGTCTTATATCACTAGCTATAATTCCATCCGTATCTAACTCTTCAACTTCCTGGTGTTTCTTTTCTTCATGTTCTGTTCCCGCTTAAAATCTTTAGCATCTTTAAGTAGATTTTTCAGAACGAGCCAGTTTTAGCTGTCCAAAGGTCATTGTCTAAGCACGGTACTTCCTTTCTGGTTTTCTTTTGTGTTATGATGAATATTCAATAAAATAAAAATAATTTTTCGGACTATAAGGCGATGTTTTTCCTCAGATTGAGACCCCTGCATCTTATAATAAGATAGTAAGAAATTATAATAATGAAATCTGAGTTTTGTGTACAAATATTTGGGGGTGCACCTTATAGTCCGAAAAATATGGTAAACATTATTTTGTTTTCTTTCATTATGGGCTAGATGTAGTTTGCTCATTGTTGTTGTTTTTCTAACAGAAAAACTATCTCTTTTCTCTGTCTAACTCTACATTCTCTGTTCTAACTCTATGTTCTCTATTCTAACTCTATGTTCTCTATGCTTACCCCTTGGTTTCAGATGCCTGTCTACTCCTCCTCCTCTCCTGGACACTACACTGTAAGCTTCGCCGCTTTCTTTTCTTTTCTTTTTCTTTCTTTCTTTCCTTTCCAGCTGTTCCTTCACTCCTTGTTTGGGTGTCCTTATTCTGTTTTTTGTTTGCTTATTCTTTGTGAAACCTTGAAAACTTTGTAAGAATTGGTGTTTTTTTTCTTGTTGTTGTTTTTTTTGCTTCATTTTTCCTTTTGCTTGTAATCTTGTTTCTTTTGTATTGGACACTCTTTTTGCATGAAATTTAGCAGGGTTGTTTTTTTAACCCCTTCCCTGCCAGCCATGTGTCCATACGTCATTGGTGATGTCATAACTTTTGCTGTCACAAGGCTGGAATACTACTTTTTGTTCTAGAACAGTCAGGAGGGATATATCTACGACCCATTTTCTCAGATTGGGTCTAGCAAGTCTCTTTTATATTTTATCCTGTAATAAAAAGAAAGATAATGTTTCAATTTTTCTCCGGCAGTGAAGGGGTTAACTAAGAAAAAAGTGTCAAAAGTTGATGTTTTGCAGACGTTTTGCTTTCCAGTCTTCTCTTGTGGAATACATTGTTATCTTTTCCAGCTCTATGATTATTTGGGTTTGCCTGTATACAAACCTTCTGTAGTTTCCGGTTTCACTGCGTGGTATGCCTTACAAAACACCAAGTTTACGCGGCTTTAGCTCTTTTCTGTTGATGTTGCTGTAGAATTAGTTTGCAATGTTTTTCAACGTGTTGTTTTTAGATTTATATCTCAGAAGGTACTCAGGTGAAAGCCAGAAGATAGTACCAGCCTTATTCATTCCTTTCTGATAGGACTTTGTGGCTTTCACTCAAGAAGAATGATGCTATCTTCTGGCATTTATCCATCAGATTTTCATTTATAACTTGAGTCATGAAAAATAGTCATGATTTGATTTTTTTCACTAAGGTGAAATGTGGTTGTTGTTTTTGTCCTTTATATGTTTTTGTTATTGGTTGATTCATAAGAAATACAGTGTGTGTGCTTCATTGCAGATGTACCTCCTCCACCCCCCACCCCCACACCCATTTTATCTCATCCAAAAGTTATTCTTCTGCATGCTCCATTTTTTTATTTTTTTATTTTTTAAAAAAATACCTTGAGTCTCTCCCCGTGGGGATACCGGGGAGTCTTTCGTAAAAATAGTTCCCCCACTTTCTGGATGTTCTGTGCTTGTAGCTTCCTCTAATCTGCCACTCTCTTTGACTCTGCCTTTTCCCTTTGCTTTCTATCTTCTACTATCTTTCTGACTTATTGGCCCCATTCTCCTGCCATTTTCAAAAGAATCTTCCAAATATTTTGTTTCTCCTTTGAGCTCCTCCAAAATCGGAATGTGTCGGCTGTGCGCAGCGGGGAGACCAGTGAAAACTGAAAACCGGACACATACGTATGTACCTTACCCATTATGGCCATATGGCCTGGGAGTGCAGAAGAAGAAGAAGGAACATAGTGCTACAGCTTAGTCTTTGGTGGACGGTCATGACCATGAAGCCTGCACTGGCTCTAAGTGCTGACATACCTTACCCATTATGGCCATATGGCATAGGAGTGCAGAAGAAGGAACATGGTGCTACAGCTTAGTCTTTGGTGGATGGTCATGACCATGAAGCCTGCACTGGCTATAAGTGCTGCCACTGAAGGGATTGGTTGGACGCTGGGGCCTTTCCTTTCCTAGCGCCAGCTGACCTCAAATCTTTTTGGCTGAAAAAGTGGGGATGTACCCTGGGCCAGGCATCTCCACTTTGAACAGCCCAGCCGTTCATAATAGCTGCTGCCCCCCTCTGCTATCTGGCCAGTCGTCGGAAACAACTGACTGGGATACCGTATTTTACGGACTATAAGGCAGTACTTTTTTCCTAGACTGAGTGCGTGAGACCCCTGCGCCTTATAATGTGACTGATAATATCATGGTTGTCTCTCGGGTCCGAGGATGACATTCTCGCTGTGCCTTCATCGGTGGATGCGCATGTGGCTACGGAGACCAAACTCAAAAGCACACATGGACTAATGATATACAGTGGAACCTCTCTTATGAGACCTTCAGAAATCCTCCAAAATGAGGTCTTATAAGGGGGTAATTTTAATACTTTCAAAGAAGGACAATGTCTCAGAGAAGTAGGTCAGTTATATGGGAGGGAGTCTTATAAGGGAGGTTCCACTGTAGTGAGATACTATAATAACAAATCTGAATTTTGTGTAAAATTTGGGGGGAGGGGGTGCCTTATAATCAGGTGCGCATTGTAGTCCATAAAATACGGTATTATTATGATACATGCATTCATTGTTGACTGTTGGTGGTACTATTGCAGGAGTTCAACACAGGGGGTCCAGTGCCAGGCGGCACCCCGGGTACACCCAACATCATGGCCAGTCCCCAGGGCGACCCCTCCAGAACACCCACCTCCTTCAGCCCAGCTTTTCAGGGTAATCCTTACTATCTGTCTATGTGTGTTTGTGGGTAAGCCTGTCAGCGAGTCCCTCAGGGCGAACCCTCCAGAACCCCCACCTCTTTCAGCCCTGCTTTCCAGAATAATCCTCACTGTCTGTCTGTCTGTTTGTCAGTGAGTCCTCGGGGTAAGCCCCTGAGGATAATCAGTCCAGCTTTCTGGAATATGTTCTGTCCTTTCTCACCTTCACTTGCCCATCTTGACTGTCTGTCTGCTTGTTGCTGTCCATGTCTTCCCCATCCAGATCAGCCTTTCACTGTACTGAAACATTTTAAAGACCCCCCACATCACGTGTCACATTCCCTCTTATGCTAGGAAGATTTCTTACGATTTCTTACAAGCTATAAGAGGGAAAACACGTGAAAACCGTGATTTTGGCATGTCGCGTGGTGGGTCTTTAAATGACGGTCTGTCTGGGTGTAGTACCCCTGATGTTTCAGCTACATGTCTGTTATGTCCTGTTTTTGTCTTAATTTAAATAGAGCTGAAATATTTTGAAATTCTTTCGAAATAGGTACAATTGTTTTAACAAAATTGACCATTATCAAACGTTCTGAAACATTTTGTGATGGGTAGATGCTATTGTTTGAAAAAAAAGAGTATATTTTGGTAATTTGCTTCAATTACCTTTCGGTCCTTGTTTCCCTTGTAATCAATTTGATTCAGTTTTTATTTAGCAAACATTAGCCATAATCAATACAATTCAGTGTGCTTAACAGCCGTAGACAAGTATCAATTTTTCTTCTTCTTTTTGTTGCTTTTAGCAGAATAGCACTTGCGTTATAAATATCTGGCACCTTATGGAACCGTTTCAGTCCCCTGACTTTAGTTTAGCTTTACTTCATATTAGTTCATGTTCTGTTTAATTTCATCAGTTATGCCTTTGCTTCTCATTGTGGCATTATTCCAGTAGGTTAGTTAACATTGTTTTCTGTACTTGATATTAATGGTTTTATTGTTATTCCATGGTAAAGACTTTAGTTTATCGATAATCAGTGTTTCTGTTTGCATTTTCTCTGCTTGATTAACTGATTTGAAACTTGTTTCCATTAATTAACATTTTCTCTGGGTGATTTTTTCGCGTTTCTTTTCTTTTTTACCCACTTCTTATTTGAAGGGTCGACAATCACAATTCGCATATTTTAATATTAGTCTTTAACTAAAAACTGTGGGCTTTACTGAATGTTAGTCCTAGGCAACGTAAAAGAAACGATTCAAATCTGGTAATGAAATGAACGCCTAAGTTTGATATCCAAACTTATGAACTGGGGCTTAAAATCTTCCTTTGATTGCGATCAGTTAACTGAAGAACCATCTTTCTTTTAATAACTAAATACCTGCTTTGTCTTCTGTGTGTGTGAAATTCTAAAAAATAAAAAATAAAAATTTCTGCGTTCAAGATACTTGCTTATTTCCTCCCTCATGTTTTTGGTGGTTTTTTTTAAATTGAGATACTTGCTTATTTTATCCCTCGTGTGGGTTAGAGAAGATAATTTTTTTCTTCTTTTTTTTTCAAAATTTTCAAGATTTGTTTCTTCTTCCCTTCACTCATAAAGAAGGTGATTTCAATTTCCGTCTGATGATTTACTGATGTATTGATTCCATTCTATGATATTCTTTCTATCTGACATGTGATTTTTGTTGCGCTGTCCCCTGCTTCTGCTGGGTTCTCTTTCTCTCTCTCTCTCCAGACCCGATATCCCAAGCCCGGGCTATGATACGCCATTTGTTCTATATTCATATGATTTGTTTCTGTTTCTCTCTCTGTCCCTTGCTTCCTCTGGGTTTTCTCCAGACCCCATGTCTCAAGCTCAGGCTGGAATGGTGTGGCCGGGACACCATCGAGACATGTCGCGGCCAAGTAATCCTCTCTTCTTTATTTCAATTTATGTTCAATGTGCTTTTTCTCACCCAACTTTTTTTTGTTTTGAGTTTCGTTGTTGCTTTTGCCACTGATTTCTTTTTCAGCAGTCGGATGTTGTTGTTTTTTATTTTGTTGTTGCTTCTTTGTTGTTGTTATTTGTTTGTTTTGTGGCATTTTGTCGTGCATGTTTCGGTTTCGTTTCATCATTTTCAGGATGCTTATGTTGTGTTTTTACTGCTTTTCTTCTCTCTTTAGATTTTGTCATTAGAATTTGTCTAAAGAATTTTCATTTGATGCGAAATGTTTTGGATTTCTTTTTTCTTGTTGCAATAAGTTTTAACCCTTTCACTGCCAAAGTCACATTTTAGCACCACAGTGGTTTAACACCTATGTCACTCACTAAAAGGCATTAAATTGGGGTCTATTATCCAAAGACCCTGTTTCTTAGTTTTGGGAAGTAAGGTTAGACCTTATTTTATATATGCCACAGAAGAATCCCCAATACTGCAGATGGAGTTTGTCTCTACCCAGGTAAATTCAATGGACATTTTTGGCTGGAAAATGGCTGGCGGCGAAAGGGGTAAATGTATTTTTAATGCGTCGTTTTGGCTTCTTTGATTGCTGTTGCTGTTGTTTTGAAGAAATGAGGGGAGGAGGCGCTTATTCTTTTCCTGTCATGTCCATTTGCAATAAAAAAAGAAAAACTAGAAATGCACTGTGACAGTGACAACCCGGCCAGACTGACGCATAGCAAACAAACTGACTGACGCTTGTGCGAACCCCAAAACCTGCCTGTGTAGCTCTTCTCCCCCCCTCCCCTATTTCCCTTGAGCAATGACGTAGTGTTTCTATGGAAGCGGACAGACACGTCCGCCACACGTCCGCCATGCTGGCAAGTCGAAGCGAAATTGCCCGTCATTTGCGCGAGTCAGTCGACCATATTTACCGATCGTAGAAAAACCTGGCTAAAGACAAAGTCAAATCATGTTTTAATGTTCTAAGGAAATGTCTGTGTAGCTCTTCTCTCCCCCCCCATTTCCCCTTTCCCAGGGCTGAGCTTACACTACTGCGTCTTTCCCTCTCATTGTCCAACCACACAGTGATTCAGCAAAATGACAGCACTGGACTAAGAAAGGTTTCCCTGTAGCGCAGGGTATGGGTTAAAAAATCACTAGAAATCAACAAAAGTCACCAGGATTGTGAACATTAATTAAAATCTATGCCTCTACCAAATTTGATTAAAATCCACTAGGAGGATTTTGAAAAAATTGGATACATTTGGATTTATAAAAAAAAATCCAAAAAAAATCAATAAGTTAGCAAGATCATGAGCATTAAAGGAAGCTTCCTTTGCAAAATCTCTGCCAAATTTGATCAAAATTCATCCAGTAGGTTTTTTTGATAAAATCGGTACATAGACAGACAGACCTCAAACAGACCTGTAAAAATAAAATAAAACAAAGCCGTTGCTTTGCTGTTGTTTTGAAGCAGTCCAGTTATACGCTTTTGTTTCAGATTTTTTAAGTTCTTATTTGGTTTTTGTTTCTTTCTTTCTTTTGTTTTCTTGTGATTTTTCGAGTTGTATCGCAGCTTTTTATCTGTATGCGGTTACCCATTTTTCTTGTGTTGTCTTGCTATATTTTTGTTTTGTATGTTTTCTGTGAATCTTTGCCTCTTTGCTTTGATGTCAGGTGCTGTGCTTGGCATTTGGTTGCCACAGTTCACAGCAACGAAAGGAATTTCTTTTTACTTTTTGATTTCTGTTGTTTGCTTGTATGCTTGAAATTAAGCGGTTTTATTATTTTGATCACATGCTTGCATTTTGTGGAACTGTTTTTGGTGGTTATAAAGTATGTGAGAAGTGGATATGGGTTGATGACAGACTGTCGGGCTTTTAAGAAGTGGGTTTCAGTGTTGTAGACTTAAAGCCAGCGGGGACTATTATAAGCAAGCAGTAGGCTTAAAATGTCAGTGTCTGCTTGGCACTCGCAGCGAAAGCTTCCCTTTTCAAACGAAAAAGGAGGGAAAAAATAAACTGCGCGGGCGAAAGCCTGCAGTTAGGAGAGACTGACTGTGGCTTCTTTCTCTCTCTCTCTCCCACTCGCAACTGAAGACCCGATTCCTGGGATCAGCCCTTTTATATCCTTGTTGTGCCTTTAAGGCAATTCCATAAGCTGTTTTTAGGCTTATGGTTTGGGGCCACTTGAACCACTGCTTTACATGATGAAGCCTGGTGTGTCTTAGATGATGGTCATCATGGCAATAATTATGATGACTAGCGCAACGCCGAGTACCAGTAACGCCTAGTAACGGTAACGCCTAGTAACGGTAACGCCTAGTAACGGTAACGCCAAGTACTGGTAACACTGAGTACAGCAAATTTGAAGCGATTCAGTTAAGAAACGGCAGAGTCGTATAGCGCGCGCGTTTCTGAACCGATTCGTTTCCGGTTTGGTACACTGATAGTCACCGTCCTCGGTCATCTACCTGCCAAATTCGAAGGCAATCGGCCCAGAAACGGCGGAGATACAGGCGCCGAGAGGCCGGCGGATGCGCGTTTCGCGTATTTGCGAAACCGTGCAAATGACATGGCCGCCTCGGTTGCCGTTGCCATCGCCCCGTTAGGGTTCACAGCAAATTTGAAGCGATTCGGTCGAAAAACGGCGGAGTTATAAGGCCCGTTTTGTGTTTCAGACACACACACACACACACACACACACACGGACACATGGACAGTTGGCTTTTTACTATATGATGACAATGGTGAAGATGATGATGATAATCATGATGGTGATGAAGATGATGATGGTGATGATCATGATCATGCTGATGCTGATGGCGGCGATAATAATGATGATAACGACGATGATGATGTCATTGTTGTCTTACCCTGGCTAAAGGACTCCAGGGATCATCCCAACAGCGGAAGCACTTAAACAGTGTGGTACAAGTGCATCGGCTACAGATGAGAACATTACGTGTGTGACCATTTTTTATTACCCCGCCACGTGGGCAGCCACACTCCGTCTTCGGGGGAATGAGGATGATGATGACGTTTATTTGTCAGAGCAAGGTGCTGTGTCCTAGATTATGGTTATGATAATAATGACAATGATGATGCGGATGAGGATGGCGATGATGATGATGACGATTCAGACTCCACAGGTTCAATGAGGCTATGTACTAGAAGAAGCAAGGTCTGATTTCACATAACTATATTATACATTACTGCTTTATCAGACTTTTTTTTGCAGCGTTTAGGAGGATTTCAGCCTTTTGATGGCCCCTGAGGTCATTTTTGAGATCAGTGTAAGTCCATGAGGAAATTGAAGGGGAGGTGGGAATGGTTAAGTTTTGTAATTGTAGAAACTAGGATCAAGGACCCCCCGTGGGGATACTGAGGGGGGGGGGGGGGGTGTCTTTTGTATAAATGGTTCCCCCACCTTCTGGAAGTTCTGTGCTTGTAACTTCCTCTAATCTGTCACTCTCTTTGACTCTGCCTTTTCCCTTTGCTTACTGACATCTACTGTCTTTCTGTCTTACTGGTCCATTCTCTTGCCTTTTTTCAAGAAATAATTTCAAACAGATTTCCTTCAGCCGAAGTCGGACTTGCTGGGCCTAACTATTTCTTAGTTAAGACGCATAACGGCAGCATTACGCATCTGCGCTCATAATTGACAGGAAACTGTCAGAGCGATCGAAGAAGAAGGAGATTGAGATTTTAATAATTTTGCTGATTTTCACAGGTTAAAATTAAAACATCCTTCAGCTTCAGGGGGGCTTTGCCTACTAAACCCCATGAGAGGCTTTGCCTCTGGACCCCCACCAGAGGCTATGGCCGGCTCTTGGACCCTTGTCTTTGTTTTCCTCCTTTATTATTCTGTGTGAATCTCATATCTGTGGTTTATATAGTTGTTGTTGATGATTGATGCACCCTGGCTAAAAGACTCCAGGGATCATCAGAACAAGACGAAGCATTTGAACACTATGGTACAAATGCATCAATGAAAACATTACGTGTGTGACCGTTTTTGATTACCCCGCCACATGGGCAGCCACACTTCGTGTTCGGGGGAGGTTTATATAGTGCTTATTATTATTTTGTATTTTTGTTGTCCAGACTCAGCGGGGTCGGGTGAGGCCATGTACCTGATGAAGCCCGGAGGCCCTGGGTGTCCACCGGGAATGCCCCCCATGTCGGGACCTGGGGTCAGTGCATACATTAACCTTTCACCCCTCTACACGCATGGGTGCAACTTTGCCTGGTATACAAGGATTTCCTGTTTTTGAATTTTACCAGAAAAGGAATTTCTTTCTTGTTTCTTTAATTTGTCAAAAAAGATCTTTGTGTGTAAACTGTATTTTTCAAACCCTTTAAAATAAGCATTTGTATAAGTTGTGGAAAAAGCAACCTAAATTACCTTCATAAATCATTTTTTTCTTCAGCTGCAGGGGGACATTACCCCTTTCAGGTTTTTTCATTGTGTATAGTTGCACCCATGTACATGTCTAATCATTTTGAATCAAGTCTGCCTATGGTTTACTCAATGCACAAATCGTGAGGACAGAAAAACTATGGGATGCTTTTGTCCAAAGTTTGACCTCTATTCTCTTTTTCCCACATTAGGGAAAGTTTGGATTATATCAATTTGTCTTTTAAAACTGGATCCCCACCAACTTATGTTTCCAGATATTTTTGACCGTTATGCATTTAAGTTTAATTGACAATTCAGTGACCAGAACAGGTTTTCTTAGTTGCTGGAAGAGACTAGATATGTCAAAGTACAAATGATGAACGATAATTTTGTTGTGATGAACTCTAAATTAGCTGATGATGATGTGATTCTCTTAGTTGCTGGAAGAGACAAGATATGTCAAAGTACAAATGATGAACGATAATTTTGTTGTGATGAACTGTAAATTAGCTAATGATGATGTGATTCTCTTAGTTGCTGGAAGAGACAAGATATGTCAAAGTACAAATGATAAACGATAATTTTGTTGTGATGAACTGTAAATTAGCTGATGATGATGTGATTCTCTTAGTTGCTGGAAGAGATCAGATATGTAAATGTAAAAGTGATGAATGATGCATTTTTGTGACGAACTGTAAATGATGATGTTAACCCAGCGACGATGATGATGATGATGAATTGTCATAATGTTATACAATAATGTTTTTGTTGTGTCTCGCAGTTCATAGGGGGACCCGACGGACCAATGCCCATGGGTCCAGGAGACATCCCTCCTGTCATGAATGGTAAACCACTGAGAGAGAGAGACTGAGAGACACAGAGAGAGAGACAGACAGACAGAGAGAGAGAGCGAACAAATCTTTTTAATGTTGGAAAAGAATAAGCACAGTCAGTACAGGCTTGTTTACATCTCGCCAACAACAAAGAGGAAAAGAAAGAAAAATAAGTTCAATACATGAATAACAAATATATGTGAATACCAATTATACACAGACACACGCATGCACACACGCACGTATACACACCCACACACACACTGTATCAAAAAATATCGTTAAAAGACAACAAAATCACAAGATACAAAGCAAACAACAGCAAAAAAAGAACAAAATTATTTACAAGCTTCAAAACATGAGAGAGAGAGTAAAACAGAGAGAGATGGAGCAGAGAATGAGCTTAGTAGTCTCTCTACTGCTGTGCCAATGGGTAGTGACTATTTGGATTAACAACTGCCCTTTTCTTTTTCCCCAGTTAAAAGAATTGAAGCTATAATACAAAGGGACACAATCAGACAGCTATTTGTTCCCCAATGAAAATTCAAACATAAAACGGGGGGATACAGACAAACCCCTATTTTACGACCCTCTGTTAAGCGACCAGCTCTCATTTGAGACCGGATTTGTTGGCACGGATGCATTTTACTATGTAAACGACCTCTCTTAAACGACTTCCTCTAAAACGCGACTTACGACCGCCATTTTGTTGGTTTTTACGACCGTTGTTGTCGTCTGCATAGACTTCGAGCAAAGGGAAACAACCACGGTCAAGGGCCTGAAAGCGGAGTCGCTTCCCTTGTTGTAGAAAAGATGGCGGAAAGCGTAGGAAAAGCACGAAAACCACTGACTTTGAAAAAGAAAACCACTGACTTTGGACGAGAGTGGAGGTGATTAACAGAAGTCGGCGAAGTGAAACTGTAATACATCGATTGCACAATCCTATGGAGTTGGAAAGACCCAAATCCAGTTTTAATATCATTGTATGTGTGCATGAAGAAGAGAGTATGAACTGTGCTGAACTTTTTCTTTCTACGGCTGCCAGTGAAAACCTCCGTCATACGACCCCTCCAATTTACGACCGATTTTTCCGGACATTTTGGAAGTCTTAAAATAGAGGTTTGTTTGTATTCATTCTCAAAGGCAAAATGTAAGGAATTGCTAGCACTAAACGTCACCCAGAGGATGTTCTATAGTGCTCACAACGAGAAGTAGCAGCAACAGGTTTGTTTAACCTTTCATCGCCACTGTCGCCTCTCGCACCACCATGATTTAACACCCATGTCACTAAAAGGCATCAAATGAGGGTCTGGTATCCAGGGACCTTATGTTCTTAATTTTGGGAGGTAAGGGCAGACCCTATTTTATGCATGTCAGAGAGGAATCCCCAATATTGCAGACAGAATCTTTTGTATACCCAGGTAAGTTTTATGGAAAGTTTTGGCTGAAAAATGGCTAGGGTTGAAAGGGTTAAAAATATTCTTGCCAAACATTCAGTGGCATTGAGCTCATGGAGCCCCCACAAAAATGATATGGGGTTATGAAAAATCCTCCAGCCAGGTTTCTATTGTGATGATACACCACATGTCAGTAACATCTGTAATGCAATAATGTGTGACCCAGCACCACGAAAGGGACATTAACTCATTCACATCGCAACGGTTTTGAATTATTAAAAAAAACTCACAAATCACTCCTGCCATACACACAAACAAAACATACATAAACAAAAGGAGAAATGAAAGAAGATTACAGGTTTTTACTTCAGGTTTAGACATAGGGAAGTGGTAGATCAGACTTTTTTTTATATAAACTTTATATAGAAAAACTCTGTACACCGATTGGTTCCCCACAACAAACCACTACAAAAGCAAAGTCAGAGGCACAATTGTGGTCTAAGGGAGCGAAGCGAGTCTAGAAGTGACCAAGGTATGGTGTGCACACAGATTTACTTCCCTTGAAACAAATGCATCAAATTGACAGCTACCTATTAATTCTGGACATATATGGCCGGAACGACTTGTGTCAATGTGACCATTCTGACAAAATGTCACAGTTGGAAACTTTAGGCAACTCTCTATTTAATGATATGAAAACCATTCTTGTAGATTATCCTTTATAGATATGAAAGATAAGATGTTAGAGAGCACGAAAGTACCCGTATCTAAACATTTATAAAAAATGAGATTCTTGACTTTGCAAGCCTGTTGTGAGAAACTAGCCCAGCAACTTAATGTCCCTTTCATGGTACTGGGTCACAATATTGTATCCTTTCTTTGCCATATTTTTTTACCATTAGGCTCTAGTGTGTTTATAAGGCAAATCCGGCAATTTAAAAAAAGAATCAAGAAAAGAATTTGAAAAAAGTACAAGATGAAAGTCTGTTTAACATCCTGCAACCTGGAACAGGCACATATGGGGCATTAATAACTGTAAAGATAGTGGGGCGATCCTGGAGGTACTGCAATACCAGGATGTGTTTTGCTATTAAAAAAAGAAGAAGACAAAAAGAGAAAGACACCCTCGTTTATTGGCCACTGCAGCAACCATGTTTTGCTAGAGTGAATGCCCTTGGTAGATGCTTGAGTACTGACCAAACAATGACATAACTCTCGCCAATAACCCTATTTGAGGCCACTAAATGGCTGCCTTTCGCAAGAGTGAGTGCCCTTTTCAGTACTGACCAACAAGGGATTCACTCTCACTGTCAAGGGCGTTAATAACCCTAGTTGCAGTGGCCAATAAGGTAATACTAACATGACAAAAGAAAGTCCAATTTTGAAGCCCGTACGCGCTTTGTAAATGCTTGCCGACCGCCATTACTGTAGTCATAAATGAGAGAACGATCCCCTTTCAAATCGGCGAAGTTCCCTCCACGTGACTTACTGTTGTTTTGTTTGCACTTTTCTTCATGAAAACTGTTATAATTATGGCATTTTAAGGTCTACAATGATTGTTGCATCTGACGAAGGGTTTTGGCATCTGTTGGACGATATCTTGGACAATACCGTGGAACCTCCCTTATAATACCTCCCATTATAAGACTCCCTCCCACATAGGACTCATAGACATTGCCCTTCTTTGTAAGTATTAAAATTACCTCCCTTAAGACCCCTCCCTTATAAGACCTCATTTTGGATGATTTTTTTTAAGGTCTTATAAGGGAGGTTATACTGTATTAGGGATTTTGAAGAATTTTATTTCGATGTCTGATTTAGCGTGCACAGCAATCTTGGCCTCCCTTGTCATTTTTTCCCCTCAAATATGGCACCCTCCTATATTGGGTGCACAGATCGAAATTGGAGAAAAAAATATGACATTATAGGCCACTGCAAAGAACACCTTTTGCAAGAGTGAATGCCCTTGGTGGGTGGGGGAAGATGGTTGAGTACTGACCAAACAAGGGGATAACTCTTGCCAATAACTATTTGAGGCCACTTAATGTCTGCCTTTTACAAGAGTGAATGCCCTTTTGGATACTGATCAACAAGGGCTTAATGCCGTCAAGGGCGTTAATAACCCTAGTTGCAGTGGTCAATAGATGGTTGAGTACTGACCAAACAAGGGAATAACTCTCACCAATAACCCTATTTGAGGCTACTTAATGGCTGCCTTTTGCAAGAGTAAATGCCCTTTTGGATACTGATCAACAAAGGATTAACAATTTGACGAAATCATTAGTTATTGCTGGATATGATAAAAACATGCGCATTGATAATATTTTTTTATTACATAATGCTACATGCCAAGCAATATATATATAAATGTAGACTGAACAGTCAGCCTCCTGTATTAAATGTTTTTGTCTGCAGGTTAAAATATTGTTTCAAAATCGAGGAATATATTGCACGCAGAAATATGGCATATGAAGACTTTACTTCCAAATGGTCACTGTACAAACCCCTTATTTCTTGAGGTACAGGATAAACAACTGTAACGGATGCTCACTCTGATTTGTAAAACAGGCGTTATGCGTTGGTTTTTGTTGTTGTTTTTTCCAAAAGACTTGTTGTTGGGTGTGTGTTTGTTGTTGTTTTTTTCTTCTGTGATTTTGTAATCTACGTTTTTTGTTTTGTGTTTTTGTACTGGCATCATAGTTTATATTAATACCCGCGTTCCTTAAAGTATTTCCTTTTCGAAAGAAAAAAAAAAGATATCAAAACGAAAATTTGGGACAACAAAGAGGTTGTTTTTTTCGCATTTGTTTCTGTAATAATAAAAAAAATGGACTATGAAGTTAATCCAGTTTGATTCTAAGCCATCGATATATATGATATAATTATTATGCCAATGTACGACCGACCTATTCTATACATAACGTTTGCTAAGTAAGGAAAACATGCTTACTAATGAACCAAGGACATTTTTCCACATGCTCTCATTAATCGTTAGTCATGATTATGTACAATCAACTTTTTTTCTCTCTTTTTATTTGTTTGATTGGTTTATTTTTTCTATCATTGATGTAATTTTTGCTTCTACAATGGTGTCTTAAGAGTTATGTTGTGCTTCTTAACGTTGGTTGCTTTGCTTGATTCAAAATGTACTGTTTTGGGGGCGGTTTTTTTCATATTTATTTTTCAGCTTCTTACATTAGTTTTCATTTAAATTCAGTTGCCTACATCTACACATTTCGGTGTTTTCTGTTTCATGTATATTGCCGTTGCCATTGCCCTGTTAGGGCTTACAGCAAATTTGAAGCGATTCGGTCGAAAAACGGCGGAGTTATAAGGCCCTTTTTGTGTTTCAGACAGACAGACACACACACACACATGGACACTTGGCTTTTTATTATATGATGATGATTATGTGTTAACAGTCGTCGAACAACATTATCAACTGTAAAGAGAGCACAATATATTAAGCGGTCTAGCTTGTTGTTGCTGATGAGTTTCATATCTATGTATGTTCATGTGCTGCATTTCTAATAAAAGTCGTTTAAACCAAGGAAAAAAAAAACCCAAAACCCCCAAAGGATTAACTCTTGCCGTCAAGGGCGTTAATAACCCTAGTTGCAGTGGTCAATAGTCCGAAAATTTCAGTCGCATATGTCAATTAATTCTGTTAATTTTACAGGTGACGGGATGGAGGTGATGAAAAACTCTCCGGCCAACGGCCGAGGCACTCCCCGTGACGACATGCCTCCCGTCAGTGGAGCAGGGGAGATGGGATACATGGGACCTCCTTACCCAGAAGGCGTAAGTCGGCCTGAATTCTCGTAATGTTCATAAAGATGGCTGTCTTCAATTCTGATTCTGTTTTACCATGATCATTTTCCTAGCTTTGCTTTCATTTGTATTCTGAAGGGCTTTACAGACCTGTTTACTCTACTCTTTTCGAGTAGTATTCTACTCAATTTGGACCTCTACTACTCTTCAAATTTGAAAGAAAAAGAGCTCTAATTACTCATTTTCAGTGAACATTATTTGATGGTTTACTCATTTCACACCAAAACTACTCATTTCAGCTATACAGACTACTCAAGACTTGTGTAGGGGGTAAATAGGTCTGGCCTTACTGTTGTTTTATTGAGTCATCTTTTTAACCTTCTTGCATTTATTCTGCCCATTTATTCCGCCCCAAACCGCCCAGCCGGAAGTTGCCTCTGTGTATTCAAGCCGCCCAAAACCGCCCGTGGCTTGCCCCCACTCTGAGACCCCCTCTGATGGCATTTTCATCATGCACTAAGTCCTGGCTTGTTATACACACACTATGAAGGAGCTTCTCACTTGTAATGATGTGATTGTAAATGCATGGTGCTCTGTGTGCTTCAAAAGACAGATTTTCCCGAAAATGTGTGAAAGAATCCAAATACTAGAAGAAGTTTTGTCTGTAACAAATGTGAATGCAAGAGGGTTAAATTCTAACAAACTTCCGTACCAAACTCTTCTCTCTCTGCATTCTCTACCCATATTTTTGACATGGTTACACATATTGAGCAAAAGAGATGGGGTGAAATAGTGGTAGATTATATTGTTGCATGATGGTGGCTGTTTTTGTACGAAAGTACTCCATATTTTCTAAACTGATTTCTGTGCGGTTTATTTTAATTTTTTGATGACCATAATTTCATGCAGGATGAGAAAATGTTCCATATTTCTAACTTGAATTCTTCGTTGTCGGATTGTTATTGTTTTTTTGGAGACCACAGCATGCCATACTTTTCAGGTTTAACTCTGTTCTTTGGGCTGCTTTCAGGACCACACAGAATCAGCGGCCATCCTAAAGATCAAGGAATCTATGCAGGAGGAGGCGAAACGCTTCGAGAAAGACCCCACAGACCAGCCCGAGTTACAACCTGGTTTCAACTACAACCTATAGCACACATCACCCACTCCCTGTTTTGCAACCTTCGTTAAGTTATTCATACTCTCATGTGACTGTTCATTAAGTTATTGATACAATTAGCACGTTTTGTCAATGCATTAAGTTATTGCTTGACTCAACCTTGTTTTTGTCAATTCATGTATGCTATTTTGTTGTTGGTCAATTCGTTAAGTTGGTGACTGACTTAGCGCTTTTTTGGTCAATTTATTAGGTTATTGGTAGACATAGGGCTATTTTTTGTCAATTTATTAAGTTATTGATTCACTTAGCTCTATTTTTGTGTACTCATTAAGTTATTGATGCAGTTAGCGCTATTTTGTCAATTCATTAAGTTTTGGATACACTCATATTCGTTAATTTATTGACTTGTTTAGTATTAATTTTTAAACTGTTATTTAAGTTTTTGAGGCAGTAAGTCATACTGTTTTTACTGTTCATCAAAGTTTTGGCAAAGTTAGGGCTATTGTTTCAATTTGCGTTCAGTTATTGACTCATTTAAAGCAATTGTTTTTCTGTTCATTAAGTTATTCATACACTTGTCAGTTGTGCGATTATTTTATATTTATTATTCGACACATTACCGAGTAAGACTTTTTAAGTATTTTATTTATATGAGATG
The DNA here is from genome assembly GCA_017654935.2 of Phymorhynchus buccinoides. NCBI lineage: Eukaryota > Metazoa > Mollusca > Gastropoda > Neogastropoda > Raphitomidae > Phymorhynchus > Phymorhynchus buccinoides. The sequence goes on from CM065681.1 coordinate 77,507,341, forward strand.
CAACAAAGCAACTGGATATTTCGTCTTTGTCACTTTTCACCTTAGTCAACATAAACACACACACACACACACAAACAGCAGAAAACAACTAACATCAAAGACAGCAAAAGAAGAAAACAATACTTCCCTCAACAGTCCAATCTGCACATGATAGCACTTCTTTTTATTTATATATACACTGACAGGCAGAAGTTCTGCACACACGCATTGCAAAAATCATCAAAAATGTAAATCAGATTCAAAATTAATTTTACTTTGGGTAATCCTAAATCATGCTGTGTGTACAATTGCATGATTTAGGATTGCCCAAAGTGAAATTAATTTTGAATCTGATTTACATTTTTGATGATTTTTGCAATGCGTGTGTGCAGAACTTCTGCCTGTCAGTGTATATACTTAAGTTATTGGTATGTATGGCTTTTATCCTTCTTTTCTGCTTTAGTTAGTTCATTTATTTATATTTATTTGTGTTCTCCCTCTTTTTAGTTTTGTGAGATGATTTGACAGATGTGGCGCATGGGTATATGATCTGAGATGAGAGAGAGAGAGAGAGAGAGAGAGAGAGAGAGAAACATGAGATGATTTGACAGATGTGGCGCATGGGTATATGATCTGAGACGAGAGAGAGAGAGAGAGAGAGAGAGAGAGAGAGAGAGAACATGAGATGATTTGACAGATGTGGCGCATGGGTACTATGATATGAGACGAGAGAGAGACAGAGAGAGAGAGAACATGAGACATTTTATTAACTAAGCACATAGGTTCATTTCAGTATGGGATTTGGAGAGAAGGAATATCGAGCACTGACATATTAACTCAGGTATACAAGCAGAAGGGTATAAGAGAGAGAGAGAGAGAGAGAGAGAGAGAGATGGTTGGAGGGTGGGGGGATAGAAAGAGAGAAATAGAATAAAGAGAAAAAGAGAGATCACTGTAAACACTTTAGAAAGGAATAGGGATAAGAAGGCAGAGTTGACAATGTTGTGTTTTATTTTAGCTTATTTATTGATCAATTGTTTTCCGCATGCATTTGATGCTCTTGTAGTGGCTTGGCTTTTGTACTTACTGTGCATGTCTTAGGAGTTGTAGAAAACACTTTCAAAGTTAAACCAAAACAAACAACTGTTTTCATATACAGTAATTTAGTAAAAGTGCAACTATAGTTTTTAATTTGGTCACCTATTGTTTTATGCCTAAACATTTAAACACACTACTGTGTTATTATCAAAGGATCAAGTCTTCAATTTTATCTGCAAAGTTCCTCTGTAGTATGTATTTTAATTTGGTCATCCATTTTGGCTATGTCTGAACATTTAGATACTCTACAGTGTATTATAATGAAAGGTTTAGTCTCAATTTCTGTCTGTAAAGTTACGCTTTTCTCAACTTTTCTTTCAGTCTCTTTGATATTTTTAAAAACATTCATCATTTTTACTTTGTCTGAACATTTAGATACTCTATAGTGTATTATAATGAAAGGTTTAGTCTCAATTTCTGTCTGTAAAGTTACGCTTTTCTTTCAGTCTCTTTGATATTTTTAAAAACATTCATCAGAAAGACGAGTTTTATTCTTTTTTGCCAGCTGCCCCCATTCTCTCGCTTTTTTTTTTCTTTTACTTTTAAATTTGCTGAGGATGCTAATTTTTTCAGGCTCGTTTTTAGTTCATCATCTTTAATTCTAACTTCTTTTTTTTTTATCCTTTCATGTTGAACTTGTTTTTGGCCTTGTATTGAAATTGCGTTGTTGTTGTTGTTTTTCTTGGGGGGGCAAGTGTAATTTTATTTATTATTTGTCACTTTTGCCTTCACTTTATGTCTTTTTTATGCTTGCGCTTTTTTTTTTATATACCTTTTATCACATCTGTGTTAACAAGGGGAAGCAATCTGATGTGATGCCGATACAGCTAGAAAGAAATTTGGAGAGTTTCAATGAGAGTGTTGAAAGACTGGTCGAGTCACTAATTGTGTAAATGAAAACCAGCGCATCTCTCTTTACATTGCTTTTTATGTTATTATTACTTCCTTTTGTTTTCTCTCTGACATATTTTGGGAATTTGTCTTGTCAGAATCTGCCTTGCCTTGGATAACTTAATGTCTGTATATATGTCTTTTTCTTCTGCCTTTTCTTTCTTCTTTTCTTTGTATTGTCGTTATTAACCATTGATATTTCATCGTTGTACGAAATGCTCTGTTGTCTTACCCTCCACCAAAAGAAAAGTGGCGAATGTTTGTGTGCATGGATGAAACGTACATTCTTGATCGTGATGATCTTGTGAAGAAGACGCGTTATGAACATTTATGATAATAATTATGATGTGTTAAGGACATTTGCGGTAAACATAATGATGTAATATGATTGGAATTTATGACGGTAAATGATCTGGCGTAAATGCGTTTTGGACATTTAGATTAATAGTAATAACTGTGTGAATCTGTTTTGAACATTAATGATGAATAAACTAATTTTTGTAAATGTGTTGATGAACAATAATATCCTTGTTACGTTTCTCTTGTCTATCTGAGCGGATTTCCTTGTAAAGTATTGCTGTTAACTTATTATGGACTGACACAAGAAATCTCCATGGATTTTCACGTTAACCCATCATTGACCGACACACAAAAATCTCCATGGATTTTTTTACAGACACACAGAAATTTCCATGGATTTCTATGTTGACCCATTATTGACCGACACACGGAAATCTCCATGGATTTTTGTGTTAACCCATTATTGACCGACACACGGAAATCTCCATGGATTTTTGTGTTAACCCATTATTGACCGACACACGGAAATCTCCATGGATTTTTGTGTTAACCCATTATTGACCGACACACGGAAATCTCCATGGATTTTTGTGTTAACCCATTATTGACCGGCACACAGAAATCTCCATGGATTTTTGTATTAACCCATTATTGACTGACACACGGAAATCTCTATGGATTTTTGTGTTAACCCATTATTGACCGGCACACGGAAATCTCCATGGATTTTTGTGTTAACCCATTATTGACCGACACACGGAAATCTCCATGGATTTTTGTGTTAACCCATTATTGACCGGCACACAGAAATCTCCATGGATTTTTGTATTAACCCATTATTGACTGACACACGGAAATCTCTATGGATTTTTGTGTTAACCCATTATTGACCGACACACGGAAATCTCCATGGATTTTTGTGTTAACCCATTATTGACCGGCACACAGAAATCTCCATGGATTTCTATTTTAACCCATTATTGACCGGCACACAGAAATCTCCATGGATTTCTATTTTAACCCATTATTGACTGACACACAGAAATCTCCATGGATTTTCGCGTTAACCCATTATTGACCGACCCTCAGAAATCTTCATGGATTTTCGCGTTCGCATTAACCCATTATTGACCGACACACAGAAATCTTCATGGATTTTTGTGTTAACCCATTATTGACTGACACACTGAAATTTCCATGGATTTCTATATTAACCCATTATTGACCGACACAGAAATCTCCATGGATTTTCACGTTAACCCATTATTGACTGACACTCCGAAATCTCCATGGATTTTGAACAAAACCTCACTGCCTCTCCCTGTAAATGACAGGAAAGATATTAACATTATCTGATCGCCTTGACATATATGAAAATGAAGGAAAAATATTAGGGGGAGAGAGAGAGAGAAAGCAAAGGCTTATTTGTACAGTTAACGTGATGTGATTGTTCTTATGTTTGTATTGACAATGTAACATAAAAATGACTGCATTGAAAATTTGTTATGATTGTTTTGACAATATCTCGAAGTCCATATTCTTGTCGCAGTGGTTGTGAGGAGTGTGTGTGTGTGTAATTAAATGGGCATTTGAAACTTGTTTTTTTTCCGTGTTTTTCTTTTTGTTAAGTGCTATCTATGTAGTGTGTATTGTAAAAATAATCAAACTGACCTATAATCATGTCAACTGTTACATTTGAAATCAGCTTTTTTTTTTTTTTTTTTTGGACATTTTGTTTTGCTCTTTGTTTTCTCTCCCTGACTTGATTTTTTCGCCAGAAACAAACTATATTTATGCCATTTCCTTCAAGTTTCTTCTTCCAGTTCCGTCATCATCCTCATGATCTACTTAACGTAGCCATTGAAGATATTTTCATTTTCCTTTTTCGTTCCATTCTGGTGTATATTTTTTCTGTGGCATAGAAGTTTGGTCTTCTTGCATCTCTCAATTCCAGTGGTGTTCAGTATTCTGATTTTTTTTTTTTTTTTTTTTTTTTTGCTTGTTCCAAAATTCTTAAACTGAGGTTTAAGAGAGAGGGGTTTATAGTCTTGTTTTCTTGTTACAATAAGCCCTCGGCGAATCTTTTATCAGATTAGAAACAAATTATAGAGACAATAGGAGGTACACAGAAGTAAAAAAAGGAAATGATGAGATTATCAGATTCATATACTGTTTGTTACTGTTGGTGGGTTGTGTTTGTGTGTGTGTGTTGTGGCTATTGTTCTAAAGAAAATAATCAGGTTCATGTGTACTGTAGTAAACATTTTTTATGTTGTATAGTATATGACACACCTACCATCACAAACACTTTATGAAACCTCTCTCTCTCTCTCTCTCTCTCTCTCTCTCTCTCTCTCTCTCTCTCTCTCTCTCTCTCTCTCTCTCTCTCTCTCTCTCTCTCTCTCTCTCTCTCTCTCTCTCTCTCTCTCCAGAGGGCTGGATGTAAAAAGGCATGTTATTGCTTACTCTATTACCCTCTTTAAATAAAATTCATTCATTCATTCTCTCTCTCTCTCTCTCTCTCTCTCTCTCTCTCTCTCTCTCTCTCTCTCTCTCTCTCTCTCTCTCTCTCTCTCTCTCTCCCTTTCTCTCTCTCTCTCTTGTATCCCCCCCCCCCGACTTCTTCAGTTAAGACAGTTTTAAATCATTGGCAATGTTTTCAAAACCATATTCTATGTTTTTATATTTAGTTTCAGTCTAATTTATTGTTTGTATTCTTTTCTTTTTTCTTTTCTTTTTTGCAGTCCAACCAGGCATACAATATCCAAAGGGCATTTGTGCAGTCAGGACAATTCTGATTTGAAACATGTGATAAAGCGACTGACTTTGCTTCTTTTTGTTGTTGCTTTTAATGCCTGTATGCAGCGTTTGTTTCTTTAACCCCTTCTGTGCCTGGCCCTGTCTATTAAGGGGTGTGTGATGTCATTGATGATGTCATAACTTTTGATGTCATAGCCCTGGAATGATGCCTTTTGGTCAGGAAATTCTCTAGACCATTTTTTTAGATTGAATTTAAGTTTTTCTAGCCTAAGCGGCTGCTGGCGGCTGGTAGTGATCTTACCGCTTGTAGCCGACTCGTTTGCCAGTCACCGTTGTTACAGCTATAGTCAGTTGCAGATAACCGTCAGCACGTAAAAAAAAGAAATCTATAGTTTTCCCTACTGCGGTGTAAGGAATAATAGAATCCAAGCATCTTTGAAAATGTAAGTATTGTAAGTTCTGCCCTTTTTATTGATATATGGAAACAGGCTGTTATTAAATAAACACTGCAAAAAATAAAGATTAAAAACATCAAAACTCAACTGCCTGCCGAATTTACATCATTTAAAAAATAATTTAATTTAAGACTCATAGTCCGACATCATAATAAAACTTTCGTCATCATCATACATACGTAGAAAAAAACCATGTCCCAATGTTGTCAAATTCTCGCCGTCGGCAAGGATTGTAAGGAAAGGAAGGAGTGCCGGCTCATTGAGCTAGCCTAGCTAAGCGGGCGCCGTCTAGAAAGAATTAACAGGTGTCTTTTTCACTTTATGATACTAATGAAGAAGTTTCTCAATTTTTCTCCGGCTGTAAAGGGGTTGAGTTTCCCAGTGTTGATGTTAAGTACATGCTTTCTTGTTTACCCACTCATACCTAGAAAAAACATGTCGCTGTTAGAGCAGCGACGCGCTCTCCATTGTCTCCATGTGTGAGCAGTCCGAATTTGTAGAAAATAATACCGACACCAATACCACACATCAGTAATGATCCTGACTGGTGGAAACAAGTAACCGTTTGCTGTTTTGTTAAACACGCGACTATGGTGGTTTTGTTACACTTACACCATGTCCACTGTTTCTGTTTCTGTCTGGATACGTCGCAGACGCATCGTGACAGAACTATGAGGGCGCATGAACCTAATAGAAAACATAGAAAGAGAAAGACCTACTGCTTACCCTGGGTTAAGACCATTAAACCCCCCCAGTTCAGCTGGGAAGGCCCAGGCCCCACTTCCAGGAGCAAGGAAAAAAAATAATCCCCTAGTGGTCAGTGGTTGCAGGCTCAGATGGTGATCTGGTCAGCGCTGATGAAAATGCGCTGACAGTGGTCTCGTCCAGTTGGTTCCACTCCAAGGCAGTCCTAATGAAGAAGGAGCTAAAAGCTGGCAGTTTAGCTTCTGGAATCTTTGTCTAAGTAGTTTTCTTCTTTTCGAAACGTCCCCGAATATACACCGATGTATTTTGTCGTCCTTTTTTTCTTCTTCTATTTTGCAGATGGTTAAATGCAACACTTTGCTTATGCCATTGAATGAATGAAAGCTAGGTTTTACGTCCACTTGGCTGCAAAACAGCACGTATGGGATGAACCATCAACCAACCATCATACAATGCCCTGAGCAGATCTTGGATGTACTGCAATTCCAGGTCTGATCTATTATGCCGTTGCATTATTTTTTTTCCAATTTTTGTACCATATTTTGCAAGGCACACCTAGCCCCAGTGGGGATACCGGGGGGTCTTTTGTACAAATAGTTCCCCCACCTTCTGGAAGTTCTGTGCTTGTAACTTCCTCTAATCTGTCACTCTCTTTGACTCTGCCTTTTCCCTTTGCTTACTGTCATCTGCTATCATTCTATCTTACTGGTCCATTCTCCTGCCTTTTTTTCTATAAATTCTTGCAAAGATTTCTTCAGCCGAAGTTGGACATGCTGGGCCTAACTATTTCTTAGTTGGGCACATAGCCGCAGCATGACGCATCTACACTCATGTGACAGAAAACTGAGCGAACAAAAAAGAAAAAGAAGACAAGGCACACGTGACTATAAGGCGCACCCCCCAAATTTGACTCACAATTCAGATTTTGTTACTCTATTTCCTTACTACATTATCACATTATAAGGGGCAAGGAAAAACGTCGGGGGGGGGGGGGGCCAGTATCGCCTTATAGTCCGTAAAATACGGTACTAGGCTAGGTTATATGTAAAAGAAAGCATTTCTTTTCTCGCGTCATTGTATCGTCTGATAAACACAATTTACTTTCTTCTTTGCTTGTTTCTTATTTTCATTCTGTACAATGTGCGTGCCTTGCTTCCCTGTGGGAAGCTTCTACGCAAAATTTACTTCTTGCTTCATCCCACCTTTTTTCTGTCTCTCTGCCCTTTTTTTAAGAGAGAGAGAGAGAGTGTGTGTGTGTGTGTGTACAAGATTTTAATACAGTGGAACCTCCCTTATAAGACCTTCAAAAATCATCCAAAATGAGCTCTTAAAATGGAGGGGTCTTATAAGGGAGGTAATTTTAATACTTACAGAGAAGGTCAATGTCTCGGAGAAGTAGGTCTTATGGAGTGGAGTCTTATAAGGGAGGTTCAACTGTATCTGTTATATGTGCGTGTGGAGGACTGTGTGTGTATGAGTGTGAGCATGTGTGTGTGTTTGAGTACAAGATGTTCATTTTGAAGGGTGGGTGTTGGTGTGCATGTTCATCTCTGTGCCTGTACAGTATATGAAATCGTAATGTGTGTGCGTTTCAGTGAGAATGTGTGGGTCTGTGTGTTTGATTAAATGTGTGTGGGTCTGTGTGCAAGAACGTGTTCACTCGCGTGCGTGCACATACGTGCGTGTGTGTATGTCTGTGAGTGTTTCAATGTTGATTATAAAGCGCTTTGTGCTCGATGCAAAGCGCTATATAAGTGTCTGTTTATTATTATTATTATTATTATTGTTTCATGTCTGTATTAGTCGCTACTGTCTGCTCCGTTTTGTTGGTGTCTATATCTGCTCTACCAACAAACAGGTTTTTTAAACAGAACTCTAAATGATCAGTGTCATTAATTATGCCCCTTTTCTGCTTTGGTTTTTTCCTCGTCTTTTCATTAAAATGTGATTTTTTTTCTTGGCATAATTTATGTACTGAAAACTTGTTATGTGTCTTAAATGGAACTGAGAATTTTTTTTTTTTTTATTTATTGTCGTGATGACTTTGTCTTTTTTTGTCTTTTTTCTTTTTTTTTTTGGGGGGGGGGTTGTTTGTTGCTGTGTGGTGTTGGTTTTTTTTTCGGGGGGGGGGGGTATTATGCACAGCATATGCAGTTAATGTGACCAAGGTTTGGGAAGATAATTTATGTGAAATGTGACTGGCAAGATACGGGGGGGGGGGGGGGGGGGGGGGGGGGGGGGGGGGGGGGGGGGGGGGGGGGGGGGGGGGGGGGGGGGGGGGGGGGGGGGGGGGGGGGGGGGGGGGGGGGGGGGGGGGGGGGGGGGGGGGGGGGGGGGGGGGGGGGGGGGGGGGGGGGGGGGGGCTGTGCATTTGATGTGCTAAGCATGTGTGATGGGTTTTTTTTACTGGGGCTGCAATGCGGTTACTTTGGCAGTAAGGCACATATTACTGTGTCACCCTGTTCATAGTAGTAAGTAAGTACATGTGTCTGAAAGGCTGAAAGAAAGAAAGGAAGATCTTGGTGAAGCTTGGCGAGTCAGAATTGAAACTTCAGTGTTTTGTTTTTTAAATTAAGTATATAGAAGGATTGAGCTGATGAAAGTATCATTGTGTTGTTTTTTGTCGTTTTGAAAAAAATGTCAGTATGTTAATGCTGTAACAGTTTATGTCTACATTTTTACATCTTCACCTCCAAGATATTGAAATCATCCATCGTGTGGAGAAGGGGGGGCGGGGTCTTGACCACGCTAATCTGGCTCGGTTTTACTCGCGTAGGTTAGAGGGGGGGGGGGGAGTTTCAATGTGGCAAATAGCCTGGATTAAAGTGATATGTAAATGTTTGGAAAATTAGGTTTTTAATTTGTCACTGACTTTGACCAGGGGTCCTTTTTAACATTTGTGATTTTTTTTTTTTTTTTCGTAATTCATTTTTGTTGTTGAATCAACAACAAGCCTGTCAGTACATTTTGTGAATATAATTTTTCTGTGCTTTTTTTAAACTTCGTTGTTTTGGTGTGTTTTTTAAAGATTATTTCTGTTTGGTCAAAAATATTTTAGTATTTTGTTAAAGTTTGTTTGAAGCTTTGTCAGCTCAATGAGCTTAAAACATTTACTTTATTGGCTGCTATTTGCATAAGATAATGTTTAAGAGTATACAGGCATGAGTTTCTGCAAACTAAGAGCGACTCGCGTAGGTTGGAGAGGGGGGGGGGGGGGGGGTGTTTCAATGTGGCAAATAGCCTGGATTAAAGTGATATGTAAATGTTTGGAAAATTAGGTTTTTAATTTGTCACTGACTTTGACCAGGGGTCCTTTTTAACATTTGTGATTTATTTATTTTTTTTCGTAACTCATTTTTGTTGTTGAATCAACAACAAGCCTGTCAGTACATTTTGTAAATATAATTTTTCTGTGCTTTTTTTAAACTTTTGGTGTGTTTTTTAAAGATTATTTCTGTTTGGTCAAAGATATTTTAGTATTTTGTTAAAGTTTGTTTGAAACTTTGTCAGCTCAATGAGCTTAAAACATTTACTTTATTGGCTGCTATTTGCATAAGATAATGTTTAAGAGTATACAGGCATGAGAACATTCACTTGTAAGGTTTTTGTTGTTGTTGTTTGAGATTTTCATACATTGTTTTTTTCTTTCAAGTGTGGAAGTACATATTTATATGTTGAAAAAAATCATGAAGAATGTTAAAGCTATTTAAACACAGGAAACCATTTACAGACCAATATTATCTTTTTGTTTTTAAAGACGTATATGGTGTGCACACTTCATTCAGTGATTTTTTTTGTGTGTGGATGGTCATACCAGCACAGTAAGTCATGAAAATATGGAATATGGAGCAGTTTAGAAAACAAAAACAACATTTGGGGGTTTGTTTGTGTTGGTGGTGTGGGGGTTTTGTGTGTGTGTTTTTTTGGGGAGTGTTGTGCTGGTTTTTTTTGACATTTCTATGGAATTTTATTTGAATAATGCAAGTCGCTTTTTTTCAAGTAAGTGATTCAGAATATATTTTATTTTTGTTTCTGCAAACTAAGAGCAAATCATTGATTATTTTTTTCTTTTAATTATAATGCACGGCGATGAGACGTTTTCTTCAATTTTTCTTTTTTTTTATTGAGTTTTTTTCCCAGTATGATTCAAGTTTTATTAGAAGTATAAAACAAAATTGTTCACACTGCCAAACTTGCCAGGCTGTTAGAAGGTGTAGGTGTGTGTGTTTGTTTGTTTGTGTACCTGTGTGTTTGTGTATCTGTGTGTGTGTGTGTGTTTGTTGAAAGAGTGAGGGGAGAGAATAAGGGAAGACATACCTTCTTCTTGGCAGTGTATGGCCGCAATCATTGCATCGATTATATTGCTATTTTGTTTGGAGAACAAGTGAAAGAAAACATCAGTTTGATAGTTTGATTTTTTTTTTATTATGTTCTAATCATGAATGCAAATATCAGTTTGATTTTGATGATTATCAGCTTGATTTTGATGTAAGACTAAAAAAAAATTTTTTTAGAAGCAAGTCAGTTAATTATTGCATTGGCACAAAATACAGCTGAAAACAAGTGTTGTAAAGATTCTTTCCCCCCGTGGGGATTTCCGTACAAATAGTTCCCCCACCTTCTGGAAGTTCTGTGCTTGTAACTTCCTCTAATCTGTCTCTCTCTCTTTGCCTCTGCCTTTTTCCTTGCTTTGTGTTATCTACTATCTTTCTGACTTTTGGTCCATTCTCCTGCCTTTTTTCCCAAAAAAAGTCTTCCATATAGTTTTCTCCTTTGAGCTCCTCCGAAATCGAAGTATGTCGGCTGAATGCAGCGAGGACACCAGTGAACACTGGAACACGGACACATACGTACCCATTGTGGCCTTATGGCCATGGAACGCAGAAGAAGAAGATTCTTAGAACAGGTGGTTCATTAAACTATGATACTAATTCACATAGTTTTGTAATGGGAACATTTTGTCCACATTTTAAAAAAGGAACAGGCTGTATTGAGTAATTTTTGGTGATCTGTTTAAATGTCCATCTGAGTTTGATTACATGAACATGTTTGCAGCGGTTTTTTTGTGTTTCTTTCTTAGGAAGGAAAAGGTAAGAAGAGCTTGGATTATATGAATTGTATTAACATAAGGGATTAGGGTTCTTTTTTACTCTTGGCTTACCCTGGCTAAAAGACTCCAGGGCTCATCCCAACAGCTGAAGCACTTGGACATTATGGTACAAATGCATCAGCTACGGATGAGAACATTACGTGTGTGACCGTTTTTGATTACCCCGCCACAGGGCAGCCACACTCCATCTTCGGGGGAGGGGTTAGGATTGAAATTGAGGGGAGGATGAAAGAGAGAGAAGTGATGGGAGAGGAGGTGAGGTCAGGATACAAGTAGAGAGAGAGGAAGAATAATTATTGAGTACATGTATTTATAGTAAATGTCCAATTATTATTTGTTGGGTCAAAAAGGAAAGACTGTAGTTCATTTCATGGGTGTTGACCGCTGATGAAAGAAAGCCATGTGATAGTTGATCTTCAATTGGAGGAAAAATTAACAACCCAAAAATCAAACATTAATGATGGAGAAGAGAAAGGCTGGAATAGGGCATTTGCCACGAGTGTTCGTTCTCTATACTAGACTACTAAATTGCCCGCACTCGTTCTGCCCAAGTTACGCTGACCTTTCTAATTCAACTCTCTAAATTCAACTCAGTGAATTTCAAGGTCGCCAGCACGCGGCAAATGCCCTATTCAAGTCAGTACTGAAGCGTTTCGTTTGTGTCTGAAATATAACGGCATTTAATTCTGATCTGAGATTGGCTAATTACTGCAGGTGGACATTATTGGAAGAATGAAGAATAATGTTGTTATTTTTTAGTTTGCTTCACATGTATATTTCAGTACACATTATGACGATTCTAGATTCTCAAAACTGTTGACATTGTTTTCAAAAACTTTTTTTTTTTTTAAAGTATCGTCAAGTTTTTAAAATTTGTTTTTATACTTGTTCTTATTGCAAAGATCTGTTTATATAGGCAAGTTAGTACTGTTTTGCAAATTATTTTATTAAATCAAAAGTTTGTGTTTCCATCCCTCAGAGAGACATGATTTTTATGGAAGATAATATAAAGTGTTCAATATGAATGAATGTTTGTGTTATGATAAATACTAGAGGATCAAGTGGAATAATATTGGGAGAATATTATCGCTGTGATGTTTATATATGCTCTCAACATATTGCCAAGGGGGAAAGATTGTAATAGTGTGTTTGAAATGTGTGCTTGTGTTTGAAATATATAAGTGTGTTTGAAAAATATTCTTTGAAATGTGTTGTTTGAAATACATTTTGATTATGAAGTTTGTGTGTATGTATTTAAAAGTGTTATTTGTATCTTGGAAATGTGTGTCGGTGTGTTTGAATGTACTTGAGCACACGTGAATATGTCAGCATGTTTTTGAGGGACGAAAAAAAAGAAACAAAGATTTGATAAATAAATCAAAATGGTGGCAATACAGATTTGTACGTGATTGTCAGGTATTTGTGAAACACTTCTTTTTATACCATGTCTTGGTACCTATCTAATTTATGTGAAACTATATCACGAATAATTTTTAGTGTTTTTGAAAATGTTGCATGATCTGATGTAAATTCAGATATTTGTATGACATTTTTTATCCACTTGCTACGGAGATTTCTGTAGCCTCCATTTGTTACAATTTGTGGTTTTGGAATGCATATAAATATTCATACTGGCTTTTTTTTTCATATGTTGAAGGAATTGTCAATGTTGAAAACTTTGGTGTACATAAATTAACCCTTTTTTTTTCTTGGATTGGTATATTATGAACAATGAATATTGGCGTTTTCGTTTTTGTTTCTTTGGTTTTTTCCCCTCCATATTTTCTGGCGATGTTTATCGGCCCAAACAAAGTGCGTGGAGTCGGAATATTGTGGTGTGATTATTATCGTGTGTTGATATGGTGGTTGTTATACGTGGAAACAAAGAGTGGAGCCCGCTCTCAATACGTCTTGTTTTTTATATGTCTTCACTTTGTGTCCAAGAAACCAGCCAGCGTTCACCATGCGTTTCATGTGACACTGTGCGTCTATGTGTGCGTTTGTGTTGAATTGTCACCATTCAACTGACATAACTTTTTTTTTTTTTATCACTTTGATCATCTTCATCAGTCGACGTCACTTCATCATCATCTACTTTTATCAACTGATGCTAGTTTTAATCATCACCTTCTTTTTTGTAAGGTTTTTCTTTTTTCGTTTTGTTTTTCTTTTTGATTTTTGATAGACTTTTTTAAAAATTCAGCCGGTCTTGGTCGCATCAGTCCTAATGATTCACTTCCTGATTTCTCCCGTTTTAGTTTGAAACTACCGTATTTTTCGGATCATAAGGCGAATAGGGCAATTTTCAATAAAAATCAGAAAATTTTTTAAAGTAAAAGGCGCCCTCGTTTATAAGACCTCGCAAAAGAAAGTCAAAGTTTGAAGCCCGTACACGTCCTGTTAATGCTTACCGACCGCCATTACTGCTGTCATAAACGAGAGTTGGCTCCCTTCTCAAATAATCGAACTTCCGTTTTTGCGATTCCGGTTGTTGTGTTTGGACTTTTGGGAAAAGTCGCGAAAACTGAAAGATTTATGGCATTTTAAGCTCTACAACGATGCTTTTTACATCCAATGAAGGGTTATGGCATCTGTTGGATGGTATCTCGGATAATAATAGGGATTTTTAAGCATTTTAACGTGAGTATTCGTCGTATCGACGACTCGTTACCGCTTTCGATGTTGTGACTCACAGTAGACTGTACTGAGTACAGCAATCATTGCCTCTCTTCTCACGATTTTGTTCACTAATAGGGCACCCTCGTTTATTAGGCGCATAGGTCGAAATTGGAGAGAAAACATATCGCCTTATAGTCCGAAAATTACGGTAATAACTTTGGTCATATCTTTCATTATCATCATCCACTCTCTTGGTTCTTGAACGCTCTTGTTTTTAGTAATTGCTGCCATCAATCTCAACTGAACTTTTTCATTTTGCTGGTTTTGTTTAGGCTTCTAATTTTCTTTGAATTTTACACATTGCAAAATTCTTAGAATTTATGAACATCGCAGTTTTCTTTTGTTTTTGTTCAATTTATATCAGTTCTCGGTATTGTGTATTGTTGTTTCTTCACTTTCTGTACATGATCTTTTTTTATTTTTGAATTCAATCAGCTGCAGACTGTATGTATATCCATTGATTCACGGCACGCTGTTGAATAATTAATTAACTTATTTTGGTTGTTAGGTTCTACTTCACTCTTTAATTTCATTGTCATTTTTTTTACATAACGTCATTATATGTTTTGCTCATTTGGTCATATTATGCTCACTTTGTTGTTTTGTCAAATCACATTTTGTCAGTTTGCTGGTATATATTATGATCACTCACACACAGTGACACACACATTCACACACACACACACACACGCACACGCGCACACACACACACATACATACATACACACACACACACACTCTCTCTCTCTCTCTCTCTCTCTCTCTCTCTCTCTCTCTCTCTCTCTCTCTCTCTCTCTCTCTCTCAGATTTTGCACACTCGACATGTTATTCTCTCTCTCTCTCTCTCTCTCTCTCTCTCTCTCTCTCTCTCTCTCTCTCTCTCTCTCTCTCTCTCTCTCTCTCTCTCAGATTTTGCACACTCGACATGTTATTCTTTTCATATTTTTGTTTGTTTATTTTTTCAAGCATTGAACTTTTTTCTTTTTTTTTGTGGCACAGAAAAATGCATTGATGTTCATATGATAACAACTATCATCATCATCATCATCCATCATCATCATCATCATTATCACCATCGTCACACACACACACCACATATCCTTTACACTATCGTTTGTTGATGTAAACGTATACATGTAGATTTTCAGAGGGCTCAAAAATGAAGAAATTTGAACAGTTTGTCATCTTTTGGTTTGCGTTTCTGTGTGTGTGTGACTCTGTGTGTGTGTGTGTGTGTGTATTCATTTATCTAGTAACTAATATGATATGTCATTTCTTACTATCTGTGCATCAAAACACGCAGAACATTGGCTTGCTGTTACCAGACACAAACACAGAGAGAGAGAGTGGGGGTGGGGTGGGGGAAGAGATAAATATACAGGCCCTCACTTCTATAGAACTTTAAATAGTTTATTTTATACTTCTACACATGGGTTATATTGGTGTAAGATAATTGCATCCAGAATCGCACACTTTATTCAATAGGAATTGTTTGGAAATAATTAAGGGGAGTAATTTCATGGTGTGTGGGAGTGATCTTGCTAATTCAATCGGTCAAACAGGGGAAGTTACTCTACCATCAGGCAGATCCCCAGCTCTCGCCTCGTGTGTTTTGAGCAGACATACAGCACTTAGAACAGTGTGCGTCATTCTAAAATTGATGTCATTTATATTTTTACGTCACATTTTGCAAGTTGTATCAGTTTTTGAAAATCGCTGACTCGCACCCTGCGGTTTCAAACTTCGAGTTGTATCAGTTTTTGAAAATCGCTGACTCGCACCCTGCGGTTTCAAACTTCGACGCCATTGTTGCTATGGTATTTGACCGAGTAATGGAGGTAAGCAACTCTAATTTTCACGAAGTGCTCTCCCCTATTTTTTTCGGAAAATCGTCAATTAGCACTGTGTCATTTTTCAATCAAATCCCATACATTATACACATAAGCACATCAGCAGTACAAAATATTGGATGAACATTAAATGAAACCTCTAAAAAATTAAAAAAGCATATGATCAACAAAGAGGCTGTGGCAAGCAAGGGCCAGTCAAAGGACAAACTTCATTTGCAAAAGTCTTATCCTCTCACGCACGCACGCACACGCACGCACACACACACACACACACACACACCAGAATTCGTCATGTCCAAAAACAATTTTTAAGAAAAACATTTTATGGACGGACTTGACACAACTTAACAAAATAACGATAAGGCCGTGTACACACATAAGCGGATATCCCATGTGGAAACCTGTGCGCAATCCATAAATAAGTGAAACAAAGAAGGTAAAAGATTTGCGCACATGTCCAAATTTCCCCTATATATGCGTAAACTTTTATCCTTCTTTCTTCCATTTATTTAGGGTTTTCCGTACGGAACTTGCGCGTCTAATGTGAACCCGGCCTAAGACATTAAGAGCTTATCTGCCAGACAAAAGTCTGCCCTCACAAAACCCACCTAATTGTTTTTCTCAGCTGCCCCAGAAACTGAACCTTGATATAGCCTGCATAGTAAGTAGTACAGGCTATTTATAGTAAAGTAAGTGCTGTACGATAAATAATTTAGTACTAGCGCAACGCCTAGTACTGGCAATGTACCGTACTGGTAACGCCTAGTAACGGTAAAGCCAAGTACTGGTAACGCTGAGTACAGGAAATTTGAAGCGATTCGGTTAAGAAACGGCGGAGTTATAAGGCCCCGTTTCACGTTGGCGCTGCTGTGAGAGTGACGCGCTCTCCCGATTGTCTTCCAATTTGCTGCTAGGCTTTGCCCGGGCCATAGCAAGGCTGACAGGAAATTTGAGGCGATTGGGTTAAGAAATGGCGGAGTTATTCGTGAAAAGGTAAAGCAGCGGATAGCGCACGCGTTTCTGATCCGGTTTGGCACACCGATAGTCACCGTACCCAGTCATGTACCTGCCAAATTCGAAGGCAATCGGCCCAGAAACGCCGGAGATACGGGCGCCGAAAGGCCGGTGGATGCGCGTTTCGCGCATTTGCGAAACCGCGCAAATGACACGGCCGCCTCGGTTGCCGTTGCCATCGCCCCGTGAGGGCTCACAGCAAATTTGAAGCGATTCGGTCGAAAAACGGCGGAGTTATAAGGCCCGTTTCGTGTTTCAGACACACACACACACACACAGACACACACACACACACAGACACACACACACGGGACACTTGCCAAATTACTATATGATGGAACATCATCGCACAGTTGAATCTTTTCTGGAAGACTATTATATGTATACTACTCTGTCGCTTCCGTCCATGACTGCCAGATAGCAGAGGGGGCAGATACTATTCTGGCGGGCTGGGCAAGAATTTGTTTATAGTGGAGATGCCTTGCCCAGGGTATATCCCCACTCTCTTGGCCAAAGGGATTTGAGGACACAGCATTGAGGAAGGTCCCCAAAGGCCAGCCCATCCCTTTGGCTGCAGCACCAGAGCCGGTGGGTGGCAAGGCCCCCTCGTTTTGAGAGTCAGTCTTCCACAAGAGACTAAACTGCACCATGATTTTCCATAACTGTAGAAAACCATCTATTGTACAGCTCCCATGTTACTGTTGGCCCATACTACAGGCTAATGTCAACCAATGATAAAAGCCTGGTTGGTCTTCACCACTGCCCGCTGTCCACAAATCCTTTTTTGGTCAAGAGGGTGGGCATGCACCCTGGGCAATGCATCTCCACTAATAATTTATTAAAAACTTCTTCTTTTCTGCGCTCCCAGGCCATATGGCCATAATGGGTAAGGTATGTATATGTCCGGTTTTCAGTTTTCACTGGTCTCCCCGCTGCGTATAGCGGACACATTCTGATTTCAGAGGAGCTCAAAAAAAAAAAAATTAAAGGCAGGAGAATGGGCCAAGTCAGAAAGATAGTAGATGATAGTTAGCAAAGGAAAAGGCAGAGTCAAAGAGAGTGCTAGATTAGAGAAAGTTACAAGCACAACTTCAAGAAGGTGAGGGAACTATTTTTACAAAAGCCCCCCATGCATCCCCACGGGGAGAGACTCGTGGAGGGGGCGGGGTCGTCCAGCTCCCCGTATGGAAGCACGAGACATCCACCCACTGCCCCCATATTAATTAAAAACATTAATAATATATCCCTGTCATCCAGAATAGCAGCTGCCTCCTCTGCTATCTGGCAGCCATTGTCGGAAACGACGGGCATACATATACACATACCAGAACCTATCTTCCCCTTGATCATTCTTGGGTATGAGAAACCGTCATTTAATTATTACGCATCGACTCCTATAAAGTATATCCTATTCTTCTTTCTTGTTGCCGTGTCGTCTTCTTTTTATACGAGTATGACGATTAAAAAATCATCACTGAGTGTACAACAAACCTTGGCATTACTGTGTTTACAAAATGCTGCAGAAAAAGCATCGTCTGACAATGCCTTTACGGCTGCCTTCAGACAACGTGTCCTTTAGAGCTACCTGCCATTAGGACATTAATCAAACCTTGGAGTGGCACAGCTCAGAATAAAAAATAATCCTAACCGTGAAAGTTCGTTTAACGTCCTCCGGTCTAGGACATTAATAATACATATAAAGATGATGGGACGGTCCTGGAGGTACTGCAATACCAGGAAAGTCCCGAATTGTTAATCAATAAAGATGTACCCAAAAGGTGACATTACTGTCTAATAATCCTAACGACTAACCCTAACCCATTCACCCACCCCCACCCCAAATCAATTGAAATTAATTAATTCGTTTATAACAAACATGAATGAGTTCCATTTACTCCTATACTGCCTGCTTGTTCTCTCAAAGGATTCAAAACTACCACCTTCATAGACAAAATCTGAAACAGGTACCTGGGAGTTACCATCCAACACGATCTTAGATGTGACTCCCACATTTCCAACACTACCAGCAAAGCCAGCAAAACATTAGGCTTCCTACGACGCAAACTAAAGGCGGGCTCTGTCAAGATCAAAGAGAAAGCGTACAAGTCATTCGTGAGACCCATCCTTGAATACGCCTCACCAGTATGGGATCCTTACACCTCAATTAAGGACATTGGCAAGGTGGAGAAGGTCCAGCGTTGTGCTGCCCACTGGGTGGTCAATAGGCATCGCCAGTCATCCAGTGTGGAAGAGATGTTCACACAGCTGAACTGGACCCCCCTTGCTGACAAGAGACGCACCTACAGACTGGCGACCTTCTACAAACAAATAGGTCTCCATCAACGTCCCGTACCAACCATCTCTCAACCCACTGACAAGATGTGCCAGACATGCAGTCCCATCAGTCCACATATCTCCTCCCCTCCAGCAAAACCAGCTACAGACAGCAATCTTTATTCCCCAGGATCATCCATCCATGAATGGAACGCCCTTCCACCAGATCGAGGCAGTAACATCAGCCTCGGTGGAAGGCTTCAAATCCCGGATCTGAGCACTGCCTCCCAAAGAGTATTGTTTTTGTTTCATCCGTCCGTGCATGCGTCCGTCAGTCTGTGCATCCATCTTGAAAACCATTCATTCTATTTCAATCACTTTTAGTGTACAAGTTTTAGAGGACATTATCAGTATTCTATCGACTGATTGCTTTAGTTTTATTTTAAGGTCAAGGTCATTATGATCAAGGAGTTCGCGAACTTTGGCACAAAACGTTTTATGAGGAAAGGGCTATATACTATAGGGGAAGACGGGGTAAAAAGCGCTTTTTACCCCGTCTTCCCCTAATCATGTATTTGTCAGTCAGTGCATTCATGCGCGCGTGCGCACCCACGTGCGAATCATGTTGTTCGTCCCCCCAAGGCTGTATCTCAGTCAAGAACTGCTGCATGGGATCGCTTTAAATTTAGTGTGTTTTTGTGGTGGGATGGGTTCCTAGGTTATAGGGGAAGACGGGGTAAAAAGCGCATGGGTGGGTAAGAAGCCCACCCCAATTATCTTATGAAATAAAAAATATTTCAGTCAAATTTGCCCATGAGACGAATGCTAGACATTAACGCTCGTCTCATGGGCAAAATGAGACTGAAATTTGCTTCATTTCATGAGATAATTGGGGTGGGCTTCTTACCCGCCCATGCGCTTTTTACCCCGTCTTCCCCTATACAAGGCGTTTTGAGCCTAAACTGTGATGTCCAGGCTTAGTGGTGGATCACCCTGGGCAGTCCTGGTTTTTTGTGGTGGGACTAGGTTCCTGGGTTAAATCCAGGTGATCCAGGGTGATCCTGAGAGTGATCCAGGGTCTTCCTGAGGGTGCTCCTGAGGGTGGTCCAGGGTGTACCTGAGGGTGATCCAAGTGATCTACCACTAAGGACCACCCTGGATTACCCTCAGGAACAATTAACCTGGATCGGCCTGAGGGTGATCCTGAGGATGATCCAGGGTGTACCTGAGGGTGATCCAAGTGATCCACCACTAAGGATCACCCGGCTCACCCCCAGGAACAACCCGGAGCGGCTCGTGGACTAAATGTTTGACACGGCTCAATCACCATACTTTTTGGGGGGCAAAATATGTTTAAAGGGAGGTAGCTCCTATATTTCTCACTATAGAAACCTGCGAGCATTATGTGCCCTTGGAAAAGCAAGATAATCGCCGCCATTTTTGAACAACACTACGTGGATGGAAAGGGTAAGTTACATAAACTATGATAAAGTGATTGCAAACTGATACTCCCATTTGAATATTTTGCATCACTGCTAAACAAAAATAATTGATAGTTGCTTTTAAAAGCTATTCTGTGGCAGCAAACTTCTAGTTTTACATGAAACCTGCTTTTTCCCCCCTTGCGACTTATAATGATTAAATTATTATCATATTGATATTCATAATCATGCTCTTCTTCTTTTTCGCCTTAGGCAGACAACTTCATCACGCTGAAGATTCTGCTGCACTTTAGGGGGTAGTACGAAACAGAAAAAATAAGTTCAGCAAAGATAGGGTAGATAGTGAGATAGGATGAAATATTATTGGGAAAAGATAGAGCCAAGATAGTCAGGAATTAATTTAATTTTTTTTTTAGCATAGCATAAATGGCACTATAGGCTATTTTGTTTAGCCTTTTGCCCTCTAAATATGTTTTTGATTTTTAAATCTATATATTAACTGAATACATTTTGTTTTGGAAAAACTTTATGATATTTTGAATGAATTTAATTTTAATGACTTTGCATTAACTGCTTCATCGGGAAGGTTATTCCATGCATTTATTACTCTGTTAGTAAAAAAGTTGTGTGCTAGTCTGGTAATCAGTGGTATTAGTATCTTTTTTGTACAGCTTAAAGTTATGGCCACGGGTTCTACCACCCTCACAAAGAGTTAGTAGGCTGTTAGTAGTGGAATAATCGTATAAATGGTGACATATTTTATAAACTTCAATCATATCACCCCTGAGCCTTCTATGCTCTAGGCTAGGTATCCGCAGATAAATAAGTCTTTCCTCATAGGTCATATCATTTGTACCAACAATCTTTTTTGGAGACCTCCTCTGAACTCCCTCTAGCATATATCAATGTGTTTTCTCAAATGTGGATACCATACAGGATTTCCATACTCTAACATAGGTCTCACCAAAGCCTTAAATAAAGGAATCATTATAACTTTTGATTTGTTAGTAATAGTGCTAACAAGCAGACCGGACATCCTGTTGGCTTTTAATGCAATATTATTTATGTGAGGTTCGAAAGTCAAGCCCGGGTCCACAAACACCCCAAGATCTTTCTCAACATCTGTAGGTTCCAGCACCCGTTTATCTTCATTATTTTTCATATAATATGTATGCTTGGGATTATTTTTACCGAGGTGCATAACCTTACACTTTTGACTATTAAATTTTATGAGCCAAGTATTTTGCCTTTTGCAAGGTGACTAACCCATGTAACTAAGTTATCAATGCACATTTGAACTCTTTTTCTTGATTCATCATTGTTTTCTACATTATTGTATGCCTTAGTCAGTTAGTGTCATCAGCATATTACAGTCTACATAAGTTGGTAAATCATTTATAAAGTACAGGAATAAAGTGGGACCCAGGACACTACCCTGTGGGACCCCACTAGTGACATCTACCTTTTTAGAACTAAATCCATTTATAGTTACATATTGTGTGCGCTCGCTCAAGAAATCCCTGATCCACCCCAACAGTCTTCCGCCCACGCCATAACCCGCTAGCTTCAAAATAAGTCTGGAATGTGAAACAGCATCGAATGCCTTCTGAAAATCTAGGTAAACGGCGTCCACTGGCCTACCTTCCTCCAGGGAGCCTATCCAGTCTCCCAAGGTGACTAACAGCTGTGTGACACAAGATCGTCCCCGGGTAAAACCAAATTGGTCTTTAGATAAAATATCATTCTCAATTAAATGATCACACAGTGCGTCACTGATAAAACCTTCAAAAAGTTTACAAACGATGGAGGTAAGGCTCACTGGGTGGTAGTTCCCAGGACTACTCTTATCGCCCTTTTTAAATATTGGTGTAACTTGAGCTACTTTCCAGCTAGTAGGTAATTTGCCTACTAGTACAGATTTATTAAATAAAAATGTTAGAGGCCACGCCAACTGGCTAGACAACTCCCTGAGGACTCTAGGATGTATTTCGTCAGGTCCAGGTGATTTATCTATTTTTAAGGACTGTAGTGCTTTCAGCATTTGCTCCTGACTAATTGTGACTGAGTTAATTACTGAATTATAACTTGCTTTAAAATTTGGCAAACTATTTGCTGGGTCTGTTATAAAAACACTACCAGTGTTATGATACTCCGTTTGCTATATCATGTAAAAGGATAATAATTTTGTGAAATAAATTTATAACTTTAAGGAAATCAATTTTATAATGGAGGGGGGGGGACGTGTGAGGGAAAGACAAGATAAAAGTCATACACAACCGTTAAATGCCCCGGTTTTGCCGGAGACACCCGGGCCCGCATGACGCATGCAGGGGGGGTGTCATGCACGACCGTTAAGTCCTCCCGGATCAGCCAGGGAAACTGGCCCCACATGATGCATGCAGAGGAATAGGGGGCATGTGTGACAGTAAGGCCACACATGTTGCATGCAGAGAAGGACCACCACAGACCTTTCGCAATATCTAGGCAGGACCAATCCGGCTACCATAGCGGCCTCCGGGGTCAAACCCCGACCGGCACAGCTCCAGCCCTTCATTTACCACTACTTTGATCTCTGGCCCCTAGTTCCCTAATTTAGTTTGATGTGAGGATGGGGCAAGGGGGGGGGAGGGGGTGACTGAGACAGGGTGGGCTGGTGGAGGTGTTTATGGAGGGCTGTTTTGAATGCATCCAGTGACTGATTGGAGGCAACTTGCTCGGGCAGACTGTTCCACTGAGGGATAGTGCGGGGAAAGAAGGTGGATTTTCTGTACTGAGTTCTATGGCTGGGGATGTCATATGATGCTGAGTTGGATTGACAGAGACTTTTCTTCTGCAGAGAGTTTGTAGGAAGGTGCTTAGAGTTGATAGTGAGAAGGCCTGTATGAAATTTGTAAAAAGTAGTGAGGCAGGCTTCAGTTTGTCGAGTCTGCAGGAGAGGCCATTTTATGTTCTTGATGAGGTCTGCTGATCTTGTAGACTGATGGTAGTCTCGGGCCACCCATCTTGCAGCTCGGCTTTGAACTTTTTCAATGGCGTCAATGCTGCCCTTGCTGTGGGGGTCCCAGACTGGACTGGCGTACTCTAGGAGGGGGCGTATCATTGCTTTGTAAGCCTGTGCCTTGACTTTCTTGTTAGTTCAGTAGTTGCTAGCGTCTCAGGTGAGGTCAGGTCAGGTAGATTAAGACGACTAGGCCTCGCGGCCTCTCAAGCGTCTTTTTCTTTTCTTTTCTTTTCTTTTTGAGTTGGCACAGCTGTGACGGTTTTGACTCACCAATATGGGATCTCAGCTATGATTGATCAGCTGAAGTGGCCATCCCTTCAACATCGCCGAGAAACAGCAAGACTTGCAATGCTGTTCAAATTGCAGAAAGGTTTTGTGTCAATGAAAAGGCTTAAAGAGAAACTCACTCCGGCACCTGAACGCCAGCCCACACCAAACAGCTGGCCCTCATCTTCTGCAAGACAAAGTGCCGGCAGGCCAGCTTACCGCGAACCATCAAACTCCCATGGAATGACTTCTGCCATCAGGCTGTTGAGGCAGAGACTCTGGACACCTTTGTATCTAGGGCAACTGTCTCTCAACCATACTACGCTTCAAAAACTACTAACATTCACTCTGACATGTTCCTAACCCTATTCCTTACCAATATATACGAAATAAGAAAATGCATTTATTGACAAAAAATTTGACTAGGATTATAGTAGGAAGAGTTACTATCCCTGAGCATCGTCTGAGTGTTGCAAGAATGCTGTTCCTCTAGCCACTGTGTTATGTAGAGCGGCTGTAGCTCAAAGGGTTGAGTTGCTGGCTCGTAATCCGTCAGGTTTGCGAGTGCAGATTCGAATCCAGCTGAGGTCGCAGTGGTGTGTCCTTGGGAAAGGCACTTTACTCCTATTTTCCTCACTCCACCCAGGTGTAAAATGGGTACCTGACGTCAGTTGGGGGAAAAGTCCTTCGGATGAGACTTAAAACTGAAGTCCTGTATGCGAACGCATGCACAAAGATCTTGCACACACGTTAAAGCCCATTCCACTAATTGGTAGGAGTAGGCCATGTTGTGCTGGTGGAATGGATGACACGAACTCACATAGCATGTATCCTGTGCGCCAATTGCAGTCTAAATGAAGACTGGGTGTGGGGCAGGATAAACATCCCCAATAGAAAAAAGAAGACTTATTAGACTATTATTATTAGTGGAAACCCCCTCGTTTAAGGTATCAGAGTCTTCACAAAGTTGAAGTGGGATACTTTATGAAAGAAGAAGAAGAAGACTACTTCATCGGGTAAGGATTAGGGTTAGAATCAGTTTAGGTTTATTGTAATGCCACGGAATGTTTGAAAAATTGAAATTATCAACAAGGAAAATTTAATGTAAGCTCTCTAAATTCAGCGTCACCATTTAGTGTTGCCATACCACTAAAATGATACCAGCAACGCACATATTCCTATAAAAATGGCGACCAGAATTTGCATTTATAAGCCTAAATGGTAACGCTTTGAATTTGAGCGGCTGTTTATTTTCTTAAATTATAGGCTAATTATTAATCTTTGATTGTGATGGAAATAGGGGCCTATTCCTAAACTGATTCTAACCCTATCCCTTCTGATGAAGTACAGAAATTGGGGCGAAAAAAGCCTACTGAATTTCTGGGTGTCTGCTAAAAGTAAAACTAGTAAAAGCTGCCTCAGACTATTTGACCAAGTTGTTTGTGACCTTTCCACTGCTTTCCTTTCTTTTGACAGCTCCCAGTAAATAGAAATCATAAATGCAAAATTTGGTCGATTGAAATTCTTTCAACCAGTCGGAAGAAATTGGCGACTGCACCATTTACTTCCAAGTCACTCAGGCATTGTGGGAAAACAGCCAATGCTTGCTGATAGTGTGAGGACGGCACATGGCCACAACTAGTTGATGGAGTTCACAACTGAATTTTCTTTCAACTACGGTAATAAGGTTAGATAATGTGAGATGGCTTTAATTTAAAGAGATAACCGTTTTTGTTTTTGGGTTTTTTCAGATTATGAAAGATCCCGAGTTGCAGTTAATCTGAGTGCTTACAGACTTTGTGGAGAAAAAGTGACTGAATCAGAAGTGGAAGAGTCCTTCAGCAATGGCGGAAGGCTTGGCATCACCTTCTGTCAGTTCCAGTTCAGGTTTCTCCTCCCCAGCCCCCTCTGAAATCCTGGAAGGTATGAATTCTCTCTGTGTGTGTTTGTGTGTGTATTTGTGCATGGTAATATTGGTATGCATGTACATATGTGCATGTTAAATTCTGTTAATTAAGTCAGAATCAGAGCATGAAATTTGTGTATTAACCCTTTTGCCACCAGCCTTTTGTCAGCAAAAAAATACCATTAAACTAACATATAATAATAACAGGGAAGAGAAAAAAAATGTATCTGCAATATTGTGAATTCCTCTGTGACATGTATAACATCAGGCCTATCCTTACCTCCCAAAATTAAGAAAATAGGGTCTTTGGATAACAGGCCCTGATTTCATGCCTTTTAGTGACATGGGTGTTAAACCATTGTGGTGCAAAAATGCGACATTGGCAGTGAAAGGGTTAAATTACAATTAGCATTGTGTATTGAACTAGCATTGTTTTTGCATCATTCTCGTACAGGGGTGGTGGCCTATGTGGAAGTAAAGACTACTAATGACAACCGTAGTGCTGCCATACAGTGGATGTTGCAGAGGATTAAATTGTGTATTAAATTACAATTAGCATTGTGTTTTGCATCATTCTCGTACAGGAGTGGTGGACTATGTGGAGGTGAGGACCGCTAATGACAACCGTAGTGCTGCCATACAATGGATGCTGCAGAGGATTAAATTGTGTTTTGCATCATTCTACAGGGGTGGTGGCCTATGTGGAAGTGAGAACCGCTAATGACAACCGCAGTGCTGCCATACAGTGGATGCTGCAGAAGATTAAATTGTGTTTTTCATCATTCTCGTACAGGGGTGGTGGCCTATGTGGAAGTGAGGACCGCTAATGACAACCGCAGTGCTGCCATACAGTGGATGCTGCAGAAGATTAAATTGTGTTTTTCATCATTCTCGTACAGGGGTGGTGGCCTATGTGGAAGTGAGGACTGCTAATGACAACCGCAGTGCTGCCATACAGTGGATGCTGCAGAGGATGGGGGCGAGGGTGGAGGAGAAATTCACCGACGGAGTGACGCACGTCATCTTCAAGGAGGGCAAGAAACGCACGCGAGACAAAGCCTTGAAGCTGGGGGTGCATCTTGTGTCGGTGCTGTGGGTGGACAGGTACAGTATTGTCTGCCTTTTGTAATGCAGTTAGGGGTGCATCTTGTGTCGGTGCTGTGGGTGGACAGGTACAGTATTGTCTACCTTTTGTAATGCAGTTAGGGGTGCATCTTGTGTCTTTGCTGTGGGTGGACAGGTACAGTATTGTCTGCCTTTTGTAATGCAGTTAGGGGTGCATCTTGTGTCGGTGCTGTGGGTGGACAGGTACAGTATTGTCATTGCCTTTTGTGATGAAGTTGGGGGTGCATCTTGTGTCGGTGCTGTGGGTG
The DNA here is from genome assembly GCA_017654935.2 of Phymorhynchus buccinoides. NCBI lineage: Eukaryota > Metazoa > Mollusca > Gastropoda > Neogastropoda > Raphitomidae > Phymorhynchus > Phymorhynchus buccinoides. Next base: position 77,534,445 of record CM065681.1, read on the forward strand.
GACAGGTACAGTATTGTCTGCCTTTTGTGATGAAGTTGGGGGTGCATCTTGTGTCGGTGCTGTGGGTGGACAGGTACAGTATTGTCTGCCTTTTGTAATGCAGTTAGGGGTGCATCTTGTGTCGGTGCTGTGGGTGGACAGGTACAGTATTGTCTGCCTTTTGTGATGAAGTTGGGGGTGCATCTTGTGTCGGTGCTGTGGGTGGACAGGTACAGTATTGTCTGCCTTTTGTGATGAAGTTGGGGCTGCATCTTGTTTCGGTGCTGTGGGTGGACAGGTACAGTATTGTCTGCCTTTTGTGATGCAGTTGGGGGTGCATCTTGTGTCGGTGCTGTGGGTGGACAGGTACAGTATTGTCTGCCTTTTGTGATGAAGTTGGGGCTGCATCTTGTGTCGGTGCTGTGGGTGGGCCGAAAGAGGTGAGTTTTAAGAGCGGTTTTGAAAATTTTGAAAGATTTAGCAGGTACAGTATTGTCATTGCCTTTTGTGATGAAGCTGGGGGTGCATCTTGTGTCGGTGCTGTGGGTGGACAGGTACAGTATTGTCTGCCTTTTGTGATGAAGTTGGGGCTGCATCTTGTTTCGGTGCTGTGGGTGGACAGGTACAGTATTGTCATTGCCTTTTGTGATGAAGTTGGGGGTGCATCTTGTGTCGGTGCTGTGGGTGGACAGGTACAGTATTGTCTGCCTTTTGTGATGAAGTTGGGGCTGCATCTTGTTTCGGTGCTGTGGGTGGACAGGTACAGTATTGTCATTGCCTTTTGTGATGAAGCTGGGGGTGCATCTTGTGTCGGTGCTGTGGGTGGACAGGTACAGTATTGTCTGCCTTTTGTGATGAAGTTGGGGCTGCATCTTGTGTCGGTGCTGTGGGTGGACAGGTACAGTATTGTCATTGCCTTTTGTGATGAAGTTGGGGGTGCATCTTGTGTCGGTGCTGTGGGTGGACAGGTACAGTATTGTCTGCCTTTTGTGATGAAGTTGGAGGTGCATCTTGTGTCTGTGCTGTGGGTGGACAGGTACAGTATTGTCTACCTTTTGTAATGCAGTTAGGGGTGCATCTTGTGTCTGTGCTGTGGGTGGACAGGTACAGTATTGTCATTGCCTTTTGTGATGAAGTTGGGGGTGCATCTTGTGTCGGTGCTGTGGGTGGACAGGTACAGTATTGTCTGCCTTTTGTGATGAAGTTGGGGCTGCATCTTGTTTCGGTGCTGTGGGTGGACAGGTACAGTATTGTCTGCCTTTTGTAATGCAGTTAGGGGTGCATCTTGTGTCGGTGCTGTGGGTGGACAGGTACAGTATTGTCATTGCCTTTTGTAATGCTTTTTTTTTTCATTTTGCAGGAAAAGTATTATGCCAGTCTCACTCTGTCATTTCCTTACTGTTACCATGCTTTACAGACTATAACGCAATACCTGTTTTTCTCAGACTGACCTTTTGCGCCTTATAATGTGGCTGAAAATAATGTAAAAAAACCTATAATAACAAAATAGGAAATTTGTGTAAAATTTTGGAGGATGCACCTTATTATAAGGTTTGCCTTATTGTCCGAAAAATATTCTATTTGCTGTCAGCTGTTGAGCTTTTAGTTACTCCACTCAGTGTTTGCTGTTTTAGCCCTTTCACCACCAATGTCGCATTTTTGCACCACAATGGTTTAACACATGTCACTAAAAAGCATCAAATCAGGGCCTGTTATCTGAAGACCCTGTTGTCTTAATTTTGGAAGATAAGGTTAGGCCTAATGTTATGCATGTCACAGAGGAATTCACAATATTGCAGATTTTTTTTCTCTACCCGGGTAAAGGGTTAACCTACTGGTTCCTGGTGTGTGCAGCTGTAAGGAGAAGCAGCAGAGGGTTCCAGAACAGGAGTTTTCAGCCAACACCTCTCGCTGTGGCACCCCCCCACCAGGCATCAGATGGAAGGTGTGTTACCCTCATACCACCCCACCTCGCTTTCTGAGAGAGAAAAGATGGCAGCTCCATGCTGAAGACAGCAACAACACAGGAGTGATCCAACTTTGTGGGGAAACGAAGAATCAAAGAAAGGGAACATCAAGAGGCCGCGAGGCCTAGCTCCTTCAAGCCTGACCTGACCTGACCTGACCCAATGAAGATTTTAAGACATATCGATGGCTTGGAGTCAACACAGACTATCTTTAGATAGTCCATTGACGTATTATTGAACATAATGTGAAAACTAATAACTTGTTTAAAAAATAGACTGCAGAAATATAAAAAGCATAATCCCCATTTTATATTAGTTGCAATCTTGTTTAATACAAGTTCTCAGTTTTTGCAATAACATCACTAATAAGTCAATGGCCTATCAAAAGATAGTCCGTTTTGACTCTAAGCCATCGATTATTATGTTGTCATTTTATTTGTTTGTCGTACAAAAGGGTTTATGGCCAGAAATGTTGGTCCAATGTTTCCACTTTTTCCCTCAAATTTGGCTTATTTCCCTTTGTAATCTTTTGTTTGTTTATGTTTAATGATTATCACCATCATGTGAGTTCAGATAGGTGAGCACTTCAAACCTTTCATATCTAATTTGATGGCAAAATTCTACAGTGAAACCCGTTTAGTACAAATTCCAGGGGAGAGGGCCAATTTACTCGTTGTAAGCATTGCTCGTTCAAACCATTTTATCGATTTTGGCAACCCTGACGAACCTATCAATCGGTCCTCACATCTACTGTGATGTGCGTGTTGGTAAAGTGTGAAAAAGACAGAAAAACGGAAACAACACACTTACCCAACAAAGCATGGTTGTAAGCCCAGTATCCTGTATCCATAGGGTTTTTTAATGCACGATTACATACACTTTAAAACAGTTTATTAACACACGATAACATCAAAAACATAAAATCCACACACGCGCTTTAAGAGAAAGTTAAAATTTTCCCGGAAGTCACAAGATCAGTGCGCAAAGAGTGAGTCCAGTGTCGTCTGCTTGCGCTGCAGACACCCAAGTTGTTATATCGGCCAATCAGAATGCCGCTTACATATCGAGGGGTCAGTCAAGATGGCGATGTTGTTGTCAGTGTGTTCTCGTTCTAGCCAGGTAGTTGTGCAAGAAAGCTTGACTTTGGGATGGCGGTGTGGTTGTAAGTGCGTTCTCGTTCTAACCGCGTAGTTTTTGCATAATTTGCTTGACTTTGGGAGTCAATAAATTGTACGTTATATGCAAGTTGCTTGTTGTAGCGAGCTCGTTGTATGCAGAATTATTTAACAAGGAAAAAGAAGGCTTGTGGTCGGGAATTTTGAAACCACTCGTTAAACACGGGCTCTCGTTTAAACCGTACTCGTACTAAATGGGTTTCCCTGTATATCATAGAGTACGACTATATGAGTACATCATCAGTTTTGTTTTCTTTTTATATTGCATCATTCCCCCGAAGACGGAGTGTGGCTGCCCATGTGGTGAGATAATTTAAAAAACGGTCACACACGTAATGTTCTCATCCGTAGCTGATGCACTTGTACCATAGTGTTCAAGTGCTTCCGCTGTTGGGATGATCCCTGGAGTCTTTTAGCCAGGGTAAGCCAACAACGTATTAGATCATATTGTGGTGTATTAAGTTGATTTGTTGTTGTAAATTTTTACTTATTGATTTCATTATTTGTTGTTAATGTTGCTTCAGAAATACAAGTCGATGCAGCCGCGGGACTTTGAGGACGAGGTGGCTCGCAGTGCGGAGCGGTGTCAGAAACGACAGCGACGGCGAGACAACACCAACCTTCGGCAGCTACTGCAGGGCACTGAATCCAACACGCCCTTCCACTCCCCATCGCATGTGTTGGTTGTCGATACACAGCCCAGAACACCGGTATGTTTTACGATAAGTTGTAGTATTGTTAGACAGCTACTGCAGGGCACTGAATCCAACACGCCCTTCCACTCCCCAGCGCATGTGTTGGTTGTCGATACACAGCCCAGAACACCAGTATGTTGTACGATAAGTTGTAGTATTGTTAGACAGCTACTGCAGGGCACTGAATCCAACACGCCCTTCCACTCCCCAGCGCATGTGTTGGTTGTCGATACCCAGCCCAGAACACCAGTATGTTGTACGATAAGTTGTAGTATTGTTAGACAGCTACTGCAGGGCACAGAATCCAACACGCCCTTCCACTCCCCAGCGCATGTGTTGGTTGTCGATACCCAGCCCAGAACACCAGTATGTTTTACGATAAGTTGTAGTATTGTTAAATATTTTGACAGCTACTGCAGGGCACTGAATCCAACACGCCCTTCCACTCCCCAGCGCATGTGTTGGTTGTCGATACACAGCCCAGAACACCAGTATGTTTTACGATAAGTTGTATTGTTAAATGTTTTGACAGCTACTGCAGGGCACTGAATCCAACACGCCCTTCCACTCCCCAGCGCATGTGTTGGTTGTCGATACCCAGCCCAGAACACCAGTATGTTTTACGATAAGTTGTAGTATTGTTAAATATTTTGACAGCTACTGCAGGGCACTGAATCCAACACGCCCTTCCACTCTCCTGCGCATGTGTTGGTTGTCGATACCCAGCCCAGAACACCAGTATGTTTTACGATAAGTTGTAGTACTGCAGGGCATAGTTAAATATTTTGACAGCTACTGCAGGGCACTGAATCCAACACGCCCTTCCACTCTCCTGCGCATGTGTTGGTTGTCGATACCCAGCCCAGAACACCAGTATGTTTTACGATAAGTTCACAATTTATTATATGATTTTCTGTGCTTACAGCGCTTAGAATTCTTCAGTTTATTGTGTACCATATTTTTCTAACTATAAGGCGATACTTTTCCAGACTAAGACCCTGCGCCTTATAATATGACTGATAATATAGTAAGAAAATACAATAACAAAATCTGAATGTTGTGTCAAATTTGGGGTGTGCATTATAATAAGGTGCACCTTATAGTCCGAAACATATGGTACGTAGTTTATTGTATTGCAGTTCATGTTCGTCATGTTTATGAAAATGAACCCACCTTGCCTTTCAGTGCCTCTGTCCATGTGTTGTGTGTCAACACTCAGCCTAGAGCTGGTCAGTTTTCATGATTAAAATATCAATGATTTTTGTTTCAGTTTTGTTCGGCCAACCTCCTGACACCAATGATCATCCCCAACACTCCCCCCAGTATGCAGGCCAGACTGAACCAGCTGATCAGAGACAAGCAAGGTGCAGTACTTTATTTGTTCAATAAAGAAGACAAAGAAAAACACACCAACACTCCCCCCAGTATGCAGGCCAGACTGAACCAGCTGATCAGAGACAAGCAAGGTGCAGTACTTTATTTGTTCAATACAAAAGACAAAGAAAAACACACCAACACTCCCCCCAGTATGCAGGCCAGACTGAACCAGCTGATCAGAGACAAGCAAGGTGCAGTACTTTATTTGTTCAATACAGGACACAAAGAAAAACACACCAACACTCCCCCCAGTATGCAGGCCAGACTGAACCAGCTGATCAGAGACAAGCAAGGTGCAGTACTTTATTTGTTCAATACAGGACACAAAGAAAAACACAAGCTAAGGTGCAATGAAGTGTGTACGGATTAGATGGGAGGAGGGGAACGGGGCATGTAGTAACTGAGTTTGTTTGTTTGTTTGTGTGCGCGCGCGCGTGTGTGTGTACGCACGTATATGTATGTGTGCGTTGATGTGAGTGTGTTTGTGTGTGGGGAGGGAAGGATGCGTTTGTGTATACCAATGTGCATATATGTGTGTGCATGTTTGTATATCTATGAGTGTACATGTGTTTGCGTTGGGGTGAGAGTGGAAATGCGAGTGCCTGTGAGTATGTTCGATATGTATGATGTAATCTTGCATGTGGAGTGAATTTTAGTTTTGTTAAGCGCCATGAGTAGTTCGTCTAGAATGTGCGCTCTATAAATGTCTTTTTTATTATTATTATTATTATTACTGAGCTCAGCAGCTACTACCGCAGCGATAGTTATTTGAGTGGACACATCAGATAAACAGAACCAAGGACAAACAATGAGGCACAGCAGAATTCCCCCACAGTTTAGTAAATTTGCTGATTTCAGTGAAAACTAAAGTGAGAATCAGACTGAAAAGTGCAGTCTTTTGGATTCTGAAATTTCCTACCAACAGCATTTACATTTACTTATTTAGAATTTATTATGTGTAATGTGAATGTGTGTGTGTGCATGGGCACAACTTTTCCTGGTATACAAGGATTTCCTGTTTTTGAATTTTACCATAAAAGGAAATTCCTTTTTTTCAAATTTGTCAAACAAGATCTTTGTGTGTCTAGTGTGTTTTTCAAACATTTTAAAATAAGCATTTGTATAAATTGTGGAAAAAGCAACCTAAAATACCTTCATAAATCATTTTTTTCTTCAGCTGCAGGGGGACATTAACCCTGGACCCCGGCCTTTCAGGGCTTTTCATTTTGTGTAGTTGCACCCATGTGTGTGTTTGTGTGTGCAACGCGTGCATGTACAAGCACAAGTACACATTGTGCAATGGTCGACAGGAATATGTTCAATTGTTTTATGTTAAACCATTGACCCTATCCCAATGACATTTTCTTTCTCTTTCTTTGATCAACGCAGTGCGGAGACAAGGGCCACCAGAGGGGTCCCCCACAGCCAACGTCAGTGACAATCTGAACCAAGAGCCCCTGCAGAGAATCCTGTTCAGTGAGTGCAATGCTTGTTAGTTTGGTGCTTACCTTTGTCAATCTTCTTTTGTCCACTCCATCCGCTGATGGTCCATTCCAGTAGCGTTTGGCCAGACAGGGAGGTTAAGGCCATCATTCAAGTTGCATAAAAAAATAAAATTTGTCACAGCAGGGTTCTATCCATTCTAACCAAACTGACCAACACTCAAAACAATAGCGTAAGCATCACCAGTTTGGAAACCAATGCCCCAGCACATAAAAACGAAAATAGGACTGCAACTCCGCTTACCCGGAAGCAAAGACTGTACAGGGGAAGATAAATATCCGGTCTCTTTTCCCTATATGAGTAGTGAGGACAGAAACACTGGTTGTGTCCCTTTGAAACGTGACACATTTTACACATCTATAGGCCAGTTGAATTCTCCGTTCAAGTTCCAGTCCGAGTTTTTGGATATCCTCCACTGTGAATAGTGTACACGTCCGCACTAACGATAACTCTATCAGCCCGGTTCGCCGAGCTTTTAAGTAATCCATCTTGCCCTTTTAGAATATCTTTGCCGGAAGCCAGTTACTCCCCTTTTAGCTAGGGTCCATTTGACCTGTCAAAGTCACTTTTTCATTTTCCACTGATGTGGCAACATCGCTTTGGAAGCCATCCTTTCAGATTTGTGTATTGGGGTCTACTTGAGTATAGATTAGTGAGCGAAAATATTACAATTATTTTTAGACGGAAGTACTTCATGTGAATCATGACTCACAGACATCGTCATAATCGGATCGCATTGCTATCGGATCGTATGCAGTGTGGCTGGCCCTTAAATCCAAATGGAAATGTCAGTCAATTGATTATGTCAAACATACCAGATTATCTTCCTCGAGTCTTTTATTGTGCGCTGTTTGCATTGATGTGTGTGTATGTTTCAGGAGATAACACCCCATCGTCAGAAGACCTGACAACTCCAACGCCAGCTGACTCCAGAAGAAAAAGCTCCAGGATTTCAAGCAGGATAAGCATATCAGGGAATCAGCGTGAAACAACCACAAACCAACCGTGCAACTCTAGAAACAGCAAAACGGGTGATACTTCACGACTGACACTCGACCGGTCTAAGGCAGAACATCAGAATGATAATGCAACAAGGACTGAGAACACAGGGGCACAAGTGTCAAAGCAAAAAGAACACCACAGAACGAATAGTAACCCAGTAACCGGCATGTCCTCTGAAAACCTTTCCCAGTCGCACACTACACGGCAGAAAAGAAGGGTTGTTCGTCAAAGCTTGCCGTGTAACTTTTCCCAGACAGTTAAAATCTCTTCCTCACAAACACTGTCTCAGAGCATGCAACAAGCCAGCGCTAGTGCACCACAGAATGCTGCAGTCCACCCCGGTTCTTGTACAAGTCAGACCGAGTCTCTCAGAACCAGCTCACAAGAATCGCTGATTAGAAAACGTAAAAAAGACAGCAGCGAAGATGTGGATAAAACCTCCAGCAATTCTAGTAGGCAGACTCCTCAAAACAAGAAACGGAGAAGAAACGCAGTCACCAGCTCTTCAAGTTTGACCACGCAAGAAAAGAACGTTACTTCGCAAATTTCAGACGCAGCTATGTCAAAATCAACTAGAAAAAGGAAACTGCTGAACCCTAGTCAGGAGCTAGGCATTCTCTCCCCTGTTTCGGCAGGCACTGCCACCTTTGTGCAACCTGTCGCGAAGGAAAAGCGAGGCCGGAAGCGCACATCTTGCGACGTAGATGCCATTTTTCCAAGCAGCTCTCTTCCGCCCGCATCAAAACGCGGGCAAGGGTCTTCGTCGCAGATGAAGGAAAATCGTGACGGAAAAAGAATATCGCTTTCTCAAGGCGATACCAGCGAACAGTCATTGCTTTTGAAAGATCGGAAAAAAAGCGCTGCCAATAAAAGGAGGACGGTCAACAAGAAGACAGACGAGATTCAAAGTAAGAGCCGCAACTCTTCCAAGGGAGAGGATAACCAAAGTAACTCGTCCATGTCCACGACTCAGTCTTCTAGCATTCTGGGCTCTTCCATGTCCATGATTTTCGATTCCTCGAGAAATTCGTTCAGCCGCCTGCCAAGAAACAGCATAGCAGAATTCCAGGCGGCCAAACCAGCTCGGCGCCAGCAGCAGGGCAGAAAAGCGGCTCCTTTTGGGAAGGGGAGAGGTGGGGGTGTGAGCAGCCAGGACGGAGGAGGAGGGAAGGAGAGAGAGGGAGGTGCCCGGAGGATGAGTGTTCACCCGTTTCGTTTGACCTGCATGCCTTCTTTGGTTTTGACCAGCCTGCATCGACAGTAAGTTTTTAGGTTCTTGTTCTTTTCTCTTTTTTTTGCACTGGTATTGAATTCAGATCAATCAGTTTCGCTTAGTTGGAGTAGGAAAGAGATTGAAAAAAAACCCACCTAGGATTGGAGATGGGTGGGTATTAGAAATGAGAACTGTCAAATATAGTTTTCGCACAAATCCTGGACACTTTAAATAGTCATGGAAAACTTGAAGTGTTTTTTTTCAGAACTTGACAAGACTTGGAAAACAGCACAGGCTAAAAAAAAAAAAAGTGGAAAAAGTCTTGGATTGTTTTCCAGTAATCATGATTATTTCTCTAAACTGGGTAAGGATGGTTAACAAAAAAACATTTATCAAGACAGTATTTATAACCTGAAATTTTTTGGGAGAGTTGTTTGTACTTTCTACTTTAGTTGGAAATGTGGAAAGCTGCTTTAACAGATTTAGATTTTGAAAAGTTCACAGGCATGTTTTTGTTTTCATGAAGAATTTTTTGTATTGTTGATGTTACATTATGGGTAATCTACTCATCGAATCCCTTCTTTCTAGTTATTGATGCCAGAATCAAAGCACAGTATGTGTGTTCTTCTGCGTTCCATGGCCATAATGGGTAAGGTACATATGTGTCTGTTTTTCACTGGTCTCCCCGCTGCATACAGCCGACACATTCCGATTTCGGAGGAGCTCAAATGAGAACAATTATTTGGAAGATTTTATGTTTTAAATGCAGGAGAATGGGCCAATAAGTAAAAAAAAAAGTAGATGATAGAAAGCAAAGGGAAAAGGCAGAGTCAAAGAGAGTGGCAGATTAGAGGAAGTTACAAGCACAGAATTTCCAGAAAGTGGGGGAACTTTTTTTTACGAAAGACCCCCCGGTATCCTCTCTGTAGCTCATGTTTGTTCATGCGCAGTTTTGTCTGGTATTTCTTCAGAGAGCAGGACTTTGTGATCGGCGCAGTGAAGAAGCTGGGTGTGTTCCGCGTTGAAGACAAGGTGTCCAAGCACACCACCCACGTGGTTTGTGGGGAATCGAGGAGAACGCTGAATGTGCTGACTGCTCTGGCCAGGGGGTGTTGGCTGGTCGGCAAACACTGGGTCAGTCTGTGTGTGTGTGTATCTGTCTGTCTGTCTCTTTGTCTGTATGATGTGGGGAGACCAGACGAACAATGATTGCATGGATGTCTGTGTGTGTGTGTATCTGTCTGTCTGTCTCTTTGTCTGTATGATGTGGGGAGACCAGACGAACAATGATTGTATGGATGCAACCTTGCCTCGGATACCAGACGATGTCTGTTTTTCCAAATTTTGACTTACCCAAACAAACAAAAATGGATTCAAAGTTCAAGGGGAAAAAAGTGTTGAATTCTCACTTTACAAGTTTGGAATAAGCTTCAAATTGAGTATGATTTTGCTTTTGCTTTTTCACAGGCGTCTCGGTGAAATTTGGGTTGCTCCCACCTGGAGAGCGCGTCGCAGCCAGATGAGCACCACCCAATTAATTTTTAAAAAAATTGCATGCGATCTGTCTCTTTGTCTGGTGTGTGGAGACCAGACTAACAATGAATGCACTTGCCAGGGGGTGTTAATATTAGGTATTATTATTATTAGGTATTTTATAGTCACAGAGGCGTCTGTGAAATTCGGGTTGCTCCCTCCTGGAGAGCTCATTGCAGCCAGTTGCGCGCCACACAATTTTTTTTTTATTATTTTGCATGCGATTTTTGTGTGACTGATGAGGAAGGAAAGGGTACATTTTGACCAAATAACAACTTTTTCATTGCCACGTGTTGGCTGGTCGGCATACAGTGGGTCAGTGTGTGTGTGTGTGTCTCACTCTCCATCTGTCTACCTGTCTGTCTATCTACAGTGTGAGGGGAGTTTAGGAGGACTCTGAATGTGCTAAATGCACTTGCCAGGAGATGTTGCCTGGTCTGTAGACAGTGGGCCAGTGTGTGTGTGTGTTTCTCTCTATGTCTGTCTGTCTACGGTGTGAGGAAAGTTCAGATGAACACTGAATGTGCCACTTCAAGATGAGGTTGCCAGAGGATGTTGGTTGTCAACTGCAACGTGTTTGTGTGTCTGTGTCGGACCTCGACCAAACAGTATCAACAAATCAAATTGTTGATTGTGGATACTAAATGGAAGAAGAAGTGTCTTTCCTGAATAAAGCTGTTGGTGTGTGCTTTTGTTTGCGCATGCATGCGTCCGTGTGAGTATTAGAGGAGACATTTTATTTCTAAATTAAATATCTGCTGATATAAGAAGAAATCGAATTTAACTACTTCTTAGACTGACTCTTGAGTCTTGTTATACTTCTTCTTCTTCTGTGTTCCCAGGCCATAAAGCCACAATGGGTACGTATGAGTCCGTTTTCCAGTTTTCACTGGTCTCCTTGCTGCATTCAGCCGACACATTCCAATTTCGGAGGAGCTCAAAAGAGAAAACTATATCTGTATGGAAGATATTTTTGGGGAAAAAGGCAGGAGAATGGGCCAAAAAGTCAGAAAGATAGATGACAAAAAGCAAGGGAAAAGGCAGAATCAAAGAGAGAGACAGATTAAAGGAAGTTACAAGCACAGAACTTCCAGAAGGTGGGGGAACTATTTGTACGGAAGACCCCCGGGGGTGCTTTGTACACTAAATCTGTCCATAAAATTCAAGCCAAAAGCTTGATACTATTGTGGTTTACAGCTGTTGACTGTTTCCCTCTTTCAGGTTGAGCGTTCCCTGGAAGCCAGAGGCTGGGTTGGTGAAGAACAATACGAGATGATCCACGACTTTCCTATGAGCAAGGTGAGAAAGACACAGAGAGAGAGACAGATTAAAAAGAAGACAGACCGAGAAGGAGAACAATACAGACACCACATGTGGTTCGCTATGGCTTAACTCTTTCTATGCTAACCTGCGCTCTCGTCGCAGGGCATGCGCACAACGCCTCGTTACTAAGGTAACGGGATATCGCATGTGAACTTTAAAAACTCATAGTTCATAGGTTAACAGTCATGCGTGCTTCTAAGTGGCTCAGATGGCTACTACTACATTTCATTCATGCCACGACACTGACTGGCTGGTTGTAGGATCTATTTCGGGACCTTAGTATGAAGAAGAATGAATGAAAAATGGTGTTTTATGTCCTCTCGGTCATAGACACATATGGGACATTTGTAAATACAAAGATGGTGGGAACAATACTGGCTGCAATGCCCGGAGGCAGTGCAACACCAGTAAAGTCCCGCGTTTTTGACAATATAGATAGGTGTAGCGGTAACCATGCCTCGGTTAAACCTTATCGGCTATGGTACCGCCACATAAGTAATGAACCTTAGTATGAAAATGAGGGGGGGTAGCCTTATATTTTTGCTCTATGAGTATGCTGTGGCTTGACAAAACATGCATTTATTTTAAAATATCACAAATCAAAACGAAAACAGTGGATGCTTTGAAACTGTTGCAGGTGTTAGTCCTGTATATTGTGTACATATTGCCAAAATTTCACGTTTGTATCTGTTACCATTATTTAGAAAATAATTTTTGGGTAACCTATGCAAATCGGCCAGTATAGAAGATTTGCAAGGGGAAGCAACTGGCCAGCATAGAATGAGTTAAGGCTGTGTCAGACCAATGAGGCTTTATACTGAAAATTATCTTCCCCTGATTCATCACAAGGTGGCGCTTACACGTAGGCCCTAAAGCCCGCACGGCCTAAGCATCCATTGTTGCTAGGTCTACTCTCTCTCTCTCTCTCTCTCTCTCTCTCTCTCTCTCTCTCTCTCTCTCTCTCTCTCTCTCTCTCTCTCTCTCTCTCTCTCCTCTCTCTCTCTATCTCTCTCTCTCTCTCCCTCTCTCTCTCTCTCTGTGTCTCTCTGTGTGTGTCTCTATATCTCTGTCTGTCTCTCTCTCCTCTCTCTCTCTCTCTCTCTCTCCCTCCTCTCTCTCTCTCTCTCTCTCTCTCTCTCTCTCTCTCTCTCTCTCTCTCAAGTGAACAGATGGCCTCACTTGAAAGCGCCACCTACATAAAAATTATCGCCCTTGGGCAACACAAAGAAGCAGTATAAAGCCTCATTGACATAGGCTAGAACAACAGTCTTCTCATACTGACACTGGACAAATCTTTGGGATAGATCTCATTTGTAACTAGCAAAATGCCTGGGTAGTACAAAACCAAACAACAAACAATTGACCCCAAAATTTGATTCCACTGAACCATAGCTCTTCTACAACTAAGCCAAGATCCTCAGATAAGTTTGCTCTCTCGTCCGTGCATCGTAGCGTTTTGGATCTACACCAGTTTCTTCTTCTTCTTCTTCGCTCAGACAGTTTCCTGTCATATGAGCGTTGATGCGTCATGCTGCCATTATGCGCCTAAGAAAAAGTTAGGCCCAGCATGTCTGACTTCGGCTGAAGAAATCTTTCAAAGAATTTATAGGGAAAAAAAGGCAGGAGAATGGACCAGTAAGACAGAAAGATACAGTAAGCAAAGGGAAAAGGCTGAGTCAAAGAGTGACAGATTAGAGGAAGTTACAAGCAAAGACCTTCCAGACGGTGGGGGAACTATTTGTATGAAAAACCCTCCGGTATCCACACAGGGGGACCAGTTTCATTGTTTTCACTTTGCTATTTAAGCTTTATTTATGTGTGTGTTGATTGTTGTGACACAGGAGGCCCGACTAGCACGTGAAGCGGAAGAGCCCGGGTCATACGAGTGTCGTCTGTTCCAGTCTGCCGGCACCATGTTTGTTTCCAATGTCTGTACCCCGCCACGAACAGAGCTTGTCAAACTGCTGCAGCTGTGTGGCGCAAAGGTAAGACCCAAGATAATAGCATTCAACACCATGTTTGTTTACAATGCCTGTACCCCGCCACGAACAGAGCTTGTTAAACTGCTGCAGCTCTGTGGCGCAAAGGTAAGACTCGAGATAATGGTATTCAACACCATGTTTGTTTACAATGTCTTCCTAGAGCCACCTCTTTTGCTTGTGGTCCTTCATGGGCACAAAATGTGTGTGGCCACAGAGAAAGTTGCCTCGTTTTGAAGTTTGCGCTCTACAAAGGCTTTCTTTGTGTGTGTGTGTGTGTCTCTCTCTCTCTCTCTCTCTCTCTCTCTCTCTCTCTCTCTCTCTCTCTCTCTCTCTCTCTCTCTCTCTCTCTCTCTCTCTCTCTCTCTCTCTCTCTCTCTCTCTCCCTCTCTCTCTCTCTCTCTCTCTCTCTCTCTCTCTCTCTCTCTCTCTCTCTCTCTCTCTCTCTCTCTCTCTCTCTCTCTCTCTCTCTCTCCTTTCATTTTAGTTCAGTTATTGAGACACAGTGAAAATGAAGTAATGAACAGGATTGTTTTTGTGCCAGGTGACGGATTCGATTCAGCGAGCTGATTTCTACATCGGAGACCAAGTTCATGACGAGAAGAACAGCATCAAACCACTGTGGGTCTTGGGTGAGTCCTTAAACCATCATCTATTCTTCTGTAAGCCTAACATTGCCAAGAGGGACAAAGAAGCCTTCTTTGCAAGGCACGTTTGACTTATGTGGGGAACTCAGCACCGTGGAACTTAGCGAGATGCACGCATGAGCGTTTCTTCTATATTCCTGTGGAATATTGTGTGACGGGGCCTTAAAGCGGTTTATAAATTGGTAAGAAAAACGTATTTCGTTTTGACTGGGGTCAATATGTATGTGGGAACTTTTTACCGCACACCGGTTCTCATCCATCATGACTTACGTATGTGGTGACTGTCATACTGCATACTGTATAGCTGGACCAAAGTAGGCTGTATGTGGTGACTGTCATACTGCATACTGTATAGCTGGACCAAAGTAGGCTAACTGGTTTGTAGTACGAATGTTAGGGAAGTAGGTCAAACTCGTGCACACACGCACACACACACCTCTGTACCACTCTACGCTCTACAGCCAGGGAGAGAGAGAGAGAGAGAGAGAGATTCACACTTGCCTGAATCACTTTTAGTGGAAGGCCGTTAAACTGAAGAGCACACACACACCTCTGTACCACTCTACGCTCTACAGACAGGGAGAGACAGAGAGAGAGAGAGATTCACACTTGCCTGAATCACTTTTAGTGGAAGGCCGTTAAACTGAAGAGCACACACATACACGCACACGCACACACACACGCACACACACCAAGAACTCAGATTTTGTTTCTATATTTTCTTACTAGATTAGTTGTCATATTATAAGGCGCAGGGGTGTCACTCTGGGGGGGGGAGGGTATCGCCTTATTGTATAGTCCGTAAAATTTGGTATTCTTGGTGTGGATGTCTATGTCTTTTCTGATACACGTACTGTTAGATGTTGTGTTAGTTTTGTTGCGTCATTTAGCTTACCTTTTATGCGGTGCTGTTTTTCAGACTGCATCAGTGAACAGGAGTTGCTTCCTATGGACGATTACGTCATGGCCATCAACCACAAACCCAAAGTCACCAGCAGTCCTGAGTTTTGATCATTATTATCATTACAACATAGATCATAATGATAACTAGAGTGTTGACAGTTAAGACGCTATATCACCAACCGCGCGGCACATTTTCTAATCCAATGAAGGTTTGCCTCTGTACCGCCAGGGCCCTGGGCGGCCCCTGGAACCCTGCCTTTCAGGGTTTTTTGTTTGTTTTGGGGGAGGTGCACCCTTGTAATATACCAGGGCTCCCAGGGACCCCCATTTGGGGATCTATGAAGTACTAAAATTCTAAAGGACCCTCTAAAAGAATGTGTAGGGGGTCCCAGGGATCCACTAGAAAAATTCTTTTTAGCATTTGCAATGCCACTGGGACCATCTACCCCAACTCTAGGACCCTCTATATTGCAAGTGAAGGAGTCCCTGGGACCCCTTGTTTTGTGGGACGATTGGGAGCCCTGTATGCATACATGTACTACCTGAACGCCTTGTGTCTTTTATGTGTCTATGCATACATAGTCAGGAACAAACAGACAGACGTCACTGAAAACATTGCCAGCTTCGCTTAGCGGCTAGTAATAACAATGTCTGTTGGTTGCCTCACTGGACCACATCACCCCCCATGCCGATTTTTTGCCTAGTCACATAATCTACATGCTCTTTCTTGCAGGATGTCCTGAATTGCAGGATTTTTAAATAGCCTAGAGCTTTTGAGAAGCAACGATTTTCTGACACACACACACCTGTACGAGGAGCACTCCACATATTTTGCAATGTGGATAACTGACAGTGTGCATCCTCCTTCTGGCTAGTCAAACTTTTAGAAGAGTCCCTCACTAGAACACATGCACATGAATATATCCTTTCAAACCAAACGTACCAAATACCAAGACCAAATGAATTGTTTACTACACCCTGAATGGAGTATGTTTTGTGAGCTTTGACAGTATTCATCGACTAGGTACATGGAAAAGATTATTATCCATAAATTTGCTTTCATGTGTACTTTTTGAAGAAAAGATGTTTGCATGATTGTTTATGTGAATCTAATGTAATAGGTGTGAATGAAACAACATTGCTGATTTATTCTTTCATGATATGTAATTCTGCTTTTTTTTTCTTTTTGTTGGTACTGGTAGAAATGTTTATTTTATGCTAACTTATTGTTACTAGTAGTTAAAAACTTCAAGTGTACTACTCAGAATCCATACAGATCATAAATGAAAGTTAGCAGTCAGTAATAATATATTTTGGGATGGGGGGGGGGGGGGGGGTTTCCTTGCATGCTAAGCATTTTTTTAATGGGTGAGTAGCCTTTTTTCATGTGCTCATGTGTCGTTTAACAGGGAAAAAACCTGACATGAACTCTTAAAATAGATGAGCACATGGCAAGGTGCTTGGCGATGCATGTACAGTATTTGCCTTTGGTGGAGTGTAGAGTTGGGAAATGTATTCGCCAGGCGTGATAAAAGACTTGAAATGATTGACAATGTCATTCAACTGTTCCATGTACTGCTGTTTTCTGTTTTTAATGAATGCCGAGAAATGAAATGAGAACATTCAAACTTTATTTCATACTTTCCAATGACATTTTTACATGTGATCGCTAGTGAGTGTTGAGTAGTTTGTTTTAAACTGAAACTGGGAATATTTTTGACAAGAGTGAATGGTGTTTTTAATGAATGCCAAGAAATGAAATGAGAACATTCAAACTTTATTTCATACTTTCCAATGACATTTTTACATGTGATCGCTAGTGAGTGTTGTTTTAAACTGAAACTGGGAATATTTTTGACAAGAGTGAATGGTGTAATTCAAGGAGGAACAAGAGTTTGTGAGATTGAATAAAACGGTTACAAGACTTTTTTTTGTATTTTAAAAAGGAATAGTTGTTTCTGCTTAGTATTTTACAATTTAGTGAACATAAAATAGAAAACAAAATTTGTTCTGAGCAGTCTTTTTTTCCCTTTAAAAAAACCCCCGTTTCTGGCCTTTATTACGTAGATGTCTTTTCTTTTCTTTTTTAGCCAAAGTTGTGTGTTTACCTAGATGAATTTGTGTGAGTTGTGAAGGGTCGTGAATGCGCAAGAGAGTGCGTGTTAAGAATTTGAGGGATGTTTGTGCGTGTATGTGCAATCTTGCACATATGTGACCCAGCATCACAAGAGGGACATTTAATGTCAAACTGACCATTCTGAGAACATTATACATTTCAAAACTTCAGACAATTCTCTTTGTAATGATACAAGAACCATTCTTGTATCTTTTTTTCCGTTCCAGAGTTATGAGCATTTAAAGTTAGTAGAGTGAGTGTCAGCCATTTTGAGAAAACGGTATAAAGTCTACCTAGCTGAAGAAAATGCAGTGACCTGCTCAGTTTAAAGCACTTATAAGACCATTTAGAGACAATATTTATTACATATTGTCTTTTATAAAGATACAAAATAAGATGTTAGAGAACACAAAAATACCCATAATTCAAAATGGACAATTTTTTGACTTTGCAAGCCTGTTGTGAGGAACTAGCCCAGCGACTTAATGTCCCTTTCGTGGTACTGGGTCACAGATATGAGTGCGTACATGTGATTTTTTAATGTAAAAAATGTTACAGATTGTAAATATTTTTGTGCTTTCCAAAAAAAAAGCATTACATAATTACTCACTTTTATTATTATTGTATTAGTATTAACACTTGTTCGAGTACCTTGCATACACCTTTGGTATTTTAAGCATATGACATAATCACAATTTTAGAGCAACTGCTTTGAAAGAGTGAGCTGCAAAGCAAGTGCCCCCATTTCTTGCTTAGGCTCAGGAAAAGAATAGCAATGCAAAATTAAATGAAAACATTGGGGGGGGGGGGGGGGGGGGGATTTAGGTCTCAACGGTCTGATATGGCTGAATTCATTCCTGACAGTGGTGTCTACCTGAAGTTCAGGTTTTTCCTATCTATTGTGACAATAAAGTTTGTACAATTTGATGTTTACGCTGAAGTGCAATGTAGTGAACAACAGTCTAGTACATTACATTACGATATTGCATAATGCTGCTTGCAGTCTTTCTGCTTTTTAAATAAATTAATGTTGTACACTGGAACCTCCTTTATAAGACTTCCCATTATAACACCCCCTCCCACATAAGACCTACTTCTCTGAGACATTGCTCTTCTTTGTAAGTATTAAAATTACCTCCCTTATAAGACCTGATTTTGGACGATTTTTGAAGGTCTTATAAGGGAGGTTCCACTGTGTAACTATCACGAATGTGTGCTGTATTGTTGGACAAGTTTTGAAAAATCCCTAAGCCTCTATAGGTGATCTTCTACGTTCCCAGGCCATATGGCCATAATGGGTTGGGTACGTATGTGTCCGGTTTTCAGTTTTTACTGGTCTCCCCGCTGCGCACAGCCGACACATTCCGATTTCGGAGAAGATAGGTGATCTAAAAGCCGCCTCACATTATTCGACCCGTTAGTTGTGAACTCCATCAACTAGTTGTGGCCATGTGCCATCCTCACAATATCAGTAAGCATGGGCTGTTTTCACACAACTGTCTCAGTGAGTTGAACAGAAACGGTACAGTCGGCAATCCCTTTTCACCAGTTGAAGGAATTTGGCCAAATCGGCCAAATTTTGCATTTGTGATTTGTACTCACACTGTCAAAAGAAAGGAAAAACTGGGGGAAAGTTCACAGCCAGTTTCATTCGACTGAATCGAATAGTCTGAGTTGGCTTTAACCCTTTCAATGCTAGCCATTCCTCAGCCAAAATTTACCATGAACCCTTTCAATGCTAGCCATTCCTCAGCCAAAATTTACCATTAAGCTTACCTGGGTAGAGAAAAGATTTCGTCTGGAATACTGGGGATTCCTATGTGACATGCCTACAAAAGGGCCTGTCCTTACCTCCCAAAATTAAGAACATAAGGTCACTGGATAACAGACCCTCATGTGATGCCTTTCAGTGACATGGGTGTTAAATCATTGTGGTGCCAAGAGGCGACAGTGGCGATGAAAGGGTTTTAATGGTATTTGGTATATTCTAGTCACAGAGACTTATCTCTGTGAAGTTCGGGCTGCTCTCCCCCGGAGAGCGCATCGCCACAAGTGCAGCGCCTACCCAATTATTTTTTTAATTGGGGGGGGGGGGGGGGCACAGGGTGGTGAGGAGTGGGTGTGGGCACACTTAGAAAACCTAGCTATCAATTTGGCCATAGCAGGCAGCGGGATTTCTCCCTGCTCTTACCGACTTTCAACTGCCGTGGGATGTTTATGTGCGTAAAGCGCACAGGTCTGACTAGCTTTAAGTCCCCATCCGAAGGACATTGTGATAGATTGAAATATGTGCACTGTGGCCACGATGTTAGTAGAAACACGCATGTGATCTTAGCGATTATTGTAAATATGATAATTGGTTTACATCTAGTGTATGCTTCATTGTCCTAGGTACGCTTATCACAAAAAGTTAGGGATCACTGTATTAACTGCTTTTAACTGTGCGTTTTTTTCATCATTGCTGGTCTTTCATGCGACAGTTGTGATAGTCACTACAACCTTTAGATAGCAGAGGAGGCTTCTGCTGTACTGGAAAGCTGGGCTGGATTATATAGACAGGTTACCGTATTTTACGGACTATAAGGCGATACTTTTTCCCCAGACTGAGACCCCTGCGCCTTATAATGTGACTGATAATATAGTAAGAAAATAGAGTAACAAAATCTGAATTTTTTGTAAAATTTGGGGGGTTGCGCCTTATAATCAGGTGTGCCTTGTAGTCCGTAAAATACGGTAAAAAGGATTTGCCACCATACGTTGTTGATAATTATTGTTAGATGGGGAACAGGCCAGGGGTACCATAACTTAAAAGATTGAAAAACAAAAGCAAGGAAAGGAATGTAATCTTGTTTTACAAACATTTGATATTTTTGTTAAAGGAAATCTGAATAAACAGCTAATAGACACCAGGATTCAGGGTGAGTGTGTGCGTGTTGTCGAGAGGACGTAAAATCCAGATTTCATTCAGTGTGTGCGTGTTTCTCGTCTCTCTCTCTCTCTCTCTCTCTCTCTCTCTCTCTCTCTCTCTCTCTCTCTCTCTCTCTCTCTCTCTCTCTCTCTCTCTCTCTGTGCATTGTTTAACCTCTTTCCAGAGGTCCCCCCCCTCCCCCTTTCTCTTTTTTCTCTCTCTGGATCATGTACGTTGTAGGAGCCTGTGAACGGATTAGGAGAGTGCACTGAGAGTTAAAATTGATGCCTTAATGGTAATGACACAAAGGATTTGAAAATTCTGTCTTGATTTTAATTATATTTACTTCATTGACTTTAAAAAATGTTGTCTTGATGGTAATGACACAAGGAAATTAAAATTTCTGCCTTGATGGTATTGACACAGAAAGAGTTAAAGTTGCTGTCGTTCTTGCTCTGTGTTTCTGTCTTTCAGAGGTTTTTTTTACCCTCCATTTTCCTCCCTTCAATGCCTCATCTCTTTTATTCGTCAAATTGACAAATGTACTGAACTTCTACTTTTTTTTATCTTGTCGCATATGACAATCATACTTATACAATAATATGAAAATTTTAATTCTTATGCTGACAGAAATTTTAAAAACAAATTCACATCACATGCCTGTATCTTGATGAAATCATGGCTAGATGTAACCACACATCGGGGAAGGCAGGAATCCTGAATTTGGCTTTGTTATTTTTCAATTGTGAAATCCTGAAATTGCAATACTTTATTGGGGAATAATTACACTGGAATGCAAAAAAAAGCTGGGTTACTGTTTTAAAAAAAAAAAATTAATCTGCATCTGAATGCTGTGATTTTATTTGTAAAAGTAATTTTTTAAAAACACTTCAACTTTGGGAGCTTGGCCCCCTGAGCCACGATAGTGACTCCACCCTCAGACCCTGTCAAAGTGGCTCGCCAGAACCACCCATGCCTTCCTGCTTTTCATTTTGTACAGGTTTTACCCTTGTGGAATCCATGTTTAAATCACCTGAGGTATATAGTCTTCCACCCCCACCCAAAAAAACAAGAAGACATGCATCATGATGCGTAACAATGTCTGCCTATATCCAGCAACTGATTCTCTGTGTGTGTGCATGTGCATGCGTGTGTGTGAACAAAAATTCCACGTCACAGTGCCTAAAGTACTGAAGCAATCTTAACGGAACTTTGTCTAATGGTTTCCCTGATGCATGCATGTTCTGATGACGATGCCCATTTTATCATTTCACCAAATGGATAGCCATGTAAACACATTCCCAACAATTACTGTTAGATTTTTAAGAAACAATGAATGTTGTCAAAGAAACGAAACTGATCATAGTGAAAATTTGCAGGTTTGTTTCAGATAGCTCAGGTTTGTAACCCTTGACGTCAGTTCACCTAATCGGTAAGCCATGTATCAATTTTATTTGCAATCGCTACAGAACAAAGTATTGAACTTTAAAATTTTTATTAAACTGGTCCCCCGTGGGGATACCGGGGGGGTCTTTTGCACAAATAGTTCCCCCACCTTCTGGAAGTTCTGTGATTGTAACTTCCTCTAATTCTGTCATTCTTTTTGGCTCTGCCTTTTCCCTTTCCTTGCTGTCATTTGCTTTCTTTCTATCTCACCGGTCCATTCTCCTGCCTTTTTTCTATAAATTCTTACAAAGATTTCTTCAGCCGAAGTCGGACATGCTGGACCTAACTATTTCTTAGTTAGGCGCATAACGGAAGCATGACGCATCTACGCTCATATGACAGGAAACTGAGCGAACGAAGAAGAATTAAAGCTGGTAGAATGTTTCCATGTGTCCCGACAATGATGCCTGTAATATGTTTTTTTATTTTTTAACTGGCAATCGTTTAAACTTTTTCAGTGTGTTCATTTTAATATTTTTTTGGCATTGAACTGGGAGTACGTTTACCTGCTTTGCCATCTTGTTCAGACCTGTCACCTCTCCTAGTGCTAACCTATTCTTCGTCTTCTTCTGCGTTCCCAAGCCATGTGGCCATAATGGGTAAGGTACGTATGTGTCCGTTTTCAGTTTTAACTGGTCTCCCCACTGCGTACATGTAACCTATTCATTTCAACCCTTTGACATCATAGGTGCCAACTATTCCTTCTTTCCAGGAATGTGTCCTATTTTCAGCCAAAATTCCAGGTTTTTTCCCCTGATTTTACAAAAAAAAGTCGTATTTCTGAAATTTGAAACAAAAAAAACATCTACATGGAATTTTAATCCGCATTGTAGGTTTCGATCCATGCTCGCTATGTTTGTTGTTTCTCCTGTCAAATACTGTTTTCTTGTCATTATATTAAGACCTTGCTTCTCTAAATTGTTGTTGTACCCTGTATTTTTTTAAGACTCCATGGATCATCCCAAAAGCTGAAGCACTTGAACACTATGGTACAAATGCACCAGCTAGGGATGAGAACATTACGCGTGTGATCATTTTTATTACCCCGCCACGTGCGCAGCCGCACTCGACTTCAGAGGATTTTGGACTGACGATGTTATGCTAGGAGCTTGCCATGGCTAAAGACAATCCCCGCATAGCTATGCAGAACATAACATTTTGATGTAGCCTTGGTGTTCTAGCTTATTAAGTCAATTGGTTTGACACAGCCTTATGCTAATGCGTGCTTCTCTAAATTAAAACAAGCAAAACTTCTTAGGAGGAGGGCAAGCAAACCCACTGACACACACACCCCCTTTTTCTCTTCTTCTTTTTTATTTCAAAGGGTTGGCAGATATGTTTTGTGACCACTGAGCATCAAGAAATCTTCAATCTCGGGGAAGTATCCTTGATTGATATGTAGAGCTACATTACGAGCGACGCACTGGCTGATGTAATTTCTTATTTTGCCCCCATCTCTCTTTCCTTCCCTCTCTCTCTCTCTTTCTCTGAGTCAAATTCATTTTCTGTGCCCTCGGGCGGATTATAAGTAATAAAACTATAATAATGATTAATAATGGGAAAGAAGTTGTCAACTTGAATGGCCACGTGCACACAGAAAGAGAGTGAGGCAGAGATAGAGAGGGAAGGGTTGGATAAATGTTGTATTTGATTTGGATAAATGTATTGTTTAATGAAGATTATTTAAACTAAACGAATCATATGTGCGTGTATGCTTGCCACAGTTGTTCGTGTGCGCGCGCACGTGTGTGTGTGTGTGTGCCAGTGTGAGCGACCGCGTGTGTTTGTATGAGTGTTAGTGTGTTGGCATAGGCCTATACCGTGACTAAGCACATCTGTAAGTGCTGGTGCGTGTGTGTTAGTCTTTGTGCGTGCATGCGGCGCACGCTTGAGCGTGCCTGTGTAAGTGTGTTCGTGCGTGCATATGTGCGTGTGCATGCGCGTACCTTTGTGTGCGTACGCGCGTGCGCATGTGTGTGGAAAGAAATCTGAAAGACAGACAGATTGAGAGACAGAGTAAATGAGATAGGGGATGGGGACGATAAAGACAGACAGACTGAAAAGGGGAAAAGGTCTCACACACACACACACACACACACACACACACACACACACACACACACAGGGGGGGGGGGGGGGGGGTGTAGGCAGACGGACAGACAGAATGAAAAGAAAAGAACAAAAACGCTAAAAAATGAGGAAGAGAAACAAACCCTTGCATTTCATTCATACACACTTTAATTCCTGTTTGTTTTGTAATACAAAGTGTTAAAAGTGACTTTCCACCCATTTCAATTCAATTCTTTCAATGCCTTTTACACACCCATTCTAACTCGCCCGCTGCTTTCTCTCTCTCTCTCATTCACTATTTAACACTCATGCTACACATCCCATACATTTATTCAATTTTTTAAAGCAAATATCAGAGAGACATTAAAGTAACTGCCGATATTTTGATGTACAATTTTGGTATGAACGAGTATTATTCAGACTGGCTTTTGTTTGAACTTTGAGTGAAACTTTGACGTGCAGATCAGCAACAACTCAAAACTTAATCATTAAATACAAACAGTGAACTTTAAAGTAACGGACTGTAACAGCAAAGAAGTAAATCTTAAGAATGGATTTTCAATTGTACTGCAAAGAATGAGGGTGTTTTTAGTTTTCTTTTTTAACAGAATTGCAAAATAACGCATACCCTGAGATGCTTTGTCGAATGTCCTAGAACTTTGCCAAAATGTCCTGGAACTTTGCCAACATGTCCTGGAACTTTGCCAACATGTCCTGGAACTTTGCCAACATGTTCTAGCAACCTAAAAGCATGTTGTAGACCAGTTTAGAAGCACTTCCTGTGGACGATGGAGGGCCCAGACTCGTCGTACTCCTGCTTGGAGATCCACATCTGCTGGAAGGTGGACAGGGAGGCCAGGATGGAGCCGCCGATCCACACAGAGTACTTCCTCTCCGGAGGGGCGATGACCTTGATCTTCATGGTCTGGGGAGCCAGGGCGGTGATCTCCTTCTGCATCCTGTCGGCGATGCCGGGGTACATGGTGGTGCCTCCGGACAGCACCGTGTTGGCGTAGAGGTCCTTACGGATGTCCACGTCGCACTTCATGATGGAGTTGTAGGTGGTCTCGTGGATCCCGCTCGACTCCATGCCCAAGAACGAAGGCTGGAACAGGGCCTCCGGGCAGCGGAACCTCTCGTTGCCGATGGTGATGACCTGCCCGTCAGGAAGCTCGTAGCTCTTTTCCAGGGATGATGATGAAGAAGCGGTCTGCATTTCCTGTTCGAAGTCGAGGGCGACGTAGCAGAGCTTCTCCTTGATGTCGCGGACGATCTCTCTCTCGGCAGTGGTGGTGAATGAGTAGCCACGCTCGGTCAGGATCTTCATGAGGTAGTCGGTGAGATCCCGGCCGGCCAGATCCAGCCTCATGATGGCGTGGGGCAGGGCGTAGCCTTCGTAGATGGGCACGGTGTGGGACACGCCGTCACCGGAGTCCAGGACGATGCCGGTGGTACGCCCTGAAGCGTAGAGGGACAGCACGGCCTGGATGGCCACGTACATGGCGGGAGAGTTGAAGGTCTCGAACATGATCTGGGTCATCTTCTCGCGGTTGGCCTTGGGGTTGAGGGGAGCCTCCGTCAGGAGAACAGGGTGCTCTTCAGGGGCCACACGCAGCTCGTTGTAGAAGGTGTGGTGCCAGATCTTCTCCATGTCGTCCCAGTTGGTGACGATGCCGTGTTCGATGGGGTACTTGAGGGTCAGGATTCCACGCTTGCTCTGGGCCTCGTCTCCAACGTAGCTGTCCTTCTGGCCCATGCCCACCATCACGCCCTGGGGAAGACACACAGAAAGGCCAGGTGCTGGGTTAGTGTTAAGTGTTCTTGTCAGAGACAAAGGTCTATGTACCGTTTTCGAGTCTTTACTTGTGCACACAACATGCACATGTATGCAAGCAGACAAATTATACACTGAGTAGATGCACATAACACTTAAACGCTCAGAGATAGAGGCAGACAGAAAGACCGACGGACGGACAGAGAGACAGAGACACAAAAAGAATGTGTGTGTGTGTGCGCGCATAAAAGGGAAAGAGAGATACAGATAGAGAGAGAGATTGTCGTAAGTGTGTGTGTGTGTGTGCATGTACGCAGGTGTATACATGCATATACAGGCATCTGAGAGAAAGAGAAATGTTTGTGTATTAACGTCTGCGTAGGCATGTAGTTTTTCTCTGTGTGTGTGTGTGTGCGTGCGCGCGCATGCGTGTGTACATGCGTTTGTGTGTGTGCACGTACGCACTTGCATGCTTTTTATATTTGTATGTTTGTGTTAGTGTGTGTGTGTGCGCGCGCGCACATACTCGAGCAGGTGCGTGCTTTTTATGTTAGTGTGTGTGTGTATGTGAAAGAGAGAGAGCGTGCGCGCGTGTGTGTGTAAACGTGCGCGCACGTGTGTATGTTTCAGACAGGAGAGGTATAGTTGTTGTTTTAAGGTTAGAGAGCAAGCTTATGAGTTACTGAAAAATGGCACTTGACAATTTTAGAACAGAAAGGTCGGGGTTTAGTAAAACAGTAGACGTATTATTTTAAACTTTACTCTGAAAATTGAAGAAAAATAAAACATAAATAAAAAGACGTGCTGAGTACCTTTTCTTATTCATTATTACTTTTATAAATATGGTTTTCTCGTAATGAAAGGGGAAACACTCCTGTCGCAGACACGCCCCTTTTCTTCCTTCAGATCGAAGGAAAAATCGAATTGTAGGCAACAAAATAAAATTAAAGCTGAATCTGTTTCAGCAAAATAGGCCTACAAACGAGGGTAGATCTTTATTCCCTTCACTTTGATGATAATATGATAAGCAGGCGGCAATGAAGACACAAAACGACAAGAACGAAAATAAAACTAAGA
>CM065681.1:77574131-77607856 GCA_017654935.2 Phymorhynchus buccinoides
TGACAGCTGGTCAGAGGTACCAGTAGACAGACACACTGCTTATGGCCAGCTCGACAACCCTTTGATATGCGCACAGTACCCCCACCATCATCCATGGACCTATACAATTATTGGCGACATGATATATGTTGGGAGCTAGTGACAACTGATATGAGCATCCTAATATTGTGGATGCAGTGACAAACTATTAGCGTCTAATATTGGGATGGCAGTGACAAACTAAGTGAGCGTCTACTTTATTGGGAGCAGTGACAAACTTATGTAGCTGTTCTTCATATTGTGGATGCTAGTGACTAAACTAGTGAGCGTTCTAATCATGTGGGATGCTTATTGTGACAAACTATTAGCTGTCTAATATTGAGGATATGGCAGGACAATAGGTTTCAATTAGCGTCTAATATTTGGGATGTACAGATGACAGATAGATATTTAGCGTGTCTAATATTGGATGCTATGGTGATCAAACTTATTAGCGTCTAATATTGGGGAGTAGTGTGTACAAACGATGTATGACGTCTAATATTGTGGGATGTATGTGAAACAAACTCTTCACGTGTAATATTGGGCTGTATGTGACAAACTGTGT
This sequence comes from Phymorhynchus buccinoides, assembly GCA_017654935.2. Lineage (NCBI taxonomy): Eukaryota > Metazoa > Mollusca > Gastropoda > Neogastropoda > Raphitomidae > Phymorhynchus > Phymorhynchus buccinoides. The sequence goes on from CM065681.1 coordinate 77,574,718, forward strand.
AGGGCGCTAATATTGGGATGTATGTGTACATACGTTTTTAGCGGCTATATTGGGATGTAGTGACAAACTTTTAGGGTCTAAATCTGGGTATTGTGAGTGACAAACTTTTAGCGTCTTAAGTTGGATGTGTTAGTGACCTCATTAACTTTTTTTAGCTTCTAATGAGTGTGGTGGATTGTTCTAGTGACAAACTTTTAGCGTCTAATATTGGATGTAGTGACAAACTTGTTAGTGTTAATATTGGGATGTAGTGGGTACAAATTCTTGTAGCAGTGCTCAGACATACACATCATAACATTTATGAATATGCTTTGTGACATGCACCGTCTATTATTGCTAAATTATTGGGATGTAGGAAATACTTCCCCATGTGGGGATACCGTCTAGGTGCGTCTTTTGCAAAATAGTTCCCCCACCTTCTGGAAGTTCTGTGCTTGTAACTTCCTCTAATCTGCACAACTATTTGACTCTGCTCTTGTCCCTTTGCTTTCCATCATCTATCTGTGTCCGACTTATTGGCCCATTCTCACTTGCCTTTTTTTTATAAACAATCTTCCAAATAATTGTTTTCCTTTGAGCCCTCCACGAATTCGGAATGTGTGGTCGTGCTGTACGCAGTCAGGGAGACCAGTGACATACTGAAAAACCATAGACACATACGTACCTTACCCACTGATGTGGGCTTCATATTGGGCCTGGGAATGCAGTAATTGAAAATTAAGTGACAAATCTTTGAGCGTCTTACAATCACACTATAACCCTGATGAAGACTGGCTTTATGCACACACACTACTAGGCGTGTGTAGTGTTGTGGGTGTGTGTGGTATGTATGTGAGTGTGGTGTTGTGTGGTGACCCACCCACAGGTTTCTCTGAGCTGTACGATGCCTTTCTGGTGATAACTGTCATTGCTCATGTGGGTGAATCCAACAGCTTCTGCTGTACTCCTGTGGTCGCATGTATAAACTGCAGCATCTCCTTGGCCTGGTTATGCTCGAGTCAAAGTTCATATGCAAGCAACACAGAGACACAATCAATCTGGGATCACATAACTTTGTTCATTTGTGTGTTGCAACGATAACAACCTCGCCTGTGGCCACTATCCATGCACCTTCTCAAGGCACAAAGGACTTGTGTGTTGTTGGCAATGACTTTTAAAACTTGGAATTCCCTTCTCGTGGGGATACCAGGGCTGTCTTCTGCTACAAATATCGTATCATTGTACTATATACCTTAGGAAATGTTACGATGCTTGTATACTTACACACTAATCTGTCATTTCTCTCATCTTTGACCTGCCTTTTCCTACTTTTGCTTATGCTCATCCTACTAATTTCTGCCTTAGTCCATTCCTTTCGCCTTTTTTTCAGTTTCTTCTAAGAAAACCTCTGTTGTCAATATGATTTGTTCTCCATGCTAAAGTACGGAGTCTTAATGCTGGGTCGTATACTATTGTGCTTAGTTAGTGCGTACCCATAACGTGCAGTCTTGGCTGTATCTTAGTGCTCATTGCGACAGAAACAGTGTATCGATGAATGAAAAATGAAGAAGAAAAAATTGGAATATAAATAACGATAACCACACAGTTGACTGCATAAACGTAACAGTGAATGATGGTGCACTTCATATATAGGTCCCGGTTTCTCAATATTTATCTGACTTGAAGCCATTTTTTTATAAGGTGGTTTCTATTTAGTAGTACTCGTTTTCACATAACATTTGATACACGGAGCAAGTCTGCTAAACTAACGTTTTTGAAACAGAAATTATCTAAGCCTCTAAAAACGCGTCAATTGCTACAGCCTGTTTTGGTTATGTTTTTCTGTTCACGTTTCACGATTCTCTCAGCAATAGTGTTCAAATTTGTAACAAGGTATGATTTGGAGCAATGTCGCTGGCTAATGTGAGTGTTTGTTTTTTTTTACGTGTGTGGAGTGTGGGTATGCAGTGCGTGTTTTGCGTGTCTGGATCTTTATGTTGTTAATGGTTAAATTTGATGGTGGTTATGTCTGTACCTTTGCAGTGAAGCGTGATGAACTCTTCTATTCGTGGTCGTAGTGTCTCTGATGAACTTTGAAATGTCAACCTGAAATATCCATTTGGGCACAGGACAGAGTAACTGTAGAGCAATGCACAATTATAATGAAAAACATATAGGTCAATTAAAGGAAAATAAAGTAACAGAACACACATCACAAAACAGCAATTTCATGCTTCCTCTTGGAATAAAGCTCTGATATACAGATGTTACACTATGTGTTGCTGGAGTTCCTCTACATGATTATACAGATCTACCTGTGATGTTGCTGTTTAGCTATCAAGAGCTAATGCTTAGTGGCTGATCAAAGAGAGATTTATTATGTTCTGTTTGATTTTCATTAATGATATAAGGAGGAATTCTTTTATATTTCAAATGTGTCTCGAAAGACAAGCCATTGCCTGAAGTATTTCATACAGCTTTTTCCATTCCTGATTCACAAAGCACCCCTGGAACTATTTAATGCCCGAGGATATGGACGTACTTTTCTAAACATTTTTTTCCTCTTCTCTAATACTGGTATCAATATATAATAAATAACCGTTGATTATTTTTCGGTCATCTGTTTTTCTATCTGATCATTAGTGCAAATAATGGCAATTTCATAAATATAAAATCAAGGGAAAAAATTAAAGTGTTAAAAGTTATTATGTGCTATAGATAGCAAAAAGTGTCTGGTTCCTGTTGTGAACGTATCAGTTGTGATAAAAATGAGGGTATGGTAGGTCGGGGTTTTTTTGCTTTTTTTTTTTAAGGTACGTGCACAAAATGATGGTATACTGTTGGGGGTGAAGTTTTGCATGTATAAATATGGGAACGTCTAGTGCACGCCGTCTATGCACATATTTGCTGTTTATCGGGTAACCAATGCTTGTGTTTTATGAGTGTAACACCTATGCCTCCGATCAATCGATAACGTATGAATTCGATATGAGTACCAAGTATGGGATATGTGAACTCCGAACGTCATCACCAAATTCTTTTATTAAAACAAGTCGACATCCAGTAATTAAGCTAACTCATAAATTTAATTTCTGAAGATGATGATTTGAATAGCAATGTATCAGTTTTGACATTCCAAGCTAAAACACTGTCCATCACCAACATAAACCCTGGTACTGGGACATAAAGATTAATCCGTACTGGCGCTGCTGAAGGCATCATGCCCGAGTCAATGACTGCGCACGCACGTGGAAAGGAGAGTAAAAATTATTTGGTGGGTCACTTAGATAAAATCCGTTGTCAAAAAGATATTAATTGTGTGATGTTCCCTGCTGTATAAATGCAAAAAAACGGAACCAGCGGGGATTCGTACGGTAAAGGAAGAATATAAACGTAGTATATATTGCTTGTGGGACATTTAGTGTGCCAAAAGTGAAAGTTGAAACTATCATTAGACGGGCATTTCAGATGTGCGCAATCATGGCGCTCGGGAGCATAAATGGTAAAAAAAATTTGGTTCAAGATCTGTGTGTGTGCGTCGCCTTGCGAGTTAAATAAAAAAAAACAATCTTCATGGTCAAAAAGAAGTTTATGGGTTGTGCGACCAAATTCTAGTGCGTCGGTTTGGTGAAAAAAGGAAACACAAACCTTTTTTTGTGTGCATAAGGAGATACATACCTCACACAAAATGAATAGTCTGAAGTTTGAACGCCTTGTTGACACGTTCCCTGTAAAATGCTACTTACCTGACCGCCATTACTGCTGTCATAACCTATGTACGTTTGGCTCCCTTTCAAATAATTCGAACTATACAAAAACGTCTGTTTTTTGCGGCATGTTCCGGTTGTTGTGTTTGGACGTGCTTCGTGAAAAACTGGTAGAATTATGACATTTTATGATCTTACAACGATGTACTTATTTTACATCAATGACGGGTATGGTGCATCTGGGACAGTATGCATTCTATGATAATAGTGGATCTTACAAGCATCGTTAAAGTGAGTATTGTGCGTTGTATTGGTCGACTCCTTACCACTTTTCTGAGCCGTGACTCACAGTGAGACTGTACTGAGACGGCAATCGGTTGCCTCAGTGTCTTCTGATCGTATGTTCTTGTTTTACTTGTATATATGGATTGCCCTTACGTTTAGGTTGAATAATTTCGGAGAAAAAAAATATTGCCTTGAGAGGTCAAGATAATATTACGGTAACTTTAAGCCTTACACCTGAATACAAGTGTCTCCTTATCACACGGTATACACTGCAGCGCAGATGACCATCATGTCAAATCTCACGTTTACTATCTCAAGGGCAGGGGTCGCGGTTGCAGTATCATGCCTACACGGGCTTTATGTGTGTGATACGAGTCGCATGGACCACGGTTCGGGGTGCGGAAGGTCAGGGGCAATTGATGTCGTGATACCTTTGAGAGCTGATCATGTCTGGGCGGTCAGTTGCCCATGCTCGTCTCCAGAGGGTGTTCTATCGGTGTCTTTCGGTTCCCCTTCCATGGTCTTGTTACAGTATACTGAAAAGTCAAGTGGCACATGGTCGCCGTTACTAGCATGGTATTACATGTGACATGGGTGTGTGCCGAACCACCATAAAATGAAAATTAATAATGTAATATGGCAGGTGGTCAAGGGACCCTGTGGCCCCGGACACAGTGTGTACATGGGGCAGAGCCCCACGGGACCACAATTCAGGGGTCTGGGCACAAGTTAATGCAGAGCGAGAGATAATGATGAAGATTTATATAAGATAGACAGATGTAAATGATAGACATAGGGAATACAGTTGAGTCTGCTACGCCTTGTTATAAAATATTACATTGCTCTTTGTAAGTACCACTTCCAAGATAGAAACTACAAGTTCGAATAAACGCCCATAATTCTGTTCTGTGTGGTCAATTTTTTTTATGGAAATTAAAACAAGCCTGAAGTGCAGATTCTGGTAAAATTAAAAAATATGAATTATCAGTGTAAAAAATTAAAGAGTAGCACCCCATGTCATGTTAGACAGGACATCATCACTGTTGTAATAGATAAATAATGCACTGGTGCTGCAGTATCAGCCAATACAGTAATTTAATACACATGCCAGAGCTGTATGCATACCTGGTTGACTCTTTCGATAATTATGAGCGGAACAGTCTACACAAATTGGCTTGACCCCCCTCTGTACTGCTGTTTAACATTGATATATCATGTACATATTTTTCTTAAGTCTTGACTGTCTACCACATTTGTTTTCAGTGAATGGTGCTTGGTGGTTTGTCTCAAGGTATAACTTTACGCACTACACATTGTCACATCAAGACTACACATTCAGCTTCTTATCCATACTACACATAGCTTGTTGTTAAGGTGTGTAACCAGGTCTGCATTACATGGATATTGTTTTTGATCTAGAATGTCTGGGATCTATGCCTGTGCCGGGATATTGCTTGCGGGAATATGTTTACCAAGATTGTGAAAATCCCTTGTCTCTGGAAACATTCAAAATCTTATGAATCAGGAACATTTCTGGGGATATCTTCTGCTTAGGTAATATTCTGTGGAGTATCATGTTTGGCCAGGAATGTTCACGCGCAGCACATGGGAATATTGCCATTATGGTTATCATGTGGGGTCATAGTTGTACGTGGAATATTCTGGGGATAGCTTTGGCCTGTAGAGCTCTGTACACGTCCCCTTTGAGTCATCCGTCGTACATGTGTGAATCAGTGTTGCTGAACACCACAGAATAAATCAATGTTAACACTTCATAGTTGCCATGAATTTGTGTGTTTACGCTCTTGGTTATCCATTGCATCCAACCGACAAGTAGGGAAGTAGTGAAATATTTATTTTTGCAAAGTGCACTATGCACTATTTGCTTAGCAGATAAAAAATATTCAGACATAAGCTTTGAAAAGAGACAAACACATGGAGGGATCTTGGCAATGGAATGTCTTTTGCATTCTGGTTTTGTGGGCGTGAAGACTGTGAGTATACTGGGCGAATACATTCGCCTCCATGGTGCTAGATAGTGTCAATGTCCGTTTCATTTTTTTTTTGTCCAAACCATAAAATGTGAATTGTGGAACACATATGTAACGTTAAAGAAAAATATCAAAACGCGCTTCATGTTCATGCCTACATGGTAGTAATTATACACAACATTTCCACTTTGAATAGACATCTACTAGTCTGTGGTTTCATGATGTATTATGATGATGATGATGGGTCTCTTGTATTTGTTAGTCATTTGAGCGTCGTTAAAAAATAATTCATTATACAACTTCTGACAATGATTGTACGACGACAGATGACATGAGATGATGATGTGCGATGAGAACCGATGACCACTAGTCCAATTGTCCTAGACATCCCATGATGGGGTTTGTATAGCATTCGTTTGCGTCGTTACTCGACTGTGTGTGTTGTGTAGAAGAGAACCGTGACGATCTGCCTGACCACTCACGTTACTGGTTCACACCGTACTTCTTGATCACATACTGACGCATTAGGGTCGTGGTGCAGCCCACCCGCCATCAGGATGCGTCTGTGCCACCAGTACATTGCACAACAAACGTTAACCCACCACGTACTGTGGTCATGGCACCCAGATACTTGGCTTATATGTGGTTCTGACGTGATTAGGGGTGTGTGCCAGCCAACCCTCTCATCAGATCGTTTCGGTCAAGGTTCTCACTATAGCACAACATATACGTTAACATCACGACGAATGTTTCATATGCCACCTGTGTAATTCTTGATGTCTGCCGATTAGGATGTGCCAGCCAGCCTCATCAGAGCAGCGTCGACACATCACTAGCGACACGACAAACATTAAACCATGTGTTCACCAGCCGTGACTTCTTTTGATTGTTTCTGACGATTAGGAGTGTGGCAAGCCAGCCCTCCATGCAGAGCGTCACTGTGGACACACATGACATGCATAGCAACATAATGTTATTCCTCTGGAACTGTGGGATGAAAATTTTTCTTTTATATATTTTCATAATGAAACAACGCAGACTACTCAATCTCTCCTGGGCGTTATACCTTTCATCCTGCCAGCCATTTTGTTCAGCAATAAACTATTTCCAGATTATTTAAATCTGTAGAGATGATCACAAAGTATGTCTGTAATATTGGATATCTCATTGTGACATATTTAATGTAGTTAAGGTGACAATTATCTTTACCTGACCGATATAATAACAGGAATAGGGTCTGTGGATAACAGACCCTGCATTTGTGATGCCTTTTAGGGGACATGGGGTTGTTATATCATTTTTTTGTGGTTCGCAATAAAAAAGCGACGTTGGGTGGTTGTGAATAGGGTTAAGGCTATGCCAGACCAATTGCATAGGCTGTGTGAACACATAAGCTGCTACAGTATTCCAAAATGTCTGTTTATGCTATGCCATAGTTATGCGGGTGCATTGTGTTAAGCCATGACAAGCACAAGCATAACTATGTCATCAATCTCCCATCCCTCGCGAAGTCATAGTTGATGCCCATGGTGTGCTGGGTGAATGGAAATAACGGGTCACGCACACGTAATGTTCTCATCCTCTAGTCTTTTAGCCAGGTGTTACGCCAACATACAAACAGAGATTCTCAATCTGAATAAACTGGTCAGGAAATTCTGTTCCATAACACATGTCTAAAACCCCAAAAACACCCATTCCATACGGCATTTGATATCAAAAGTGTTGACCCAGTATGCAATATATATCATCAGACATAGTAGATCTACACACCCGAAGACAGAGTGGGCTTTCAAGAAACGATGGTGTGCTTGTGTACGTGTGTTGGTGTGTGTGTGTGTGTGTTGTAAATTTAAATGGATGATACGTTGGAGTGTGTCGCTGCCATGTGGCGGCGGTAATCAAAAACGGTCACTACACAACATGTTTTGGTCATTCTCGTAGCTGTATTGCACTTTTGTACCATTAGTGATCAAGTGTCTTCTACATTCAAGTGGTGTTGTTGCTGTGTGTTCAAGCCAACATAACAAGTACATAACTATGCGGTCTGACCTCGAGGTGGTTATGTGTCCTCACTCTTATGACAGACACTTATCTTTTTTGGTTGGTGCGTTCCAGAATGCCGGTGTCTGGCTGGATTCTGGTGACAGTTGTGCGTTCTATCAGCGACAAACCAGCTTTGTCTTCCTGCATGTCTGTTCTCGATCTCCGAGCCTTGGGTACACATTCTCCTATCTGCAGCCACGCTGCCGCCAGCAGGCTCTCCTCGTAGATCGTTTCTGCTGGCCGTGCCCGCCTACGTCGCGTGCATCTATACTCCACTCATCTTGTTTAACTTCTCCCCTTTCTGAAGGACAGATGGATTAATTACAATGATGTAATGATGGTGATGTGGTGAATGTGCTGATGTATGATGATGGTGTCATGATAAGATGATAGTATTGCCTCCTGCCACGTCGCAGCCTGCAGCTTCTATGACCATCTTTGTACTGTCTCCCTTCCGTGAAGGACACAATGGATAATTCATAATAATGTATTGTATGGTGATGATGAATGATGGGTGATGAATAATGTATGATGGTGTGGAGGATTTAATGATGGTGATGTTCATATATGATGATTGATGATGAAGTATTGCCTCCCCCACATCACACTGCATCTGTCTCCCACACCCCCACAAATGCTTGTTGAATAGTATGTGGGAGTGACGCGTTTTAACATGCTTGAAATCTTCGCAGGACAAAGATTTTTGTGTGCGTATATACGTATTTATGAGAAAAATCTACTACAATAAGAAGCATTGATTTCCATTCTAAATTTCTATGTCATTTTCCAGATTGTCATCTTACACATGGTGAGTATGTTCTTGCTGCGACCCGGTTCATGATCTTGCTCCTTCTTCCGGTAAGGTTCTAGCATTTCCGCCGTCTCTGTGGTCCGCCTTTGGCCTCCCCCTCGCCTGGAACTCCTTGCGTGTTCATTAGCTGCCCGCCAGCTTGTTGCACCGCCTGCATACGACATTGGACAGCAAACAAAACGTAGTGAGTTAGCACGTCAGAATCTCAGTGTGTTGGAAGGCTGGACGTTGTGGGAAACACAAGCAGGTACACACACATTAATATATGCAGCTATTAATCACTCAGTGTGTGTCAACCCCCAACATGAAATAAAACTGAACGACAGGACCAGGGACACCATTGGCCCAGGCAGGGTGTAGTTGGGCCAGGAGCCCTGTCAGGCAGTGGGGGTGGGTGGTCACTTATATGAGGAGAGTAGTGGATAACGGAGACAGACAGACAGTAGTTAAAATGAATAGACAGAGACTAGTTTTGAGTCTGATTAGGCCTGGTAAACATTGTATCTACATTGCCTTGTAAACTTTCCAAGATAGAAAAATCCAAGTTCACTAACGTCCCAAATACGCTTGTGTCATTTTCTTCTTTTTTTGATTGAATTAAAAAACTTCGAAGTTCAGTTTCTAGTATAAATGAAATAATAATGTAAATCAGTGTAAATACTGACAGAGGAGAACACACAAACAATATGCACGCTGCATATGCAGGGACCTGGCTATCATTCTGAGAACAAAATAATAGGATGCGAGAATCTAGGGGGCTGAGCATACTGGTCCCCTGTGAAATCCTATTGCCACTTCGCAATGTGCGGCACTAGTTTCTCTTTTGCTTTTCGAAATGGTATGCGATGTATCGTTTTTGTCAGTTTGAGATTCCATTTGTAGAGTATAGAGATATGTATTGGATTCATGGTCAATTTTGAGATCCATTTTAGAGTATAAGAAATATGGATCCAATCTACTAAGATTGTTGTGGTTCATGTTAGCCTGAGCTAGGTTATGCTTCGCCGTATGCCCCTCGCATGGTCTCATGCTGTACCCTTAGATGTCCATTATGCTGTGTGTACTTTTAATGCTATGCTCTTGTTGTTGTGAAATGTGAGTGGAATTGTGGTATACGAAAGATAATGATGTTTTAAAAGATAGCTGAGTCTGGGTGATGAGTTGCAAGAGGTTAGGTAGGAGCAATGCTTAAACATATCTGAGTTGCTCCACTCTGAAACGGAGCAAGTTGGTCAGGTTGCATATGCCACATAGCAATGTAAACTACACACATGTATCCACACACTACACGTACACACAGTTCCAAGACAGACTAACTAGGCATACTCAGTATCGCTGTCACACCCTGTAATATGGACAGGTTTTACTCACAGTCGTCTTGTCTTGCTTATTTATATCTGAAAGTATGTCTCCAGCATAACGATCCATACACAATTGTACGGGATTAGTTGGGCAATGATTGTAGGGGAGTCAGCATTACTGTAGGGTTTGGACTGTACGTTGGACCAAAATAAGCCACCACACACCCATATCTCCAGCATTCAATATGTAAGTTAACATAATCAAGCATTCCAATTATTGACCCCACCACCATGACAGTGTAATTTGTTTCGTACAAGGAGGGATTAAACCAAAAAACAAATAATGTTGACTGACTAGAATCTTCTGAGTTTCAGATCCGTCCAACGGTTCGTCAGTTGGTCTAAAACTCGGATTTGTTCTTGAGAGCTCTCGAGGTCTGAACACCAGTGTCAAACATTCATAGAAAGGTATTAGTGGTTTCTTAATCAGATGTTGCAAAGAGAGAAAGACGGAGACAGACATAACAGAGACTAGAGTAGTGAGCAAGGCAGTACTATGCAGAGTTTTTTTTAGATGTTTCATTTTTTTCGATACTCTAAAGTCTTGCAGTGGTATGGTTGTACAGAGCATACAACCTGATGTTCTGTGAAAAATAGCGTTGTGTGTCTCGAAACGACTTTCTATGTGTCTTGTGTCTGAAATCCATGCCAATTTTGCTGAAGTACGAGTAGCCAAGTGCTAGATGAAGTCAAAGGAAAATTCAATCTTCTATCTTTAAGTATGAATGTTACCTCCACAGCTATTGTATTCTTGTTGTTGAGGTTTGTTTATGTCAAGGGTGTATAGTGTGTCGTGCTGGTGTGCAGTGTGCTTGCCCTTCATACAATGTGGTTTTGTCCATATTGATAAGGTTCTGTTTTTTTTTTTTTTTTTCTTTTTTTTCTTTTAGTGTATATGCTGGTACATGCTTGTCTCTCTGAGTATAAAATCTTTATCCTTGTCATAACTAATGTTTTCCAGTGTTTTCAGTACAGTGTTGGTGGTAAGTCCTCACAGCCTTACCTTCGGACAACCATCTTGATATCAATGTTGTTGAGGTCGTCCTTGTCTTGGCTGCATGTTTCTAGTCCTACATTCATCACATAATCTCTTCTTTGGACGTCCTCTCAGCTGCACAAAACACTACCACCAATGTCCACTTTCAGTTCCATAGTAAATATCAAACACATGCAAAGTCAAGTAATCAAGAAAAAAATCACAGAAAAAAACTCACGGGCAATATCAGCGTGTAAACCATTCATCCATTGTAAGTATGCGAAGTCTATCAAACAGCGGAAATGAAGCTTCGTTGACTATGTCCTTGTATTATGCATATGAATTAGCTCCTCTTACAGGAATGAAAGTGAATCATTTGCCAACTCATGGAAAAGTGCCATATAGAGTCAAATGACTAAAGTGTGACGTTATAATCGCCAATCCCCAATCTTGTGTGATATGCAACAAAGTCTTTTCAGTGGAAGCTATGATATGACTATGAAATACTTTGCGTTGTTCTGAGCATGACCCATATTAAACCAATGATTTAGTGTAAAGGCAATTATAATCCCACATAGTTAAAACATTGTGCATTCAGAGTGAGTGTGAGTGGGTCTTGAGTCTTTCGTTGGATTATCTCTCACTTGTGTGGTGGACATGATACTGCTGCACAAATTACTTCCACACTCCCACACATTCCTTGCTTTTGTCATGAAATACTAATGATGGGCTCTTTTTCCTCTTTGAGCTCGGTTATTGTATGGTGACAGGGAACTATGCAACATATATTTACGCTCCGACACACCCCTTGACTCATCAGTATGGCAATGAGGGTCTTGTTTTCTTAAGTTCAGTCTTTGGTGACATCACGGCATGAGGCCTCGTACAGAATTATACGCAAAACATTCCCCACCTTAGCCTGCACTATCTCTTTACTCATTTTATTTCTTAAATCATAAGATGCTGGTGGTTGGTTTGTAAGGTTTTGTACTCGCATGAGCTGTATTGCCAGTTCCGAAATCTCTTGCGGTACGTAAAACCTCATCTTCTATCATCTTTTCTGCGAGGCGAGCGGGTATCCTTTTGCTGAGCTTTTGATTCTGGTGTCGCGACATGAGTTCTACAAAATATTTTTCCCACATCCTTTATACACACGGAAAGTCAATGGGGTATGACTTTGTTGCGTGTGTCATTTCTTGTGTCATGACATGAGCTCCTTCATAACATATGGACAAGCTATGGCCCACCTTTGACTCAGTTTGATTTGTTTACTCGTAAGAATGATGGATGGTTGATGGTTTATCATCTCACAAATTGCTGCTTGCACACCGTTGTCAAAAACCTGCATTCCTCACCATCCGTTTGTATATTCGGGTTGTTTTGGTATTTCGGCTAATGATGGGTTATCCTTTTTGCCTGAGTTACATTTCTGCATCTGCGACATGAGCTTGTGATACATATAGTTCCTAACTGATACCCACCCCAACCGTTACTTATATGGAAACGATGAGTCTCACCTTTTTTGTTGAGGTTCTGTGTTCTTATGACCCCCTAAATGAGCTCTAAGCATCATAACTACAACTATTCACCCACCCAACCCCCTACCTATACATCACAGGGCGATGAGGGTGTCTCCTTTTTTGTTTTGAGGTTTCTGGTCTTGTGTATCCACCCCATCATGAGCTCTATAACATAATCATCAAATTGATTCACTCCCCCTTACCCTCCACCCCTGATCTACTTCACAGAGGCGATGAGGGTCTCCTGTTGTTGAGGTCTGTTTCTTGTGGGCTGCGTTTTCGATATGATGCTGCTTGATTTCCTATGCTCCTTAGCATGTCTTCTCCTTCTCCACGTCAGACAGCTGCTCCTCGCACTGATCTGCCGCGCCAGCGTCCTGGAGTTCTTAGCCCTTGTGTTGCTAGCAGTTTGGGACTTGCGTCACTGATCGTAGTCCCTGCCGCGCCAAACGCACCACCGTGTGAACTGACGAGTATTGGTCCATTGCACAAGTATGGGTTATCAATTCGACGTATCTGTGACTGGCAGGAGGTAGCCCTTGTTGTATCATGTATCCAACAAGGGCATCACAACTTGCTAAAAGGCATGCAATATATGGGCATCAAATTGGGGTTATTGGTCCGATGTCATTCCTCTTGTTTTGGTGCAGTACATGTCAAACATATACACTCTACCGCACCCACTCAAGGGCATTCACTCTTGTCAAAGGTGTCTTTGCATTGTGGCCAAGAAACAAAGCCCATCATTTCAAATGATGTGCATGCAGCTGGTAACAAATTTCACTACTGAAACCTGTCCACACTAGTTAATGTCGCATACACCACAGTGAGTGTATACTGACCACCATCAAAAACTAACAGGATGTTCATTGTTCTGTCTATGTGTATGTTGATTGTATTTTAGTATTATGCATCTAATATCGAGTCATGTTTGCACAACTACAACACAGGCTATGATACTGGCTGTCTGAATAAAATGTCTCCCAGGTTCTAAATGGTTGGTTGTTGTCACCGCGGTGACACTGTGAGTTCCTAAACACAGTGACACAAACACCAACAGTGATATATGCCAACTTCCATGTAAAGTAACAACTTTTTTAACCCTGTCTCAACGCAGCCAGTTTTTTGAGCCATAAATTTTCATTAAACGTACTGGGTAGAGAAAAAATATTTCATCTACATATATTGTGGATATTATGTGTGACATGAGTAAAATAGGCTAGCCTTTATATCCTGCCCAAAATAAAGAAACATAAGGTCATTGGTTAGCACACACCCTCATTTGATGCCTTGGTATGACATGGGTTGTTAAATCATGGGTGCCATAGTTAAAGGTGCGACAGTGGAGATGAAGGTTAATTGTATCGTATACACAGTTTCACAATATGCCATTCCAGACCTTGTGCCATCTACAAAAATCTTTGATATGTAGTCGTGACTTTTGATAGTTATTTTATTTGTTATATAAACTTGTTTTGTCATAGTGTATGTGTCTCACCTGGAAATATGTCGATATGAAGGAGTGGATGTGTTGTGAGCATGGTATATGTGTGTCACTCTGTTGTGTGTGTATGTTTTGCATAAGTATACATGGTGTGCATTATATATGTCATGTGTGGTTTGCTCCAAATTGTGATTCGGAATAAATCATTCGTAGCTGAAATCTGGTGAAATGTTATTAGAATATGATTATGTTGGACATTGTCACCCTGGGAACTTTGGGCTAGTCATCACTGCAAAGAGAGGACGAGTGTGAGTGTTTGTTAGATATAGTGTAGACGGTCACACTGTGTGTGTGTGTTGTTAGTGTGTTTGAATGAGAGAGAATTGTTTTTTGTATTATTTTGTCATTAGATGCCATTGCGTGTGTGTGTTTTATGGATGTGCATGTGTGATTGCACATGCGCTGCTTGACGTACCCGCTGAGTTACATGCACCTATATAACATACTTCTCCTAGAACCGGGAGCCCCATTGCTGGACAGTACCTTGAGCTGACCGACCGTCCATCGGGTACTTCTGCTCGTGCTCTTCTCCGAAACAACCACACACCACATAATACTGATATAGTAAGGTAAACACTAGTTGGTACACAATGTTCTCTAATTTAACCCCCCCAAAAAACACTAAATAAAACCCACAATCAATTTGGTTCCGTTTAACTATGTCCCACTTCCCAGCTCCCCACCCTACCTATCTTCCCAGATAACAGACACACACAAATGCGCATGCCCAAACATATATACATGCTGATAAGCATGTACACACGCACACACTCACACATACATGCACACATGCAGTTTACTCACAGAGAAGTAGCTCTCAGCCTCCAGCTGTTCTTGGATCTCTCTCATCTGAAGCTCGTTCACTGACAACTCACTGCACAATAGCAAAAACATTTAAGATTAGAGTGTGTGTCTGTGAGAGTGTGTGTGTGTGTGTGTGTGTGTGTGTGTGTGTGTGTGTGTGTGTGTGTGTGCATGTGTGTGTGTGAGTGTGCATGTGTGGGTGGGTGTTTGTGTGTGTGCAGGCATGAGTATGTGCATGTTTTTTTAGTTGTACCCATGGTCACATTTGTGCATATGTTCCGTCAATAGTGTCCAAATGTAACTTTCAGACAGCGGCTCGATAAGGCAATTGCTATTCCAATAAACTGGGATGAACTTTGTTTACAAAGCAAAATACTGTGCCCAAGATGAATCCCAGTTAGTTCTAAGTGCTGTTTCCTGACAGAAAAATATTCACCCAATAAACTAAATCAGCAAATGCATAAAACTGTAGTACATAGTCCATTTCTTTTAGATATCTTTGTTATTATCAGAGATCTATGCCTTTAAAAGAGAAAAAAAAGCACAAATATCTGCCTATGATCCAATCATGATCTACAGAGATTGTTGAATCATCAATTTAAATTTGATCATTATATTAAAATCTAATCAGCATTATCTTCCTCGGTTGTTTTTTTATCTGTTGTCTGCCCAAAGCGTGAGTGTAGATTATTCTGTTCCAATACAAAACAAGCAAACAAACACACAAATAGAAGCAACACAAAATGTACTCTCTGATACACAAACTACAAACTCTATGGAACGAAAGCCAAGTTAAACCTTAAGGGGAAACAAATCAAAATAATAATATATTCAAAGAAGAAACCAATACGCACAAATCCAAGAACAACATTAATAAATTAGTTCTAAGAAATCAACATGATGTTATTTAACAAAAAACAAACAAAAATGGCAGTCAAAGGCAACATTGTGTTTCATCAATTCAACTCTAACAGATTGCTTTACCAGGGCTGCTGGTCTGTGAGCACAGAGTTTGATCTAAAACAAGAGGAATGTCCGTGTTAAATGTTCATGTCATCTATTCTTTTTTGCGTATTACTATTAGTGTATTATTGGATTGGGATTTGGTCTGTGCACAGAGTTCGATCAAAGACAAGAGGAATGTCAGCTTTAGATGATCATGTCATCTATTCTTCATAGCATATTAGGATCTCTTACTTTTCTGCAAATGGGATTGGGTTTCAACGAGTGCACAAGCGCTGAACCCAGAACATAAGTTGTATCATTGAGAGTTGGATATTTTGCTATGTTTGTTTCTTTAAAGAATGGAATCAAAACCAGAGTGAACATTTCCACGGCTTAAGGCAATGCGGTTAGGGTGTGTGCAATGGTAAAGAGCAGGCTCACGCGAGCATAAGTGCATGCATTGTTTGTGTGTATATGTGTGCATATGCACACCTGCATGCCCCCCCCCCACCCACCCCAAAAGCATCCAGCCAATTCTTAGGTTAGGTCTGTGAATGCAGAGTACCCCAAACAAAGAAAAGAGCGATTCTTTCATCATACAAAGGACACAAAGACAGCACCAGTACTCACTCTTTCAACTTGCTGATGCCTTCATCCACATTCTTCCTCTCTTGCTTCAGGTCGGAGATTTCCTGCACATAACAAAAAAAGCATGAAAAAACTAACCCAGTCCACACCAATACCTCTACCCTGATCATGTTTTCTACTTGCGCTTGTTTTGTTTTTTCCTTTGTTAGTTTTGTTTTCTGTTAGGCCGTCTGCAATGAAACACATTATAAAAAATATGAACAGATTTGAATAAAATGATATTCCCCTGAAGAAATCAAGCACACACGGCTTTGTTCTTATCCATGGAAATATAAATCAAATATTGTAATGATGATGATAATGAAACTTCATTTGTTTGTTATTTTTTTCCACATTGTTCATCAGATCCATGCGCTTTTTTAAAAACTAGTTGGTGTTGATGATGATGTTGACGATGACGATGATCATGATGATGAAGATGATGGTGATCACCTTACCTATTTGTTTTCCTTCTTTGCCAAATTCAGTTCCAAACGAAAGTGTTCTTGACGTTCATTCACCATCTGTTATGATGAAAATGATGATGATGACGATCATGATGACAATGTCAATGACGATAACGATACACTGATGACGCACACAACAATGAAGATGCTAACGACAGTGGTATCATGGAGTCGGTCGGTTACCTTAGCCAGCTGTTTCTCCTTGTTCTTGGCCTTGTTGAGGTCCATGGAGGTGTTCTTGATGTCCACCTGCATCAGGTTCCGCCGCTGCACCTCCTGCTCCACCTGCAGGCCCAGGCCGCGACTCTGAAAAACATCACCATCATAGCGATAATAAACTGCTACAATGACAACAGGATTCCGCCCAGGGGGATGGGGTGGGGACCTCATGATGATAACAACATGGGTGCTCCTGGTAAATTTCAAAAATCCTGCAAGGCAGGGGTCCAGGGGCCGCCCAGTTAACAACTTGACTTAAACAATCCTAAAAATATAAAGTTCCCGGTAAAGGCATGTAAATATTTATCTGTATTCATTTCTTTTATATTCACTACACATGCGAGAAACCGACAAAAACGTTTATACTTAGGAAATTAGATTGCTTCTCAAATTCTCATAATCTGGCGAAGCTGGCTCCAGACAATAAAAAAAATCCTGCAATTCAGGACATCCTGAAAGCAGGAGCATCCATGCAACAATTATGTTTCTCTTTTCTTTCTTTCTTTCTTTCTGCCTGTCTGTCTTCCTCATTGTTTCTCACTCCCTTCTGTTTTTCTTTTCATCCGTATCTCCCATCCGGCTCCACACTTATTTCTGAATTTCTCCAACCCCCTACCCTCACCCCAAGCCCATTCTTTCCTGCTTTTCTTTTCTTTTGTCTCCCAATTTGTCTATTTCCATCCTTTCTCTTTCTTTCTCTCTTCTCCCCCTCTTTTCTTTCTATCTCCTCTCATCCCCCCCCCCTCTCTCTTTCTCACCCTCCTCCCACTCTCTCACTTTGTCCATCTCGGTGTTGAGCTGGCTGTCCAGTGTGCCCAGTCTCTGCTGTAACAGCTCTCTCTCTGTCTCTTTCTGTTTCTATCTCTTTCTCTGTCTCTCTCCTTCTGTCTGTCTCTCTCTGTCTCACCTTGTCCATCTCGGTGGTCAGCTGACTGTCCAGTGTGCCCACTCTCTGCTGTAGCTGCATCAGGTCCACGGCCATCTCACTGTTCTTCTTCTCCTTCTTCTCTCTCTCTCTCTCTGTCTCACCTTGTCCATCTCGGTGGTCAGCTGACTGTCCAATGTGCCCACTCTCTGCTGTAGCTGCATCAGGTCCACAACCATCTCACTGTTCTTTTTCTTCTCCTTCTTCTTCTCTCTCTTTCTTTCACTCTCTCTGTGTCTCACCTTGTCCATCTCGGTGGTCAGCTGACTGTCCAATGTGCCCACTCTCTGCTGTAGCTGCATCAGGTCCACAACCATCTCACTGTTCTTTTTCTTCTCCTTCTCTCTCTCTCTTTCACTCTCTCTCTCTCTCTGTCTCACCTTGTCTATCTCGGTGGTCAGCTGACTGTCCAGTGTGCCCACTCTCTGCTGTAGCTGCATCAGGTCCACGGCCATCTCACTGTTCTTCTTCTCCGCCTCCAGCAGCCTCCCCTCCACCTTGTGCCGCATGCTCTTCTCTGTTTCCAGCTTGGCCTGAAGGTCTGTTATACAAACAATGGCATTAGACTATTCGCATGTGTATAAATCGTTTTAGTCTCCGTTTCCAGCTTTCCTGCTTTACGTCATTTTCAATTACGTCAGTGTCTAAGATTGCACAAAATTACATCATTGTTTACGAAATGTTATAAGACGTTTTCCTGGTCTCTCATCGCTGCAATTGTTTGGACCACTGTTAACTCCAAAAACCGGAAGACACAAGTTTTGGCACTCCAAAAAACCGGAAGCCACAAGTTTTGGCACTCCAAAAACCAACAAATTTGCCACAAGTTTTGGCACTCCAAAAAAACAGAAGCCACAAAATTTTGGCACTCCAAAAACCGGAAGCCACAAATATTGGCACTCCAAGAACCTGACGCCACAAATTTAGGCACAACAAAAACCAGAAGCCACAAATTTTGGCACTCCAAAAAACGGAAGCCATAAATTTCGGCACCCCAAAAATTGGATTTCCGTGTGTTCCGGGAAATGAGCACCCCTAATTATCCTACCTCGTGACTCTATCTGGTTGGAGATGGTTTTTCGGTCAGCGTTGTAGCGGTCAATGGTATCTTTGTGGGCCTGGACTTCGGCCTCCCAGCGTCGCTTGAAGTTGTCCCTGTCCAGCTCCACACTGGCTATGCTCTGTGAAATAGCAACAACAGTAACAAGTTGGTCAGTATTGAATAGGCCCCTGCATGCATGCATGCACGTGTGCACACACACACGCACACAAATGGTCCGACCTTTTTCAAAGTTACAAGATTTCCAGCAGAATAGTCTACCTTATATTTCGGACTATAAGGCACACCTGATTATAAGGCGCACCCCCCAAATTTTACACAAAATTCAGATTTTGTTATTACATTTTCTTACTATATTAGTAGTCATATTATAAGGCGCAGTGGTCTCAGTCTGGGAAAAAAGTATCGCCTTATAGTCCGAAAAATACGGTATATCTTCTGTCTGAAGAGCCGAACATAATAAAGGGAAATAACTGTGATATTGATTTATAAAAATGCAAATATATCAAACTGGAACTGTTCTTTTTCTATGCTCGCCTCTAAATGCCAATACAATTACAAGGCACACATGAATAAAACCTTAACGATGATCAAAATTCAAAACTTAAAAAAACAACTAAAAAGAAGAATACAATTACCCGTCTGAAGAGTCATACAGGATTTTTTTTTTTTAAATCAAAGATATTTTACATACAAGTGTAACCAGTCTCTCTACATGTACAAGTCAGTCATTTTTCAAAACATCAATGAATCAATTAGCATTGATTTCGCACTACCAACCTTCTCCAGGTTGAATATTTTTTGCACGCTGCTCTGTATCTCCTGTTTATAGCCAGTCTCCTGGTGCTAAACATCAATGAGTGAATTAGCATTGATTTCGCACTACCAACCTTCTCCAGGTTGAATATTTTTTGCACGCTGCTCTGTATCTCCTGTTTATAGCCAGTCTCCTGGTGCTGGATGTTGCTCCTCTCCTCTTGCAACGCTCGGATGCGATCTGAAGAAAAATAAAAATAAAATCATTTTTCCAACCTTTGTCATCTGCCCAACATGAAATGAGCCAGACTGACCTAAACAGTCACCAGAAGGCTTGCTGCCAAAAGGACTCTTCCCTTAGATCCCTTGAAACGGCAATCATCATCATCATCATCATCAATACTCTGGACTTTCGAGCACACTGCAGTAAACTAAAACAATAAGCTGTAAACTTTTGTTGCTGCAACATATTTTATTTCCCTCTCTCATCCCTCCACTCCACAGTTCCTTCTTTCTCTCCCACACCCACACACATGGATCAACGCATATGTCATCAATTACCATAATAATAATATTAATAGTATTAATAATAATAAAAATATAATAAAACAAACAAACAAAAAATATCATTGTTTGTACTAGAATCAAATAAATATGCTTTTAAAATTTGTCTGGACTTTTCTGTGACTAAAATTGAAGCTGTAAACTTTTACTTATTAGGTATCTATTCAGTAACGAGCTAAAATAGCTGGAAACACCCCCCACCCACCCCACCCCACACACACACACCCATATGCTTGCAAACAAGCTGGAAACACACACACACACACACATGGATACAAGCATCCTCTCAAAAGTTCTTCAGTTTGCTCTAACTCTAAGACAGGTTAACTACAACTAGCACAAGTACTACAAGTGTTGCGGCTGTTGTTACCACCAATGTCCTAGATACCAGCACTACTCGGTGACCACACCACTGACCTGCCAGCTCCAAGGTGTGCTGCTGCTCCTGGCCCCGTGCGTTCCTCTCCACGTCCAGCGACGCCTGCAGGCTGAGGATCTCTGACTCCAGCCTCTGCTTGGTGGACATCACCTCCTGGTAGCCCGCCTTCACCTCCTTGTAGCCCTGCTCCGAGGCCGCTAACCTCTGAATGATCGCATTGACAAAACATTGATCAGAATGAGTCTTATGAATGAGTTAATTAATTTCTAATTCTAGGCTCTCGTTAATTTTATTATAACTGATAGCCCAAATGTGTGTGTGTGTGTGTGTGTGTGTGTGTGTGTGTGTGTGTGTGTGTGGTGTGACTGGGTGTCAAATGTTTGCTTTCACGAGTAATTCTTTATAATTTTATGCATAATATTTGTTTGAACAGTGCCTAATTGGATTGTTGTTGGTGTGTATAAAGTGTGTGTGTGTGTTTTTTTAAAATTTGGTTGTCTTATTTAAGTTGTCTTCCTAAACATTACTTGTGTCGTGTCTTATTATTTATAAAAATGTGCATGCCAGGCCGCAAATTTCTTTGCTTTTTCTGAAGACAATAACATTATTGAATTGAATTGAATAAGGTTTCCTTCCCCGTTTATGACTGAAAGGGTAGGGTGTTAATCCTTCACTGTATCTAGTAGAGCTTGGGATTGAAAATTGATGCCCATCTCCCTCCTCCCACTGCCTTAACTTTTCTCTAACTGTTAGGTGTAAGATGAGAGGGGGAAAAAAAGGTACACAGAGCCAAATGGGATTAGGACCCACAATCCTTTGGCAACGAACTAGCTGACTTATCCACACATTGAAAGCTGTCAAGCTTATTCCATTATCCTCAAAAAAGATCATTTTGACTTTACTTGACTTGATTGATAACACCCCACACATCAACTCCTGGCAGCCCCTCTTCATGGCGAATTCCCGCTTCACAAAATCAAATCAAGTGCTCAACAATCCTGATTGTGAACTCCAGCCTCACGCAGTTGGATAAAATCAAATCAAATCGCCTGGTTTGCAGCTAAAAGCCACCTCAAGGCTATCATGCAAAAACTAAAACTACAGAAGTACAGTGGTACCCTTCTAATAAGACCTTGAAAGTGCGGTGAAAAAAAAGTCTTATCTGAGGGGTGGTCTTATTAGAGAGGACCAAGCATCTTTTCCGAGTCGCCATACGCGGCACATACGCGGATTTTCCCGAATCCATTAAAAAAAATTTTATGCTGGTCGTCACCTGTGCGTGTAGACATCGTCAATCTCGGTAAAAACGAACCGTTCTCATGTCGAAATTGAAGAATTTAATTAGCCATATCACAATCTGACCACTAAATGTCACCACTTTTATGCACATGTGACTCATCACTGAGCAGTTTATGATCAAAGTTTGAACTGAAACAGTCGCGATCGTGTCAATCTTTACGAACTCTGTGCACACGTAAATGCGAAGTCAACTTCCAAGTTGAAACTAGGTGATCGGTCATACTCCATAAGTTGGAACTCAGTGAATCAGAATGGTTTCACTTTACAAAAAAAAAAGTTGAAAAGCAGCTCCTTTCCGCTATCAGACTGATAAATCGGCGTTAGTGTGTGCACTACAACTCTCGCTGAATGCAAACAACTCACAAAATCCGATAAATGAAAGCAGCTGGCGCATTAGCGTTTTGCCGTGATTTTGTATCTGCGGTGTATGCGGCGCCATTTTGTCAGCTGAGTTGTATGCGCAGTAAAAGTTATGTGTGTGCAAACTGTGACTAAAAATGAACTGTCACAGCGTTACTTTGTCATGTTTTGTGTTGTGTTGTGTCGTTGTGTGCATAATCCAGTATTTAGTAGGTCCGTTATGACGAAGATTAGGTCTGTACTGTTATGTGTAGTTTGTGTGCGAGTGCAACACGGGCCATCGAAGTTGCCATCGGACCCGTTGCCATGACTTTCGATCACGAGTTCGTCTGCTTTTCATCGAGAGATCTATTTGAACAAGAACACAAGTATGCATACGCATGCACATACGTTCACCCACCCACACACACACACGCAACAAAGAAAGAAGGGAGAGAGAGGGAAGAAATAAGGTCTATCTTGAATCAGAAATTCTGAGAGAATTTTAAGAGAAATTATCCCACGCTGTATTTTACCTGCTGTAGGTCTCCCATAGTTTTCTTTTGTTTACTGGCGCTCTCAATCTCTGACCGCAACTTGTCGTTGGCGTCGTTCAACTGAAAACAGACACACAGCATGATGATGATGAGGATAACGATGAGGTTAACACTGCGGATCTAATCTACATAACGCTTTTCATAGGCTCTGCTAAACTGCAAATATTCACCCTCCTCCCTCCCCCCCCCTTCCACCATTCCCACCCACCACCTTCTTGCTCTCAATTGATTTCAGGAGAGCAATAAATCTGAGTAGCCTATTCGTTCTACTCTGCCCTTGTCACTAACTGGATATTCTTTGAAGTCGGAGTGTGGCTGCCCACATGGTGGGGTAATCAAAAACGGTCCCACACGTAATGTTCTCATCCCCAGCTGGTGCATTTATACCATAGTGTTCAAGTGCTTCAGCTGTTGGGATGATCCCTGGAGTCTTTAAGCCAGGGAACGACAACAAGGAACTCTATGGATACATTTTTTTAAAATTCTGCAGAGCCTCTAAATGCCACAATAGGTCATCACTGATCAGCCTTCCTTGTTCCATTTGTAACATTACCTTTTGGCATTATAACTGGAAACACTGATTGTATCTCTTCAGGAACAGCCTTCCTTATTCCTTTTGTGACATTACCTTTTGGCATTTTAACTGGGAAGACTGATTGTATCTCTTTAGGAACAGCCTTCCTTGTTCCTTTTGTAACATTACCTTTTGGCATTTTAACTGGGAAGACTGATTGTATCTCTTTAGGAACAGCCTTCCTTATTCCTTTTGTAACATCACCTTTTGGCATTTTAACTGGGAAGACTGATTGTATCTCTTTAGGAACAGCCTTCCTTGTTCCTAAAGAGATACAATCAGTCTTCCCAGTTAAAATGCCAAAAGGTGATGTTACAAAAGGAATAAGGAAGGCTGTTCCTAAAGAGATACAATCAGTCTTCCCAGTTAAAATGCCAAAAGGTAATGTTACAAAAGGAACAAGGAAGGCTGTTCCTAAAGAGATACAATCAGTCTTCCCAGTTAAAATGCCAAAAGGTAATGTCACAAAAGGAATAAGGAAGGCTGTTCCTGAAGAGATACAATCAGTGTTTCCAGTTATAATGCCAAAAGGTAATGTTACAAATGGAACAAGGAAGGCTGATCAGTGATGACCTATTGTGGCATTTAGAGGCTCTGCAGAATTTTAAAAAAATGTATCCATAGAGTTGTTGTCGTTCCCTGGCTTAAAGACTCCAGGGATCATCCCAACAGCTGAAGCACTTGAACACTATGGTATGAAATGCATCAGCTAGGGATGAGAACATTACGTGTGTGTGTGACCGTTTTTGATTACCCCACCATGTGGGGCAGCCACACTCCGACTTCAAAGAATATCCAGTTAGTGACAAGGGCAGAGTAGAACGAATAGGCTACTCAGATTTATTGCTCTCCTGAAATCAATTGAGAGCAAGAAGGTGGTTGGGTGGGAATGGTGGAAGGGGGGGGGGAGGGAGGAGGGTGAATATTTGCAGTTTAGCAGAGCCTATGAAAAGCGTTATGTAGATTAGATCCGCAGTGTTAACCTCATCGTTATCCTCATCATCATCATGCTGTGTGTCTGTTTTCAGTTGAACGACGCCAACGACAAGTTGCGGTCAGAGATTGAGAGCGCCAGTAAACAAAAGAAAACTATGGGAGACCTACAGCAGGTAAAATACAGCGTGGGATAATTTCTCTTAAAATTCTCTCAGAATTTCTGATTCAAGATAGACCTTATTTCTTCCCTCTCTCTCCCTTCTTTCTTTGTTGCGTGTGTGTGTGTGGGTGGGTGAACGTATGTGCATGCGTATGCATACTTGTGTTCTTGTTCAAATAGATCTCTCGATGAAAAGCAGACGAACTCGTGATCGAAAGTCATGGCAACGGGTCCGATGGCAACTTCGATGGCCCGTGTTGCACTCACACACAAACTACACATAACAGTACAGACCTAATCTTCGCCATAACGGACCTATTAAATACTGGATTATGCACAACGACACAACACAACACAAAACATGACAAAGTAACGCTGTGACAGTTCATTTTTAGTCACAGTTTGCACACACATAACTTTTACTGCGCATACAACTCAGCTGACAAAATGGCGCCGCATACACCGCAGATACAAAATCACGGCAAACGCTAATGCGCCAGCTGCTTTCATTTATCGGATTTTGTGAATTGTTTGCATTCAGCGAGAGTTGTAGTGCACACACTAACGCCGATTT
Organism: Phymorhynchus buccinoides; assembly: GCA_017654935.2. NCBI lineage: Eukaryota > Metazoa > Mollusca > Gastropoda > Neogastropoda > Raphitomidae > Phymorhynchus > Phymorhynchus buccinoides. Next base: position 77,600,080 of record CM065681.1, read on the forward strand.
ATCAGTCTGATAGCGGAAAGGAGCTGCTTTTCAACTTTTTTTTTGTAAAGTGAAACCATTCTGATTCACTGAGTTCCAACTTATGGAGTATGACCGATCACCTAGTTTCAACTTGGAAGTTGACTTCGCATTTACGTGTGCACAGAGTTCGTAAAGATCAACACGATCGCAACGGTTTCAGTTCACACTTTGATCATAAACTGCTCAGTGATGACACATGTGCATAAAAGTGGTGACATTTAGTGGTCAGATTGTGATATGGCTAATTAAATTCTTCAATTTCGACATGAGAACGGTTCGTTTTTACCGAGATTGACGATGTCTATACGCACAGGTGACGACCAGCATAAAATTTTTTTTAAATGGGTTCTGGAAAATCTGCGTATGTGCCGCGTATGGCGACTCGGAAAAGATGCTTGGTCCTCTAATAAGACCACCCCTCAGATAAGACTTTTTTTTCACCGCACTTTCAAGGTCTTATTAGAAGGGTACCACTGTACTTCTGTAGTTTTAGTTTTTGCATGATAGCCTTGAGGTGGCTTTTAGCTGCAAACCAGGCGATTTGATTTGATTTTATCCAACTGCGTGAGGCTGGAGTTCACAATCAGGATTGTTGAGCACTTGATTTGATTTTGTGAAGCGGGAATTCGCCATGAAGAGGGGCTGCCAGGAGTTGATGTGTGGGGTGTTATCAATCAAGTCAAGTAAAGTCAAAATGATCTTTTTTGAGGATAATGGAATAAGCTTGACAGCTTTCAATGTGTGGATAAGTCAGCTAGTTCGTTGCCAAAGGATTGTGGGTCCTAATCCCATTTGGCTCTGTGTACCTTTTTTCCCCCTCTCATCTTACACCTAACAGTTAGAGAAAAGTTAAGGCAGTGGGAGGAGGGAGATGGGCATCAATTTTCAATCCCAAGCTCTACTAGATACAGTGAAGGATTAACACCCTACCCTTTCAGTCATAAACGGGGAAGGAAACCTTATTCAATTCAATTCAATAATGTTATTGTCTTCACAAAAAGCAAAGAAATTCGCTGCCTGGCATGCACATTTTTATAAATAATAAGACACGACACAAGTAATGTTTAGGAAGACAACTTAAATAAGACAACCAAATTTTAAAACACACACACACACTTATACACACCAACAACAATCCAATTAGGCACTGTTCAAACAAATATTATGCATAAAATTATAAAGAATTACTCGTGAAAGCAAACATTTGACACCCAGTCACACACACACACACACACACACACACACACACACACACACACACACATTTGGGCTATCAGTTATAATAAAATTAACGAGAGCCTAGAATTAGAAATTAATTAACTCATTCATAAGACTCATTCTGATCAATGTTTTGTCAATGCGATCATTCAGAGGTTAGCGGCCTCGGAGCAGGGCTACAAGGAGGTGAAGGCGGGCTACCAGGAGGTGATGTCCACCAAGCAGAGGCTGGAGTCAGAGATCCTCAGCCTGCAGGCGTCGCTGGACGTGGAGAGGAACGCACGGGGCCAGGAGCAGCAGCACACCTTGGAGCTGGCAGGTCAGTGGTGTGGTCACCGAGTAGTGCTGGTATCTAGGACATTGGTGGTAACAACAGCCGCAACACTTGTAGTACTTGTGCTAGTTGTAGTTAACCTGTCTTAGAGTTAGAGCAAACTGAAGAACTTTTGAGAGGATGCTTGTATCCATGTGTGTGTGTGTGTGTGTTTCCAGCTTGTTTGCAAGCATATGGGTGTGTGTGTGTGGGGTGGGGTGGGTGGGGGGTGTTTCCAGCTATTTTAGCTCGTTACTGAATAGATACCTAATAAGTAAAAGTTTACAGCTTCAATTTTAGTCACAGAAAAGTCCAGACAAATTTTAAAAGCATATTTATTTGATTCTAGTACGAACAATGATATTTTTGTTTGTTTGTTTTATTATATTTTTATTATTATTAATACTATTAATATTATTATTATGGTAATTGATGACATATGCGTTGATCCATGTGTGTGGGTGTGGGAGAGAAAGAAGGAACTGTGGAGTGGAGGGATGAGAGAGGGAAATAAAATATGTTGCAGCAACAAAAGTTTACAGCTTATTGTTTTAGTTTACTGCAGTGTGCTCGAAAGTCCAGAGTATTGATGATGATGATGATGATGATTGCCGTTTCAAGGGATCTAAGGGAAGAGTCCTTTTGGCAGCAAGCCTTCTGGTGACTGTTTAGGTCAGTCTGGCTCATTTCATGTTGGGCAGATGACAAAGGTTGGAAAAATGATTTTATTTTTATTTTTCTTCAGATCGCATCCGAGCGTTGCAAGAGGAGAGGAGCAACATCCAGCACCAGGAGACTGGCTATAAACAGGAGATACAGAGCAGCGTGCAAAAAATATTCAACCTGGAGAAGGTTGGTAGTGCGAAATCAATGCTAATTCACTCATTGATGTTTAGCACCAGGAGACTGGCTATAAACAGGAGATACAGAGCAGCGTGCAAAAAATATTCAACCTGGAGAAGGTTGGTAGTGCGAAATCAATGCTAATTGATTCATTGATGTTTTGAAAAATGACTGACTTGTACATGTAGAGAGACTGGCTACACTTGTATGTAAAATATCTTTGATTTAAAAAAAAAAAATCCTGTATGACTCTTCAGACGGGTAATTGTATTCTTCTTTTTAGTTGTTTTTTTAAGTTTTGAATTTTGATCATCGTTAAGGTTTTATTCATGTGTGCCTTGTAATTGTATTGGCATTTAGAGGCGAGCATAGAAAAAGAACAGTTCCAGTTTGATATATTTGCATTTTTATAAATCAATATCACAGTTATTTCCCTTTATTATGTTCGGCTCTTCAGACAGAAGATATACCGTATTTTTCGGACTATAAGGCGATACTTTTTTCCCAGACTGAGACCACTGCGCCTTATAATATGACTACTAATATAGTAAGAAAATGTAATAACAAAATCTGAATTTTGTGTAAAATTTGGGGGGTGCGCCTTATAATCAGGTGTGCCTTATAGTCCGAAATATAAGGTAGACTATTCTGCTGGAAATCTTGTAACTTTGAAAAGGTCGGACCATTTGTGTGCGTGTGTGTGTGCACGCGTGCATGCATGCATGCAGGGGCCTATTCAATACTGACCAACTTGTTACTGTTGTTGCTATTTCACAGAGCATAGCCAGTGTGGAGCTGGACAGGGACAACTTCAAGCGACGCTGGGAGGCCGAAGTCCAGGCCCACAAAGATACCATTGACCGCTACAACGCTGACCGAAAAACCATCTCCAACCAGATAGAGTCACGAGGTAGGATAATTAGGGGTGCTCATTTCCCGGAACACACGGAAATCCAATTTTTGGGGTGCCGAAATTTATGGCTTCCGTTTTTTGGAGTGCCAAAATTTGTGGCTTCTGGTTTTTGTTGTGCCTAAATTTGTGGCTTCAGGTTTTTGGAGTGCCAAAATTTGTGGCTTCCGGTTTTTGGAGTGCCAAAATTTGTGGCTTCCAGTTTTTGGAGTGCCAAAATTTGTGGCTTCTGTTTTTGGGAGTGCCAAAACTTGTGGCTTCCGGTTTTTGGAGTGCAAAAATTTGTGTCTTCCGGTTTTTGGAGTTAACAGTGGTCCAAACAATTGCAGCGATGAGAGACCAGGAAAACGTCTTATAACATTTCGTAAACAATGATGTAATTTTGTGCAATCTTAGACACTGACGTAATTGAAAATGACGTAAAGCAGGAAAGCTGGAAACGGAGACTAAAACGATTTATACACATGCGAATAGTCTAATGCCATTGTTTGTATAACAGACCTTCAGGCCAAGCTGGAAACAGAGAAGAGCATGCGGCACAAGGTGGAGGGGAGGCTGCTGGAGGCGGAGAAGAAGAACAGTGAGATGGCCGTGGACCTGATGCAGCTACAGCAGAGAGTGGGCACACTGGACAGTCAGCTGACCACCGAGATAGACAAGGTGAGACAGAGAGAGAGAGAGAGTGAGAGAGAAGAAGAAGAGAAGAAAAAGAAAGTTGAGATGGTTGTGGACCTGATGCAGCTACAGAGATGGTTTGGACAGTCAGCTGACCACCGAGATGACAAGGTGAGACACAGAGAGAGTGAAAGAAAGATGAGGAGAAGAAGAAGGAGAAGAAAAAGAACAGTGAGATGGTTGTGGACCTGATGCAGCTACAGCAGAGAGTGGGCACACTGGACAGTCAGCTGACCACCGAGATGGACAAGGTGAGACAGAGAGAGAGAGAGAGAAGAAGGAGAAGAAGAACAGTGAGATGGCAGTGGACCTGATGCAGCTACAGCAGAGAGTGGGCACACTGGACAGTCAGCTGACCACCGAGATGGACAAGGTGAGACAGAGAGAGACAGACAGAAGGAGAGAGACAGAGAAAGAGATAGAAACAGAAAGAGACAGAGAGAGAGCTGTTACAGCAGAGACTGGGCACACTGGACAGCCAGCTCAACACCGAGATGGACAAAGTGAGAGAGTGGGAGGAGGGTGAGAAAGAGAGAGGGGGGGGGGGATGAGAGGAGATAGAAAGAAAAGAGGGGGAGAAGAGAGAAAGAAAGAGAAAGGATGGAAATAGACAAATTGGGAGACAAAAGAAAAGAAAAGCAGGAAAGAATGGGCTTGGGGTGAGGGTAGGGGGTTGGAGAAATTCAGAAATAAGTGTGGAGCCGGATGGGAGATACGGATGAAAAGAAAAACAGAAGGGAGTGAGAAACAATGAGGAAGACAGACAGGCAGAAAGAAAGAAAGAAGAAAAGAGAACATAATTGTTGCATGGATGCTCCTGCTTTCAGGATGTCCTGAATTGCAGGATTTTTTTTATTGTCTGGAGCCAGCTTCGCCAGATTATGAGAATTTGAGAAGCAATTAATTTCCTAAGTATAAACGTTTTTTCGGTTTCTCGCATGTGTAGAATATAAAAGAAATGAATACAGATAAATATTTACATGCCTTTACCAGGAACTTTATATTTTTAGGATTGTTTAAGTCAAGTTGTTAACTGGGCAGCCCCTGGTCCCCTGCCTTGCAGGATTTTTGAAATTTACCAGGAGCACCCATGTTGTTATCATCATGAGGTCCCCACCCCATCCCCCTGGGCGGAATCCTGTTGTCATTGTAGCAGTTTATTATCGCTATGATGGTGATGTTTTTCAGAGTCGCGGCCTGGGCCTGCAGGTGGAGCAGGAGGTGCAGCGGCGGAACCTGATGCAGGTGGACATCAAGAACACCTCCATGGACCTCAACAAGGCCAAGAACAAGGAGAAACAGCTGGCTAAGGTAACCGACCGACTCCATGATACCACTGTCGTTAGCATCTTCATTGTTGTGTGCGTCATCAGTGTATCGTTATCGTCATTGACATTGTCATCATGATCGTCATCATCATCATTTTCATCATAACAGATGGTGAATGAACGTCAAGAACACTTTCGTTTGGAACTGAATTTGGCAAAGAAGGAAAACAAATAGGTAAGGTGATCACCATCATCTTCATCATCATGATCATCGTCGTCGTCAACATCATCATCAACACCAACTAGTTTTTAAAAAAGCGCATGGATCTGATGAACAATGTGGAAAAAAATAACAAACAAATGAAGTTTCATTATCATCATCATTACAATATTTGATTTATATTTCCATGGATAAGAACAAAGCCGTGTGTGCTTGATTTCTTCAGGGGAATATCATTTTATTCAAATCTGTTCATATTTTTTATAATGTGTTTCATTGCAGACGGCCTAACAGAAAACAAAACTAACAAAGGAAAAAACAAAACAAGCAAGTAGAAAACATGATCAGGGTAGAGGTATTGGTGTGGACTGTTAGTTTTTCATGCTTTTTTTGTTATGTGCAGGAAATCTCCGACCTGAAGCAAGAGAGGAAGAATGTGGATGAAGGCATCAGCAAGTTGAAAGAGTGAGTACTGGTGCTGTCTTTGTGTCCTTTGTATGATGAAAGAATCGCTCTTTTCTTTGTTTGGGGTACTCTGCATTCACAGACCTAACCTAAGAATTGGCTGGATGCTTTTGGGGTGGGTGGGGGGGGGCATGCAGGTGTGCATATGCACACATACACACAAACAATGCATGCACTTATGCTCGCGTGAGCCTGCTCTTTACCATTGCACACACCCTAACCGCATTGCCTTAAGCCGTGGAAATGTTCACTCTGGTTTTGATTCCATTCTTTAAAGAAACAAACATAGCAAAATATCCACCTCTCAATGATACAACTTATGTTCTGGGTTCAGCGCTTGTGCACTCGTTGAAACCCAATCCCATTTGCAGAAAAGTAAGAGATCCTAATATGCTATGAAGAATAGATGACATGATCATCTAAAGCTGACATTCCTCTTGTCTTTGATCGAACTCTGTGCACAGACCAAATCCCAATCCAATAATACACTAATAGTAATACGCAAAAAAGAATAGATGACATGAACATTTAACACGGACATTCCTCTTGTTTTAGATCAAACTCTGTGCTCACAGACCAGCAGCCCTGGTAAAGCAATCTGTTAGAGTTGAATTGATGAAACACAATGTTGCCTTTGACTGCCATTTTTGTTTGTTTTTTGTTAAATAACATCATGTTGATTTCTTAGAACTAATTTATTAATGTTGTTCTTGGATTTGTGCGTATTGGTTTCTTCTTTGAATATATTATTATTTTGATTTGTTTCCCCTTAAGGTTTAACTTGGCTTTCATTCCATAGAGTTTGTAGTTTGTGTATCAGAGAGTACATTTTGTGTTGCTTCTATTTGTGTGTTTGTTTGCTTGTTTTGTATTGGAACAGAATAATCTACACTCACGCTTTGGGCAGACAACAGATAAAAAAACAACCGAGGAAGATAATGCTGATTAGATTTTAATATAATGATCAAATTTAAATTGATGATTCAACAATCTCTGTAGATCATGATTGGATCATAGGCAGATATTTGTGCTTTTTTTTCTCTTTTAAAGGCATAGATCTCTGATAATAACAAAGATATCTAAAAGAAATGGACTATGTACTACAGTTTTATGCATTTGCTGATTTAGTTTATTGGGTGAATATTTTTCTGTCAGGAAACAGCACTTAGAACTAACTGGGATTCATCTTGGGCACAGTATTTTGCTTTGTAAACAAAGTTCATCCCAGTTTATTGGAATAGCAATTGCCTTATCGAGCCGCTGTCTGAAAGTTACATTTGGACACTATTGACGGAACATATGCACAAATGTGACCATGGGTACAACTAAAAAAACATGCACATACTCATGCCTGCACACACACAAACACCCACCCACACATGCACACTCCACACACACACATGCACACACACACACACACACACACACACACACAAACACAACACACACACACACACTCTCACAGACACACACTCTAATCTTAAATGTTTTTGCTATTGTGCAGTGAGTTGTCAGTGAACGAGCTTCAGATGAGAGAGATCCAAGAACAGCTGGAGGCTGAGAGCTACTTCTCTGTGAGTAAACTGCATGTGTGCATGTATGTGTGAGTGTGTGCGTGTGTACATGCTTATCAGCATGTATATATGTTTGGGCATGCGCATTTGTGTGTGTCTGTTATCTGGGAAGATAGGTAGGGTGGGGAGCTGGGAAGTGGGACATAGTTAAACGGAACCAAATTGATTGTGGGTTTTATTTAGTGTTTTTTGGGGGGGTTAAATTAGAGAACATTGTGTACCAACTAGTGTTTACCTTACTATATCAGTATTATGTGGTGTGTGGTTGTT
>CM065681.1:77608356-77653356 GCA_017654935.2 Phymorhynchus buccinoides
CTCTTGCAAAAGGTGTTCTTTGCAGTGGCCAATAAACAAAGCACACATTTCAAAATGATGTGCAGCAGCTGAATCAACTTCACTACTGAAACCCTGCACACAGTTAATGGCAACACACAGTGTATACTGACCACCATCAAAAACAACCAGATGTTTCATTTGTCTGCAGCAGCTGAATCAGCATCAATATTGAGTCCATGTGCACAACCACACAGGGTATGATACTGGCTTTCATGAAAAAATCTCCCAGTGTTTAAATGGTGTGCAGCGGTGACACTGCTGAGTTCCTACACACAGTGACACAATACACCACACAGTATATATGCCAACTTCCATTAACAACAACTTTTTTAACCCTTCCAACGCCAGCCATTTTTTTAGCCAAAACTTTCCATTAAACTTACCTGGGTAGAGAAAATATTTCATCTACAATATTGGGAATTCTTCTGACATGCGTAAAATAGGGCCTAGCCTTATACCTCCCAAAATAAAGAACATAAGGTCATTGGTTAGCAAACCCTCATTTGATGCCTTTTACTGACATGGGTGTTAAATCATTGTGGTGCCAAGAGGCGACAGTGGAGATGAAAGGGTTAATTTATCGAACAGTTTTCAAAATGCCATTCCCAGACCTTGTGCCATCACAAAATCTTCTTGAATGAGTGGACTTTTGAAGTTATTTTTATTTGTATCAATAAACTTTTTTGTCATAGTGTATTGCCACCTGGTAAATATGTCGAGAGCGAGAGTGTGTGCGCATGTGTATATGTGTGTCACTCTGTGTGTGTGTATGTGTTTTGCATAAGTATACATGTGTGCATATATATGCATGTGTGGCATTTGCTCCAAATTGGAAGGAATAACTCATTCGTAGTGAAACGGTAACATGATAGAATAGATATTGCATTGTCACCTGGGAAATTTGGGCTGTCATCACTGAAGAGAGAGAGTGTGAGTGTGTGTATATATGTGTGAGTCACTGTGTGTGTGTGTGAGTGTGTTGCATGAGAGAGAATATGTGTGCGCATAGATGCATGCGTGTGTGTGTGTGCATGTTTGTGCACATGTGTGACGTACACGCTTGCGTATGCACACTATATACATACTTCTCCTGCAGAGCATTCTGGACGTCTGAGCTGAGGTCCTGGATCTGCTTCTGTTTCTCCTCCACCTCCTCCTTCAGCTCCTTCACCTGGGTTCTGTACAGCGACTGCAACAACCACACACCACACAGATAGTAATGTTCAACCACCTGGTGTGGTACACAAAAACAACAAACATTCACTTTGGTTCTGTACAGCGACTGCAACAACCACACACCACACAGATAGTAATGTTCAACCACCTGGTGTGGTACACAAAAACAACAAACATTCACTTTGGTTCTGTACAGCGACTGCAACAACCACACACCACACAGATAGTAATGTTCAACCACCTGGTGTGGTACACAAAAACAACAAACATTCACTTTGGTTCTGTACAGCGACTGCAACAACCACACACCACATAATACTGATATAGTAAGGTAAACACTAGTTGGTACACAATGTTCTCTAATTTAACCCCCCCAAAAAACACTAAATAAAACCCACAATCAATTTGGTTCCGTTTAACTATGTCCCACTTCCCAGCTCCCCACCCTACCTATCTTCCCAGATAACAGACACACACAAATGCGCATGCCCAAACATATATACATGCTGATAAGCATGTACACACGCACACACTCACACATACATGCACACATGCAGTTTACTCACAGAGAAGTAGCTCTCAGCCTCCAGCTGTTCTTGGATCTCTCTCATCTGAAGCTCGTTCACTGACAACTCACTGCACAATAGCAAAAACATTTAAGATTAGAGTGTGTGTCTGTGAGAGTGTGTGTGTGTGTGTGTGTGTGTGTGTGTGTGTGTGTGTGTGTGTGTGTGTGTGCATGTGTGTGTGTGTGAGTGTGCATGTGTGTGGGTGGGTGTTTGTGTGTGTGCAGGCATGAGTATGTGCATGTTTTTTTAGTTGTACCCATGGTCACATTTGTGCATATGTTCCGTCAATAGTGTCCAAATGTAACTTTCAGACAGCGGCTCGATAAGGCAATTGCTATTCCAATAAACTGGGATGAACTTTGTTTACAAAGCAAAATACTGTGCCCAAGATGAATCCCAGTTAGTTCTAAGTGCTGTTTCCTGACAGAAAAATATTCACCCAATAAACTAAATCAGCAAATGCATAAAACTGTAGTACATAGTCCATTTCTTTTAGATATCTTTGTTATTATCAGAGATCTATGCCTTTAAAAGAGAAAAAAAGCACAAATATCTGCCTATGATCCAATCATGATCTACAGAGATTGTTGAATCATCAATTTAAATTTGATCATTATATTAAAATCTAATCAGCATTATCTTCCTCGGTTGTTTTTTTATCTGTTGTCTGCCCAAAGCGTGAGTGTAGATTATTCTGTTCCAATACAAAACAAGCAAACAAACACACAAATAGAAGCAACACAAAATGTACTCTCTGATACACAAACTACAAACTCTATGGAATGAAAGCCAAGTTAAACCTTAAGGGGAAACAAATCAAAATAATAATATATTCAAAGAAGAAACCAATACGCACAAATCCAAGAACAACATTAATAAATTAGTTCTAAGAAATCAACATGATGTTATTTAACAAAAAACAAACAAAAATGGCAGTCAAAGGCAACATTGTGTTTCATCAATTCAACTCTAACAGATTGCTTTACCAGGGCTGCTGGTCTGTGAGCACAGAGTTTGATCTAAAACAAGAGGAATGTCCGTGTTAAATGTTCATGTCATCTATTCTTTTTTGCGTATTACTATTAGTGTATTATTGGATTGGGATTTGGTCTGTGCACAGAGTTCGATCAAAGACAAGAGGAATGTCAGCTTTAGATGATCATGTCATCTATTCTTCATAGCATATTAGGATCTCTTACTTTTCTGCAAATGGGATTGGGTTTCAACGAGTGCACAAGCGCTGAACCCAGAACATAAGTTGTATCATTGAGAGGTGGATATTTTGCTATGTTTGTTTCTTTAAAGAATGGAATCAAAACCAGAGTGAACATTTCCACGGCTTAAGGCAATGCGGTTAGGGTGTGTGCAATGGTAAAGAGCAGGCTCACGCGAGCATAAGTGCATGCATTGTTTGTGTGTATATGTGTGCATATGCACACCTGCATGCCCCCCCCCCACCCACCCCAAAAGCATCCAGCCAATTCTTAGGTTAGGTCTGTGAATGCAGAGTACCCCAAACAAAGAAAAGAGCGATTCTTTCATCATACAAAGGACACAAAGACAGCACCAGTACTCACTCTTTCAACTTGCTGATGCCTTCATCCACATTCTTCCTCTCTTGCTTCAGGTCGGAGATTTCCTGCACATAACAAAAAAAGCATGAAAAACTAACATCCATGGAAATATAAATCAAATATTGTAATGATGATGATAATGAAACTTCATTTGTTTGTTATTTTTTTCCACATTGTTCATCAGATCCATGCGCTTTTTTAAAAACTAGTTGGTGTTGATGATGATGATGATGTTGACGATGACGATGATCATGATGATGAAGATGATGGTGATCACCTTACCTATTTGTTTTCCTTCTTTGCCAAATTCAGTTCCAAACGAAAGTGTTCTTGACGTTCATTCACCATCTGTTATGATGAAAATGATGATGATGACGATCATGATGACAATGTCAATGACGATAACGATACACTGATGACGCACACAACAATGAAGATGCTAACGACAGTGGTATCATGGAGTCGGTCGGTTACCTTAGCCAGCTGTTTCTCCTTGTTCTTGGCCTTGTTGAGGTCCATGGAGGTGTTCTTGATGTCCACCTGCATCAGGTTCCGCCGCTGCACCTCCTGCTCCACCTGCAGGCCCAGGCCGCGACTCTGAAAAACATCACCATCATAGCGATAATAAACTGCTACAATGACAACAGGATTCCGCCCAGGGGGATGGGGTGGGGACCTCATGATGATAACAACATGGGTGCTCCTGGTAAATTTCAAAAATCCTGCAAGGCAGGGGAACAGGGGCTGCCCAGTTAACAACTTGACTTAAACAATCCTAAAAATATAAAGTTCCCGGTAAAGGCATGTAAATATTTATCTGTATTCATTTCTTTTATATTCTACACATGCGAGAAACCGAAAAAACGTTTATAAATTAGGAAATTAATTGCTTCTCAAATTCTCATAATCTGGCGAAGCTGGCTCCAGACAATAAAAAAAATCCTGCAATTCAGGACATCCTGAAAGCAGGAGCATCCATGCAACAATTATGTTCTCTTTTCTTCTTTCTTTCTTTCTGCCTGTCTGTCTTCCTCATTGTTTCTCACTCCCTTCTGTTTTTCTTTTCATCCGTATCTCCCATCCGGCTCCACACTTATTTCTGAATTTCTCCAACCCCCTACCCTCACCCCAAGCCCATTCTTTCCTGCTTTTCTTTTCTTTTGTCTCCCAATTTGTCTATTTCCATCCTTTCTCTTTCTTTCTCTCTTCTCCCCCTCTTTTCTTTCTATCTCCTCTCATCCCCCCCCCCTCTCTCTTTCCCCCCCTCCCACTCTCTCTTTGTCACCCTCCTCCCACTCTCTCACTTTGTCCATCTCGGTGTTGAGCTGGCTGTCCAGTGTGCCCAGTCTCTGCTGTAACAGCTCTCTCTCTGTCTCTTTCTGTTTCTATCTCTCTGTCTCACCTTGTCCATCTCGGTGGTCTCTGTCCAATCCACTCTCTCTGCATCTCCACAACCATCTCACTGTCTTTTTCTCTCTTCTTCTTCTCTCTCTTTCTTTCACTCCTCACTCTTGTCCATCTCGGTGGTCAGCTGACTGTCCAGTGTGCCCACTCTCTGCTGTAGCTGCATCAGGTCCACAACCATCTCACTGTTCTTTTTCTTCTCCTTCTTCTTCTCTCTCTCTCTCTCTCTCTGTCTCACCTTGTCTATCTCGGTGGTCAGCTGACTGTCCAGTGTGCCCACTCTCTGCTGTAGCTGCATCAGGTCCACGGCCATCTCACTGTTCTTCTTCTCCGCCTCCAGCAGCCTCCCCTCCACCTTGTGCCGCATGCTCTTCTCTGTTTCCAGCTTGGCCTGAAGGTCTGTTATACAAACAATGGCATTAGACTATTCGCATGTGTATAAATCGTTTTAGTCTCCGTTTCCAGCTTTCCTGCTTTACGTCATTTTCAATTACGTCAGTGTCTAAGATTGCACAAAATTACATCATTGTTTACGAAATGTTATAAGACGTTTTCCTGGTCTCTCATCGCTGCAATTGTTTGGACCACTGTTAACTCCAAAAACCGGAAGACACAAATTTTGTCACTCCAAAAACCGGAAGCCACAAGTTTCACCACTCCCAAAACCCACAAATTTTGGCACTCCAAATAACGGAAGCCACAAATTTTGGCACTCCAAAAACCGGAAGCCACAAATATTGGCACTCCAAGAACCTGACACCACAAATTTAGGCACAACAAAAACCAGAAGCCACAAATTTTGGCACTCCAAAAAACGGAAGCCATAAATTTCGGCACCCCAAAAATTGGATTTCCGTGTGTTCCGGGAAATGAGCACCCCTAATTATCCTACCTCGTGACTCTATCTGGTTGGAGATGGTTTTTCGGTCAGCGTTGTAGCGGTCAATGGTATCTTTGTGGGCCTGGACTTCGGCCTCCCAGCGTCGCTTGAAGTTGTCCCTGTCCAGCTCCACACTGGCTATGCTCTGTGAAATAGCAACAACAGTAACAAGTTGGTCAGTATTGAATAGGCCCCTGCATGCATGCATGCACGCGTGCACACACACACGCACACAAATGGTCCGACCTTTTCAAAGTTACAAGATTTCCAGCAGAATAGTCTACCTTATATTTCGGACTATAAGGCACACCTGATTATAAGGCGCACCCCCCAAATTTTACACACAAAATTCAGATTTTGTTATTACATTTTCTTACTATATTATTAGTCATATTATAAGGCGCAGTGGTCTCAGTCTGGGAAAAAAAGTATCGCCTTATAGTCCGAAAAATACGGTATATCTTCTGTCTGAAGAGCCGAACATAATAAAGGGAAATAACTGTGATATTGATTTATAAAAATGCAAATATATCAAACTGGAACTGTTCTTTTTCTATGCTCGCCTCTAAATGCCAATACAATTACAAGGCACACATGAATAAAACCTTAACGATGATCAAAATTCAAAACTTAAAAAAACAACTAAAAAGAAGAATACAATTACCCGTCTGAAGAGTCATACAGGATTTTTTTTTTTTAAATCAAAGATATTTTACATACAAGTGTAGCCAGTCTCTCTACATGTACAAGTCAGTCATTTTTCAAAACATCAATGAATCAATTAGCATTGATTTCGCACTACCAACCTTCTCCAGGTTGAATATTTTTTGCACGCTGCTCTGTATCTCCTGTTTATAGCCAGTCTCCTGGTGCTAAACATCAATGAGTGAATTAGCATTGATTTCGCACTACCAACCTTCTCCAGGTTGAATATTTTTTGCACGCTGCTCTGTATCTCCTGTTTATAGCCAGTCTCCTGGTGCTGGATGTTGCTCCTCTCCTCTTGCAACGCTCGGATGCGATCTGAAGAAAAATAAAAATAAAATCATTTTTCCAACCTTTGTCATCTGCCCAACATGAAATGAGCCAGACTGACCTAAACAGTCACCAGAAGGCTTGCTGCCAAAAGGACTCTTCCCTTAGATCCCTTGAAACGGCAATCATCATCATCATCATCATCAATACTCTGGACTTTCGAGCACACTGCAGTAAACTAAAACAATAAGCTGTAAACTTTTGTTGCTGCAACATATTTTATTTCCCTCTCTCATCCCTCCACTCCACAGTTCCTTCTTTCTCTCCCACACCCACACACATGGATCAACGCATATGTCATCAATTACCATAATAATAATATTAATAGTATTAATAATAATAAAAATATAATAAAACAAACAAACAAAAATATCATTGTTCGTACTAGAATCAAATAAATATGCTTTTAAAATTTGTCTGGACTTTTCTGTGACTAAAATTGAAGCTGTAAACTTTTACTTATTAGGTATCTATTCAGTAACGAGCTAAAATAGCTGGAAACACCCCCCACCCACCCCACCCCACACACACACACCCATATGCTTGCAAACAAGCTGGAAACACACACACACACACACATGGATACAAGCATCCTCTCAAAAGTTCTTCAGTTTGCTCTAACTCTAAGACAGGTTAACTACAACTAGCACAAGTACTACAAGTGTTGCGGCTGTTGTTACCACCAATGTCCTAGATACCAGCACTACTCGGTGACCACACCACTGACCTGCCAGCTCCAAGGTGTGCTGCTGCTCCTGGCCCCGTGCGTTCCTCTCCACGTCCAGCGACGCCTGCAGGCTGAGGATCTCTGACTCCAGCCTCTGCTTGGTGGACATCACCTCCTGGTAGCCCGCCTTCACCTCCTTGTAGCCCTGCTCCGAGGCCGCTAACCTCTGAATGATCGCATTGACAAAACATTGATCAGAATGAGTCTTATGAATGAGTTAATTAATTTCTAATTCTAGGCTCTCGTTAATTTTATTATAACTGATAGCCCAAATGTGTGTGTGTGTGTGTGTGTGTGTGTGTGTGTGTGTGTGTGTGTGTGTGTGACTGGGTGTCAAATGTTTGCTTTCACGAGTAATTCTTTATAATTTTATGCATAATATTTGTTTGAACAGTGCCTAATTGGATTGTTGTTGGTGTGTATAAGTGTGTGTGTGTTTTAAAATTTGGTTGTCTTATTTAAGTTGTCTTCCTAAACATTACTTGTGTCGTGTCTTATTATTTATAAAAATGTGCATGCCAGGCCGCAAATTTCTTTGCTTTTTCTGAAGACAATAACATTATTGAATTGAATTGAATAAGGTTTCCTTCCCCGTTTATGACTGAAAGGGTAGGGTGTTAATCCTTCACTGTATCTAGTAGAGCTTGGGATTGAAAATTGATGCCCATCTCCCTCCTCCCACTGCCTTAACTTTTCTCTAACTGTTAGGTGTAAGATGAGAGGGGGAAAAAAGGTACACAGAGCCAAATGGGATTAGGACCCACAATCCTTTGGCAACGAACTAGCTGACTTATCCACACATTGAAAGCTGTCAAGCTTATTCCATTATCCTCAAAAAAGATCATTTTGACTTTACTTGACTTGATTGATAACACCCCACACATCAACTCCTGGCAGCCCCTCTTCATGGCGAATTCCCGCTTCACAAAATCAAATCAAGTGCTCAACAATCCTGATTGTGAACTCCAGCCTCACGCAGTTGGATAAAATCAAATCAAATCGCCTGGTTTGCAGCTAAAAGCCACCTCAAGGCTATCATGCAAAAACTAAAACTACAGAAGTACAGTGGTACCCTTCTAATAAGACCTTGAAAGTGCGGTGAAAAAAAAGTCTTATCTGAGGGGTGGTCTTATTAGAGGACCAAGCATCTTTTCCGAGTCGCCATACGCGGCACATACGCAGATTTTCCAGAATCCATTTAAAAAAAATTTTTATGCTGGTCGTCACCTGTGCGTATAGACATCGTCAATCTCGGTAAAAACGAACCGTTCTCATGTCGAAATTGAAGAATTTAATTAGCCATATCACAATCTGACCACTAAATGTCACCACTTTTATGCACATGTGTCATCACTGAGCAGTTTATGATCAAAGTGTGAACTGAAACCGTTGCGATCGTGTTGATCTTTACGAACTCTGTGCACACGTAAATGCGAAGTCAACTTCCAAGTTGAAACTAGGTGATCGGTCATACTCCATAAGTTGGAACTCAGTGAATCAGAATGGTTTCACTTTACAAAAAAAAAAGTTGAAAAGCAGCTCCTTTCCGCTATCAGACTGATAAATCGGCGTTAGTGTGTGCACTACAACTCTCGCTGAATGCAAACAATTCACAAAATCCGATAAATGAAAGCAGCTGGCGCATTAGCGTTTGCCGTGATTTTGTATCTGCGGTGTATGCGGCGCCATTTTGTCAGCTGAGTTGTATGCGCAGTAAAAGTTATGTGTGTGCAAACTGTGACTAAAAATGAACTGCCACAGCGTTACTTTGTCATGTTTTGTGTTGTGTTGTGTCGTTGTGCATAATCCAGTATTTAGTAGGTCCGTTATGGCGAAGATTAGGTCTGTACTGTTATGTGTAGTTTGTGTGCGAGTGCAACACGGGCCATCGAAGTTGCCATCGGACCCGTTGCCATGACTTTCGATCACGAGTTCGTCTGCTTTTCATCGAGAGATCTATTTGAACAAGAACACAAGTATGCATACGCATGCACATACGTTCACCCACCCACACACACACACGCAACAAAGAAAGAAGGGAGAGAGAGGGAAGAAATAAGGTCTATCTTGAATCAGAAATTCTGAGAGAATTTTAAGAGAAATTATCCCACGCTGTATTTTACCTGCTGTAGGTCTCCCATAGTTTTCTTTTGTTTACTGGCGCTCTCAATCTCTGACCGCAACTTGTCGTTGGCGTCGTTCAACTGAAAACAGACACACAGCATGATGATGATGAGGATAACGATGAGGTTAACACTGCGGATCTAATCTACATAACGCTTTTCATAGGCTCTGCTAAACTGCAAATATTCACCCTCCTCCCTCCCCCCCCCCTTCCACCATTCCCACCCACCACCTTCTTGCTCTCAATTGATTTCAGGAGAGCAATAAATCTGAGTAGCCTATTCGTTCTACTCTGCCCTTGTCACTAACTGGATATTCTTTGAAGTCGGAGTGTGGCTGCCCACGTGGTGGGGTAATCAAAAACGGTCCCACACGTAATGTTCTCATCCCCAGCTGGTGCATTTATACCATAGTGTTCAAGTGCTTCAGCTGTTGGGATGATCCCTGGAGTCTTTAAGCCAGGGAACGACAACAACTCTATGGATACATTTTTTTAAAATTCTGCAGAGCCTCTAAATGCCACAATAGGTCATCACTGATCAGCCTTCCTTGTTCCATTTGTAACATTACCTTTTGGCATTATAACTGGAAACACTGATTGTATCTCTTCAGGAACAGCCTTCCTTATTCCTTTTGTGACATTACCTTTTGGCATTTTAACTGGGAAGACTGATTGTATCTCTTTAGGAACAGCCTTCCTTGTTCCTTTTGTAACATTACCTTTTGGCATTTTAACTGGGAAGACTGATTGTATCTCTTTAGGAACAGCCTTCCTTATTCCTTTTGTAACATCACCTTTTGGCATTTTAACTGGGAAGACTGATTGTATCTCTTTAGGAACAGCCTTCCTTGTTCCTTTTGTAACATTACCTTTTGGCATTTTAACTGGGAAGACTAATTGTATCTCTTTAGGAACAGCCTTCCTTGTTCCTTTTGTAACATCCTTTTGGCATTTTAACTGGGAAGACTGATTGTATCTCTTTAGGAACAGCCTTCCTTGTTCCTTTTGTAACATTACCTTTTGGCATTTTAACTGGGAAGACTAATTGTATCTCTTTAGGAACAGCCTTCCTTATTCCTTTTGTAACATCACCTTTTGGCATTTTAACTGGGAAGACTGATTGTATCTCTTTAGGAACAGCCTTCCTTATTCCTTTTGTAACATCACCTTTTGGCATTTTAACTGGGAAGACTAATTGTATCTCTTTAGGAACAGCCTTCCTTGTTCCTTTTGTAACATCACCTTTTGGCATTTTAACTGGGAAGACTGATTGTATCTCTTTAGGACCGTAACCTCTGCTATAAAGCTTTATAATTAAATAGTCCAACAATCAAGATTCAGTTGCATGTATGTATACCAGTCAGTGGTTTCCAACCATGACTGCCAGATAATACAGAGGGCAGATGCTATTACGGCAGGCTGGGCTAGAATCTGTTTTATTTGTTGATAGTGGAGATGCCTTGCCCTAGGCACATCCCCAAAGACTCAGTTGACTCACCGCCTTTTCCATGGCGGCCAGTTTCTCTGAGGACTGTGCGGAGCCCCTGTCGATCTCCTGGCCTCTCTTCACCATGGCCTCGATGGTCCTCTCTCTCTCCGCCACCATCAGCTCAGCCCTCTTCCTCCCTTCGTTCTCCTGGTCCAGCCGACGACGAGCCTGAACACACACACAGACAGAGACATACAGATGAAATGAAAAAGAAACGCCCAGGCCCCTGGCAACGACCCCCTGAAGCTGTAGAAAAAGCAAAATCATTCTCAATTTGAAGCTTATTCCAGGCTTGTAAAGTGAGAATTCAACATCCCCTTGAACTTTGAATCAAATTTTTTGTTGTGGTCAAAATGCTGAAAAACAGGCGCCGCCTTGTATCCGAGGCAAGGTTGCATCCATGCACGGACCCAGAGATGCACCACCCAATGCCTGCCCTACCAACACGAGAGCAGCCCAGCTCCTGCCCTGGAAGTCTGTGTTGTGTTATACTGCATGGGCATCACAAGTGTTAGGATGATGGTGATGATTATGGCTACTGATGGGAAAACGCCACAAAGTATATATAAGTCATCATCTTCATCACTTGCTGATGAAAACCCCCTACCATAAAGTATATATAAGTCATCATCTTCATCACTTGCTGATGAAAACCCCCTACCACAAAGTATATATGTCATCATCTTCATCACTTGCTGATGAAAACCCCCTACCACAAAGTATATATAAGTCATCATCTTCATCACTTGCTGATGAAAACCCCCTACCATAAAGTATATATAAGTCATCATCTTCATCACTTGCTGATGAAAACCCCCTACCATAAAGTATATATAAGTCATCATCTTCATCACTTGCTGATGAAAACCCCCTACCATAAAGTATATATAAGTCATCATCTTCATCACTTGCTGATGAAAACCCCCTACCACAAAGTATATATAAGTCATCATCTTCATCACTTGCTGATGAAAACCCCCTACCACAAAGTATATATAAGTCATCATCTTCATCACTTGCTGATGAAAACCCCCTACCATAAAGTATATATAAGTCATCATCTTCATCACTTGCTGATGAAAACCCCCTACCATAAAGTATATATAAGTCATCATCTTCATCACTTGCTGATGAAAACCCCCTACCATAAAGTATATATAAGTCATCATCTTCATCACTTGCTGATGAAAACCCCCTACCATAAAGTATATATCACTTGCTGAGTCATCATCTTCATCACTTGCTGATGAAAACCCCCTACCATAAAGTATATATAAGTCATCATCTTCATCACTTGCTGATGAAAACCCCCTACCATAAAGTATATATAAGTCATCATCTTCATCACTTGCTGATGAAAACCCCCTACCATAAAGTATATATAAGTCATCATCTTCATCACTTGCTGATGAAAACCCCCTACCATAAAGTATATATAAGTCATCATCTTCATCACTTGCTGATGAAAACCCCCTACCACAAAGTATATATAAGTCATCATCTTCATCACTTGCTGATGAAAACCCCCTACCATAAAGTATATATAAGTCATCATCTTCATCACTTGCTGATGAAAACCCCCTACCATAAAGTATATATAAGTCATCATCTTCATCACTTGCTGATGAAAACCCCCTACCATAAAGTATATATAAGTCATCATCTTCATCACTTGCTGATGAAAACCCCCTACCACAAAGTATATATAAGTCATCATCTTCATCACTTGCTGATGAAAACCCCCTACCATAAAGTATATATAAGTCATCATCTTCATCACTTGCTGATGAAAACCCCCTACCATAAAGTATATTTTAGTCATCATCTTCATCACTTGCTGATGAAAACCCCCTACCATAAAGTATATAAGTCAAAAGGAAAAGAAACGAAATGAGAGAGACACTGACAAACAAAAAGCGAAAAGGAAAGAGATAGAAATAGAAACTGGCTGACAGACAAAACAGAGAGAGAAGAAGAAAGAAACAGCTCGAGAGAGAGAGAGAGAGAGAGAGAGAGAGAGAGAGAGAGAGAGAGAGAGAGAGAGAGAGAGAGAGAGAGAGAGAGAGAGAGAGAGAGAGAGAATATTATGATTGACAGAAAACTCCATAAATGTCACTGTAGTAACTGCCAAGCCTGAACAATAGAAAGAAAATACTGTGACAACTCCAACAAGGAAGCTTGAATAATTACAGTATAGCAGTAATCTAATAAAAAATGTTCCTTACATCATTTTTTTTTTATTGATTTTTTTTTTTTCATTTCATAAACTATCATGAAAACATACACACACACACATATAAACAATAGTAATAGTGGTGGAAGTAAGATGCCTTACATCATTTTCAGTGTCACTCTAAAATCTATATCACATATTGCTCAACATTCAAGAAAACATAGATTTTGACTGCATTATATTAAAAAAAATATTAAAATTTAAGTATGCAAATAACACACAAAAGTTACCTATTGCAAGCAAAACTTGTTATGGGGACATGGTCAAATACAGACAAGTCTAGACTTTCTTCCTCGTTCGCCCAGACAGTTTCCTGTCATATGAGCGTAGATGCATGTCCGACTTCGGCTGAAGAAATCTTTGCAAGAATTTCTAGAAAAAAGGCAGGAGAATGGACCAGTAAGATAGAAAGATAGCAGATGACAGTAAGGAAAGGGAAAAGGCAGAGTCAAAGAGAATGACAGAATTAGAGGAAGTTACAAGCACAGAACTTCTAGAAGGTGGGGGAACTATTTGTACAAAAGACCCCCCCGGTATCCCCACGGGGGAGTCTAGACTATCAAATCCCAAGACCCCCCACCTACTACTACCCCCACCCCCACCCCTCCTGCTACCTCCCCTGCCCACCTCTTTGAGATCGATCTTGTAGCTGGCGTTCTCCTGCTCTTTCCTGTGCAGCTCTGTTTTGATGGCCGCCTCCTCCACCTGAAGGCGGTCCAGGTTGGTCTGCAGTTGTCTGCAACACACACCACCCAGCACGCTGCAGCTTAGTGGATTATAGCAGACTAGCGCAGAGAACCAGAACAATCGGCACAGCCACTCACAATACCTGGTAAATATTATGTGACCTGAGACTTGCTTATGTTTAAATTTAGTCCCTGTGACTCCTGCACGCAAACTTTGCTTGATCCATCTTTCCCTCCATTACTCTCATTTGCTTGATCTCCCCATGTACATGTAGTTCCTTGGTCAAGATTTGCAAAATGTAAACACGCCTCACTGTAAACATCTACAAGACTAGTCATGAAGTTTACAGCCATTGGTTTTTAAATCAGTGACTAGTCCGGGGCAGAGGTTTGCACTGTCAAATTGTGTACATGTCTCACTGCACTCCTCGAGTACAGATGATCAAAAATGTGTGTCATGGGGTCTACAGATGACAGTTACATGGACACACATCTTCATGGAGACCTCCATTTTGTGTGAAAACACTTGACCACAGCAAGGTCCATCCCCCTTTGCAAGGTGATAATGCAACGCTAGAATGGACATTTCCTAGAATGACTGTGGAAGCCAGTTGTAGAGCGACAGTCTCTCCACACTGGCTGCCAATGAAGGAGGGTGGTGCTCTGGTAAAGGCTGCTTTTGCTGTTATCCCCAATCTTTGGTCACCAAACTGATCATTCCTGGTGTTTTCAGCCCTCTCACTCCCTTTTATCACAGCTGCCCTACACAGCTCACAGCTTCATGTGGTGCAACCCCAGAAGGAAGGGTATGTGTGTGAGGGTTGATGTCTGTCAGCTTCATGTCATGTTATGCATACTTTATTAAGTAAACCAGTGATCAAGAGCATATCCTTTGAAATGCGACCTAACTACATGCATTGCATAAGATCAAACCATCTCAGACCGAGGAGCGCTGCTTCAGATATTTAAGGATTTCCACCTCTATTATTACTACTGCAACAAGTGAGCAATAAACTTAATCTAAACAAAAATCCTTAGCACTTAACAATGGTAAATGTAAACAACAGCAACACCTTATACAAAAAATGTGATTGTCATAAAACAGTCAAACTTGAGTACAGTACCACATATGGACATACATGTGCGTGCACCCTCATTAACCCACTGACCCACACACACACAGAGTCCACTCACAGTAACTTTCTTTCAGCATCCTCCCTGCCTGAGCGCTGAGATCGTAGCTGTTCTTGCATTTGCTGCAAACCTGCTTCCCTTCCTCCCTGCATAACAAACATCCATCAATAAAATATAACACATCAAAACTGTTTCAGCGTGCATGCATAGCCAATGAATAACAATTATGTGCACGCAATTTCAAAAGTGTACAGATCTACTTCTGGGTCAGAGTGCATTCTTACACATTTTCATCAATTATTTGCACATTTTTTTAAAAATGTTAATGGCACAGCATTCAATCCAAGACTGCAACTTAACACCTGTTGTCTTGTAGAAAGGGAGGGAAGTGGATTTCATAACGTGCTAGAGAGGAATGAACCGTTACAAATGTTTTGCCTGTTGCATACCACTGACATCATCATAGCCATCGGCAGCATCCTCAACTTCATCATTGCCTTCATCATTAAATGGCACATGCTGGGCTGTCCTAAACACATATAACACTACCGTAATTAACCCCCCAAACACATACAACACTAAGTAGAAACCCCAAACTGCCAACTCAGCAAGGAACTCTGGAAGCCCACAGATTGGTGTTTCAACCACAGGGCCCAGCAAAACATTGAAGAGAATCTTAGCAAACAGAGACATTAGCCAAGACCATCTCACACATAGCTTAAAATATATAGAAAGGAAGGGTATGCATTATCAACCACTGCAGTTGATTTTTTAAAACCTTTTCAGCGCCAACCATTTAGCGGACTTAAAACCCTTTCTCTTGGCACCACAATGATTTGCACGTTCCAAGACTGCAACTTAACACCTGTTGTCATGTCACTAAAAAGCATCAAATGAGGGTCTGGTACCCATTGACCTTATGTTCTTAATGTTGGGAGGTAAGTACAGGCCCTGTTTTATGCCTGTCACAGAGGAATCCCCAATATTGCACACATAATTTTTTTCTCTACCCAGGTAAGTTTATGGAAAGTTTTAGCTGAAAAATGGCTGGCATTGAAAGGGTTAATCTTCCATTAAACTAGCTTAGATAGCAAACAGATCACATCTGCAATACTGGGGGGTTCATGAACAAAACATGCTCTTTCTTAACCCCTTACAATCAAGAGCATTATATTATTGAATAAAAGATCCCTACTAAATCAAATGTTTAACTTTAGTGGCAGGGTGTCTGACATAAAAGGCACAAAAATGCAGCATTGGCAGCAAAATTGATTTATATTTTGATGATTACTTTAAGTTGTTTTTTTCAAGCTGCATGGGTGAAAATGAAAAATTATCTAATTCTTGAAATGACACACTTAAATGTTCTCAGAATTTTCCCATTCCTGAACACTATAAATTTATCTCCATTCCTGAAGCGATGACTGCATATGTGTGTGTATTTAGTAGGTGTTAGTATCATCATGTTTCTGTCTGCCATTAACCCTAGCAGACAACATTTCTGATTTTGTAAGACCAACGTTCCTGATGACAATATGGCTATCCCTGAAGACTCTTCCTATCAGTTTTTTCATTCCTGATTTCAGAAGCATTCCTGACCTACTTTCACTCATGAAGCTGTCACTGTTATAACAAAAATGTCATTAAAAAAAAAGGGGGGGGGAGAGTCATTAAAAAAAATCTGTCTATCTGTCTTAGCCTTCTTTTAATTGATGATTATATGCATATGTGTCAAACTACAAGCAAAGCAGATTACCTTGTTTAATATGTTCTGTGTTAACTTGATTAATTATGACGGAAACAATAACTGCCCACATTCACATAGGTCATTCCATTCTGCCTATTTACTGCTGCAAATCTCTCCTGTTTTCTAGAGCAAATCAGTTAGCAAAGCAAAGCAAAATCAAAACTGATATAAAACATTTGTTTAAAAAGCATGCAAACAATCATGTTAACAAAAGTAAAAGAAAAAAAGCTTATAATATACACATGCAATAAATAAATATTTACCTGCATGTCAAACAAAATGTGTTAGTATATGTACAACGAGGCTTAACACAACTTATATAGACAAACATGCAGACCATTATGAAGACCATTATCAATATTTTGCTGTTTTTATATAATTGACATGAAAGCTGTCAACACAATTCCAGTATAAAAAAAAACATCTTAAAGTTAAATTGGAGGCTATTGGCAGAGCACTAAAAGCTTCAGACCCTAGGGTAGGCAGTGGTTGGGCCGGCAATCATGGCTGGGTTCCGCTGAACAGTCCCAGTCTGGCCGGTTGTCTGGCTGTCTACCCACCAAAGCTCTCTCTCTCTGTGCTTTGTTTTTGTTTTTCTTCTTTTCTTTTGTTTTTCTCTTTCTTCGACTTTTTCAGTTGTAATAATGGTCAGAACTGACCTTGACAACTATATTGGAAGAAGAAGAAGAATTGAATACCAGACACAATTATATCTCTTGGCATGCAAAACAATTTCACAATTATTCTCAACTGTGACAGTGTGAACTCCCTGTCAAGTTATGCAAGGGCCTCAGGGCATCATGTTTGGGGTTTCATGTGTTCACCTGCCTCATAAAGTTTTTGCCGGACAAAGTCAGTTTACCAGAAAGTGCACAATATGTGTCCCGCCTACCACTCAACAACAAACAACTTTAGCTTCAATGTCTGACACCCTCATTAGATGATCCCTAAATTTGGAGAGAGGAACAAAAAGTGCCATAACTTTTTCAACATATCTCTGGCTTGTGCATCCCATTTAGGTATTAGGTACTTCATAGTTACAGAGGCGTCTCTGTGAAATTCGGGTTGCTCCCACCTGGAGAGCGTGCTGCAGCCAGAGGCGCGCCACCTTTTTTTTTGGCATGCGATTTTTGTGACTGACGAGGAAGGAGGGGGGTAAATTTTGACCAAATGACAACTTTTTCGTTGCCACTGGATTTAACGTGTGCTAAGTAAATGGGCACACAGGACCTTGGTTTATCGTCTCATCCGAAAGACTCCACGTTCAGACCATAAGGCCTAGTGCAAAATGAGAGGAAAAATCCCCTGTATCCAGGTTCAGACTCGGGTCTACTTGACACGAGGCGAACACGCTACCACTGTGCCACTCAACACTCTGCAAGCAAGACACTCGCCCCCCCTCCTCTTCTGTGTAATATTCTACAACCAAGAACCAACCAATGCAAGATATATACCACGCAGTTCAATGGCAACTGAGTAATGTTAGATTTTTATTAGTTATCACTCTTTGTATTTTATAACATCCACTGAGCTAGATACTAAAAAAATGGAACTCATCATGCTGTCAAAGTATAACTTCAAACTTAGCTAGAGTCAAAAAAATACTCCAGAAGGAAACCGTCTCTAAATCGCCTAGAAAACGAGATTTTTTCATGTTCTTAATTATTTGAGATGGCTAAAAAATTTGAACTAGTATTGAGAGTATGATGCTTAAGAAGTATTAAAGAAAAAAAAATCACCAATTATATCCTGATGAATACAAAGATATATCCGTTTAAAGACAGGATTGACGTAAAATTATATCTTTAAACAGTTATATCTTCATGCTGATCAGGATATGTGTCGATTTTCTTCTATAATACTTCTTAAACATCATACTACCAATACCAGTTGGATTTTTTTTTAGCCGTCTCATATTTAAGAAAATGAAAAATCTCGTTTTCTAGGCGATTTAGAGACAGTTTCCTTCTGGAGTAAAAAGGCAGGATAAATTTTGAGAAATCACAAAGGTACATGAAACATAATAAATAATAACATGACAAACATGACACTGCACAACTGGCATCATTATACATACAGCAAACAAGGGACAAAGAAAAATAAATACTACAATACCATCAGATACTATAAAAGAATAACTATTTTCATTTTAAAAAGACAAAGAATGTGACAAAAGAATGAATAACAAAGGTCATATCTTTTCTACACTGTCATGTTTTTATTTTTGTAACGTATATATTTAGCATTGTGGTATTATCATACAATAAAAAGTGATAGTTCTGAAGAATAATTAGATATTATGCAACTGGCGCTTCTGATCATTTTGCAATATATTTGTTTCTAGTTGAACACATACAAAAATGAGGTTGAAGTACATTTTTTTTATACATATATAAATAGGTCTCCATTTAAATGGTATTTTCTTTAAAATCATGGTAATAAATGAACAAAGAAATTATCAGGCAACTTTGGGGTACATTTTCTCATTGTAACAAATCACAATTGTGCAGGCAAATCCCAATATTCTCCCCTCTTCAGAACATCTACATGTGGCCTTGTAGTAATACAGTGGAACCTCCCTTTAAAGACCTTGAAAAATCATCCAAAATAAGGTCTTGAGTGGGAGGGAGATGTATAAGGGAGGTAATTTTAACACTTAAAGAAGGGCAATGTCTCAGAAAAGTAGGTCTTAAGTGGGAGGAAGTCTTATAGGGGGGGGGGGGGGGGGGGGGGGGGGTCTTATACGGGATGTTCCACTGTAGCTTAAATGACCAGGAGACTGTGTACCATATTTTTCTGACTGTAAGGCGATACTTTTTCCCAGACTGAGACCCCTGCGCCTTATAATATGACTACTAAAATAGAAAGAAAATGTAATAACAGAATCTGAATTTTGTGTAACATTTGGGGTTGCGCCTTATCATCAGGTGCGCCTTATAGTCCGAAAAATACGGTAATCCAAGTTCTGTGTATGTCTGTGTCTGAGTGTGCGTGCTTATTAGTGTCCAGGTTTGAGTGTTAGTGTACTGTAGCTGTTGTGGTGCATCATTTTGCCATATAACATTTAACGATTATAAGAAATAACAGCCTTGAAATATCAAATCCCATTGCTGCCCACTATTGTCATATAATATTTTTAGGGTACGTATGTAGACCAGCGGTGAATCAGGCCAGCGTGTTGCATTGTCTCACATGGTCTTTATCATGTGAATAAGCTGATGAACCAACAAAGCTTGTTAATTAATACCTTTGGGTTAGTAAGTGTCCCCTGTTGGTGTATTACACATTTCACAACAAAAGCACAGGACGCTTCCAAAGCACTCTACAAGCACAGGATTTGTATCATAAATGCGTGATATATGTATCATTATGCTAGTCTGTGGCCAAGCGAGGGGGAGAGGTCTGCGATTTTTATGCTTTGTTTAAAACTTGGTAAGTGAAGCTGAACAAGAACAAAATATTCTAAATCAGTAAATGACTGGTTAGTATTTTATATTCTAAGTCAGAAAAAAATACTGACACCCCCTCCCTCCCTCCCTTTTTGTGTTAGATTTAATATGCACACGGTAAAGAATCATATACAGTCTATATTACTACTGTTCTACCATTCTACTGAGATATTGTTTACGGAAGCCATTAGCCTCCCTTGATTCACAAGAAAAATAATTTCAATAAACACACTTACCTGCTAAGAAGACAAGAAATGAAAACAAAAAAAAGAAGAAAAGAAAATGAAAAAACAAGTCCTACTTTTTTCTTTTACTTGTTATGCAGGCATGGGAATTGTCAAAGACAAAAACCGCTGAAAAGCCCCCCCAATTGAAGTATTTAGTAACAATTTCAATTTTTTTTCCGCGGACAATTCCCATGCCTGTTATGATTTTAATAGCAGGTGATAAAACTGTTATTGCTTTACCTGTTTCTGATCATTTGTTATCTTTTGCCTTTCTAGAGAGAGGCTTACGCAAACCTTGAGAAAAATCTTGTGTCTAAAAAGAAAAGTTCATCAAAGACTATTTTGAATTACTGAAGCAATACAATCACACTACTTCCACCCCCACTCCCTCCTCCTTTCACACACTACCGGTACTTACACTGCAAAAACAAAACACAGCTACCGTCAACAGTGACACAAACTCATCAAACAACCACATCTAGACACGGCCAAAATCTCTGGTTATTTTACAATATCAGACCTGTTTACCCCTATTTTGCAAGGTTGTAATTTCTGAACCAAAAAAACATAATTTTGACCCCCAAAATGTAATCCAACGTGTGACCAATGAACGTCGATATCGTACTGACCCAAGTGTGCAATACTAATGTCCGTCGAGCAGTAGACACAGAACACATGCTCGTCACCTAGTGCTGAAGACATATTCCTGGAATTTTTAGGTCACTTTCCCGGAATTTCTGTGCCATTTAAGTGACTTTTTATGTCTTTTCTTTTGATTTTTTCGACCAGAAGATACAGAAGCTTCGGAATGCACTTGCTTGGACGCCATTTTGAAATAGAAACGGAAATGGCGCAAAATGACTTTTCACTGCATCGATTCAAAAGCTTCGCTTACCGATGCAACTGTAGTGGGGTTTTTTTTATATTTAGGATGTTATTTTCCCGTATTTTTTTCCGTAGCTGTAATTTGACCTTTCCCCCGTAAAAATTAAGGCAAAATCGTAAAGGTAAACATGTCTGCAATATATAGTCAAGTAAACAAAAACCCACCTGCTGCAAAGCATGCAAAAAAAATTACAACACACATGAATATATGATATAAATATACCAGGAATAAAAAAAATGGAAACAAAGTAATAATAGACAACACACTTACGTCAATGAGATCAACAGACAGCTGAAACCATTGAACACAAAGCTTGTCAGTTGGCTAATGTGCATTTCGAAAAACGATGTGAGCTAGCCAGTAGACATAACATCAACAAATACAATTATGCTAAATTTTTTTTAAAAAGACATACGGGGAGAGACAAATGAAACGCAGAGACGTTCAGAAAGTGAGAATAATTTTTAGGATCTAAACATGCATTATACACAAAGAAAATGCAGCCAAACAGAGAGTTGAATGAAAACAGAGCTCAGCTAAATCTTACTGCAAGACAAAAGAATCCAACTTTTTAAATGTGCATCAATATTAATTTGGTGTTGCACACATACTTTGTTACACTTTAGTCTCCTGTACCATGCAGAAACCATGAGCAACATTCTTAGAGTGCATACACTTCAAACACATGTTTCTGAGCATGCTCCTCAAATTCCAATATTGAGCTTTGCTTTCCAACAACCATGCCTCCAAACTAAAATTAAATAAATACATGCTGCCAAACTGTTTAATAAATCAGGCAAAACTTTTGTTTCTTCATAAAAGCAGCTCCAAACAAATCTCTGCAATTTAATAAGCATATAAGATAAATAAAGGTAAAATAAAAGAAAAATATTAAAAGCAAAACCCTTTGAGAAAGAAATGCAAGCACCTATTTTTACCAACCAACTAAGCAGAATCCCTCAAATGTTTATGAAACAAGGCCACTTTTTATCATCCGTCTTCATTCAGTTATAATCCAGATAAACTGGTATAGTCTAGTTTATCACATTTGTTTTTCTTTCTATTTTCTGCTACACACTGATATAAAGGCTAGTGGCAGAGGTGCCTTTCTTTATGTTTTTCTTTTTCTTTTGTTTCACCTTCCAATAACACAAAAGGAGAAAAAAAGGGTAGAACTATTTTATTTCAATCAGAAGATGCTTCTGCTTTGCCCTCCCTTAGCCTGCCCCCCTCCCTTCCCTGCTCCATCTACACTACCCCACCCACTACCCCCACAAAAGCCTGCTCATTTTTAACTAATTCATCAACCATAACAGAACCAACTTTGCACACACACACACACAACTGAATTATAATCTCATGCTTGCAGCTTTTGTTTTGGCTTTCTGTCCATCACACACGAAGCACAGGCTTAGACATTCAAGATAAAAACCACTCACTAAAAGTCATGCTTAGCCAGTCAACTAAGATGCTACATGCATCGTTTTGTCAGTGTAACCAATCAAACTGGAGATGACACACATCACAATTTTTCTTACCACAGGTCCTGCAGCTGCAGCTGCCGCTGGCACCGCCCTGGAACCCCCGGAACCCAACAACCTGGAAAACACCACAGCCAGAGTGTCAGTTATGAAAATAATATAGTAAATCAACTAATGAACAAGTTCATAATTTAACAGGTAGGTAGGTAGATAGGGACAGGCTAAAAAGCCTCGCAGCCTGTAAAGCGTCCCTCTTTATTACATCTTTGTAAGCGGTCTGATTGCATGCTTTAAATTCTTAAATTATAAAATTTGTCATAATCATAAAAAAGATCTTGGTGGTACTCTAACCCTTGACAAAATGTCATCAAACAGTGAACACAGCAAACAGACAAGACACACACAGACAGATTTACTCAAAATACTCCCAGGCAATATGAAATAAAATATATTCCAAGATATGCAATAGATACATGTACTCTCAAATAATCTTAGATACTCTTCCACACAATCTAAGAAGCTCAACAGATACTCACAAGTTATTCTTATTCTTCTGTGTTCCCATGTCATATGGCTATAATGGGCGAGGTATATGTGTCCGTTTTTCAGTTTTTACTAGTCTCCCCGCTGCATCAGCCGACACATTCCGATTTAGGAGGAATATAATATATAAATACTCCTAAACAGTCATAATGCTCCCAGACAATCCCAGATAGCCAGCCGATACTCCCAGACAATCTGAGATAGCCAGCCGATACTCCCAGACAATCCGATAGCCAGCAGATACTCCCAGACAATCAGAGATAGCCAGCAGATACTCCCAGACAATCAGAGATAGCCAGCAGATACTCCCAGACAATCAGATAGCCAGCAGATACTCCCAGACAATCAGAGATAGCCAGCAGATACTCCCAGACAATCAGAGATAGCCAGCAGATACTCCCAGACAATCAGAGATAGCCAGCAGATACTCCCAGACAATCAGAGATAGCCAGCCGATACTCCCAGACAATCAGAGATAGCCAGCAGATACTCCCAGATAATCAGAGATAGCCAGCCGATACTCCCAGACAATCTTGAGATACAAACAATGGCCAAGCTACTCAGTACAGTGCGCGCTCCTCACATGTACTCCCTGTTGTAGGTGAAGCCGATGAAGGGCAGGTGGTTGCCGGCGAAGGCCTTGGGGGGCTGGAAGGTCTCCTCCGTCTGCTCGTCTTTCTCGATCTCGTCAAAGTTGCTGGTGTCCACGTCACTCGACAGCTCGGGGACCACAGGGGGCACCGCTGAGGGGACAAACCAGTACGGTGATGTCGTGAACATTTTGTTTCAGACCCTTTGTTCAAATGTTGTTGTTTTTATCATTAGCAAAGACTGTACAGGGGAAGATACGTTAGCATACATTAAACCCAGTGGCAACGAAAAAGTTGTCATTTGGTCAAAATTTAACACCCCCCCCTCATCAGTGACAAAAATCGCATGAAAAATTAAAAAAAATAAAATGGGGTGGCGCGCCTCTGGCTGCGATGCGCTCTCCAGGTGGGAGCAACCCGAATTTCACAGAGACACCTCTGTGACTATAAAGTACCTAATACCTAAACATCCGGTCTCTTTTCCCTATATGAGTAGTGAGGACAGAAACACTGATTATGTCCCTTTGAAACGCGACACATTTTACACATCGATAGGCCAGTTGAATTCTCCGTTCAAGTTCCAGTCCGAGTTTTTGGATAGCCTCCACTGTGAATAGTGTACACGTCCGCACTAACGATAACTCTATCAGCCCGGTTCGCCGAGCTTTTAAGTAATCCATCTTACCCTTTTAGAATATCTTTGTCATTAGTCCCAAGTTTGGGCCAATACAATAAGCATGAGAGCTCTATGATACCATGATGAACTATAAGGCGATAGGTTTCTCCCAGACTGAGACTCCTGCGTCTTATGTCCCCGAACTATTTCATCGGGCGCAACCCTGTTGCGACCAGTGGTGTTGCACTAGTTGTGATCTTTTATTACATAGTTTAATTTTTTACGTGCCACCACACACACATTTCCATATTGGACAAATAAATATTGTGATTGTGATTGTGATAATATGGCCGAGAGTATAGTAAGAAATGTTATAACAAAATCAGAATTTTGGGTAAAATTTGGGAGTCTCATAGTCCTATAGTCCATAAAATACATGTATGGTACACTGTAATTGATCTTCCACAGCAATGGAAAACTGTCTAACAGCACTGGTATTATTTGCAAGACTATGACTCTCAAAACGGGAGGCAGTTTCAGTCTCTTCATCTTCAAATGACTATAATGTCAAAACTAGCAAAGATAAGTCATTTCTTTATTGTCAACTCTATCAAGGATTTTACATTTACGGTGTTGAATTATACTCTATAATGTGTCCAAACTTCCATCATTTCTGGTTTTCTCAAGCAGTGTCACATTTACGAGTACGTTACACTCACTTTCTCGTATGTTGTCCCAATGCCAAGTGTCGTTTTTGAAAAACCGGTGTCCCTTTATCTCTCCCACACCGTTCCTTCCTAATCGTTCCGTCCTGGGAAAAGAAAAACAAACAAACAAAAGAGAGCAATCAATAACAAGATCAAAAAGGTGAATTACATATAAACAAAGAAGGTATAGGAATACTGTGTATAAACTAATAAACTTGCCATGCCCTTGTTGCCTTTGACATTAGCAATCTTACCAGCAGAGAGTAGCACACTTTAAAGGGGCACCCTGACGGATGAGTTTTTGCAAGAAACACGTCAAGATCACCAGGCAAACACCCTTTACAGAGATCGCAACACTCAGTTTGCTCTGGTTTCCTAGAAATCAAACCGTCAAATCTGCGATTCCTCCTTGGCGGAGGTGCTGGAAGTCAAATTCTTTCAGTGAAAGAGAAGACATGTGCCTATTCTTTTCTAATGGCCACCTGAGTTTAGACTAAATCATGTGCATGAAATTTCCACAATACAAACCTTTTTAGTTATTTAAAAAAAAATGTATACAGTTTACCAAAAGGAGTTTCGCTCACAACAAAGGAAATAGCTCAATTTGGTTTTTTACTGCACTACAAAGAAGAAAAAGCTTCAATCACTCGAGTGGTCTCCACCCACACCATCCAAAATGGCTTCTCTCTCCACATCTCCGCCAAGGAGGAATCGCCGTTTTGACGGTTTGATTTCTAGAAAACCACAGCAAAGTGAGTGTTCCGATCCTTAAAAAGGCTGTCTTTCTGATGATCTCGACGTGTCCATCTTTAAAATATCTCTCGAGGAGAATGGAGGAAAAGGAAAAGAGAAGAGCTTTTGTGGTTTGTCTCAAACTAAAATTCTTGTTTTACTACTGCAAGAAGAAATCATTTGGCAGCTCTTGAGAAGGGTGTCTTTTACTTCCAATAGCTTTTATGAAGGCTTATTATAGTAAATAGAGAATGAGAGCCGCAAAATCACTGTATTTCAACAGCAAAGAGGAATTATTTTTACAAGCAAGTCTTCTGTGAAAGATTTTCATTTAAACAAGAAGGATTAGCACTGACTCTTAAAAATCCACCAGATTACATGTCAAAATCATGGGTTTCACGTGTTTTCCCTCTTATAACTGGAAAGAAATCTTGTTTTGACCAAGTCTGACTCCCATATAAATGGCCCCAAATTCGGGTCACAACAACCCAGAAAAAACCAAGGGACTTAATCGTGGTGCATCACTGGGTCTTTAATACTGCAGCCTTGGGAATTAGTCAGTCTCTGGGTAACATTTCAAACACTAAAAGTGTGCGAAAGACGTCTGTCCAGGAGCATTAGAACATACCCTTGGCACGGCACTCCACTATACAAATTTCAGCCCAGTTTTCCAGAAGAGCATTTTCCTTCTCTGCTGTCTGGTAGTCTTCTTCTTCTTCGATCGCTCAGACAGTTTCCTGTCAATTATGAGCGCAGATGCGTCATGCTGCCGTTATGCGCCTAAGTAAGAAATAATTAGGCCCAGCATGTCCGACTTCGGCTGGAGAAAATCTTTTTGAAAGTGTTTCTTGAAAAAAAGACAGGAGAATGGACCGGAAAGGCAGAAAGATAGTAGATGACAGCAAGCAGAGGGAAAAGGCAGAGTCAAAGTTTGAGTGAGAGATTAGAGGAAGTTACAAGCACAGAACTTCCAGAAGGTGGGGGAACTATTTATACAAAAGACCCCCCTGTATCCTCCATGGGGGGAGCTGTCTAGTAGTCATAGTCGGACACTACAAAGCATACGTACATGCAAGCATACAGAACCCGAGATATTTACCTATCAGTGAGGAAGGCACATATCAAGTTCTTGGCATGGTCGGACATCTCAATGTCGGTAGGGAAGCTGAGCGACCTCTTGTGGTCCATAATTTTGCCGTAAGTGCCAACCAATGAGTCTGCGTAGAATGGCGTATCCCCTACAATAAGAAAAACAACAATGTAAATAATAATTTAAAAGAGCCTTTTTGCAGCACATTTCATTTGTAAAAACAACCATGGAACTTTCACAAGATACGCTAACATTTGCCGATTCACGCACTAACAGACCGACACAATCCTGTTTATATCCATTCTTATTCATTACATTAACCATGCACACACATTTAACCTACAAAACCATTGGACAGTTCTTGTTTTTTCTGTATGTTTTCTTTTAATACCGAATAGTTTTTTTAATGCTACTGTACTTCAATATCAGTGTAGTACTTAGATTTGGAGTTTAGTCATGATAATAATAATAATAATTTGCATTTATCCCTTTCACCGCCAGCAATCTTTGAGCCAAAAATTTCCATTAAAGCTACTTGGCTACAGAAAAGATTTTGTCTGCAATAATGTTGGATTTCTCTGTGACACATTTAGAATGGGGTCAATCCTTACTGACCAAATTTAGGAACACAATATCATTGAATAACAGACCCTGATTTCAAGAGTTTTTATGACATGGTTGCTAAATCATTGTGGTGCAAAAATGCTACATTG
Source organism: Phymorhynchus buccinoides (assembly GCA_017654935.2). Classification (NCBI taxonomy): domain Eukaryota; kingdom Metazoa; phylum Mollusca; class Gastropoda; order Neogastropoda; family Raphitomidae; genus Phymorhynchus; species Phymorhynchus buccinoides. The sequence goes on from CM065681.1 coordinate 77,636,191, forward strand.
GCGGTGAAAGGGATTTATATAGCGCACATATCTAGAAAACCTATTTATGGTGCTTTACAAATAATAAAAACAACTACAATTGTTATTATTGATATTATTACTTTACAATCAAGCAAACAGCGTTTCGATGTCTTTCTTTGCCCCTTTTTTTACTTCCAGTTTCTTCTCTTTAAAAAAAACAACAACATACTTTCTCTCCCATTTATTCTTCACATTCACTTTAATCAGCAAATTCACTGACAAATGGAAGTCCAGTCCCTTGTCTCACCCCAGTCCCACTGTCCCTTTACCTTCACTCAGTCCCCTCCCTCCCTATCTTCACCCTACGCCCAGCCCCTCTCCATCATCCTTCTTGGGATCTTCCCCCCACCCCCACCCTCACTTCCTCCCACCTCTAAACTCAAGTCATTATTCCCAGACCAACCTTCACTCAACCCTCACCCCCCACCCCACCCCCTACCATCCCTCCCCTACCCACACATCATTGTTCCCGCGTGGCATGGACTCACCAACCAACATTTCGTAGAGCACCACCCCACCGACCACCAGTCACACTCCCGCCCGTAGCAGCCCTCCCCCCTTGAGACTTGAGCACCTCCGGGGAGATGTAGTCTGGGGTGCCCACCGCCGTGTCTGAGTGGACCAGTCCATTCTGGGAGTAGGGATAGGGTCGCAGAGTGAAATAATATTGTCATTTATATAGGTTAAGCAAGTAAATGTGTTTTGTCATAGTGCTTAAACTTAGACAGTGATGTCCCGAGGCCCCGGTGTGGCTGTCATAGGCCATTGACCTAATAAAATTGAAAATCTCCTATTGTGTTCTCCCCTGTCAGGACAAATCTCTGATTACATTTTTAACACTGGCATACTTTGTCTTATCGATTTCTGCAAGAGCCAGGACACTGACCTATTGATTTCTCTCGTCTCAGGATAGTTTGTCCTATAATTTTTCGATCCTCGGTACATCACTCTCATAAAGTTCACACGCCAGGAATCACACAGCTAACACACGTGCATGCACACACAAGCACATATGCGTGCACACATACAGACACACAATTACACCCACACAAAGAGAGGCACACGCACAAACTCCATCACCATTCACACCAGTGAAGCCTTATTACAGTCAATCAAATTACCCTAGCGCCGCCCAACCCTCTCTCACCTCGTCCATGCGCATGCAGGTGCCAAAGTCAGTCAACTTGAGATGACCATTGCGGTCCAGCAGCATGTTGTCTGGCTTCACGTCCCTGGGGAGAGAGAGACAAAAAAAAGAGTAAATTAATAAAACTTTCTAAGAAGACTAGCAAATAAAGGGACTCACAGTCTCAGTACATATCTATGAAAACAACTTCACCATTTTGCTTTTGCTAAACCCGTCATTAAATAACCCTCAGTGTTCATTTTACATGTTACTATAATGTTCTAAGTGTTTTCATTAACCTGTGCACAAGTCCTATGGAGTAAATGGTGTTTAGCAAGTACATCACTTCAGCACAGTAGAACTTGGCTCACTTTCCTTAGGTCATTGTAATTCTCATTTTCAAAGATATTAACCACAAATGACAGGAGAAAGAAGAGGGGTGTGTTACCTGTGCACAAAGTCCATGGAGTGGATGGCGTTTAGCAAGTACATCACTTCAGCACAGTAGAACTCGGCTCATTTTCCTTAACGCCATTGTAATTCTCATTTTCAAAGATAATAATTAACCACAAATGACAGGAAAAAGAAGGTGTGTGTTACCTGTGCACAGAGCCCATGGAGTGGATGGCATCCACAGCCAGCACCATTTCAGCGCAGTAGAACTTGGCCCACTTTTCTTCAGGTCATTGTAGAGAAAGAAGAGGTGTGTGCTCATTACCTGTGCACAAAGCCCATGGAGTGGATGGCATCCAGAGCCAGCACCATCTCAGCGCAGTAGAACTTGGCCCACTTTTCAGGTCATTGTAGAGAAAGAGGTGTGTTACCTGTGCACAAAGCCCATGGAGTGGATGGCATCCAGGGCCAGCACCATTTCAGCGCAGTAGAACTTGGCCCACTTTTCTTCAGGTCATTGTAGAGAAAGAAGAGGTGTGTTACCTGTGCACAAAGCCCATGGAGTGGATGGCATCCAGAGCCAGCACCATCTCGGCGCAGTAGAACTTGGCCCACCTTTCTTCAGGTCATTGTAGAGAAAGAAGAGGTGTGTGCTCATTACCTGTGCACAAAGCCCATGGAGTGGATGGCATCCAGAGCCAGCACCATCTCAGCGCAGTAGAACTTGGCCCACCTTTCTTCAGGTCATTGTAGAGAAAGGTGTGTTACCTGTGCACAAAGCCCATGGAGTGGATGGCATCCAGAGCCAGCACCATTTCGGCGCAGTAGAACTTGGCCCACTTCTCTTCAGGTCATTGCAGAGAAAGAAGAGGTGTGTTACCTGTGCACAAAGCCCATGGAGTGGATGGCATCCAGAGCCAGCACATCTCGGCGCAGTAGAACTTGGCCCACTTCTCTTCAGGTCATTGCAAAGAAAGAAGAGGTGTGTTACCTGTGCACAAAGCCCATGGAGTGGATGGCATCCAGAGCCAGCACCATCTCGGCGCAGTAGAACTTGGCCCACTTCTCTGGGACGTCGTAGTTGCTCATGAGGTTGACCAGGTCCCCGCCCGGCATGTAGTCCATCACCATGTACAGGTGCTTCAGGTCTTGGAACGAGTAGTACAGCTGACAAACAGGCAGCAAAATCGTTCATTAATACGGTGGAACCTCCCTTATAAGACCCCCCGTTATAAGACTCCCTCCCACTAAGACCTACTTCTCTGAGACATTGCCTTTCATTGTAAGTATTAAAATTACCTCCCTTATAGTTATACAACTCCCTCCCATTTAAGACCTAATTTTTGATGATTTTTGAAGGTCTTATAACTCAATATAAGGGAGGCTCCACAGCATACACTTTTAATATGAAAATAAGGCATTGCTTATCTTCAATAGCTGATCAACGTTACCGTTCCTTAATCCATTTTGTACCACATGAAGAGCTGCTTAATTTAAGATTAGACTTTTGAATGCTTGTTATTACCATTACAGTCATATTTTCTACGTACTTGTACAACCCAGTCAGAGTTGGCGTGGGCCAGAATCTCCCTTTCCTCCCAGTACAGAGCCGAGTCTGACCTCTTGATCTGGAAGAAATATAGTAAAAGCATTAATAATAATGTCAATAAAAAGCAAGGGTGTCGATAAGTTAGCCAAGCAACTTTTACGTACAAAAACAAATCCCAGTAAACTCAAAGCCCACTGTAATCATTTGATCATGAACCGACAGTTGGAAATCGAAAAAAAGAAAGGACAGCTGAAGAGGTCACAAACCTAAAAATCCTGACTTGGTCTGACCTGATCTACATGTGTTCATGTACACTAACACGGAAAGACACAACGCTAAAAAAAGTTTACAGACCAAGTACAAATGCAACGAGAGAACTTTTTGTACTGCAAGAAAGAATCTTGCTGATGTGCATGCAGTTAACTGCCAAAATTAACATGAAATATATTTATTCAGAGCCAGACTTACCATTTCATATTTGCTCAGCAGTTTCATGGCATACACTTTCCTCGTGCTTTTATGCCGCACCTGAAAATCGAAATCAAAAGTAACATGCAACCATTCCCAGCAGAACCAAAGGATGACCGTCTCACTAAATCTCATATTATGGCAATACTAGCAATTTTCCCACCCTTCATGATGGCGTGTCTCTCTCCCTCTCTCTCAAACGCACACACATTCACTCAACTGTCACATAGCAAAAACAATTTACATGCCTTCATGTCACATCCCAGGCTTGAAGACTGTTGGCCTACAAATCCGATTTCCTTTACCTTCAATCACCACCCTACTGCTGCTCAGACTTAACACCACCTCTCACCCCCCCTCCTCTCTTCTCTCCTTACCACCCTTACCCCATCCAATCACAACCCAATACTTGTAATCTCACTGGTGGGAACGGGTAGTGGGCAGCAACTGAGTGAGTTCCTGTGAGTGGCTGAATATTACCATTTTGCATGTTTGGATATTTCTACAGTGGAACCTCCCTTATTAGACCTCCCATTATAAGACTCCCTCCCATATAAGACCTACTTCTCCAAGACATTGCCCTTCTTTGTAAGTATTAAAATTACCTCCCTTATAAGACCACTCCCTTATAAGACCTCATTTTGGATGATTTTTGAAGGTCCTATAAGGGTCCACTGTATATATTTTTTTTCTTAAACAAAATTCTAAATTCAATTAAAGTTCTAAACTTTAAAAAAAAACCAGTGCCATATTTTTCTGACTAGAGATATTCTGCTCCTGAGCCAAGCGGCATACACATCAGGCCATGACATTTCAAACTCACCAGCTGGACTTCCCCAAAGGCACCACGCCCAATGACCTTGACCACGTCAAAGTCATCAGCCCGCATCCGATGAGTGTTGACCACCTCCACACTCTGGATGTCTGAAACAACAAAATTATAATATTATTAATAATACCATTCAACCACAACAGTAACATTTATACCATACAATAAAATACAATGCGATGCAACAGCATGGTCGTACAGGGCCGGGGGCTAATTCATCGAAGGTGCAAAGCACCAAGACCCCTGGGGGGGTGGGGGGGGGGGGGGGTCCGGGGGCATGCTCCCCCGAAATTTTTTTTAATCCGAGAAGCAAAATAGTGCAATCTGGGCATGAAACAAAGGACTAATGCCATTACTGTTCATACCCCAATTAAAACATGTTTTGAACCATTAAGTACCTATCAACTGGTGGTGCTGAAAGAGTACTACGTATAGCCTGCGAGGAAATCTAGCTGCCACTCGGGGACATGAATTCGTTGGGGGGAGGGGGGGGATGTAGGAAAAAGGGTGGGGGTTGCAGCCCCTTAAGCCCCCCCCCCCCCCCCTCCCCCCTGAAAGTTCATTATTTGGCAATGAATAACTAAAATGTTTGAAGACAGTCAGCTATTAAGTTTTACTGGGTACTCACATCTATTGAGGAACTGTTGGACATTTTTGTTTTACTGGGTACTCACATCTATTGAGGAACTGTTGGACATTTTTTGTTTTACTACTGGGTACTCACATCTATTCAGGAACTGTTGGACATTTCTGTTTTACTACTGGGTACTCACATCTGTTGAGGAACTGTTGGACATGTTTTACTGGATACTCACATCTATTGAGGAACTGTTCAACATTTTTGTTTTACTACTGGGTACTCACATCTATTGAGGAACTGTTGGACATTTCTGTTTTACTACTGGGTACTCACATCTATTGAGGAACTGTTGGACATTTGTTTTACTACTGGGTACTCACATCTATTGAGGAACTGTTGGACATTTCTGTTTTACTACTGGGTACTCACATCTATTGAGGAACTGTTGGACATTTTTGTTGCGTCGGATGGCAGTTTTACTACTGGGTAACCCATCCTGAAAGCTCACATCTATTGAGGAACTGTTGGACATTTCTGTTTTACTACTTGGTACTCGCATCTATTGAGGAACTGTTGGACATTTGTTTTACTACTGGGTACTCACATCTATTGAGGAACTGTTGGACATTTCAATTGTTTTACTACTGGGTACTCACATCTATTGAGGAACTGTTGGACATTTCTCTGTTTTACTGGGTACTCACATCTATTGAGGAACTGTTCAACATTTCTGTTTTACTACTGGGTACTCACATCTATTGAGGAACTGTTGGACATTTCTGTTTTACTACTTGGTACTAACATCTATTGAGGAACTGTTGGACATTTCAAATTTTACTGGGTACTCACATCTATTGAGGAACTGTTGGACATTTCTGTTTTACTACTGGGTACTCACATCTATTGAGGAACTGTTGGACATTTCTGTTTTACTACTTGGTACTAACATCTATTGAGGAACTGTTGGACATGTTTTACTGGGTACTCACATCTATTGAGGAACTGTTGGACATTTCTGTTTTACTACTGGGTACTCACATCTATTGAGGAACTGTTGGACATTTCTGTTTTACTACTGGGTACTCACATCTATTGAGGAACTGTTGGACATGTTTTACTACTGGGTACTCACATCTATTGAGGAACTGTTGGACATTTCTGTTTTACTACTTGGTACTAACATCTATTGAGGAACTGTTGGACATGTTTTACTGGGTACTCACATCTATTGAGGAACTGTTGGACATTTCTGTTTTACTACTGGGTACTCACATCTATTGAGGAACTGTTGGACATTTCTGTTTTACTACTTGGTACTCGCATCTATTGAGGAACTGTTCAACATTTTTGTTTTACTACTGGGTACTCACATCTATTGAGGAACTGTTCGACATTTTTGTTTTACTGGGTGGGTACTCACATCTGTTGAGGAACTGTTCGACATTTTTGTTGCGTCGGATGGCAGGGTGGTCTAAATCAGCAACCAGAGCCGTCAACCCATCCTGGAAGAACAAAGTTAAGAAAGCATCATGAACTGAAAAGGCAGTGAAAAGTGTAAATTAGAGAGAGAGAGAAAAAAAACTGCTCACAGAATAACAGTAGCATTTTACAAATAAATAATTAAAACAAAGACAATAAATGTAGACATAATAATTATGCAACAAATAAATAACCATAAACAAAACAAGTAAATTTCTAAGTATCATGAACATGATTTTCTTCTTCAATCTTTGTCTTTCTTCTTCCGTATTTCCGGGCCATGGCCATGATGAACTTATGAAGTACTGACGGTAATGCAGTGGTATGGTGTGTCCCCTGTCTTTAGTTTCCCAGTCTCCTCGCCAAGACATTCCAAATTTCAAGGGAGTTCTAAGAGAATACTTAAAGAGTCTTTAAATTCAATAAGGTTTGCTTTGAATAACAAAAATTTAATATGATGGTCACGTCAAAATGTTGTTTTTCTTGTTATTCGCTTCTTGTCACTGATGCTATTTCTCAGTATTTGTTTTGTTTTCTCAGTGTTAATTCTATCTTCAAAGTCAGGGGGTAAGAATCAGCACATGAATTATGCCTCTTGATTATTAGGTCATATGGATATTTTACTTTTAGGGGGTACGTCTTTACATTTTTTTTAACTTTTGTTTTTTTAAACGTGCATCAGGTGCTGAGCTTCAGATTGTCAGCGGGCCCTGGTCATTGACCCCTATTGATGGTGATTTGGCCCCTCACTTTGTGCAGCAAGGGGTCATCTGACCCATGAAGTCTGCAATAAAATGTAACTGTAATACTATCACTAATAGTAGTAATACTACAGTGAGACATTATTGGCCCATTATTTTGGAACTTGACCCATCATTTTTTGGTAATCAGGGGTCAAGTGACCCATACAGTTTGAAAAAAATCTGAAGCTCTGCAGGTGAAACTTTGTTACATTTTGTGATGCACTGGTCTGAAATTCAATACATCGGATCGGAGATTTAACATACGTGCATAAGAATGAACACTGTTTCTTGACTTGCAACTCTTCTTAAAGGGCCAGCCACACGTCAGCTAAAATCGCACGACTGTACGATACGATTCGATCACATGATCTCGAAACGCGAATCACATTTGTTCTTGGAGACCACATGATTGAATCGTATCGAACAGTCGTACGATTTCAGTGGATGTGTGACTAGCCCTTTAGGCTTTACTCTGCATTTTCTTTTAATTCTAGTTCATTTTCTTTCTGATTATGCATGAACCAAGGATAGATTTGAAATAGTACTTTGCACATATTTCATAGTTTAAATAAAGCAGCAAAGTACTAGTTTGTATTATTGTTGAATTGTTACAACACAGCCATTTGTGCATGCATACTGTCTGTCTCTCTCTCTTAAAGTTAAAAACACACACACCAAAAGCAAACAAAAAAACAAAAACAAGTGGCATAACAGAAAACCAACACACACAGTGACACAGTAACACACACACAGAGAGACACGCACACACACACAAAAACCACATATTTTATTTATGCTCAAGCACTTTTTAATTTGTCCATTTTTACCCTTGGCTTCATACTCATTATAGCTTGTGCATCAAGTAACAAAGGACTTGTAACAGATGTTTGATCGACATATGGCTTCTGAAAATAAGTTCCATCAAATTTTGTTTTACTTTAGTTAAGTATATAAAATGTGTATAGATTATCATCATCATAGCTTAGAACTACAACATAATTTATTGATTAACATGTTTCCTAATGTTAATACATAATTTTATTGTAATAAAATCAGTTGGGGAAAAGGTGTTTATTCAGTTACACATTCTAAATTTCTCATGATTGGTTAGTTTTCAAATATAGATAAACAGTATGTTTCTCACAATGAATTACATTGATTAGCAATTTACAAACACGACAGAAAAGAGTGACACTAACAGTAACAGTATACTTTTTAATCTTGGAAGGGCACACGACATCATCTTAAAGCTGGTGTCGCCAAACACTTTGAAATCAGTAGCATCGGTAGTCATTAATTCTTTTCTTCTTTGGTCAATTTAAAGATCAATTTATTTGATTATAAACATAATACCATACAAATTACAATATAATAATAGGGCTTGTCATAGTCTGGTCCTCTTTCTAGTTCTTTCTGCCTTTAAAACAATCATCTTTAATAGAAGATACTGAAGTATGCATATTTTTTCGGCTCTTGAGCCATTCTAAGTCACATAAAGAATATTTGTCAGTCTTGGTACTATTTAATGAACTGGCACACAGAATCACTTCAAATTTTATATGGTTACCTGCACCCTGAAGCAGAGCAACAGAATTAAGCTTGTGCCTGAAACCATACATGCAAGTCAGAAAGAGCACACTCTTCAAATGTTCCCTTAATTTTTCCTAATTCTTTATTTGTTAGTTCATTTGCTAAACTTAAGTTTGTTTTCCTTTGTTGATTTTTTTTGTCTTGGCAAAAGTACCTCAAACAAACATCACTCAGTGACATGCTGAGTTATTGTGTGTGTGTGTGTGTGTGTGTGTGTGTGTGTGTGTGTGTGCGTGTGCGTGTGAACTGTGGTTGTCAGTAAGTGTGTTTGTGCACACGTGCATGTGTGCATGTGATCGTACATCATGCATGTGTGTGTGTGTATAACTTGTGTATCATGTGATTGTTACTCTGTGCGTGATTTTAATGTAACCTCTATTTGAAAAAGCTTCATTATCTATCAGTTTAAAACTTTTTAATTAAAGTTTTCCCATACACATACAAATAGGTTGGTATGCCACACACAAAAAAGTAAATTAAAACAAAACAAAACAAACTAACATACACATGTATGTGTGCACAAACAGCAAAATACACACAGAGACACACACAATGTCAAATGTATACATGTATGCATAAACACATGCACACACACTCTCTCTCTCTGACTCTCTCTCTCTCTCTCTCTCACACACACACACACAACTATGGTACACTCATGTACCCATGTGTGCACACACATGCACACACACACACACACACACACACACACACACACTGTGACACACACACACATTGAGTGACACACACAAATGCACACACACAAAGTGCAGTAGTACTAGTAGTCTATGGGAAATTCAATGCCTAAGACCACAGGGGACAAAATCTTCCAAGAGTATTCTTTATTCTTCTAGATTTGTTAACACGCATGCATGGGCACACACACACACACACACACACACACACACACACACACACACACACACTGCAAACGCACAGACTCAATTGCTAAGATCGCAAGGGACAAAATCTACCCCAGAGTTGCTGTTCTTCTAATAACAAACCCCCAAGGGGTGGGAGAACACAACAGTCTTCCAATGGCGAATGAGTCATCGACCTTAACTTGAAACATACTATGCACAGGAAGTTAAAGGCCAGCCTTATTCCATAGATACACACTTCACAAAAAAATGTTTTCACACTTCACAAAAAATGCTTTAACTTTTTAAGTCTTCAGATCAAATCCAAAAACATTTATTTGTTTTTCAGTTGGATCAATAAACAATGGCTCTGTGGTAAAAAGAACAATTTGCACAAATATGTATGTATGTGTGCCTGCACAAGACATGCAGATTTCAAAACATTAAAATTCATTTCTGTTTTATTGTCGATCAAATTTTCACTTGAAGATGCAAACTACCACAGTTGGATTATTAATATCATGCTGCATAAGTGCAAGATAAAACAATGCTTTAAGTTATTCCCCTAAAGAATATTATTTTATTTTCTATCTCTTTTGCTGTTTTGTCCCTTTCTATTCATTACTTTATAATATCACAATAATAGACTAGATGTATTCAAGGCTGTGAAACCACCAACAGAGCAACTGCAGTACAACAAAAATTCTGCAGAGGCAGGCAATGGCTCTTAATTTTTTTGTGTTAGTATACATGTAACATTCCTGTACTATTGTAACTATTGAACATACATGTCTCAATTATTATTAGTCCTGTAGCCATATAAACGTAAAGTAATTGATTGAATATCAACAAAGCATGCACCTAGTGACCCAATTTTTAATGTATATACCGGTACTCAAAATAAGAGTATCAGACCTGCATACCCCCAATTTCTTTTTTAGGTACTCCACAAAATAAAATTCCGTACTTTTTCTCAAAATTCCGTATTTTGCAAGGAGACCCAAAAACGGAACATTACAGAACATTAAACCACCATGCGAAATGACGAAAAACACTCGATTTTGACCGATCTTAGAAGACCTTAAGTTCAAATTTTTGCCGTATTAATTTTCCATCTACCGTACTGCAGTACTGGGGCTCAAAACCGTGTACAAAATACGGAAAAATCGTATGGGTAGGCAGGTCTGGAGTATTAACAGCTTCTCTGCCAAGACGTTTTGTTGTTATTGATATTTGTGTGAGGATTTGAGAGTACTTGTTGAATTGTCTAAATTTAGCAAATAGCCTTGAACAAGTTGAAGACATTTATATAATGAAATCTGGAGAAGAGTTAGGGTATTAACCCCAAACATCCCATCAATTTCAGAGCAATATATAAGCCAGTTTGCCCAGGCCTGGACTATTTGCAATGGCAGTGGTAATGTTGTCTGACTCTAAGCATGCATCATCAATGATACCTTACCAGCTAACACTTTTTTTTGTACAGTACTAACAAACAGGTCTGCCAGTCCCACCGCACCAGGAAAACTACAGCAATAGTGCTTTTTTCCACAAATATCCACCATTGAATTGTCAACTCTGCCAGTCTCTGGGTGGCATGGGCAAAAGCTTTAGTTGTAGTCCATGAAGACTTCCCCCCCCCCCCCTTTTTTTTTTATTCCTTTCTTTGGTCACATTATCTCCAAAGTGTGTACAATTACTTCTTTACAATGACAAAAATTTATAAAGAAGTTGGTCACCACCAAAGAAGAAGATGTACAATACATACTGCTTCTGTTCTACTTCTAGACTCTAGTCCTAACTCAGTTTGAAATTGTTGGGTCATGACCAACACTCTTTTAACTTTAAATTACAGTACCTGTTCTAGGGAATTCTCTCCCTGCGTCTCTCCAGCATGCTTAACTCCCACCAAATGCAAAGGCATTCACTGCCAAGTATCTTGTCATGTGTTCATCTATTTTTAGAGCTTACATGACTGTTTCTTCCATTAAAGCAATGAATGCGCACGAGAGAAAAAAAGTTACTCCCCTCTTGTCAGTTGAGATGCAACGGACAACCAAGAACGTAAAAAACACATGGCGCTAGAAGCAGAAGAGTTGAGTTATTCTCTTCTCTTTCATACAAAAATATTCAAACTTCACATCATTATGAATATGATTCGTCTTCTTCTTCATCGATCACTGATTCGCTAGAGAGACAGTTTCCTGTCAATTATGAGCACAGATGCGTCATGCTGCCATTATGAAGAAAACAAGCCAAGCATGTCCGTCTTCAGCTGAAGATCTTTGTAAGAATTTATTGAAAAAGGCAGGAGAATGGACCGATTAGGCAGAAAGACAGTAGATGACAGCAAGCAATCAAACTCAAAGCGAGTGACAAATAAAAGGAAGCTACAAGCACAGAACTTCCAGAAGGTGGGGGGACTATTTGTACAAAAGATACACTCTCTCTCTGTCCAAGTGTGTGCGCATGTGTGTGTCACTGTGTGTATGAGTGTGTGTGTGTGTGAGAGAGTGTGTGTGTGTGTATGTGTGTGCACATACATGATGTGTGTGACTGTGTCACTGTGTGTGTGTACCTACCACATATAATACATGCACACATTATGTGTCACTTGTGTGTGGTTGACTGTGTGTCACCATGTGGTTCTTTTGTGTGTATGTGTGTGTGTATGTGTGTGTGTATGTGTGTGTGTGTGTGTGTGACTCTGTGTGTGCCTACCAGTACCACATACATACAGTTGCATATGTTGTGTTATGTGTGTCACTGTGTGTGTCTGACCTTCACCATGTGGTTTTGTGTGTGGGGGGGGGGGGGGGGGGGGGGGGGGGGGGGGGGGGGGGGGGGGGGGGGGGGGGGGGGTGCGTGTGTGTCTGTGTAGGTGTTCATCATATGTGTGTTTACATGCCATGCAAACATGACTGAATGAGTTGGCTAATTTGCACACAAGTTTATTAATATTATAAATGTATAATTTGTATTTTGTATTATTTTGGTCACAGAGACTCCAGGGCTCCCAGGGACCCCTATTTTGGGGTCTATGAAGTTCTAACATTCTAAAGGACCCTCTAAAAGAATGTGCAAGGGAACCCAGGGATGCACTAGAAAAGTTCTTTTTAGCATTCGCAATTCCACTGGGACCCTCTATCCCGCCTCTAGGACACTCTATACTGTTAGTGAAGGAGTCCCTGGGACCCCTTGCAGGGTTCATTCTTGCCACAGGACATCATAGGTCATTTGACCAGTTGGCAGAAAAATCAATACGTCATTTTCCCCAAACAATAGGTCACAGATTTACTGCGGTACATACCATGCTCATGAAGGTTAGCAAACAGATATGGCCTTTCCCCATGGTTGAAGGTTTTCATCAGATTTTTGTTTATTTTCCTTCCTCGCCCCCCCCCCCCCCCTCTCTCTCTCTCTCACACACACACACATATACACTCACAGAGTGTAAAATGTACCTTGCCATTTCATAGTTTAATTAATGTAAAAATAAAGTCAAAGGAAACTAATATTCCTGCTCACAATTTAACCCTATGAGTATGATCCTGCTTTTTAAAAAATCAAATGTAATCTCATTCTCATTCAGTGTTTATGCACAGTGAACACACAGGCAAACACATGTGCATAACCCCTGGAATAGGCTGACTACAGAGAGAGAGAGGGGGGGGGCGGAGACAAACAGATCAAGATATGGACAGAGACAGGCAGACAGACACACAAGCGTACACACACACTTGCATATTAATGCAGTAGCTTATGTTTTTTAGATGATGCCATTCACATCTCTAAAAGAACGGCTTGATGCTGCTGCTTTTTCCTCTGTCGAACTTACAAAAATGTACTATTTAGAATACCATTCAGATTTGGTCAACGAAGAAATCAGACCTAAAACTTTAAGCGCTTCGCTCTCGCGAACAAGCATTCAAATGTAAACAAAGATTGTTTTGGAATGACCGGACATGTGTCTGCTTTAGAAAGGAAAACCCCGGATGGTCAGAAACAAGACTGACAACCAGGAAAACCAAAGCAAACAGACTGACCGCTGTAGCACGAGGCGAAAATCGGGTTCAGAGTTTTGATGTGGAAAAGTTCAAGTTGGGGTGGCTTGACCTAATTCCAACGATCCTACAAGTTGCAGACGATGTCTGAGCGAGTCCGAAACTAGCAAACATGCTCTTCTGCCCCTTTCCTACTCGTGGCTTCATTTTGGGAGGCATGGCTGGTTTTAAACACGAATTGTTGTCAAAAGGCCAAGAAACGAAGAACCATCTTGTTTAGCACTAGAACTTAGAAGACTAGGTCACGCTGGAACTTTATTTGGTCTTCAAAAAGTTGAATCGGAAAAGCTTTACCAAATGTGCAATGCCGCCATTTCTTCGTTTCGGCGTTCGTTTCGCCAGATACAACTTTTTAGTTCTGATTATGGTCAGAGGCCGCGGAAGAACTCAAGTTTAGCAGACGACAGAATCCTTGAACTAGTTGAAGTTGTTGACTGCTTTGACGAAAAATCAATCGGTCAGATGAGTATGACTATGAGGGCCCCTCTATGACTGGATGCGCATAGATTGTGTACATGTGGTAGGGGTGGTGGTAGTTAGTATTGCATGTCTTGTCAGGTTTTTGTCTGCCATCAATACCAGCAGACTTCTTCTGTGTTCCCAGGCCATATGGACATAATGGGTAAGGTACGTATGTGTCCGGTTTTCAGTTTTCACTGGTCTCCCCGCTGCGCACAACCAACACATTCTGATTTCAGAGGAGCTCAAAGGAGAACATTATTTGGAAGATTTTTTTTTTAAACTTAAAAAGGCAGGAGAATGGGCAAATAAGTCAGAAAGATAGTAGATTATATATAATAAAGCAAAGGGAAAAGGCAGAGTCAAGTAGAGTGGCAGATGAGAGGATGTTACAAGCACAGAACTTCCAGAAGATGGGAAAACTATGTTTATGAAAGACCCCCCTGTTCCGGCAGTCTTTCCAATAACACCCCCCATCTCCATGTGCACATGTGCGTGTGTGTGTGTGTGTGTGCGATATGTGTGTGTGTGTGTGTGTGTGTGTGTGTGTGTGTGCGTGTGCGATGTATGTCCGTATGCTTGTATGTATGTAATTTGTGTGCGTGTATGTGTATGTATGTAATTTGTGAGCGTGTGCGCGAATGTGAGTGTGCGTGCGCCCACGGCCGCACTTCCAAGCAGGTGTGTGTGTGTGTGAGTGTGTTCTGTGTGGGTACATCTGCTTGCATGTGTATGAGTGTATGCGTGCGCAGGAGAGATTGTGTTCACTAGAGGGAGGGGGGGGGGGGGAGAGGAGTGTGTGTGAGTATGTGTCTGTGAGTGTGAGTACACGTGAGTCCTTTGTGTATGTGAGTGCGCATGTGTGTATGTGTGTGCGTGCGTGTGCGCGTGTTTGTGCAAGTGTACGCTTGAGTAAGTTTGTGTGCGTTTCAGTGATAATGTGTTTTCTGTGTGTTTGATGAAATGTGTGTGGGTATGTGTGTGTATGTCTGTGTGCAAGAACGCGTTCATGCATGTGTGTCTGTTTTGCGTGTGTGTGCGTGTGTGAGTGTTTCAATACTGATTGTAAAGCGCTTTGTGCTCGATTAAAAGCGCTATATAAATATCCGTTTATTATTATTATCCCCACGGGGGGAGATATTCGTGGAGGGGGCGGGGTTGTCCAGCTCCCCGTATAGTGTATGGAGACATGAGGCATCCACCCACTGCCCCGATACCAGCAGAATTTTTTTTTCTTTTTGTAAGACCATTCATTGCCCTGAATGTCCATTCCAGAACTCTATTCAGCTTTTTCATTCCTTATTTCACTTCAGGAGCACTCCTGAACTACTTTCAACCATGCCACAATGAAAATGTTTCAATTTTAACTACCACTGTACCAGTTAAATAATTAGCAGTCCCATTATTCATTACAAAAGGTTACAGTGAGGGGGGAGGAGGGCTGAGAACAACCTTGTTATGAAATTTGCATGTTGTATATAAATTGAATAACACTGAACAAGAATCTGTGGAATGTGTCACAACAGGCACTGTGTGTATTTATACTTAGTTTAGCGATTAATCACACACAAAAGAACACACACAAAATATTTTCTATTCTGAGGCCTTATGTAATTTGACCCATAGTGTAGGAAGATTTAGCTTATTAATACAAATTGGAAGCTTACCAGCAATCCGTCCACATTAATTTCAGACGTCTGGCTGTTGATCTTGTCCTCGAGGGCGGTGATTCGCCTTCGAAACTGTGCATCTGACATAATACTAGTGCTTGACTGATTCATGGCATAAACTTTTGAAATAACTTTTCACCACGGTTCCAACGAACCCCTTCTTCTGACTACTAGCTAGAAAGAATGCCAGTGAGTCAGAAATTACACCCTGTTTCTATCATTCAAGGACAGGATCAGATCTCTTTCGAGATCGTTGGTGAAACATCGCTAACAGAACGTCCAGTATCCACTGTGATAAGCTCTCATGCATAGCGCCATTGAAATGTTTGGGTCTGTCGCATTTCGGCCATATACGTAGTAATTATTGACTGAATTCCACCTCCGCTTCACCACAGCAGCAATGTCAGCTTCTAACAACAATCGTCATCTGTCAAATGAGCTGCCGAGTGTCCAACCTGCTCGACAACTCTGTTTCACACCCCAAAGTCTACACAGGCACCGGGCACTGGTGCGATCAAGAGTATCCACGCTTTCCTTCAAGGCGACTGAAACTTCAAGTCCTTTAAATGGCCGCAAAGAAGTTGTTGCACACTTGTCTGCAGCCTTTGGCCGCACTTGCTTCCTCTTGTTGTCGTCCGCCACCTCTGTCAATCCGTTATGGCGCTCGACATCATCTTACCTCGAACACAGTTATACGGACAGTTGACAGGTGTGCACCCTCTCAGTCAGAAAGTTTAAAGATGAGAAAATTGCAACGATATTATAATGTTAATAGAACGAAAAAGACTCAGCTTAGCAATCTTTCAAAAGCATATTTTTCTGATGCGTCGGTGTTTTCAGTAACATCGATATTGATGGTGTCAGCTTTTGGCGGCGCTGTTCAACTAGGGTAATGTAAGGGGGATAACCGCGTTCAGGTATGCAAGTGCTATCATTGCTAGAACAGGCAGCCATCCAAACGCAAAGACAATTGACTTTTCTAAAAATAATGTGGTAAAAATTTAAAAAAAAGCTACAAATAAAGAGAATTGCCTCACATAAACATATAATTCCTCAATAGCGTTTGCTATCAGATTTAAACCACTTTAATATTTGTTTTCTGTGGGCCTAGAACCCTGTTTTCTCTAGAGCAAGTGAGGGCTGTAACCTACACTTTCATTTTTTCTCGAGAGATTTTCACTGTGTTAGTGATTTCTAGTTTTCATTTCAGTTTGTCTAAGCTGAAAAACAAATAGACATAAGAATGATAGAGAGAGAAACACACACACACACACACACACACACACACACACACACACACACACACACACACACACACACACACGCACGCACGCA
>CM065681.1:77658356-77685856 GCA_017654935.2 Phymorhynchus buccinoides
ACGGATCAGCTGTGTTATCATCACACCAGCCTAGATAGTTTAGCCTTGAAAGACCCACCAGGTCACGTTTCAAAATCACGGGTTTCACCCCTTATAGCTGGTAAGAAATCTTGTTTTGACAAGGGACTTAATCGTGGTGGGTCAGTGGGTACTTTAAAATTGCTTTAGGTTTGCTTCGTTGGGCCTCCATTGATTTGACCTACAAGGAAGCTGGTGTTTTGCCGTTAAATGAACAAAGGCTTCTGAACACCTGTAATTTTTTCTGTGAAGGCTAGACCCATTCCCAGTTTCAGGTGAGCTAGAAGGCTCTACCTACGTTTCCAGAGAAATTCGTAATAAAGCTGTTTACGGGTCTTTGTATGACTATGTTTCGCCTGTTTTTAATAACCTTGACACTCCTGTTGATGTTTTGCCAAGATTCCTTGTTGTCCATATGCTCCATGCATGGTTCCTGGGGGATCTGAAATAATTCACTCTTATGGTGATTTCAATAAAACCGATAATCCTCTTCTTCTATCCATTTTAGCTATGGATCTTATATTCTGAATATAATTCGTATTTACATAATTATACAGATGGGTCAGTATCGGATAGTTCCGATGTTGGAGCTGGTTTTGTTATTCCGGATCTAAATATTAAAAAGAAATTTAATTTAACTAAAGGTTGTTCCATTTTTACAGCTGAGCTATATGCTGTTATGATGGTTTGATTTGCTTTAGAGAGAGAGAGAGAGAGAGAGAGAGAGAGAGAGAGAGAGGGGGGAGAGAGAGAGAGAGGGGGGGGGGAGAGAGAGAGAGAGAGAGAGAGAGAGAGAGAGAGAGAGAGAGAGAGAGAGAGAGAGAGAGAGAGAGAGATTTCGTTTGCAATTTCATTCTTGTTCAATTTCTTTGTTATTTATTGAATTTCATTGTTTTGTTATAGGGGAAGACGGGGTAAAAAGCGCATGGGCGGGTAAGACGCCCACCCCAATTATCTCATGAAATAAAGAAAATTTCAGTCAAATTTGCCCATGAGACGAATGCTAGACATTAACGCTCGTCTCATGGGCAAAATGAGACTGAAATTTGCTTCATTTCATGAGATAATTGGGGTGGGCTTCTTACCCGCCCATGCGCTTTTTACCCCGTCTTCCCCTACTTTTTTTGTTCCAATGTCAGTACAACGTTTATAGTTATATAAATCTGACATAAATTGGTTCCAGTCCAGTCCAGTCCTATGTCAGCTGTCTCGTGTGACCCACATATCACTGACAATCAACTAAATCGCCCTCTTACTCAACGATCAAGGTTCAGTTATTAAGGCCTACAGTAACTTACTTGGAAACCAAAGATTGCTTGACGCTGCTATAGGCCCTTCTACCTCCGCCAAGATAATAATTATAGTATTTTTAGCTCGTCTACTTGTCCACTAGCAAGAAACATTGCGCATAAAAGCAATCACATGTTTTAATTTAAGCTTACATTGACGAAGGGTTAAGATGTCGACCTCCCCCAAACCCGTCCCTAATCGAAATATAACAATAACAGCGATACATCATGTGTGTTGTTCTTCAGTTTAACGTCCTTCCATCAAAAGTGATTCAGACAATATATTGTAGCTTGATGTTGGTGTGGTGAGTGTGAGTGGGTGTGTCTGTAAATGTGTGTAAGCATTAAAGTAAGCGATAGGATAGTGATGCAGACCTAATCATAACCCCCCCCCCCCCCCCCCCCCCCTTAAAAAAAAGAGTTACATTTACATTTAAAGAATATAACCGAACAATGAACAATGTTAAAGATAAATACTAAGTGAACTACTTAATAAACATTTACAAACTGAATCAAGAACAGAATAATTGTTTAGAATACTGGGTAGAGACAATGGCGTCGATCCATCAATAAAACCATCAATACCCGAATTCTTGAAAAGCTATCTTGCTAATGGACAATGAATCAGTAAATGACTGACACTCAAGGATTCACCACACATGCATTTAACATTCATACAGTATTTTGTTTTGAATGAATTCAAACGTCTATGGATTAGACTTTCAATCTCCCTTGACGAGAAAGTAACACGTTTGTGTGATATTTTTTCATTGTCTCTAACATTAGATTTAATACAGTTATTATAATATTGAACGCCTGAGTTCATCAATTCAGTTTTGACATTTTCATGAGAAGTTTTGTTTATAATTGAGAAACATTCTGCCAGATCTAAAGGAACATTAATTGACACTGCGTCGTCACTATTTTGAGCTGCATTTTTTGCATCTTGGTCTACCCGTTCATTTCCTGATATTCCGCAATGAGATTATTAAGGCACCCAACAAAAAGTAATGGTGATGCCTTTCAAGGAAAGAAGGTGTATTATATGTTTAATTTCAATTATCATGTCAAGTCGTATACATGAATTGGGAGACATAATAGCACACATTGCTGCTTTAGAATCAACACATATTAAGATGTGTCTGTTATTTATAGGAAAACTTAAAAGGAAATCCAAGGACATAAGCATAGCAAATAATTCAGCGCTATATATAGACCTTTTACCAAGATAGAACAACTTTTCTACTTTTAAGCTAGGAATAATGAAAACTGCTCCCGAGTTATTATCTTCTAAAACTGAACCATCTGTGAAGATTTTTAAATGATGATTGTACGTATTTTCTAAGTGCGTGTACACAGACGTTCTCAAAATATTGGGAGAACCCTTTTTAGATAAATGAGAGTAATCAATATCAAAGACAGCTTTTGATTGCTCCCATTTTGGAATGGGAGAAAAAGTGGGGGTTTTAGTGATGTTACTTTTATCTAGTTTTGTATCTCCTAGAAGATCGAAGGAAAACGAATAAATTGATTTTGTGGATAGAATATTATGTGCACGTTTTCCAAAATCCTTTTCAGATTTTAAACATACCTCTTCTGAGCAAAAATTGTTTTGAGAAAAACTTTTAAAAACAAATTTTACTTCCCTAAGTTAGATGTAGGGGAAGACGGGGTAAAAAGCGCATGGGCGGGTAAGAAGCCCACCCCAATTATCTCATGAAATGAAGCAAATTTCAGTCTCATTTTGCCCATGAGACGAGCGTTAATGTCTAGCATTCGTCTCATGGGCAAATTTGACTGAACTTTTCTTTATTTCATGAGATAATTGGGGTGGGCTTCTTACCCGCCCATGCGCTTTTTACCCCGTCTTCCCCTATGTGTGGGAACTCCAAGAGTACTCTGAAGTTTATTTAAAAGATATTGAGGTGCATTAAAAAATACTTCTTGAGCATATGTGTGTGTGTGTGCGTGTGCGTGTGCGTGTGCGCGCGCGTGCGCGCGTGCGTGCGCGCGCGTGCGTGCGTGCGCGCGCGTGCGTGCGCGTGCGTGCTTGCCAGGCTTGCGTGCGTGCGTGCGCGCGCGCGCGCGTGTGCGTGTGTCAATGATCCAGCCAGGCCAATCCGGCTACTCTGCAGCAGCACCTGGGAATAAACCCCGACAGGCACAGCCACGATCAAACCGACCCCCTGACCCCGCACCTCCACCCCCCTGAGTTCAGCATATATTTTGCTTAATCTCCATCTGTGGATTGCGACGATTTTTTTTCCATGTGAAGCTGTCCGTATAATGACGTGTTCACTGAAGGCTGAAATATGACGTGTTTGCTGCTTATCTCGTTCTTGCGTCACCATCTTCAGCTTCTTCTTTCTGGATGAGCACTGTGAGTGTGATTTGGTAGGCCTAGCGGATCTCATTTAGCCTACCGTCTCCAGTCAGTTTTTGACCTGACGCTCCAGTCTGCTTTCACATGTAGGTCCAGGTTTTTTTAAAACTGTGTCAGTTTCTGTTGCAGGATGTTGGTAGCTTCTTTGTTACAACTAACTCTCTGTGTGGAGAGTGTGTCTGTGACGGATTTTTTCAAGATTGTGAGAAACCTCAGAAAGTTTAAATTATTATTTACACTTATCCAAATTCTGAATGCAAGCGGAAGCTGTTGAAGTTTAACATTAACAGTGATAATAAACTAGATCTATCTATTTGCAAAAGTCAAGTCAAAAAGTTTATTTTTAAAAGTTTATGCAGGTCTACGGAAAGAATGAGAAAAGAAAACTTTAACCTACGCTCATCCCCCTAGATCTAGATTGTTTGAACAAGCTGCTAAGCATTCACGGGAAACCAGAAAAAAAGATGCCTTCCAATCTTTAGAATAATCGATGCTAGTCTTATTATATAGTCAGTCCACGGCTTCTCTTGAGTCGTCAGATCCAAGCTCTTGAAGTTGAAGCTGGCTGGACACATTGAAGTAAGTAATTCTTCTGTTCGAGAGGGGGTGGGGTAGAGTAGGCTAGATCTATAGGCTGCTCTTTATTTAAGGTGTTCAAGTTGGGGTTAATCGGGATTAACATTTTGATGCAGTATCTATATTTTAGTTTCGTCAATCAGTTTTTGTTGGCAGATTTCCCAATATACCATTATAGGCCTACAGGACTTCACTGCCTTTATATAAAAAAAAGCGTTTAATTCAGAAAAAAACCCATCCCTAAAACTAAAAGTTTGGATCTAATTATAAAGTCATACACGTAGTCTACGTGTACACTTATTGCATACATTATTTGTGTGTGTGTGTCGTAACGCGGTAATAATTTGCTCTTAAGGGAGGTAACGTTTGCATGATCAGATTAACTAGCACTCTAGTTCAAATTATTCCCCTTACCAAGCCCCCCACCCCCCACCCCCACCCCCACCCTCTACCCACATTTTGCATGCTTCTTTTTTGCTTTTCCTTCAGTTTCTTTCTTCTTCTTTTAAATCTCTGCCAATGGGGCGATTATGTTTTTGTCATAGTTTATTTGTCAGTTTTGTTCTTTTCCAGTAAAATCCTGCCGCATCTGAATGACAATAGTATCCCTCTTCAAACTTTCACGTAAGAATGTTCTTTAGGTGATATTTAAAAATCCTCTACAAACATGTTGTTCAAACCTGTTTATAGGCCACACTCATAAAAAAGAAAGACTGACAGACAGACACACACACACACACACACACAGTGACACAAGCGTGCACAAGCAAGCAGACAGAAAGACAGACAAACAGGCAGGCAGAACAGATAGACAAACAACAACAATTCTTAACATCCTTGGCGGGCCCGAGAGCGTTTTTAAAAAATTGAGAAGCCTACGAATTTCAAACGGCCTTTACGATTATCACAGGGAAAGTAATATTGACGTCCTCCGTTATCACCCACTAGCTAGTAATAGGTAGCTACCGTTCGCAGCGTACGTGTGTGCCCTTTGCCCCCTAGCCTCACCCCCACATCAAGCCATTTGTCCCAACTTCAACTTATTCCCAAGCTTTTGTGTGGAAAGCGACTCGCGTCAAAAAGTGTATTTACTTCTGAAGAAGAATTTTTTTATTTTTTTTATTTGATTTGTTTATTTTTATTTGTTTGTTTGTTTATTCAAGTTATTTATTTATTTACTTATTCGTTTTCTTTGCTATTGTTGCTGACTCACTGTCTGTTGGCCCGCTTGTCTGTTTGCCGCCTCTCCACTAATATAATGACAATGTCACGAACCGGTCTGAAAAATGTTACGATCGAATTTGAATGACATGGCATGGAGAGTTAAGGTATCCCCACCTTGTTGAACACACACGCACACGCACACGCACACCATTCCAGTCAACTTTGAAAGGGAACAAATGTTGTTTGTCGTTAGGATGCAATTTTCTCTTTTCTTTTTTTCCTTTCTTTCTTCTTTTTTTAAATATAAAATTTTAGTGGGATTTTTTTTTGGGGGGTAATTAATATGTGTGGAAAGTGTTTGAGTATCATTTAAGAAATCATTTATTTAGAGTTTGAATCAATGGGACTTCCTGTTTCAAAACAGTCAGTGTTTTTTTCTTCCTTCCTTCCACCCAGCTTCCTTCCTTTCTGTTTCCCTTTCCTTTCTCCTTTGTCTTTCTTTTAGTGTGTGTGTGTGTGTGTGTGTGTGTGTGTGAGAGAGAGAGAGAGAGAGAGAGAGAGAGGGGGGGGGGAGATAATTCAGACTTTAGATACTTTAACAGAGAGAGGGGGAGATAAGGCTTAGTGTCGATTTTTGACGATCGCATGTGTCTGTAGATTGCGTGTGTGTGTTTGCGTGCGTGCGTGCATGTGTGTAGGGAGAGAGAGAGAGAGAGAGAGAGAGAGAGACTCTATTTATTGGTTAGGTTTGATGAGTGATCCTTTATTAATAGCTCGAGTAGCTTCACAAATCAAGGACAGTTGGATGTAACAATAGATTAGCCCTTCAAGCATACACACAAAAAATGTAACTGGTCAGTCGATGGTTTGTACTCGTAAAAGAAAATAAATTCGAAATATTGTACGGTCGTAGAAGCGGGCGTTGGGGTGTTTTGTTTATAAAAAAATGTAATAACAGAACAAAATAAGAAAAAAATCAATACCAATATCAGTTTTAAGTAGTGAAATTAAAAATCTATCATAATAATCATAAGATTATCTAAGTATGTACCTGACGATTGAACAGTAATCTGTTGAAGTGAGGTGATTGTGTTGTTTTCGCATTGGGATTCAAAGGTAAGTCGCAGTACTATACATATTAAATAATACAACTGTTGATTTCTATGTTATAGTTAAAGCAATTAACACTACTGTTACTTACGGGCCTTCCTGGTATTGCAGTACCTCCGGGATCGACCCACCATCTGTACATTTTTTAATGTCCCATATGTACTTGTACCAGGTCGGAGTACGTTAAACACATATTCTTCTTCTTCCTATGTTATGTCGGTCGGTGTGTGTGTGTCAAGTCAAGTCAAGTCAAGTCAAAATTTTATTTCCAGATGGGAACATTGTATACGCAAAAAAATGCTTTTTTTCAACAAGCCATCCATAAAAAATGATGTAAAGAACAAATAAATAACTAAACATTCCAAAGTCGCGAACAAGAAAAGGAAAATATACAAGTAAACAATTAATTAAAGAAACAAGCAAACATTCCCCCAAAACATGAAGAAGTATGGGGACTGGGCGAATAGTGTGTGTGTGTGTGTGTGTGTGTGTCCATCTTTCTCTCTCTGTTCTGTTTTTGTCACTGTTTTCTTTGTTTGTCCCTGTCTGTTTTTCTGTTTCCCTCTTTCCTTCTCTCGGTCCCTTTCTTTCACCCTTCTCTCTCTCTCTCTCTCTCTCTCTCTCTCTCTCTCTCTCTCTCTCTCTCTCTCTCTCTCTCTCTCTCTCTCTCTCTCTCTCTCTCTCTCTCTTTTGCCACCTTTCTAACCCCACACAAAAAATATCTAAGTCCTATATAACACGATTAAGCTTACATCGTCATCATCATGATCTTCTTCTTCTTCTTCTTCATTAGTTTCATTCTCCTTCTTATTTGATTGTTCTGATGATTATTCTCAAACTTCGTCATGTACTTCCTAATCTTCGTATTACCATTATTACCATTGCCATCCTCGTCGTCGTCGTCATTTCATTTTCATCAGCAGAACACTGTAGAATTGAACCATGGAAGAAGCCCATGTGTTTTACGAGGCCGAGGGGGACTCATCCTACTACCTCCTGTCTGCCTGTTCGTTCCTCGTCTGCCTCGTCCTCTTCACTATCATCGGCCCCAGGGGCTCCAAGAGAGTGTGGCCTCACTACACTGAGCTGCACAAGGGGATCAGAGTGGACTGGAATACCAGGTAACTCTAGTACAAAGCGAAGCTGTTTGAATGTTTGTACAAAGCGAAGCTGTCTGTCTGTCTGTCTGTCTATCTATCTGTCTCTGTCTGTCTGTCTGTCTGTCAGTGTCTGTCTAATCTTCTCTTCACCATCATCGGCCCCAGGGGCTCCAAGAGAGTGTGGCACCGCTACACTGAGCTGCCCAAGGGGGTCAGAGTGGACTGGAATACCAGGTAACTCTAGTACAAAGCGAAACTGTCTGTGTGTGTGTGTGTGTGTGTCTGTCTGTCTGTCTGTGTCAGTCTGTCTGTCTGTCTAATCTACTCTTCACCATCATCGGCCCCAGGGGCTCCAAGAGAGGGTGGCACCGCTACACTGAGCTGCACAAGGGGGTCAGAGTGGACTGGAATACCAGGTAACTAGTACAAAGCGAAGCTGTGTGTCTGTCTGTCTGTCTAATCTTCTCTTCACCATCATCGGCCCCAGGGGCTCCAAGAGAGTGTGGCACCGCTACACGAGAAACCTTGATTGCATCCTTTACATTCAAATTATCGTCAGCTTCTGGGGATCAAGCCACCCAGACCCCCCCCATCCCCACTCCAGCTGAGCACTTGTAACTACTTCACCCCCTTTCATGACTGACTGATCCACCCCTGAACTTGGTTGTGTTTTGATGTTCTTTTGTTGTCTCTTTTCAATGCCCAGAATGTTTTCTTTCATTCATATATTTTTTATTGTTGATTGTGCTTCAAAATGCCATTTATAAAGTGTTTTTGTAGCATTTACTAAGACGCGTAACTTAACAAATCCATCCACCTTGCTTGTGCGCCCCCCCCCCCCACCCCGGTTTGCTGGCAATCCTGCGCCCGCCCCCCCCCCCCCCCCCCCCCCCCCCCCCCCTTCAACACGTTCCTACGCCACTGAGGGGCATTATATTTATGGTTGGCTGTGACCCACTCACCCACCTCCTTCCATCCCATAATATGCCGTTATATCTGTTACACAGCTGATTGTGATTAGGTTAAGTAGTTGACCCCACAGAACTTCTAGTTTACAAACAGTACAAACAATGTTGTTTACTGAATAATTATAATGTGACCAAAGTTTCTACTCAGGCATAAATTCCACAAATTAACTGGGGTTTTAAATAGCAAATGATCATCAACCTCTCTTATAATGTTTGTGATCGTATTTCGTTTTGTTTGACCTTTAGAAACCATCATAAACAAATTTAGCATTCAGCCTACCGCCAGACCAATTGACATAGGCTAGAACACCAAGGCTACAACAAATGTTGTTATGCTATGCATAGTTATGCGGGGATTGTCTTTAACCTTGACAAGCCCCTAGTATAACATCATTAGTCTCCGAAATCCCCCGAAGACGCAGTGTGGCTGCACACATGGCGGGGTAATAAAAACAACATGACGTAATGTTCTCATCGCTAGCTGATGCATCTGTGCCATAGTGTTCAAGTGCTTCGGCTGTTGGGATGATCCCTGGAGTCTTTTAGCCAGGGTACGTCAACAACAACAACAACAAGAGCATTCAGCCTATTTTAGGATGATCCCTGGAGTCTTTTAACCAGGGCACGTCAACAACCACAACAAGAACATTCAGCCTATTTTAGATCCTTGATTATCGAAAGTGCAGAATGAATTCCTGTGAGTCACTACAGCTTATAGATAATCCTAACATTCCATAGGAACTGCAAGCCTAGTTCTATTTTTCTGGAGTAAAATAAAATGATAAATATAATCATAAGTTAACAGATTGATTTATTTGCGTGTTTCTTTGTTTTTTTAAATTTATTTGTTTGTTTTATTATTTATTTATTTATTTATTTATTCGTTTTAATCACTATGACGTGGTTCTTAGCAAAACACTGGACCAGGCCTATGATTTTTTGTGTGTAATAAAACTGATAGTGAAAAATGTTTCTTGGTTATCAGAGAGATAACTGATAACATCGACTTTTGTTCCTGAATTAGCTCAGCTGTATTTGTTAGTGTACCTACTGATTTGCTCGTTTTGCTGATAACCAATTTAGGTCTTCTTCTTTTTCTTCTTCTGCGTTCCCAGGCCATATGGCCATAATGGGTAAGGTACGTATGTGTCCGGTTTTCAGTTTTCACTGGTCTCCCTGCTGCGTACAGCCGACACATTCCGATTTCGGAGGAGCTCAAAGGAGAAAAATTATTTGGAAGATTTTTATTATTAAAAAAAAGGCTGGAGAATGGACCAATAAGTCAGAAAGACAGTAGATGATAGAAAGCAAAGGCAGAGTCAAAGAGAGTGGCAGATTACAGGAAGCTACAAGCACAGAACTTCAAGAAGGCGGGGGAACTATTTTTACGAAAGACCCCCCAGTATCCCCATGGAGAGACTCATGGAGGGGGCAGGGTCGCCCAGCTCCCCGTATGGAGGCACGAGGCATCCACCCACTGCCCCAATCAATTTCGGTCGATTGGGGTTGAATAAACTTTGAATGGGACTACCACCTTTGTTTGAATCGATGACTGAATTTCTCTGACATTCTATATACAAAAAAGGCCCACAGACTTCTTTTTTTAAATTTTCATGAAACACCGTATTAGATTATAAGTTTCCTCCAAAATTGGAATGTGTCGGCTGTATGCAGCGGGGAGACCAATGAACAAACTGAAAAGGGGACATATGGCCTGGGAACGCAGAAGAAGAAGATTTTAAGTTTAAAGTGATTCTGGGCAGTGGGTTCACAATATAATGCGCGGACAGACACACAAAGAAGCAAGCCACAGACTGTAACGATCGCAATGGGGTGAAACGCCATCTCAGGAGTTACTGTTCATTGCGTTTGCCAAAGTGTCTCCAAAGTTACTGTTCTTTGACATTGTTCTTTATTATTGTTTTAGTTCTTTTATTCCTAGTGAGACACAAAGGAATGCCCCCCCCCCCCCCCCCCCCCCCCCCGGGATACCGAGGGGTCATTCATACAAATAGTTCCCCCACCTTCTGGAAGTTATGTGCTTGTAGCTTCCTCTAATCTGTCACTCTCGTTCACTCTGTCTTGTCCCTTTGCTTTCTATCATCTACTACATTTCTGCCTTATTGGTCCATTCTTCGGCCTTTTTTCTAGAAACACAAGGATTTTCTTCAGCCGAAGTCGGACGTGCTGGGCCTAAGTATTTCTTAGGTGCATAACGGCAGCATGACACATCTGCGCTCATATGACATGAAACTGTCTGAGCGATCGAAGAAGAAGGAGAAGACAAAGGGATGTAACGATAGGCGTATGACGGCCGGATCCGATACCACTCCATCCCGAAGAGAGGTGGGGGACTAATAGAAATATTGTATTTGTGTGTGCAGGATAGTGTCCTTTGTGCACGCTTCTACAGTCAGTGTGTTGTCGGCGTACGCTTATCTCTATGATGAAGACATGCACGAGCATCCAGCCTGGTGAGAGATAATGATAATGATGATAATGAACCTTTATTTTACGACGGTAAAAGTATTGACATAGAGTAGCCATTTTCCATACTTGCCGTTAAGAGAGAGAGAGAGAGAGAGAGAGAGAGAGAGAGAGAGAGATAGACAGAGAGACAGAAAGAGACAGAGAGAGATATTGAGAGAGAGATGTATTATATTCTTTCCTTTTATTTTAGTCTTCCTTATTTTCTTCTTTTGTATCTTTCTTTCTTCTTCCTGTCCTTTCTTTCCCCCTGTGTGCGTATGTATGTGTGTGGGGGGGGAGGGGGGGGGGGGTACTTCCAGTGCACGGGAGTATGTGCAACTGGGACTAGAGTATGGGTCTCCCCCCCTCCCCTCTCTCTCAGTCTCTCAGTCTCTCTCTCTCTCTCTCTCTCTCTCTCTCTCTCTCTCTCTCTCTCTCTCTCTCTCTCTCTCTCTCTCTCTCTCGTCTGTCTGTCTGTCTTTCTCTCGTCCTACAAACCAAGAGTATGCGTTTAAAGCATGCTATCCCCCCTTGCTCTCACTATACCTCTCTTAGTATATGTGTGTGCGCGCGTGTGTGTTTTTCATCTTTCATCTTGTCTTCCAGATGAGACAGCGCTATTGTGAGGATCACCTGTGATATCGATATCACCATTGGCTATATGCTGTATGTGTGTGTGTGTGTGTGTGTGTGTCTGTGTCTGTGTCTGTGTCTATGCATGCATCTGTGTTTGTTTCATCTTTCTCTTTATCTGTGAGGGTCACCTGTGCTATCACCGTTGGCTACATGCTGTGTGTCTGTTTCTGTGTCAGTGTCTGTGTCTATGCGTGCATCTGTGTGCGTTTCATCTTTCTCTTTATCTGTGAGGGTCACCTGTGCTATCACCGTTGGCTACATGCTGTGTGTGTGTGTCTGTTTCTGTGTCAGTGTCTGTGTCTATGCGTGCATCTGTGTGCGTTTCATCTTTCTCTTTCTCTTCCAGGTGGGACAGTTCTATAGTGAGGGCCACCTGTGCTATCACCATTGGCTACATGCTGTGGGGTAAGGCTGCCATTCCCACACACAAATAAAGAAGGGTTCATCTTTATTCAGCCGCATCTTAATATGGCAACATTTTAATACTTTAGCGTTGCGGGTCCCCAGATACGCAGCGCGTGGTAGGGACCTAAAGCCCCAAGAAGAAGAAGAAGAAGAAGACTTTAATCAGTCCCCCTGTCAAGGGTCCTTGGCTATTCACTGTGTCTGTACATGTGATGCAAGTGAAAATGACCCATGGCCAATATTAAAGCGATGCGGCTATGCCCAATGGAAGCTGTCTTTACCAGTGGCAGTTCTCCCTACACGCCGTAAAGAATTGTTGGAGAATTGGGTGGAGTCAATGTGTGGGTGGCTCCATGAATGGAGCGAAGTCCCCTGAAGTCGGAGTATGGCCGCCTATGTGGCGGGGCCCTTTAAAAACAGTCATACACGTAATCTTCCCACCCAAGGCCATGCGAAATGTTCACATGGCACTGGGTGTGCCCCCCAGAGCGTTTAAGCTGGGGAACGAGAACAACAACATCAGTCCCCCTGCCATTCCACGGAGGACGAGGAGGGCTGTTGTGATCGTTAGTGCCAGTGTCTGTTGTTTTTCAGTCCATCACGTGTAGGCCTAAGTGGGGGTATTGCGAGAGTTTGTGACTACGTCTTTCTGACTGTGTGAGCAGTGTTATCGTTAACTGCTTCCCATAATCACTTGTCATTCTGTAGGGTGGTATATATTACCTGGAGCTGATGTGTCCCATGGAGTAACTATAACCAAGCAGTGTCAGCGAATGCGGCAACATGTCCAGTCCACCACTTTTTGTCCCCATGCAGCCAATAGCTCAGGAATGAAATCAAATTTTGTATTTGTTAGTGCCTGAAGATGAGTGTTAGAATTTCAATCAAGATTAAAACGCCGCAAAGGAATTGTTTCTGTACTCCCTTGTTGTCCGCCTTGGAAGATCATATTGATTTGCTACTGCCTGGTTGTCGTTCTATACGCTTGTGAACACAACAGCTACCTAAAAAAAGTATAGGAAGATTTGTTACAGTTTTGTGGTCAGTTTTATTATCACACAAGAAGACAGAATGTTCGAGAAAATCCTGTCATTGTTCACAAACACACACGATACAGAAACACATGCACTGACTCGTTTGCACTCGCACACTCACACACACACATAAACGCAAAACAGGTGCACACATCACATACACACACACTAACCCCCAAACTTAAAGGTATTAGACGGCCACTTGTTGCTGGAAAAATCGTTTCAAATCGGCTCTCATGGGAAAATATGCTTTTGTTGACTGCTGTAGTTTGAAGAATACGGTTCTCTCACCTTTTTGGGCTAAATCTTTTTCGTCTCCAAGTCACCTGAAGCCACAATTGAAAGAATTTTTAATTTGAAGTGTGGGGTTTGACGTGTCTCGCTCAATTCAGAATGTGTTGGAGAACATTTTAGACTTGTGATGTTGTTATTTGTGACGTAGAAGACAAAACCTCTGACGTCATCTCAAGAATTAGTTCAAACACTCGTTATTGTAATTTGTTTGTTCTTATATATTTTGTGATTGTTGGAGTTCAGTCTTTTGACTTTTGCATCCATTTTTAAATGCACGGAGTCTTGCAGAGGAAATCAATTAAATGTACAGTTTGACACATGTGTGTGCAGTTCACGAGCTCATTGACATTGGCATCATGCGATTCTACTTCCTTCACATTCAAGATAATGTGTCATCATTTTCCAGTTCAAAGTCTCATTTAGCAGACGATTTTTTTTCAATTTCTGAGCATAGTTTTGTTTAAAACAAAGCAAAATAAAGATCCAGAAAATTCGACCTTTCACTACATTTATGGCATTTTTTTATGTTCATCTAAACAACGCAATCAAAACCAAGTGTATCTGAAAACGTTTACAACTCTATGAATGTGATCCTTAACTATGAACGTGCACGCATGCGCGTATGATTCTTAAAAGGACTAAAGAATATTTGAGTCTTGTGTGTGTGTGTGTGTCCCCTGATTTCAGACCTGTTCATCTGCACCTACTATTACAAATACATGGGAGACATCGAGTACTATTTCCACCATTCTGTCACTGTCTGCTCCTACTACTATGTGGTGGTAAGTAGTACACTATAATATAGCCATTATTCAGATTTTCACCACTTTTAAATGAAATATGTATTTTTGAAAAACTCACATGTATGACAGTAATATATGTAAGTTGGATTTAACGTCCTCTCGACCCATAAGGGCACATATGGTATGACAGTAATATCTAGTTATACATCAGAATGCAACAAGCAAATAATTTATTTAAAAGACATACCATGAAATGACTGTCACAATATTGATGTTTTCACCAACAACAAAACTATCCCCAAAATGGCAGTAACATCTACTTAAAATGTATCTGATCAGAATGCAACAAGCAAATAATTTATTTAAAAGACATACCATGAAATGACTGTCACAATATTGATGTTTTCACCAACAACAAAACTATCCCCAAAATGGCAGTAACATCTACTTAAAATGTATCTGAATGCAACAAATTAATTTATTTAAAACATATACCATGTAAAAACGTGACCCACATGCTAGAACATAAACTACTAAACCAGTAATGATGAAACTTGACAGAATGGTCTCCCATGTTCCAACATTGATGTGTTATGTCAGTTTTACCAAATGGCAAGCCGTATAAACGCACTCCATGCCAGTCTTGTTGTTTTGTACCCTAGCTAAAGGACTCCAGGTATCATCTGAACAGCCAAAGCACTTGAACACTATGGTACAAATACATTAGCTAGGGATGAGAACATTACGTGTGTGGCCGTTTTTTATTACCCCGCCACTTGGGCAGCCACACTCCAACTTCGGGGGAATGCCAGTCTGATTTTTTTAAACATCGAATATTGTTAAAGGTACTGAACCAATCATAATTTTTAAAAATTGTGATGTCAGTTCGACCAAGTTGAGAATGAGTTTCTGTCAAGATGGAGGTTTGCACTGTGTCCGTCCTCTGAAATTTTGTATAAAACTTTTTTTCTTTCTTTTTTTCTGTGGGCAGACATATGGAATTTTGCCCTACTTTGCCAATTTTCGTCTTTTATCTGAAATCTCCACACCGTTTCTCAATATTAGGTGAGTCGAAGCTTTTGGGCTTGAAGGTAGTGTGTGTAGAGGTGTGGTTTTAGCTCTGAGTGTGTGGGTATGATGTATCATGTCTGTACTTGTGTTGTACATAATGTGTGAGTGTGTGTATATGTGTATGAGTGTGTGTATGTGTGTGCGTGCGTGTGTGTGTGTGTATATGTGTACGTGCGCGTGTACGTGTGTGTGTGCAAATCAATCACTGAATGCTTTCTAAACATACACTTTCTTCTCGATCCCTCCTTCACCTCCTCTACCGGGCTCTTCATCCTGCTCTTATTCCTCCCTCAGTCCTCTTCCTCCTCGTCTTCCTCATCATCATCATGATGTCGATGATGATTTTTCAGATGGTTTCTGATGACAACCGGCTACACCAAAACCAGCAGCCAGTTCTTGCTCAACGAAGTTACACTGCTGGTGTCTTACCTCTTTTGCCGCCTGATGGCCATACCCCTGTATTGGAGCCAAGCCCTCCGCGTCTACCGAAGCAACGGCTTCAGCAACCTGGGCTACACGCCTCTTGTTATGGTCGTGAGCTGCCTCATCCTGGACTGCCTTAATGTTTACTGGTACTACAAACTGCTTCGGGGTTTTAGGAGGATCGTGCTGAGGTTGCGGTCTACGGCCAGTAAAGAGAATGTTAATAATAACTACTACAGACCGAGTGAGAAGAGGGAAATCAAGGCTGTGAAGTCAGGGTGATGAGTAGCCATGCGTATGGGTGGTAAATGGGAGAGGGAGAGATTTGTGGTGTATGCGTGTTTGTGTGTGTGGTGTGTGTGTGTGTGTGTGTGTGTGTGAAAGAGAGAGAGAAAGAGTGTGTGTGTGAGAGAGAGAGAGAGAGAGAGAGAGAGAGAGAGAGAGATAGAGAGAGAGAGAGAGAGAGAGTGTGTGTGTGTGTATGTGTCACAGTGTGTGTGTGTGTAAAAGTCTAAGTCAAAATGTTATTTAAAGATGAACATTTCATAAGCAACAAAGGTTTGCTTTTTTTCGCCAAGCCACCTGAAGACAGAATTAAAAGAA
Source organism: Phymorhynchus buccinoides (assembly GCA_017654935.2). Taxonomy (NCBI): domain Eukaryota; kingdom Metazoa; phylum Mollusca; class Gastropoda; order Neogastropoda; family Raphitomidae; genus Phymorhynchus; species Phymorhynchus buccinoides. The sequence continues at coordinate 77,674,643 of CM065681.1, forward strand.
ATAGAAAATAACAGTAGCACAAAACCATATGAAATTGAAGAAATCAACCGTAAAAAGGAAAATATAAAAATGCAAACATAATGTTCAGTAGGATATTGACGTGTGTTTATGTGTGCGTACGTGTGTGCATTCGTGACTGTGTGTGTGTATGTGTGTGCATGATGTTTCAAAACTTTAATAAACAACTCACTTTTATTCTCTTGTTCTTTTATATCACGTGTTCCATTTTTAGCTTTGAAATAAAGTTTTAATTCCATTCATGTGTGTTCTGTTAAGCAAACTGAATGTACATTTTCTTGGTCGGTATTGGAAGATGCTGTAACAGTTACAAGGATGCAAAGTGTCTTTTTCCCTTCTCCAAAAGTGTTATGTTTTTTGCCTTTGTTGTGTGTATTTTTTTAGAAAAGATATTAAAGCTTTTTATGCATGTTTTAACACGAACAAATTACAAGTAAATAAATAAATAATGACTGAATGAAGAGATAAGTAAATACACAAATTAAGGAATGAATTAATGAAAACTGAAAATGAAAGAACAGTGATGGCAAATAAGCAATGCACATTTAAGAAATGAAATCGTATGAATAATGTCAATGCCTGTTCAAACCATAACGATAATTAGCCTAATTGACACGAGTCGAAAATCATGAGCAATATATAATAATGCACAACATATAGTGATATACACATACATATTATAAACATATGCATAACCACTGAAGTTATCAATATTAATGTTTTACTATGGGTTTTTAATTATGCTACTGCAAATCATGATGTAATATTACATTATGGCTTGATACATAGTTTTCATATGACCAATGTCTTGGAAACACAACAATGGTTGGGTAAGCATTCTAAATCATTGATTTAAACATTAATTGTTAATTGGGTGAGAATTCACTAAACAAAGTTGCATGTAATGTTTATTAGTCTGTCTATCTTTCTTTAAGCAGCTATGTTGTGTTGTTGTTTTTTTACAACAGATATTTCGACTGGTTCAAAACAAATTCAGTGGAACATTAGGGTATTATCTAAAGACTTGTTTTTTCAAATTTAAAATGAGCCTGGATTTTCATTTAAATACAGTTGGGTTTTTTTAATTGGGGGGGGGGGGGGGGGTGACAACTTCTTTCCTTAGAGCATGTAGCAGCAGAGACGCCTATCTCCTTCTTCTGCGTTCCCAGGCCATATGGCTGTAATGATGGGTAAGGTATGTATGTGTCCGGTTTTCAGTTTTCACTGGTCTCCCCGCTGCGTACAGCTGACACATTCCTATTTCGGAGGAGCACAAAGGAGAAAAATTATTTGGAAGTTTTTTTAAAGGCAGGAGAATGGGCCAATAAGTCAGAAAGATAGTAGGCCTAGATGATAGAATGCAAAGGGAAGAGTCAGAGAGAGTGGCAGATTAGTGGAAGTTACAAGCACAGAACTTCCAGAAGGTGGGGGAACTATTTTTGCAAAAGACCCCCCGGTATCCCCACGAGGAGAGCCGCCTATCAATTTTGAATGACGCACTACACGCGTTGTTTCACTTAATAAAAATAGAATGTTTGCATTTTGGAAATTGACCAAGTGACCAAGACAAGATGACCAAGTGGTTCAGTGATGAATAATTGATCCGTAAGGGTTTCCATACAGGAGTTCCAATCCTGTACTTGTCAACTTTCTTTTCGCTTTCAGTGTACATGCTTGCTTCTCATGGGCTTTGAGGATAACAAAGCTAAGTTGCATCTCCTGACGGAAGTTTGCACAGTCTTAGTGCTTTCTAGTCTTATATATCATAAGGTCCATTGCGAGCTTTAAAAAACGTTTCAACGCCCTTCAAATGTGTTAGTGTAAATCAAATTGGGAGACGCTGTTTTTGTTTTTTTCAACCTGGACTTCGTGGTGGCCACTGCAAAGAATACCTTTTGCAAGAGTGAATGCCCTTGGTGGGTGGTGGAAGATGCTTCAGTACTGACCAAACAAGGGAATAACTCTCGCCAATAACCCTATTTGAGGCCATTGAATGGCTGCCTTTTGCAAGAGTGAATGTCCTTTTGGATACTGACCAACAAGGGATTGACTCTTGCCGCCAAGGGTGTTAATAACCCTAGTTGCAGTGGCCAATATATCATACACACTAATACATACTTAAGTCAAATGCCTTTTATCATTGGGTGACATTATCCTGAAATTGGGACCAATGGTGAATGAGAACTGCATGATAATGGATTTTCCACAGCAACTGATTGGAAAATCATCAGACCGCATGATCTTTTCTGAAATGATGACATCCTTTTAATACGAGGAGGCACTGCATAAAGACTGGCTGTTCTAGCAGTGCTACATTAATTTTTGAGGATTATTTGGTATATTTTAGTCACAGCGACTTTACTTATCTCTGTGAAATTCGAGCTGCTCTCCCCGGAGAGCGCGTCGCCGCAAGTGCAGCGCCTACCCAATTAAACAAAAAATTGGGGGAGGGGGCACAGGGGGAGGAGGGGGTGTGGGCACACTTGGAAAACCTAGCTGTCAATTTGGCCATACCAGGCAGCGGGATTTCTCCCTGCTCTTACCGACTTTCCACTGTCATGGGATTTTTACGTGCGTAAAGCGCGCGGATCAGACTAGCTTTAAGTCCCCATCTGAAGGATTGGACGTTCAGTTCGATTTTCCTGTCAAACTAGAAAGAAAGGGTGAGGCCGGGATTCGCTGCAGTCATGCATTACAATTGTCAGGCGAACGTCTTAACCACTCTGCCACCTTTCTCCGTAATCAAACTAGAAAGAAAGGGCGAGGCCGGGATTCGAACCCGTGTCATTCACGCTGCAGTCACGCATTACATTTGGCAGGCGAAGATCTTAACCACTCTGCCACCTTTCTCCTTAATCATTAGCTACTGACTCTCAGGGCCATGCTAAGTTAACGCCAACTGTCTTTTGGCTCCTCTTGGTTGAAAAGAATGGGGATGTACCTTGGGCAAGGCTGATCTCTACTGTAAAATTTCAACCCAGTTTTCCATAAAAGCAGTTGCCTCTTCCGCTCTCTGGGTGTCGCAGTTGGACACTCTTTATAAACATAAAGCATGCGTGCACGCCACGCGCGTGGGCGCGCACACACGCGCGTGGGCGCACATACTCGCACAATTATGATAGGTCGTACATTATGTCATTACTGTAGAAACTTGGGAGATAGTAGAAGGATAAGGAATATCAGCAACGCTGTGTGTGTCTGTATGCGTGCACGCATGCGCGTGTATGTGTGTGTGTGATGTCATGCTTTGTTGTAGGCTGTTTTTCATAATAGTCGACACAGAGCCGTGTTTTTTATTTTGTGCTTGATAATGCTATGAACAGCATGAAGCCAGTTCAGCATGTGGTTTTTTTCATGTCTGTTTGTTTGCTTGCTTGTTTTTCGTGTTAGCGTGCTGTGTCACAGTGTGCATATTCACTCTCATATTTAGTCCACTTATTTCAGAAGGCTTTGCAACGACAACGTCATAAGTTTTATTTATGACTTTCGGATAGTTTTTCTGATGGTGCTGCATGTGCCTATAAATATTCACATAATTAATTCGTCGGTTTTCTTTATATGGAAATTTCCGAAAAGTTCGAAACTGTGAAAATAATGTCAGTTCTTCTTTCGTAAAATTTGTCAAAGCAAAGAAATTTATGCATGCATATTTCAATACCCACCCCGTCACCTCCTCTCCATCCCCTCTCAAGCTTTGAAAGTGGCGCGGATAAAAGTGGATGATAGGAAAGGGTGGAGGGTGAATATGGAATAGGAGGTGGGGAGTATCTATGTTATTATGTGATGTTCAAGTTTTGGGTTGCTGTTTTTTTCCTTTGGAACAAATAACAGTTTTCCTTGTTGCGTCTGCTTGCATTGAGTCGAGTTTTTGTGTTTTTTGTTTGTTTGTTTTTCAAAGAATTCAAATGATGAATGTGAATTTAATTATACATACTATGCCGTCGTCATTCACAAGTGCAATAGCCGATAGAGGCCATTTGCTTCATGCATCGCCTCGGCTATTGCACTTGTGAGTCACGGTAAGTAGACCTATATTTATTAAACCCTAATTTTATAAGAACATTTTACTTTTTACTGTGTCACACCCATCTCTCTCTCTCTCTCTCTCTCTCTCTCTCTCTCTCTCTCTCTCTCTCTCTCTCTCTCTCTCTCTCTCTCTCTCTCTCTCTCTCTCTCTCTCTCTCTGTATGAGGACTGGGTGGAAAAAAAAGCAATGTTGCTTAATCTATTATCCTCAATAAAGAAAAGTTATTCATTCATTCATTCATTCTCTCTCTCTCTCTCTCTCTCTCTCTCTCTCTCTCTCTCTCTCTCTCTCTCTCTCTCTCTCTCTCTCTCTCTCTCTCTCTCTCTCTCTCTCTCTCTCTCTCTCTCTCTCTCTCTCTCTCTCTCTCTCTCTCTCTCTCTCTCTCTCTCTCTCTCTCTCTCTCTCTCTCTCAACGTTTGTGAATGTGCCTATGCATTTGCAGCTGGCCATGCATTTCTTTGTATGTACACAAGATGCTCATCTATTTGTGTGTGTATGTGGGCATATGTATGCGTATGTATGTACCGGTAAGAGAGACAGAAGAATATGTGTGTGTCTGTGAACACCAGTTTGTGTAGTCATACTCTTTATTACCAAATAACTATTAAAATACACACCGTGGACAGTTGGTGACAACATAAGAAGAAAGCGGGTGTCGCCGAGTACGGCAACAAGTCATCCACTACAATGAATGAACGAACGTACTAGCTTCAAGTGATAAACCACCATAGAAAATTTGAAATAATTGTAAGCATGGGTTCACGAAATATCGCATACACAGTTAAAACAGCAGCGAGGGTGTTACCGAGCGGTAGACACATATCCTTTGCTTCGCTACCTTCCCTTTCTGTACATATTACTCCCTGCTTTCTTTAGGGGATGCTGATCAAGGATAGTCTATATGATTCGAACAGGTATGTTTGGTCAACAGTTTGCACTACGGCGACCCCTTGGTCTGCTCTCATTTTTACGTTAAACATGCGAAAAATCGTAGGTCAAAATTTAAACTAAACAAGTTGCAAAATGTCTCCCACTACATTCCTTTCTTATATGGGTCAACGACCAACGGTTTTCCAATTCAGCTTCAATGTCAAATGCCAAGGCCATGGTCAACAGGCTTCAATTCCCCCGAAGACGGAGTGTGGCTGCTCACGTGGCGGGGTAATCAAAAACGGTCACACACGTAATGTTCTCATCCGTAGCTGATGCATGTGTACCATAGTGTTCAAGTGCTTCGGCTGTTAGGATGATCCCAGGTTACATCAACAACAACAGATTTCAAAACGTCCCCCGTTGCATTCGTTGGGTCATGTTGATCAAGAATATAGTTGGTTACGTGGGTGTACGCCCATGCAATGTTGTTCTGACTACATCCAACGCTCAAAGAGACAAGGTCAAAAATCAAGGTTAATTAGGTAATCGAGGTAATCAATACTTTGCACCACGCATGATCTTGAGCCTATCTATCAGCCTGCCAAAATCTGAAGCCTGTAAGTGCAACTGCAAAAATGTGAAGGATATAGCTAAAACACCAATTTGACAGTCCGAGGTATAAAAAAACAAACAATACCACACTCGCACACATTTGCATACATATACCACTGCCAGTGCCACTGGTACCCATACCAGAGTATGCATGCAACGCTTCATCACACATATATTCACTCATATACGTGCACACAAACACATATGCAATCTAATTTTTATTTAAGCAATAACAACATTTTGCTTATTTTTCCACAAAGGACAAATGTGTCTTATGTGGCACTTTCGAACAGAGTAACTTCCCCCGCAGTGCCAAATTTGGTACCAAACAATTGGCACTAATCAAAATAACCTTTTGTTGCATTAATTCACTTTTAAAACACTTTTTATGTTTGGGCACAAGAAGTCCACAATCTTTATTTTTTTCAGTTGTTGTCGTCATACCCTGGCTAAAAGACTCCAAGGATCATCCCAACAGCTAGGCCTAATATCGAAGCACTTGAACCTTCATATCATCATATATCATATTAATATATAATATCATATCATGGCACTATAGGCTTTTCAGCCTTTTGCCCTCTAGATTGGTTCTTTTTATTTTTAATGTTGTATCATCATTACCGATCGACTACTTAGGCAGTCGTGCTTTATTTGTCTAATTTGTTCAAATTTACTGATTGCACAATTCATTTCCCTTTCCTTTAGTCTCTTGACCTCCGTGGTCGTTGGTGGACTCAGTGATGGGCAGCAGCAGCTGACAGGGTCCTCCGTTTCTCTCTGTGGTGTGCAAGAGGCTTGGGTCAGGTCGTTCATGTTCGTGCTTGTCCACTCTTTGATGTTGTCAGCCCAGCTCTTCTTTTGTCGACCACGACGGCGGCCCCCCTCCACAGTACCTTGGAGGATGATCTAATTAGACAAGGAATCGTGACGGGTGACGTGGCCAAACCAGACAAGCTTAATTGCGAGACGCTTCACTGTGGATAGGTAATAGTGAATCATGCGGCCCAACCAGGTCCTTGATCTTGTTGTGAACATATGCATATAGACCACTCATTTGTCTTTCGTTTTAGGAATGAGATGCCCAGCAGTTTTCTTAGGCACTTTGACTCAAAAGCTTGGATTCTCTTCTCGGAGTCAGCCAACAATGTCCATGTTTCACACCCGTAGCCTGCAGAAAGATGGTGACTACGAGTGACTGGTAGAGTCTGTACTTGAACACTATGGTACAAATGCACCAGCTAGGGATGAGAACATGTGTGTGACCGATATCATTCCAATGAAAGGGTTGCTTGGTGTTGTTTAGTGAATCAGTGACGTCATCACGTGGTAATGTTGGCAATACAAATAGGACGTATGTCAAGCTACTATCTGATGAAAACCTTACTAATACTACTAACCCATGAAAAGACTACTATTTTTTTCCAGCAGTTAGTCGTATTACTACTAACTGATGAAAAAAATAGTAGTATTTTCATGGGTTAGTAGTAATACTAAGGTTTTCATCATATAGTAGCTTGGCTTTACGACTATCTAGTGAAATGATTCCTGTGGGAAATTATGTCCCCCCCCCCCCCCCCCCCCTCTCTCTCTCTCTCTCTCTCTCTCTCTCTCTCTCTCTCTCTCTCTCTCTCTCTCTCTCTCTCTCTCCTCTCTCTCTCTCTCTCCCTCTCTCTCTCTCTCTCTCTCTCTCTCTCTCTCTCTCTCTCTCTCTCTCTCTCTCTCTCTCTCTCTCTCTCTCTCTCTCTCTCTCTCTCTCACCACTGACACTGGTCACGTTGGCCTAATTTTACCGTTTGAATGCTAATTAGTGTATTAGGAGGTCATATGAACAATTGTTGATGTGGTTGACCAGTGGTCAGTGTCACTGACCAGTGGTCACTTTGGCCTATGTTCACTGTTTGACTGCAAATTAGTGTATTAGGAGTTCAAATGAACAATTTTTGATGTGGCTGACCAGTGGTCATTGTCACTGTCCAGTGGTCAATTTGGCCTATTTTCACTGTTTGACTGCAAATTAGTGCATTAGGAGTTCAAATGAACAAAGTTTGATGTGGTTGACCAGTGGTCAGTGTCACTGACCAGTGGTCACTTTGGCCTATTTTCACTGTTTGACTGCAAATTAGTGTATTAGGAGTTCAAATGAACAAGGTTTGATGTGGTTGACCAGTGGTCAGTGTCACTGACCACTGGTCAACCACATCAAAATTTGTTAATTTGAACTCCTAATACACTAATTTGCAGTCAAACAGTGAAAATAGGCCAAAGTGACCACTAGTCAGTGACACTGACCACTGGTCAACCACATCAACAATTGTTCATATGACCTCCTAATACACTAATTAGCATTCAAACGGTAAAATTAGGCCAACGTGACCAGTGTCAGTGGTTAGACAGAGAGAGAGAGAGAGAGAGAGAGAGAGAGAGAGAGAGAGAGAGAGAGAGAGAGAGAGAGAGAGAGAGAGAGAGAGGGGGGGGGGGGGACATAATTTCCCACAGGAATCATTTCACTAGATAGTCGTAAAGCCAAGCTACTATATGATGAAAACCTTAGTATTACTACTAACCCATGAAAAGACTACTATTTTTTTCATCAGTTAGTAGTAATACGACTAACTGCTGAAAAAAATAGTAGTCTTTTCATGGGTTAGTAGTATTAGTAAGGTTTTCATCAGATAGTAGCTTGACAGACGTACGTCTTTGAGCATCACCGAGGGAAGCAACTGTTTCTAGGCAAGCTGTGCTTGCATCTGTGTAGAGATTGTATCCCTTGTATAACATTCTCAGTTATTTGAAAATGACAGCGGCGTAGGAACAGGGGGGGGGGGGGGGGCAAGGGGGCGGCTGCCCCCCCCGGCTCAGAGGAGGGGGGGGGGGGGGGGCAGACACGATTTCCTGTCCCCCCAAACAAAAGAAATCGAGCAAGCCAGCAAGAATTTAAAACCTAAATAGCTGGTATTATAGGGGCATAGTTGCATTGTTTTCAAATTGCTTTATTAATAATAATAATAATAATAGTGAATCATTTATATAGCGCATTCCTCCACCATTGTGGAGCTCTATGCGCTTAACAACAACAAAAATTAAGAAGCAACAAATTCAACAACAACACGAAATAATCGCTCACGCACATGCAAATAGGCATACACATACACACCCCACCCACACACGTACGCACGTACCGGCACATACACACACACACACACACACACACACACGCACACGCACACGCACACACACACACACACACACACACACCGTTACCATCACCACCACTCACCCCACCCAAAAAACACAATACAAAATACAATCAGTTGAACAAAGCATCAACACACACACACACACTCTCTCTCTCTCTCTCTCTCTCTCTCTCTCTCTCTCTCTCTCTCTCTCTCTCTCTCTCTCTCTCTCTCTCTCTCTCTCTCTCTCTCTCTCTCTCTCTCTCTCTCTCTCTCTCTGTCTCTCGCTGTCTCGCGCGCGCGCGCGCGCGCGCAACAAAGCTGACGTAGACATTGCAGTCAACACACAGTGAAACTAATATGGGGGGAGGGGAGTGTGTGTGTGAGAATAGTCCAGAAGTAATGTGGCCTAAAGGTTGTGATGTAGCTTGAACAGGTGGGTCTTGAGAGCTGATTTGAAACATTGCAAGGACTGGATATGGCGGATTTCGCGTGGTAAGGAGTTCCAAACTGATGGGGCCGAAAAGGAAAAGGAGCGCTCACCAAACATTTTTGTTCGTGTACTAGGAACACAGAGAATTTTGGAATCTGAAGATGACCGCAATTGCCTTGATGGAGTATAGACAGAAAGCATGTCAGAAATGTAGCTAGGGGCATTTCCAGAGAAATAAGAATGACATAGAGTGGAAATTTTGTAGTCAATACGTGCTTTGATGGAAAGCCAATGAAGGGATATCAGGAGTGGTTGAACATGATGATACTTAGAGACCTTGAGGACAAGTCTGGCAGCAGAGTTCTGGACTTTTTGAAGCTTGTCAATGAGGTGTTGGGGGCAGCCATACAAGAGTGAATTACAATAATCTAGTTTAGAGAGAACAAAAGCGCAGACTAGTATTTTAGTAGTATCTATAGACAGGAGATGGCGAATCGTACCAATGCGACGCAGCTCACAGTATGCTGACCGACAGATAGTTTGAACTTGTGAGTCAACACTCATATCTTGAGAGATGTGGAAGCCAAGATTTCTAGCAGAAGGAGAAAAAGGTATTTGAGTGTCACAGACAGAGATGGAATCAGGCTTTGGGTACGAAAGTTTTCTAGATGGAGAGTGGATGAACAAGGCCTCCGTTTTGTCGTCATTCAGCTTCAGTTTGTTTTGTAGCATCCATGATTTGATGTTGCGAATGCAGAATTCAAGTGAAGATATAGAAGGAAGAATGGTAGATGGGGATACAGGCTTGTGGAGTTGTGTATCATCAGCAAAAGACTGAGAATCAACTGAATGAGAAGTGATCAACTCGGACAGGGGTTTAGTGTACATGATGAAGAGGACTGGTCCAAGTACTGAGCCTTGAGGAACCCCACATGTGAGGCCAACCATTGCAGAAGATGAGTCATTGATGGAGACAGACTGAGTTCGACCAGAAAGGTAAGACGAGAACCATGACAGAGCAGTGCTTGATATTCCATAGGTGATTTGAAGCCTCTTAAGGAGTATATGGTGGTCAATAGTATCAAAAGCAGCTGAAAGATCCAAAAGAGTTAATATAGATGCGTCACCAGAGTCAAGAGCTAAGAGAATGTCATTAGTTACTTTCAACAGTGCAGTTTCAGTGCTGTGAAATGGCCTGTACGCTGATTGTGAACAACTGATGAGTTGATGTTCATTGAGATAGCCTAGGAGTTGATGAAGAACTAATTTCTCAATGATTTTTGATATGAAAGAGAGGTTGGATATAGGCCTATAGTTCTTGAGAGTGTTTGGGTCAAGGGATGATTTCTTTAGAAGTGGTTTGACAATGGCAGTTTTGAACACAGATGGAAAGGAGCCAGATGTTAGAGAGTTGTTGACAATATGGGTGAGAGTAGGGAGTAGTTCATCAAGATACTCTATGAAAAGTGGCGTCGGTATAGGGTCAAGAGGACAGGAAGTGGGTTTAGCTTTTAGAATGATCTTCTTCAATTCAAAGGCAGTAACTGGCTGAAATCCCAATAACGTGGATGGTGTTCCTATTTGGTCTAACAGGGTGGTAGGCCTAGGTGTGGAAGAAGCCTGATCAAGTTCGTTTCTGATCAGCTGGATTTTCTGAACAAAGTAGTCGTTAAAGACATCAGGAAGGTCACTGACAGGGTGGGTGGTAGGGAGAGGGGTGCTTTTTTCACGCCCCAGTAGTTTGCTGCAGATAGAAAACAGCCGACTAGAGGTCACTGCATTGTTTATTTGGTCAGTGTAAAAGGAGGATCTTGCTGTCAACACTATGTTCGCTATTTTTCGTTTCGCAGCGTTGAAGATTTGTTTCGTAACGGTAAGGGGGGTCTTAAGCCATGCTCTTTCAGCTACACGCTTTTCTGACTTCGCCGAGTTCAGTTCAGTGCTAACTAAAGGGTACCACGGCTCCAGTCTATCGGCACGCTCTTGGCCCTCAACTTCATTCCAGAATGGTAATGACTTACATTTTTTGTAGCTTCTTTGCTGTTGCTTTGTTTCTGTCATCACAATACCCTGAA
>CM065681.1:77688356-77715856 GCA_017654935.2 Phymorhynchus buccinoides
GTCACATCTTCTGGGTTGTACCGGCGTTGCTTCCACGCCGCTCATTCCGAATCCCAATTCGCAGCCACACCCCGGCTTGTTCAGGTCGCAGAATCTGAGACCAGCAGTCCAAGGGGAGCGAATCTATGTTGCCATCAGGAGGCAACCAACCGAGGAGACACTGCACTGCTGCTGAGTCACTTCGGAGGAGGTCACCGTGTTACACATCTGTATTGTTACATATTCGAGACTTTCTTGGTGTTGCACTGCCTCCATGCAGGCATTGCCTCCATGATCGTTCCCACCATCTTTATATCTACTAGTGTCCCATATGTGTCTCGTAGTGTTCCAGACCGGAGGACGTTAAACAGATTTTCATTCATTCGGTGGAGTTCAATGGAGCCTGTTCAGGACACCACCTACTAAGCCCCCCTACTGACGGCACTATTCTCTTAGTCGCGGAGCCAGAGTGAGTGAGGTCCTCCTCAGAGGGTGCCACCACGACCGTCTACCGACAGCTCCCCAGAATACACTGATCCCCATGACTTTGACCCGAACGCACCAAGGCATAGACTGGATTGGAAACGGGCCGAAACTGAGGTTACCATGAGAGCAGGGCATGCAAAGCCACAGACTTTTTTTAATTTGTATTGATGGAAAGGAGGCGGATGCCGCTGACTCTGATGGTGATGATGATGCTATGGAGCTCCGTATCGGTCTGAGACTACATGACAGGTCTGTATTCTACGCTTCCTTTCATGATGATATCCCAGCGTTAACAGGCCTGAGAACTACAGACACCTGCAGTGTTGGTCTTTAAAATTAGAGTCCGCGACGCTAACCGCTACGCCACGGTGGCTGGTGATACGAATAATTTTAGTAATTTTTTTATTTTATGGTTTGAGCTTTTCTTACTCAATCATCACCAAAGACTTGCTACAACTGATGTGATATGACCTTTAGATGGCTCAGATACGTTTCTTTTCCTTTTCTTTTCTTTGACTGTACAGGTCTCATTGTTGTTACATTGTTACATGTCTTTGAACTTGAGTACTACATCAAATATGGATTTGAGAGGGTTACTTAAATTGGGTTCAACCCCCTCAGAAAAAAAATGTAAAAAGAAAAAGAGCGGGGAGACTGAATGCTATAGTTTTAGCTTATTCTCTCACGAGAAGCCTTGATTACATATTTTACATTCAAATTATCGTCAGCTTCTGGGAGGCAAGCCCCCCATTCCACCCCAACTGACCACTTGGAGCAACCCCCCTCCCCTCTTCCATCGGACTGGTTGATCCGCCCCCAAACATGGTTGTATTTTTATGTGTTTTTTATAGTCTCCTTTCAATTCACACCATGTTTTCTTTCATTCTTACATTTTTTATTGTTGATTATGATTATGGTTTAAACAATTCTATAAGTATTATAAGTTTTGTAGCATTTCGTGTAACTTAACCTATCCATTCACCTTGTCCGTGTGGTTGTAGAAGACAACTGGAGCAACTTAAGTTCTCTAAACCAGATCGAGTGAGGGTTAAGACCTAAGCGCAGAAACCTTTTTCCAAGTTAATCTTCAGAATCTTCAGTATGATGAAGGTGGAAGATCAAACGAAGAAGAAGGAGGAGGACTATTCGCGCAAATTCGCGCAGTACAAATTCGCGCAGTAGGGACGACACCTTTCGTTTTGGCATAGCGGAACTTCCGGTTGATTAATAAATAAGTATATTGGATTTCCGTCCCATTGCCATTGACGCATCGGCCTCACCAACATGCCGCTAATCTCTTTGTGACACATTTCAGGTAAGTTTACACGACTGCGCGACTTTAACGTGGCAGGACATTTCAATATTTTTGGCCTGTTAGTTTTGATGGGTTCGGCTGTCCCGACAGATCTTTAGATACTATCTCACCAGTAGAGAAGAGAAGATCATATATTTTCAAATAATTTTGTTGACACGTATTTTAATTCAACTTCAGTGCTGTTTGTGCCATGCTCTTTCGGGTTTTAAGTTGCTTCAATACTTACATGTCATCAAGGGTGCAACGACATATATTTTGAATGCTTTATTTTGTTCTTCTTCTTCCATTTAGTATCAACAATCAACAATTTGATTTTTTGAATTTGATACTAATGATAGTGTTTGGACTTTTGGTCTAGGTTCGAAGGTCGCACACAGAACAAAAACAAATAAAAACAACCCTAATCTACAGTGACCCAGCTAGCCAAGACCCTTCAGTGGAAGCTCGGCATAATGCTGAATCTGCAGGAACTGGAACCCTTGGCTTAAGCTAATTTTTATTTTTTATTTTTTAAAGAAGGTATTTAAAAATACAATGGTTAGACAGTAGACTGGAACGAGCTGGGTGTAGCAGCAGACACCGCCTCCTCTGGCAACTTGTTCCAGCCTTTGATGGTCCGAGGGGAAAAAGAGCATCTTCTGTAGTCTGTTCGGCACTGGATGGTGGACAGTTGTTGGGTGTGTCCTCTTCTCTGGCGGCTTGGTGCTGGGCTCAGTCTGGCGTTGTCGACTGTGACAATACCGTTCATGATCTTATACAGCATTGTGAGCCTAGCCTTCTTCCTGCGGTGCTCGAGTGTGGGCCACCCTAACTGCTCAAGCATATCAGAAACACTGGAGGTGTTGTAGCGGTTGAGAACGAAGCGAGCCGCCCTTCTCTGTACTGCTTCGATTTTTTCCACATTCCTCCGGGTGTAGGGGTCCCAAACAGAACTGGCGAATTTGCGCTAAGCCCTTACTGGTTTGAATGGTCCCTGGCGGTAAATTGCGCATCCTAAGTTGCTCATAGGAAGATGAAGAAGTGATGGGAGGGCTATTTATAGCTGCAAGATCATTCTGAAAGCGTTTGCCGTCCATAAGGGTCTCTGACCGATTGGACGCTAATCTCATCATCATCTTCTAAAAGGTGAAAAGTGTGTCTAACAGTAACACTTCCAATTAGTCTTACCCCCACCAAGGTCAAGGACAGAAGGAGGATTTATTTTTTCAAACACATTGGCTACGGTTACGGGTTTGTTGTTGCAACACTCGACCATGTTCAGGGATAGTAACTCTTCTTAGTCAAATTTTTCGTCCACAAATTCAATTTCTTATTTCGTATAGTTAACGTGAAAGCATTTGACAAGGTCAACTACAGTCTCCTGCACAAGCTCCATCACTATGGGATTCGTGGTAAGATCAACAGGTGGATCACAGACTTCCTCAGAGACAGACGCCAGGCAGTGGTGGTAAATGGGGTCTCTTCCAGCTTTACTGATGTCCACTCAGGAGTACCACAAGGCTCAGTCTTAGGACCATGCCTTTTCTTAGTGTACATTAATGATCTGCCTGAGAAGCTGACATCAACTCTTCGCTGATGATACTGCTGTCTACAAGGTTGTTGCAGCTCCCCAGGACCATGACCAGCTACAGTATGACCTCCATCTTGAGCGTATCAAGAAGCAGAGTGCCCCGGCAGCATCAATACCAGCTGCATGGCCACAACTTGCAAGCAGTCGACTCCATCAAGTACCTTGGAGTGACTCTTAGTCTGACAAAGGAGTTGAGCTGGAAGAAACATGTCGAAAACATCTGCACGCAAGCCAACAAGACTCTAGGCTTCCTGAGAAGAAATATGAAAGTCAGCTCCTAGACCATCAGGGAGTTGGCCTACAAATCATCATCCGTCCTGTCCTAGAGTATGTGTCATCAGTCTGGGACCCTCTCCAACAGCAGGACATCGACAGACTGGAGCCTCAGCAGTCCAGCGGCGCACAGCCCGCTTCGTCCTCAGACGTTTTTTGAACACGTCCAGCGTCACTTCCATGCTTGAACAGCTTGGATGGCTCTCACTGCAGCAGTGTCGACTTTCCGCAAGGCTTGCAATGCTCTTCAAGCTGCAAGAAGAAGAGATGTGCATGGACACTCTGAAACATAAACTCACCCCACTGCGATGTACTCACCCACGGCAGCTGTCTCAAATCTTCTGTCGAACTCAGTACCGACAAGCCAGCTTCCTCCCACGCTCCATCCGGGACTGGAATGAGCTGCCAGGCCTTGCTGTCTTTGCATCAATTGCTATATTGTGTGTGCCAGTTCTCTCATCACTGAGAAACACTCAAAAGCAGTGACATGGTGTGATATATATATATGGACTTGCCATGTTAGGCAGCCTAAACAGCTATCCTGCTTACCTGACAGACCAGGTTACCATATTTTACGGACTATAAGGCGATACTTTTTTCCCCAGACTGAGACCCCGCGCCTTATAATGTGACTGATAATATAGTAAGAAAATAGTGTAACAAAATTTCAATTTTGTGATAAATTTGGGGGGGGGGGGGGGGGGGGGGTGTGTGCATCTTATAGTCCATAAAATACAGTACTTGTCCCAGGCAATCGGGTTGCAAAATGCTCGTTTTTGAAACTATTGATATTCAGTTACCTCCACCAAGGTGGTTAAATCTTTTGCCTTTGTCAGTTTACATTTTTTTATTTATTTGCTTGTCCATTGGCATTAAGAGCACAATTAAGAAAACGAAGATTATAGTTACATTTGTTTGAAGACTATAAGAATAAACACATTGAAACCGACTTGTCTCTTGGCAGAGGTTCGCAGTGTGTCAGTAATGTCTAGGTTTGGGCTAGAAACACTCCTCAGATTAATTACTGATTAGTTATGCAGTGAACAAATTTTTAAAGTGGATGTAAATCAATAAGTTAGGAGGCTTTTATCACTGTACTATTACTATACTATAGAAGACTCCTACTTTTTTAAGATAATAATACAGTATCTGATTCTGGGTATGTGGGTTAGGGCACTTATCAATATTGTATGTTTGATTTTGTTTTGATATGGGCTGAGTCTGAACAGTGATTGCTTCATTTCATGTAATGTAACAAATTTTCATCAATCTGTATTGTAAGCAATGATATGATTTAGTCATGCGCACACGTACACACACACACACACACACACACACACACACACACACACACACACACACACACACACACACACACACTCACACTCTCTCTCTCCCCTGACACAGTGATACTACACTTTTTTTATTTTTTTTGCTGTCCCATCTTTTGGACTGTACAGTGGCATTGCTCCCACGCCGCTATTCGCAGCCACACCTGACACAGTGATACTTATATTACCTTTTTTATTAAAAAAAAAAGGGCCTACAGAATTTAAAAAAAAAATACTTGTTTGTTTCAGTCGTGATGATTACCTATTTTCATTATCAAAATTAACCATCCCACTGAAGCTTACTGATGAGCTGAATTGTGTTACCATTTTGTACTGTTATAGTGTTTGGTTGTTGTTCTTTTAGCTATTGTGTAGCCATGTTGGAGCCATTGTGTAGATATGTTAATAGGCTTTGTGTAACCATTGTGTGTGTTTTTTGTAGCCATTGTATACATCTAGTCATTTTGTAGCCGCCTCACTACCATTGCCCATTCAAACAGGACAGCAACTTGGATTTGACCAACAGGACTGTATCATTTGTGTATTACCTGTGTGATAATATGTTATTGTTGCTCAATGTTAGATGCATGTTTATTGGCGATGAATAAATTTCAAATTGTGGAGGGTTATCTTCTTCTGCGTTCCTGGGCCATACGGCCACAATGGGTACGTATGTGTCCGTTTTCCAGTTTTCACTGGTGTCCTCGCTGCATTCAGCCGACAATTTCTGATTTCGGAGGAGCTCAAAGGAAAAAAAGTATATGGAAGATTTTTTATTTTTTAAGGGCAGGAGAATGGGTCAAAATCCAGAAAGATAGTAGAGGACACAAAGGAAGGAAAAAGGCAGAGTCAAAGAGAGAGACTGATTAGAGGAAGTTACAAGCACAGAACTTCCAGAAGGTGGGGGAACTATTTGAACGGAAAAGAAACCGGTATCCCCACGGGGTGGGGTTATCAAATCTCCTCAAAATTAATCACCTAGGCTAATGAATACTATATTTTGATTGTAAAGTTTCTTTTGATTTGCACATTTTTGGCCTAAAAATTGAGTTTTCCCACAGGGTTTCTAAGTTCTTATACCTTATTTGATTAGAGTTTTGGGGGTTTCATATTAATCCCTTCACTGCTGTCATCAGCTAAAACTCTTATCTGAGATGGAGATTGTTGCTTCGAATTGTCAAGAGGACTATAAATTTATATCTTTAGACCATTTTACCAGTTCCACTCTGACAGGTCTCAAACTTGCTATCTTTTTAATGTATTTTGTTCTCCAAATTTGCTGCTGCAGTCAAAGGATTAAGCACCAGGTGTTATTAAATGATAGACATCGTATTTACTTTAATTAGGCACCCAATGAAAATTGTAGACTGTTGCTATTTCATCAAAGGGTTTGTTTCAATTTGATTTGATTTTTTTTCTTAATTAAGTCTTATGAATATTACATGTGTCATGTATTATTGGTTTTTTTTAGGGTTTCTTTGAGCATAGTGCGATGGGTCAGCTCTTTAAAAATAGCATTGTAATTTGATTTTTTGTTGTTGTTCAAATTTAAACATCTAATAACTTAGTAATAAGTCTAAAATGTTGTATACATGTACCATATTATGCAGACTATAAGGCGATATTTTTTACCCAGACTGAGACCCCTGTGCCTTATGATATGACTTATAATACAGTAAGAAAACAGAGTAACAAAATCTCAATTTTGTGTAAAATTTGGGGCCGTGTGCTTTATAATGAGGTGCGCCTTCTAGTTGATAAAATACGGTAATGTTTGTTTGCAGGGTTTTCTACAGCAGAGTGCTATGGGTCGCCCCGTAAAGGCGGTGTCATTCGACGCCACTTATTACCCAGCCGCGGCACTCAGCTGTGTCTTCTTCCTGTACCTCTTCAAAGTTATCTCCCCTACCCTGTCAGCCAAGATGTCCGCGAAATACTGTCTTCTGTCGGAAGAGAAAAAAATCGACTGGAATACCAGGTATTATGGTGTGGTGACTCTGTGTGTGTGTGCGTGCGTGCGTGTGTGTGTATGTGTGCGTGTGTGTGTGTGTGTTTTAAAGTACAAAGTAAGATATTGAAAATTGCATTTGCATTGAACCAAATTTGTCCAACATTTTATGTCCCATGTTTGTAAAAAAATAAATAAAAAAGAGCACTTTTTGCAGAGTTTTGCCTACCCAAAAGAGTTTTGTTGACAGTAATATGTATGCCATTTTGATTGTTGTTTTGCAGAGTGCTGTATACCATGCGTACCACAACTGTTCAAATTTGTTTTTTCTTTTTGCAGAGTTTTGTCAACTGTACATGCCACAGTTGTTAGTTCCATGTGTGCATACTCTCTAATTTATGACGATGAAATCAGCGAAAATCCTATATGGTGAGTATGCAAGCAGTAAAGCCCCTAAAATAAGCTAAAACTACTGGTGAAAACTTTGCAGTCAGTTAATAAAAGGTCAAGAACAAAATGAAGTTGTTGTTGTTGTCGTACCCTGGCTAAAAGACTCCAGGGATCATCCCAACAGCCGAAGCACTTGAACACTATGGTACAAATGCACCAACTAGGGATGAGAACATTACGTGTGTCACCGTTTTTGATTACCCTGCCACGTGGGCAGCCACACTCCGACTTCGGAGGAACAAAATGAAGTAAAACTGATATATTGACAAGAGGAGGACATGTCTTTGTGCCCCCGCCCCCTCAAAATGAGAGAGAAGAACAAGATGGCAACGCCATGTAAACGTAGTCCCAGTACAAGCAACACCCCCACATATACTCCCCCCTCCCTTTCTTTCTCTTTCTCTCTCTCTCACACACACACACACTTGATCAGTTTGATAAAAGTGGGTGCACACCCTTAATCAGTGGGGTGCACACCCTTAACACGGAGACATGTCTGCCATTCAGCAACATTTAAACCCACGTGGCATAATTTGTGCTGCAATATATTCTACTCTTAATATTACACATACACCCCCATCCCCAGGATTCAAGGGCTTGCAATGATTTTAATCAATTTATTTAAAATTCTGATGCTAAAATTATGGCCGTTCTTAACCCCTTCCCTGCCTGACTACTACAGGGTGTGTGATGTCATTGATGATGTCATAACTTTTGATGTCATAGCCCTGGAATGATGGTTTTTGTTTTAGACATTCAGGAAAGATAATATATCTCAAGACCATTTTTTTTCCAGATTGAGTCCAACAGGACTCTTTTTCATTTTATAATAATAAAGAAGATAGTTTTTCAAATTTTCTCCCAACAGTGAAGGGGTTCATATGTATAAGTCACACATACCTCATGTCGGTTTAAGACAATGCAGACACTGAACTCATCGTCATGAAAGTGGCAAAAATGTCCCTGATATCCCAACGATGATGCCCTCTTATCTCAGTTCTCCCAGATGGTAAGCCATAGAAACAAACTCCAAGTGAGGTTAATTTTATTTTTGATGACTGTTCATATTGTTAAAGATTACACAACTTAGAGGGTTTTGTGTGTAAGGCTTTCTGTCCTGTTTTATTTTAAGAACAATGTGTGTGGTGATGTCAATATTTGCTTTCAGGTGGGATGCGCCTGCAGTACGAACCAGTTGTGCCATTGTGGTCGGCTACATGGCCTCAGGTAAGCACACCGGGGGGGGGGGGGGGGGGTGGGGGGGGGGGGGGGATTATGAAGATCATGCTATTATTGTGATTGTGGTTTTGCTCGTGTGTGAGATTAAATGTGAGATATAGTGGAACCTCCCTATTAAGACTCCCTCCCATTTCAGACCTACTTCTCTGAGACATTGCCCAACATCATCCCAACAGCTGAAGCACTTGAACGCTATGGTGCAAATGCACCAGGTAGGGATGAGAACATTACGTGTGTGACCGTTTTTGATTACCCCGCCACATGAGCAGCCACTCTCCGACTTTGGAGGATTTTAGACTGATGATGCTATGCTAGGAGCTTGTCATGGCTTAAGACAATCCCCGCACAACCATGCAGAACATAACATTTTGATGTAGCCTTGATGTTTTAGCTTATCGTCAGTGAAATTCAAAAATCTTGTATCTCGATTTTTTAGTTAGATACATAGTCAGCTCTCTCATTTTTCCTGCCACTTTCCACCAAAAGCTCGTATCTCTAACGACTTTCTATCTGGGGTAAATGAGGTTGTGAAAATAGAAGAAGAACTCGTAAGTCCCAAATTCAGATATAGTTAAGGACCTTGTATCTTCGTTCTTGTAAAGTCTTTAAAAAAAATTGTTAAAGTCATTTTAACGAAATGCAGGACTGAACTCGCAATGTCTTGAACAACATGTTCATCGTAGTTAATCAATTGTGGTCAACGCGGTTAATTTGAAAGATTTTTTTTTCATTTTTCTCAAAACTACAAAAATTGAGATACGAGGTTTTTGCATTTCACCGCCGTTATGTTAACTGGTGTGACACAGCATCATGCCAAGGCGTATGACATCTTGTTGAAAATTGTCCAAATTATTGAGAGTGGAGGGTGTCGGTGACTGATGTTGTGCTGTTGTGCTGCAGATCTGGTGATCATGACCATACATTACAAACAGATCGGAGAGGTCTTCTACTTATTCCACCACGGGGCCTCCATGTATGCCTATTACTATGTGACGGTGAGAGGAAGTTATGCATAGTTGTGTGTGTGTGTGTGTGTTAGCTTATGCTTGATTTATGGGCATGAGTGTAATATTACTGATCTGAAATGTTGAACTCAGAAATATTACCGTATTTTTAAGACTATAAGGTGAGTCTTTCGGATGAGACGATAAACCGAGGTCCCGTGTGCTCATGCACTTAGCACACGTTAAATCCAGTTTCAACGGAAAAGTTGTCATTTGGTCAAAATTTACCCCCCTCCCTTCCTTCCTCATCAGTCACACAAAAATCGCATGCAAAACAAAAAACAAAACAAAATGGGTGGCGCGCCTCTGGCTGCAACGAGCTCTCCAGGTGGGAGCAACCCGAATTTCACAGAGACGCCTCTGTGACTATAATGTACCTAACCTAACCTAATCTAACCTAACACCCCAAATTTTACACAAAATTCAGATTTTGTTGCTATATTATTAGTCATATTATAAGGCGCAGGGGTCTCAGTCTGGGGGGAAAGAGTATCGTCTTATAGTCCAAAAAAGATGGTACTCAAATATTACATGACTTTTTTATTTATTAAAAAGTTGAAAAAGAAATATTACAATGAAATGATTATTAGCAACTAGTTCCTGAACTGTTACTTTTCTAACATAAAATATTTGAGAGTGTATCTTCAAAAGTTAGTTACGATAGCTTGGTGTCCAGCAATCCAGCAGGCAAATAGCATGCAAATAAATTGTGTTTTTAGAGTGTGTGCATACCTCATTACCTGCATGCTGTTCTTGTTTGATTCTTTAGAAGTAGAACAGCCAGCTGTCTGCTGTGTCTATGTTGCAGACGTACAGTGTTTTAGAGTGTGTGTGCGTACCTGCATGCTGTTCTTGTTTGATTCTTTAGAAGTAGAACAGCCAGCTGTCTGCTGTGTCTATGTTGCAGACGTATGGTGTTTTAGAGTGTGTGTGCATACCTGCATGCTGTTCTTAATTCTTTAGAAGTAGAACAGCCAGCTGTCTGCTGTGTCTATGTTGCAGACGTATGGTGATTTAGAGTGTGTGTGCATACCTGCATGCTGTTCTTAATTCTTTAGAAGTAGAACAGCCAGCTGTCTGCTGTGTCTATGTTGCGGACGTACAGTGTTTTAGAGTGTGTGTGTATACCTGCATGCTGTTCTTGTTTGATTCTTTAGAAGTAGAACAGCCAGCTGTTTGCTGTGTCTATGTTGCAGACGTACGGTGTTTTAGAGTGTGTGTGCATACCTGCATGCTGTTCTTGTTTGATTCTTTAGAAGTAGAACAGCCAGCTGTTTGCTGTGTCTATGTTGCAGACGTACGGTGTTCTACCTTACTTTGCTAACTACCGTCTTGTGGCAGAATTTTCAACTCCTTTTGTTAATCAGAGGTCAGTGCTCTATTCAGTGTGTGTGTGTGCATGTCACTGTCTGAGAAAGAGAGAGAATGTGTGTGAGAGAAAGTGAGGGTGTCTGTATCTATGTGTCCATGTGTCTGTACTGTCAGGGAATATTCTGATATCTGTTGCTGTCAAAGCATTTTGTTGTTGTTCTGTTTTTGATGTGTTTGTTTGTTGTTGTGATTAATAACAAGCTTAACATGTTCAGTTATCTTATCATGATATAGATTTAATCTTTGCTTCCACCAAGGAGAATTTGTTTTGTGAGATCATCTCGCAGCCCGAAAATTAAAGCATCGTAAGTCAAAAGTTAGCCAACTTCAATGTGTTGGACTTAACCAGTTGATCAAGGCAAGATGCATCATCTAACAAAGCTGTAAAAAAAAATGTGCAAAGATAAATCACCGATTGTGATGCTAAATTAACAAAAAATATGTAATGTTTATGTTTTGGCAATTTCCCCTTGATTTATTGTTTTCAAACGAACGAAATTTAAGGTTTTACGTCCTCTTGACCCGAAGAGCACATATGGGACATTGTTAACTGTGAATATGGGGGAAACTGTTTTATTGTCTTCAAACATACATAAAGAAAAACATTTTTTGGCATGCACTCAACAAAATTAAAAGCTAACGAGTTCAGTTATTTGACTTGAAATGTTGTTGTTGTTGTTGTTGGCGTACCCTGGCTAAAAGACTCCAGGGATCATCCCATCAGCCGAAGCACTTGAACACTGTGGTACAAATGCATCAGCTAGGGATGAGAACATTACGTGTGTGACCGTTTATAGGGCCGTGAGGCCCACTTCTAGCCCTAATCACTATTACTACTTATGATTACCCCGCCACATGGGCAGCCACACTCCGTTTTCGGGGGAACTGAAATATTGAATTTTTCATTCCTCATGTGAAGTGACGTCTTTCGACTTGCATCTTTATGTTTTGCACACTGTGATCTGATTTGTTGTGCTTGTCCATTCATCTTTCTGTCTGTAAGTAACATCGTTCAAAAAGTTAAAAACAGAAGTCCGCGAAAGTTTATTCCAGGTAAGTGCAATGAAAAAAAAGAATCAGTCATGAAATTACAAATTATCCAAAGAATTCCCCCAAAGTCGGAGTGTGGCTGCTCACATGGCGGGGTAATAATTTAAAAAAAGGTCACACACGTAATGTTCTCATCCATAGCTGATGCAGTTGTACGATAATGTTCAAGTTTTTCCGCTGTTGGGATGATCCCTGGAGTCTTTTAGCCAGGGCACGACAACAACAACACAACAACAACATCCAAAGAATATCAGTTCACCCTTTCGCCACCGATGTCACACTTCTGCTCCACAATGATTTAACAGCCATGTCATTACAAGCCTTGAAATCAGGGTCTGTTATCGTATGACCTTGCGGTCCATTATTTGGGGACTTACTTGGGGTCTTATTTTTAACATGTCACAAAGGTTTCACCATCATTGCAGACAAACTCTTTTCTCAACCAAAAGCTGACAGTGAAAGGGTTAAGAAGTGAACATCTTTTAATAATACCGCATGACAATCATTAAACTATAAAACACACACACACACACACTCTCTCTCTCTCTCTCTCTCTCTCTCTCTCTCTCTCTCTCTCTCTCTCTCTCTCTCTCTCTCTCTCTCTCTCTCTCTCTCTCTCTCTCTCTCTCTCTCTCTCACACAGACTTATTACTAAAGAAATTTTTATCATGTATAGACAAATATTCCCACAGTTACATTTTTCATGAATATCAGGTATGTAATAACACTGGCGGTGTTGTTGGTGTTGTAGCAGTGTTTGTTTCTTGTTGTTGTCTTTTCCTGGCTTAAAGACTCCAGGGATCATCCCAACAGCCGAAGCACTTGAACACTATGGTACAAATGCACCAGCTAGGGATGAGAACATTTAGGTGTGTGACCGTTTTTTATTACCCCGACACATGGGCAGGCACACTCCGACTTCGGAGGATTTTTGACTGATCATGTTATGCTAGGAGCTTGTCATGGCTTAAGACAATCCCCGCACAACCATGCAGAACGTAACAACATTTTGGTGTAGCCTTGGTGTTCTAGCTTATGTCATCTGGTCTGACACAGCCTCATGCCAAGGCGGGTGTTTGTTTGTCTTTCAGGTGGTTTTTGGCGGTGTTGGGATACAGCAAAACCAGCCCGCTGTTTGTTGCTAATGGGGTTGCCATGGCAGTGACTTTTTTCGCTGTACGCATTGCAGTGATGCCGCCTTATTGGATGAAGGTCAGTTTTATGTCTCTTTTGTGTGTGTGCATGTGTGCGTAAGAGAGAAAGAGACAGAGACTCAGAGAGAGAGGGAGGATGTGTTTGTGTGTGTGTGTGTGTGTGTGTATATCCATCTGCTTTTGATTACAAGTATTTTTTTCATGATTGTATGTTTGGTAGATTTTGTTGTCGTTACTGTTGTTGTTTTATGTTTTTATAGGTGGTTAGGGCTTATCAAGCACCATTAGTGTTGATTATTATTTTTGCTATTATTATCATCATCATCATATGATATGAATATCATCATCATCATTACATTTTTATCACAATGGTTATCATATCACCATTAACATCATTAGTATTATCATCATCTTCTTTCATTCAGCATCCGCCGTCATGTTTTTTTTATGCAGTAGCTTTCTAGTCAGAATAAGTCCTTTTTGGGTTGGTTTGTTTTCTTGAGGGATTTATTTTTTATTTTTTGGTTTCATTATCATCATCAACATCATTATTACTATACATTACTATCAAAACCATTTTATCATTATTGTTATTATCAATATTATAATAATTATTCTCCCCCGTCTTTCGTAAAAATAGTTCCCCCACCTTCTGGAAGTTCTGTGCTTATACCTTCCTCTAACCTGCCACTCTCTTTGACTCTGACTTTTCCCTTTGCTTTCTATCATCTACCATCTTTCTGACTCATTGGCCCATTCTCCTGCCTTTAAAATAAAAAAACTTCGAAATAATGTTTCTCCTTTATGAGCTCCTCCGAAATGGGAATGTGTCGGCTGTACGCAGCGGGGAGACCAGTGAAAACTGAAAACCTGACACATACGTACCTTACCCATTATGACCATATGGCCTGTGAACGCAGAATAATAATAATAATAATTATTGATGTCATTGCTTTTCATGCAGGTGTACAGCGTGTACGGGACAGAGCCGTTCAACCGTCTGGGTCACATCCAGATGGTCCTGGTGGTGTCCTGCGCCATCCTGGATCTCATCAATGTATTCTGGTTCCACAAGATCACGCTGGGGTGCTGGCGCGTGCTGGAGCTGTGCTTCCGGAGACGAGCCGCCCAACACCACCACCACCAACACCACCCGCCCATCGACAGATCAATCTCCCACCAGGGGAAGCAACCCATGCAGGGCGATAGTCGAGAGACCAATGCAGTAGCGTTCAAGTCGGAATAAATCGTTTGGTTGTTTTTTTCGTGGGTGATTTAGTTTGTTTTGGAGTAGTTTAAATTTTTTTGTTTGTTTTTTTGCAAGGGGGAGGCTATTTAACTCTTCTAGCACCATAGGCGAATACATTCGCCCAAGATAGCACTCTACACTCCCACCAAATGCAAAGACATTCACTGCCAAGCACCCTGTCATGTGTTTGTCAGCTTTTAGAGCTTATGTCACTGTTTCTTCCATTGAAGCAACGCATGCACACTCGAAAAAGTAGGTACTCCCCTCTAGTCAGTTGAGATGCAACATGCAACCAAGAATGTTCAAAAATACATGGCGCTAGAAGAGTTGATGTAATTGTGTGGCATTTGTTTTACATATTATGATAAGATGTTTTATGATGTGGTGACCACCCTGATTATGCCTTAGTGGTGGGCAGGGACACGAGGGGCTCGCGATAAGTTTCTGGATGTAAAGAACTGAGAGGGTGAGCACTTCTTCTGGTGGGTCTACATTGTAGAGGTGTCCTTCCTACATTCGATCATCCTTTCAAAGCAAACAGTTATGGCGCCAGACCAGGTTGACTGAGGTATGTCAAAATAGAGCCCTCAGCAAACCCTCGAGCATTTTTAGCCTTCTGGAATTGTGTCCCCTTTTACTGGCGCTTTGCATAAGATAATAGGATATAGTCACAAGGGATTAAATCAGAAATCAGAGAAATAAGTAGGAGGGAGACGATATGAACTCTGTTTTCTTGCAGAATGTCCAAAGTAGTTGCAGCAGTCACTTGCGTTGCCATGATAAAGTAGATTACGTATGCACGGACGATATGTCTAAAGCGCCTTTGGGTAAACGTGTTTATGTTGTAATCTGCCATGATGGCTCTTCTCTATAGAGAGGAACTGAGGCCATTATGACAATCGCTAGAGAAGAAACATAGCGACTAATAGTTTGTTTGGTGTTTTCAATAATCCGTATCTTGTGGAATTTTACCAATGGGCCTCATCTTGAAACACCTGAACGATGATTGGTTTCTGGATCAAACTGATGCACACATATTCCATTATCAGTCACGATGTCCCAGTTGCCACCTGACGTCCATCCACTAAAATTGATGTAGTGTTTGGGTGCATCCTTCAACCCTACCCCTCCTCTGACCTTCAGTAAGCTGATGGGGCACCCAGCGGTCATAGCGGTTCTGAAGACCCAGGTGTTCATGTAAAATTGTATTAAGGCTTCATGATATAATGCCTATTGTGTTCTTTATCTCGTCAGCACTTACTCAAAAAATATTTTCAACAAAAGACTTCACACTGGCTATGGTTTTGACAGTTACAACGATCCCTTGACGATTGTAACGGTCACTCTCTTCTAACATCCGTCTGCCAGTGGAAATCCTTGAGCTAGTTGTGGACTGTTGTTTTTAGTAGAGCACAGTCATAAAAACAATTTACTAGTGTATAATACCTTTGTTTCAATGTCTTTCCTCAAGCATAAGTGTACAACATCATATGCAAAAAAACATTGGATTGAAAGATTCTCTCAGCATTTTGCTTTGCTCAACGGTTTTGGTCAGGTGAAAAATAATGACATTTTGCAACATACGTATCATGACAATGGTCTACCTCATGACATCATTTGCATTTCTGTAATGTCAACAGAATCTTCACATCCAGAAACTTATCGAGAATCCCTCGTATAAACAACATGACATAACTTGACTTTTAACTTGACTTTTTTAATGTAATTATAGATATTAGCATTCCTATTGATGATGTTATCGTTATTATTACTACTATTTATTGTTGTTGTTTATTGCCAAGGTTATGTTTCTTGCCTTTGGGATTTCTGTTTGCTTGTTTTTCTTTTAAAAAATTTCAGGTGTGTATTATTGTACGTCCCTTGAAACCCCTTTAAATTTGAACTCGGTCAAAAAGATGCTTGAGAACTCTTTAAAATGAGCCAAATTTGAACCACCATGGGTCGAGCTTGTAGTCCTACATACTATAAAATCCGAGTAGGTAGAAACCATTCGGAGCTGAATTTGTTCACAAACTTGAAATCGAAAAAAATGACAGAGATCATGATCGATTCTTTCATTTTGGCTCTTCTTCACTTCCGTTGTCTGCTTTCGCACATGCGCATTCACATTTCCGTAATTAGCTTTTGACGTTCGTTGCTTCCTCTCACTCTTAGTAGGCCTGGACGATGTGTGTTTTGAACATTGAAAGCATTCACCGCTCAGTTGTGTCAATATGCCGAGAGGAGCATGTGGCTCGAAAAAGAAGAGGCGTCTCTGTGAAATTCGGGTTGCTCCCACCTGGAGAGCGTGTCGTAGCCAGAGGCGTGCCACCCTTTTTTTTTTAATTTGCATACGATTTTTTGTGTGTCTGATGAGGAAGAAAAGGGTGTGTGTGTTAAATTTTGACCAAATGACAACTTTTTCGTTGCCACTGGGTTTAGGAAAAAAACACCTGTACCCAGGTTCATACTCAGGTTTATTGTATACGAGGCGAACGCCACTCTACACCTACAAATAAAGCATCTAGAGTGCGAAAAAGACAACAGGTTAGCAGTTTCGATGAAAGACTTTTTATCATCAAAGACTAGACAACATCATCTTCACCAAGTGATCTTGTACGCCTACCAGCAAATGAGCCATGGAAATGCTCAGGCAACAACCAATAGAAGTGGGGGGGGGGGGGGGCAAGTTCCTAAAACTACACACTACACCGTAGAAAAATTGAAATGCTGTGCACAATCCACAATCAAAATTGTATTTGGATCAGACCTGGTATTGCAGTGAGTACCTCCAGGATCTGCTCTGAGCACTAAATGATGGTTGTGGTGGTTGGTTGATGGTTCATCTCACATGTGCTCTTTGCAGCCGAGCAGACGTTAAACCCAACTTTCATTCACAATCCACACGATAACAGCCACCACAGCTTCCGATCAACTTTGCCTGTGTGAAGAGTAGCCTTCTGTGGGAATACTGCCCAGCAGATGTTAAACCCAACTTTCATTCACAATCCACACGGTAACAGCCACCACAGCTTCCGATCAACTTTGCCTGTGTGAAGAGTAGCCTTCTGTGGGAATACTGCCCAGTGTGGGAGTAAAGTACTGTATTTTTATTTATTTGTGTGCTGTTTGAAAACAGACAGTTAAGGACTTAGCATTTTTCTGTTTCAGTTGGTTGTTTTTTTGTAGATAATGTTGACTTTGGAAGTGAAGTTACTTTGCATAATTTTGCTCATGTTATCAACTTCGGGGGCCCTTGAAAAATCCAAATACCCCCTTAAAAAAACCACTTGAACAATCCTTGAATTTTGTTCCACTTCAAGAGTAAGAACCCTAGTATTAACAGCATTTAGAAAAATATACAGTGTATATATGGACATACCGGTATGTAAATCAAATTGTCTGAGGTTTAAGACATCGTCTAAGGCATTTTGTTTTTCAGTATTGATGTTTATATGAATTGTCATACAGATGCAGGATTCATTGATTGATTAGTCAACCAATCCAATTAATCAATCAGTTTATTTATTTATCTTTTTCACCCATTTATTTATTGATCATATTTGGTCGGTCATTTAGCATATTTGGTAATTTGTTGTGAAAGGTATGAAAGATTTTGGCGACAATTTGTAGGCAGTATCAATGTTGTAATTATGTGCTACAGTTTGGAGTTCATGCTGCAAAGGTTGGAGACAGATTTCCTTGAAATTTTGTGGATAGTTGGGTGTAATCGCACAATGTCCTGTTCTTTAACTGTTGAGTCTTATCATTCCAGTTCAATGATTCTTGTTAATAAGCATGCTTTTTCAAATCCTTCCCTTTCACTTTCAATATTATTTACAAACAGTGGAATGCTTCTTGGCAGTCCCACACTGCCCCCCACCCCCTTTTTATTTTTAAATTCTCACGTTTTATGTGTTTGTTTCTTGTGGGTTACATACATTAATTAAATCCGAATTATATCGTTTGAGGTCAAGGTTTGCGTATGGTCAGTGATTTTTCAGCTATACTCTGTGTGTGTGAGAGAGATGGAAGTTCAGTTTAACGTCGCGTATCGGCTTTCGCCATGTACGACGGGCTGAACAAACCAACCAGGATATAAACAAAAATTTATGTTCCTGAATCACTGTCTTAGCCAAAAGGCCGAGAAGCGATCAGAATTTGAACATGTGAGAGAGAGTGAGAGTGAGGGTTTATGTAGGGTTCTGCTGAGTTGTCAAAAATGGACGCTTCCTTTATGTCTGAGTATGGAATTGCTGAGTGGTCAAAACTTGAGTTTCCTCTGTGTATCTGAAATAAATATGGTTTTGCATGGTTGTCAAAAATATACTTTTTTGGGGGGTTTGGTATGGAACTGCTGAGTTTGTCAAAAATAAACTTTTAGGGCATGAAGTTCTAGTCTAGAATGATTCTGTTTGCTGCTGTTGGTTGGCCTGTGTTCTGCTAAGTAAGATGACCTTTCAAATATAATGCATGTTTGACACTCATTTCTCTTCCTTTTTTTAAAACTTTGACCAGAAACTGAACTTCAGTTGTTGTTTTTTAATTCATGGAAAAAAAATGACCACAAGCAATTTTAGACATTTTGAACTTGTTTGTTCTATCCTGGAAGTCTCTTTCTGGGAATCTTGGAAACAGCATGGTGATGCCATATTGTTTTCAAAAGGTCTGTTATGCTTAACGTCCTCCCGCTCTTTAAAGAACATATCGGACATTACTTATTTGTGAAGTTATGTTTTCAAAGGCAATGTAATGAGGCTTTATACTACTCCTTGCCGACACAGAAGGGTGATAATTTTAGGCCTGAAGTGCCGATGCCCCCTGGTGATGAGTCAGGAGCAGATAATTTTCTGTGGCTATATGCTACTAGTTCCTGACAGGCAAGGGCGATCATCTTAAGTAGGTGGCGTTCGCATATCAGGTCACAAGACAGGGGCAGATGATTTTCGGTATAAAGCCTCATTTGACTCTTAAACTATCTCTGTCCATCATTTTAACTACCGGTGCATGTATGTGTCTGTCTTGTTATCTCTTTCTCTCGCATTGCCCCCATTAACCTCCCCAATAACCCCACTGGGGCCTTGGTATCCCCTGGACCCCGGCCTTTCAGGGTTTTTTCATTTGGGGGAGTTGCACCCATGTTCATGTATGTGTACTTAATATTGCCGATATCTGCACAAGTTTTGCCAGCCACTCTCTTCAAACATTTAAATAGTGTGTAATTTCCATGTTTAGAGGTGTGTAACTCAGATGTCTTCTAAAACGTTTGTTGTGGGTAGTTGGATTATTTCTCTTGCTGAAGGATAAACTAGTCTGTTTCAAGGTTTCCTTGGAATGTTTAACTACTTTTAAAAACAAATCCATTTTGTTTGTTCTTTATGTATTTATTATTTTGTTTAATATCATTTTATTTATGTATTACTATTAGTATTTATTTATTTTACAATCTTAACTCTTTATCTGCTTGATTTTAATGGATTTTTTTAATATTTTTTTAAACCCACCTAAATACTAAGAAATTGTTCTGGATATATGCATTTATTTAACAATGTCCATAAGTTTTGTTGCATAATAATGTGTAAACATTTAAAAGCAGATGCGTTTGTACAAGGTTATTGGTTATCTATCAATGAGTTGTCTAAAGAAATAACTTTCTTTAGAAACAACAGATGTGACAGTGGATGAAAGCCAGTCAGGAGTGAGGAATGTTTGGTGGTTTGTTGGTTTTCTTTGACTTTCCATGTTTTTTTAATTTTTAATTTAAGACAAGAAGAGGGATTTTCTTCTATTACCATTAGCAGCATCAAAGCTATCTAAGAAACAGGTAGAAAACAGAACTTGAATATCTTCAGTAGTTTTCTTTTGTTGTCCGTCACCATAGGTGATCGGACTTTGCGATGGGCTGGTTTGTATTTTTTTAATGTTTTTTTTAATTATTTTTTTTTCTTTTCCTGTCTGTCCCAAGGATATCTTCCGAACGGGTTGGCAGAATCGCTTCACATTTTGTGTGGAGGTGTGCCACCTTAATAGGAAGAGATCCGAACATGAATTGTCAAGGTCATGACCTTGGCGTACGACCTTGAAAACCGAAAATCTTTAAGGGGCCATAACTTCCACACCGTTGGTCTTAGAGTCTTCAAATTTGGCATGGAGGTACTTTGGCTTATGCCCTTTCTGATGATGGCATACCGATCAAGGTCAAGGTCACGGTCCAGGTGATCGGTAGGCCTTGAAAGTGGTAGGGGTCTACAAACTGGGTTTTAAGCTTTATTTTCCACATTTGTACTTGACAGAAGCGCTTCAGATTGTGTGTGGTACTGTATACCCTAGAGTAGAAAACATCCGAGCATAAATTATTGCCATGCTGACCTTGACCTTGAAGTTTGACCTTGAAAACCGAAATTTCCTTCTTTGCACTATATATTTCTTCTTCAAGCTGTATCTCGTGAACTAGAAGACAGAATCCCTTCCAATTTTGTGTCAGGATGTGACACTAAGAGTATAACACAGTCGTACATAAATTATCCCTCGGAAATAGAATGTCGCTGAGCGGCAGACATGTTAAATGCCACTGTCTCAGTATTAAGGGTGTGCACCCCACCAATTAAGGGTGTGCATCCTGGAAAACGATTTGCACCAGTCAAGGGTGTGTAGGTGCATCACCCTACACTTGGCCTACACAACACAATTATTCTACGGGGTGTCGCAAGTGCGTGGTATTGCTGGTGACGAACATGTCTGCCACTCGGCAACGCCAGGGTGTGTAGGTGCATCACCCTACACTTGGCCTACACAACAACAAAAATGCTACGGGGTGTCGCAAGTGAGTGGTATTGCTGGTGACGGACATGTCTGCCGCTCTGCGACGCCCTTGTTTTTGTTTTAAATTTGTCAGTGTTCTCCGTTTTTGTTCTTAGATTGGTTCTTTTTTGTTTCTTTTAATAAAAATTGTTGAATTTTTTAAATAAG
Source organism: Phymorhynchus buccinoides (assembly GCA_017654935.2). Taxonomy (NCBI): domain Eukaryota; kingdom Metazoa; phylum Mollusca; class Gastropoda; order Neogastropoda; family Raphitomidae; genus Phymorhynchus; species Phymorhynchus buccinoides. Next base: position 77,709,745 of record CM065681.1, read on the forward strand.
TATTTTCAGTGTGTGCACAATGCTTTGTCATAAAGCGAAATAACACTTTTGTAATTAAATACAAATTTATAATGTAAGGGATGTGTTTTTTTGTGCGTGTTTGTTCAAAACATTTGCTGTGCAACAAGTGTGTGTCTGGTTTTTTCTTGTGCACAGTTTCAAATTTTCACACAGTGTGATGAAAGTGGGGTTTTTGTGTGCGTTTGTGCTGGTTAAATGAGAAATAAGCACTTGTTTGTGTGTTTGCTTGTGCTAATGGATTGAGAAACGGGTACTTTATTGATGATTTTTTTTCTGAGAAGGGGCGGGAAAGGTTAGAGAATGGGGGAAGGGTAGAGGGAAGGGTTGATTGAGGAAGGTTAACGACATGCTTCGACGGATCATATGTTTATTTTGATGTATGAGGAATGTCATGTTTTTAATAAAGTCATTTTCAATCTTGATTTTTGTTGTTGTGATGACTTTGTGTTAAAATTAACTTGGTGAAATGTTTCGACCAAACCTAGCCAACTTCCTGTAAAAATGCAGTCACTGCAGTTATGCACATGCACACGCACACACACACACACACACTGGGAAAGACCGTCAGCCCTCATTCCAGTTCACAGAATGTAAAAGAAACACCTGAAGGTGCTGACTGGATCCAGAGACGCTATAGTCCCACCTTTTGCCCTACCAACATGAGAGCAGCTACACGCCTGCCCTGGTATCCTGTGTTGCATTACGGATTTTCTTCTTTGATCGCTTAGACAGTTTCCTGTCAATTATGAGCGCAGATGCGTCATGCTGCCGTTATGCCCCTAACTAAGAAATAGTTAGGCCCAACAAGTCTCTTCGGCTGGAGGAAATGTTTTTGAAGTGTTTCGTAAAAAAAGGCAGGAGAATGGACTGTTAAGGCAGAAAGATAGTAGATGACAGTAAGCAAAGGGAAAAGGCAAGAGTCAAAGAGAGTGACCGATTAGAGGAAGTTACAAGCACAGAATTTCCAGATGGTGGAGGAACTATTTATACAAAAGATTCCCCGGTATCCCCACGGGGGGGTTTACGGATGTTAACAATGCTCACTCAAGTCAGCAGACATGTTTACATCACTAACATTAATACACTAGCATGCGCATGTAAGGCACAACTACATAATATGCGTGGAAATGCAAACGCAATCCAAATTGACAAATCCAGCAGTCAACATTTTGAAGCGTAATAATTTCTTTCCTTCGTTCTTTCTTTCTTGTTTTGTCTTGTCTCTCAATACAATGTCTCGCAAAATCACTTAACAGACACGGTAATGCCCACACTGTCTTCACAATTTCATGAAAATTTGTTCAGAACTTTAGCACCAAGTGGTCTAAATGAGTAAATGTTGAAAATACAAAGTAGTCGTCCGTGTATCAGAGTGATAACCCCAATCAACTCAACATTTTGCATAAAACTTCATAAAATCTGTTCATACTGTTACAGAAAATCTGCTAAATGCAGGGTTCACACAAGTCCTGGAAACCTAGAAACGTCCTGGAAAACTGTAAGGATTATCTCTGGGGCTCGAAAATTGTTCCAAAACTCCTGGAAGAGTACTGGATGTTTTCTTATTTTTAATTTGGAGATTCAAAACTGGAGTGTTTTCCTCAACACTCAAGGCAGGAGAACAAAAGGCTTCTTTTTTTTTTAACTGTGCCGTAATCAATATGATGGATGACCCTACAGTTTTATTTTCAAATTTGAAGATGCAAAATCTGAAGTATTTTCCTCAACACTCAAGGCAAGAGAACAAATTAAAAGTTGTGGGTTTTTTAACAGTGTCGTAATCATGATGATAGATGATCATTATATAAACCCCCTGCAGTTCATCTGCTTTCCATGTTTTTAATACTTAGACAACGCACACATACGCGCACACACACGCACACACACACACACATACTATGGTGCTTCTGAATAATAACCCACCTCAAAACTCCATTCACTTAGCTTTATTTCATGAGATAATTGGGGTGGGCTTCTTACCCGCCCATGCGCTTTTTACCCCGTCTTCCCCTACAAGAAAAATCATCCAGTTAACACAGTAGCCTCTCACAAAATTTGAAATCAGTCCATTCATAATTATTATGCTGACAGGGACAAAACGGATTGACAGATCAACACACTTGGGAAAAACAACAGTTATAAAGTTGAATCTAAAGTCAGTCTGGATACCAACTATGACTGAGAGCCTCTATAATTACTGAATTATGCTATTTCAGCAACATACACTCTGAGGGCATGATCCTGACTGAAAAAATACTGTCAGTTTAACCCTTTCACAGCCAATGTCACATTTACGCACCACAATGGTACCATATGTCACTAAAAGGTATCCAATCAGGACCTGTTATCTGAAGACGTTATTTTCTTCTCTTTTTTAGGTAAGGATAGGCTTAATGTTATGCATTTCACAGATAAATTCCCAACCCTACCCCCCACCCTATAAGACGGAAAAACGCAACGAACCACAACTGTGACAAATCGCGGTGTACTGCAGTACATAGTGGGGGTAGGGGTAGTTTTAGGGCTAGGGTTAGTATTCCAAAAAGGTTATTAGCTAAAAATGTTCCTAAAATACAGCTTTATGTATGGTAAGAAACGCAAAAACGGAAAAATACAATTAACCGAGAAATGCAGGGGGGAGGGGGGGGGGGCACATCTTTACCTTTACCCAAACATTTTCTTGACTGATCAAATAATGCTGCTATAATATTTCTTTACAAGAAAAAAACAAACACAAACGCCCATATTTTAGTTTGCAGCGAATTCTCAAGCGTCTTAAACTTTTCTTCAGGCCCTATTGTGACCTAATATATTTCTTTCTGACATTTACGACTGATTGTGCAAAATCATTTGGAAAGAGAGCAACTTCATTCAACGTTGCACGCGTCGTACGTTTAGATCTAGTTTACCATTTAAAAAAATAGAAAAAGAACAAATTATTTTCGTGACAAACCAAATCCTTTTTTTTTTAAATTAATAAATAACTGTTGAGGGAAATGAGACAGCCCCAGTCGTATTCCTTTTTGTTCCCTTTTTAAGTCATACATTTTTTTTCTTCAATAACTTGTACCAACAATGTTAATGCCTTTTCTGATTGGTAGTTGAAGGTGTGGTCAATCCTCCAAAAATGTGTGCGGTGACAGCATACTGATTTCATCCAATGAAATGAGATCTATCAGAATCTCCGCGCGAAAAGTAAACTTACTCATTGGTGAACTTACACTCATCATTCTTGGTTGGGAGGGCTATGAACATGGAGAATATGGACAGCGTAAGTGTACAGATTTTAATGAATTACTGCACTGAAACTTATTCATTCTGAAATGGAAATAGCGCATAGGCCGAATAAGTGGATACTTCTAGTTTTGGGAGTACAGCACATTGAGTTGAAAGCCATTTCTTCTTCTTTCTTCACCGTAGGCAGCCAACTTCATCACGCTGTATTTTACATACATTTTAATTTATGACTGCGGCCTCGGCCAGACAGTGAGACACTGTCACTTCCGAGTGTGCACGTGGATTTACTCAAGCCTGCATTGATGATTGTTCGTGCAGTTTCGTGTTTGTCTACCTGTAACTGTCTGGCAACTACATCAGCCTCGGTGGAGGAATTCAAGCCCGGATTTAACGCCCTCCCAACCAATCCTTCCCGGTGTCGCATGAAAATAGGTAGCTCGTAAAAATAAGTAGCTCGCTATTATGAGAGTCTGTATTTGCGACAACCACAAATTTCACTTTTTCTGTATTTTAGCCATTTAACTAACCCTAACCCTATCCCTAACCCTAGAAAAAAGTGAAATTTGTGGTTCATGCTCAATGTCGCAAATACACACTGTCAGGTAGCGAGCTACTTATTTTTACGAGCTACCTATTTTCATGCAACACCCCTTTGTCGCATGAAAAAAGGTAGCTCGTAAAAATAAAAAGCTCGCTACTATGAGAGTGTATTTGCGACAACCACAAATTTCACTTTTTCTGTACTTTAACCATTTAACTAATTCTAACCCTAACCCTAGAAAAAAGTTAAATTTGTGGTTCATGCTCAATGTCGCAAATACACACTGTCATAGGTAGCGAGCTACTTATTTTTACGAGCTACCTATTTTCATGCGACACCCTTTCCCCATTCGCTCTTTCTCCCCGCCCCCCTTGTCCCTGTCTTTGCCAATTTGGAGCTGACCATCTTGGCAGCCATTCATTCTCATGAAAGCCCCTTTATTACAGTATCATAATCTTCAAACTGTTGGAGGATACTCAGTGAAAGAAGACGAAGTCTAAAACTAAAAGAAGTCGGCTCTCAAACAGAAATATTTCATTGATGGATTCAAAATTAATGGTTTGAATCACCCAATCTATTATAACCATACATTACCAACACTCAAAACAATTGCATACATACTGCTTAGCTGTAAGATTAATAAAAAATCTACCACTCATGAGCCTTATACGAGCCTCAGAAAATGCTCCAATAAATTTTCATTAACAATAAGTAATAAGGAGACGAATAGTTCTGATTTATATGTGTTACTGTAAATATGTGAAATCAGTAATTTCATGAAATTCCTTAAATATTCAGTAATTTCATGAAATTACTGACCCCCAGTAATTACATGAAATTACAAAAAATCCTAGTAATTTCACGGAATTACTGACATTTCAGCACATGTTTTACACATATTTACTGACAGTTTTTCAGTAAATGTGTAGTTCTTTTGATTCAATGTGACCCCTGTCGCATGAAAAAAGGTAGCTCGTAAAAATAAGTAGCTCGCTACCTATGACAGTGTGTGTTTGCGACATTGAGCATGAACCACAAATTTCACTTTTTTCTAGGGTTAGGGTTAGGTAAATGGTTAAAGTACAGAAAAAGTGAAATTTGTGGTTGTCGCAAATACAGACTCTCATAGTAGCGAGCTACTTATTTTTACGAGCTACCTTTTTTCATGCGACAACCCCCAGATAACGACCCTCATAATTTATTTTAAAAAAGTCCTTTTTGAACTAATTGTAGTTTTTGTACTACAGATGCTAAGCAAGAAAAAAATTGTTAATGAGTACTTAAAATAGTGATTTTGTGGTTATGTGTGCAGCCAGCATCAAATAGTGTTGGGTGAGTAATTTTACAAAGCCTCATTTACCTTTTTATTAAAAAACATGTTCACATGGCACATAACCTATGTGGGTTAGGCCAACAACAAAAAATGTCTGTTTTCGGTAACCCGAACGAGCCTAGTTTTTGCTGCCGACCCTAGTTGGGTTTTTTGACGAGTTTCCCCCCCAAAAAGCAATTTGAGCAGACGATGCAAGGGAAACAACCATTGCACTCTCACTCGGCGTAGTCAAGGACCGTTACTCGCGCAGACTTTCGTGATCAACATCCGCCAACACAATGGCGGGCGCAAGGCACGCGATTGCCATTTCTATGTCTAAATGCGGACGCAGTCAAAATCTTCGCTCGTTCAAATCGGTCGCCCGCTACTATGAGAGTGTGTATTTGCGACATTGAGCATGAACCACAAATTTCACTTTTTCCCGTAAAATTATGAAATATGAACGATTGGAGTACGGAAAAATGGTTCAAGTAAAGAAAGAGTGAAATTTGTCGTTCATGCTCAATGTCGCAAATACACACTCTCATAGTAGCGGGCGACCGATTTGAATGAGCGACGATTTTGACTGCAACAACATGTTTCAGCAAATACAGCAAAAATCTTGCACCGCGAAGAAAGAAGAAAATTTTTTTGAAAGCCTACCTACCTACCCTATTTTTTGGGGGCCATGTTCCCAGAAACAGACCTTTTTTTTTTTGTGCCTTATAATGACACTTAAAATTGTATTTTATATCAAAGCTTTCCCCCCGATAGCACACACAGAATTGGTGTTTTGTGTCTGTAGTTACATGTTGATGAAGTATTTCATATTGTGAGGAAAATAGGTCATTCTGCTAGAATGTTATTAAAATAGTCACTGTAAGCATGAATATTGTTCTTTTGCTTTGTTCCAGTTCCTTTTTTCTCCTTTGTTTTTAAAAAAATGTTCCCACAAATTTAATGCAAACTATACAGGCATCAGAATTGTCAGAGGATTTCAG
>CM065681.1:77723356-77774945 GCA_017654935.2 Phymorhynchus buccinoides
AGGATCTTTTTTATTATTATTATAACCCAGTTGCTACTATGGGTGAGTGGAGGGAGTGGTGAGATTGTGACGCATACATTGGTGACGTATTTACAAAGGTCAGAAGAGGATTTTTTTTTATATTGTAACCGAGGAGCTAGTCCTGTGGGGAACCAAAAGTGACTTTACTATAGCAGGTTTTTTTATTATAACCGAGTTGATACTATCCGAGGACTATTTAGTAATAAAACAGTAGACCTTTGGCCGGGAACCAGTGATTTCCTTTACTATAACCGAAATTTCTTATAACCGAGTTTACTATAAGCGGGGAGTACTGTATAGAGTACGAACACTCGTGGCAAATGCCATATTCATTGGACTGATTTACCAATTTTTTCATCATCTATTTTCTCTCTCCGCAACTGTCATTGACCAATTCTTTGCTCACCGTGTGTTGGGGGGGGTATGTGTGTGTGCATTAACATTATAAAAACTTGTATAATTTTATGAAGCTGGGTTGGGGCTGTGCCAGTCGGGGTTTGTCGCCGGGGGCCGCTACGGTAGCCGGATTGGCCTGACTGGAGCCATGAAACGCTGGGGATATCTCTATTTTTAGTTGTTTTTTTCAGTTGCTTCTTCTGTTATGTTTTATTTTTTGTTCCTGTTGCTCCACACCACGCTGTATAATCATCCAGTTGGATAGCACAGCGTTGCCACTCACATTCAGAAATTCAGATACTCATCAGATGCACTTAAAATGTTATCTTCCCAGACATTTCATCACCCTCGTGAAACATTAAATTGATTCTAAAAAAAATGTCCAAAATTAGAAATGAGAAAACTTGCTATATGGAAATAGGTTAACACCTGAATAAAAAACATTTTGGAAAAAAAAGTCTAGAATGTGTAACGTAATGACTATATCCTTCCTCTGGGACCCTCTATGCCTCAAGTGAAAGTGTCCCTGGGACCTGAATAAACATTTTGGAACAAAAAAATGTTTACTTTAGGATTTGTAACGTAATAAGGACTCTATCCTTCCTTTGGGACCCTCTATACCTCAAGTGAAAGGGTCCCTGGGACCTCTTATCTTGCATGTCGATTGGGAGCCCTGTGTCATATATGAATGTTACCCATTTAACACTAAACCTGCTGTAGGATAAAAGTAAAAAGAAACCTTAATTGTGGATTTCAGGGCCTTGCAGTCCAAGCTTCAAGGGTTTGGCCGGGGTGGTAACAGCTTTCAGGAGCTGAGGAGCAAAGCCCAGACCAACGGTTTCTCCAATGGAGGGGTCCGCAACGGAATAAAGTCAGCCAGCTTTGGGTCTCCGGCCGCTAACGGTGACAATGATAATTGGGATGACCCACATCCGAAGCCCAGAAACCAAGGATTTGGGGGAGGAGGTTATAAGTCGGTGCTGTTTTCTTTTTCTCTGTGTGTGTGTGCGTGCGTATATGTGTGGGTGAGACTGAGAGTATGCATACTTGTGTGTGTGTGGTGCTTATGTGTGTGTGTGTGAGCCAGTGTGGCAAAATGGACTTGATTACAAGTTTAAGATTAAGGAAAAAAACTTGCATTTTAGAGTAACTCCCATTGAAGTAAAGACAACAGTGATGTCTGAAAATGTAGCAGTCAAGGGGTCCATATTTCTCGGAATATAAGGCGCACTCCCAAATTTTACACAAAATTCAGATTTTGTTATTCTATTTTGTTACTATATTATCAGTCATATTATAAGGCGCATGGGTCTCAGTCTGGGGAAAAAGTATCACCTTATAGCTTAAAAAAAACCATACGGTACATAACTGATGATGGTAGTGATGTTGATTGCTGGGAAAATATGATTGTTGTTATTGTTTTGAGTGACGAGTTCTCACTACTAATGAAACAGATCAGGGCAAAGTGGATTCGGGACATCTAAGACGGAAGACGACTGGAATGATGGGCCTTCCGCCGCCTCCTCTACTGCAGGTTTTGGAAGCAGAAGTGGAGGTTTTGGCACTTCCAATGATCGGTTTGGTGGTGGGAAAGGTGAGCATAGTGCTGTCTTTTGTGGGTGTGTACCGTATTTTTCGGATCATTAGGCGCTGCTGTGTATAAGGCGAATAGGGCCATTTTCAAGAAAAATCTGAAAAAAATAAAGTAAAAGGCACCCTCGTTTATAAGGCGATACACACCTCGCAAAAGAAAGTCGAAGTTTGAAGCCTGTAAACGTCCTGTAAATGCTTACCCACCGCCATTACTGCTGTCATAAACGAGAGTTGGCTCCCTTCTCAAATAATCAAACTTCCCTTTTTGCGACTTCCGGTTGTTGTGTTTGGACTTTTCTTCGCGAAAACTGATAGAATTATGGCATTTTAAGCTCTACAACGATACTTTTTATATCCAATGAAGGGTTATTGCATCTGTTGGACTTTATCTCGGATGATAATAGGGATTTTGAAGCATTTTAATGTGAGTATTCGTCGTATTGGCGACTCATTACCACTTTCGATGTTGTGACTCACAGTAGACTGTACCGAGTATGGCAATCGTTGCCTCTCTTCTCACGATTTTGTTCACTAATAGGGCGCCCTTGTTTATTAGGCGCATAGGTCGAAATTGGAGAAACAAATATCGCCTTATAGTTCGAAAATTACGGTATTTAAAAAAAACAAATTTGCATTGTGTTACCTTTACTGTTACTGAGCATTAATCCCTGTGAAATTTGGGCTGCCGTCTCCTGAAGAGTATATTGCGGATAGTGCAGAACCATTCATTCCATTTCCCCCCGAAGACAGAGTGTGGCTGCGCATGTGGCGGGGTAATCAAAGACGGTCACACACGTAATGTTCTCATCCCTATCTGATGCATTTGTACCATAGTGTTCAAGTGCCTCAGCTGTCGGGATTGTCCCTGGAGTCTTTTAGCCAGGGTACATCAACATTCCCTTTGTTTTCTGTTTTCTTTCCATATTTTTTTAATTTCACATGCTGTATGTATGTGTTGGTCTGGGTGGTCAGAGGGGCAAAAGGAGGTATTTTGACCATTGAAACCCCATAATGCTTCCATTGGGTTCTTCAACTGTTTTAGCGCCATGTATTTGTTTACACTCTTGGTTATCTGTTGCAACTCAACTCAACTCAAACAACTTTATTATCTCTTAGAGAGAAATTAAGAGTGGTGATGTCTGCGATTGACACAGTTAAAACAAGACACATTATAATATACATTAAAAACAAGACGTGCTTCTTAAACATAAATGACAATACCATTAAATCAAAACATACACGTTGATAATTATTACTTGAGAACAAAACAGCAGTGCTTAAAACAAAACATGTTGCCAATATTATAAACATTTTAAAACAAAGTACAGAAAATATGACCGTTTAAGATAAATCACTTTAATTATATAATTTTAAATGCACAACGCACGCAAGGGACTTATTTATAACAAAACACACACAAAAATTTAGTGTCGTAGATATACTTTATGTTCAGACAAAGTCATATGTTATCATATTTACAAGTTAACATATCCACGTAATTCATATACAATATGGACACGTGTACACCTACTCAAACATAGGCTATGCACACACAAACCAGCATAAATTATAGCAAATCCACAAAGAACAAACACATGCACCCATGCCTACTGAAAGACACACCCCCCCTCGACCAACAAGAGGGGAGTAACTATTTTTACGAGTGCACATGGATTGCTTTAACAAAAAAATTACTGACATAAGCTCTAACAAGCGCAAATCTCAATAGTTTGTTGCACGCGGTCTATTTTTACCACTCCAATCATGAGTCACCTCCCCTGGCTTTTCAATAATTTTAATCTGTAAACCAGAATGTTATCTCTGCACCATTTCGTAACTTTTTATATCTTTTGGAAAACATTTAAAACTATGTATCCTACTTATACTCATCAAAAGAAGCACTGCATACTCGTCGTGTCTGTGGTAGTGTCTGTATTACGTATGTTTATTATTTTGTACGCTTTTAAAATACATCATTTTAAAGTGCGGCCTCAATTTGAAGTGTAGACTCGATTTGAAGTGCGACAGTTTTGTCAAAATGTGCGACAATTTTGGACAGACAGACAGACAGACAGACCGACCGACCGACAAAGTGAGTTATAGGTTTGTGGCTTGAGCCACAAACAAAAATAGATGAGCACATGGGAGGGTTCTTGGCAGTGAATGTCTTTACAGTGAGTGTCGAATGATGTACTAGGTGAACGTTTCGCCCATGGTGCTAGAAGAGTTGACATGCATAAAAAGTGTGAATTCTTGGGAACTTTTTGTCTCATTCAATCATTGGCGAGCACATGGGAGGGTTCTTGGCAGTGAATGTCTTTACAGTGAGTGTCGAGTGATGTACATGGTGCTAGAATTGACATGCATAAAAAGTGTGAATTCTTGGGAACTTTTTGTCTCATTCAATCATTGGCGAGCACATGGGAGGGTTCTTGGCAGTGAATGTCTTTACAGTGAGTGTCGAGTGATGTACATGGTGCTAGAATTGACATGCATAAAAAGTGTGAATTCTTGGGAACTTTTTGTCTCATTCAATCATTGGCGAGCACATGGGAGGGTTCTTGGCAGTGAATGTCTTTACAGTGAGTGTCGAGTGATGTACTAGGTGAACGTTTCGCCCATGGTGCTAGAAGAGTTGATATACATAAAAAGTGTGAATTCTTGGGAACTTTTTGTCTCATTCAATCATTGGAAAGAAATAGGACTCAGACTAAAAGGACTAGTGGAGGGTGAGCAAAAAAATAAAACCTGCTGCAACTGAGTTTCGAATCTGGGCACTTGCTTTTGTGGCTAGCGATTTACATATCCATGGAATAAACAAGTTGCATTCAAAGCAAACAATTCAGTGTTTATTTGAACATATTTAGCAAATCTACATAGGTAATGAACTGCCATTACTGGATCTTATTGATTAGCTTCTTGGTTTTGTCTGCATATAATTGCATTTCAAAATGCTACTACACCTTAGCTACATAGAAATCAGTATTGCTTTTGTTCACTCAGTGATTATGCAAATTATAAGGTCTAAATAGAGGGTACCAAAAAAAGAATTCCTTAACATTTTTTGGCTACATGCTGTATAAAACGTGTAATCTAAGATGCATATGCTTACAACTTTTTTTCTTCTATTTTTGCCTCTATTTTTCTCTTGTTCTTTCTTTTTCTTCTTATTTTTATTACAGGTAGTTCTTGCTACAAATGCGGCGAGGCAGGCCACATGAGCCGAGAATGTCCCCAGGGTGGAAGTGGTGGGGGTGGGGGTAATAATCGAGGTTGTCACAAGTGTGGCGAAGATGGGCATTTTGCCCGAGAATGCCCCAGTGGAGGGAATGGGGGAGGAGGAGGTGGAGGAAACAAAGGGTGCTTCAAGTGTGGTGGGGAGGGGCATTTTGCCCGGGAATGTCCCAACGAAGGCAGCGGGAAAGGAGGCTCTGGAGGTTTTGGTAGCACCACAGACGATCCAAGTCGGTCCAAGTTGGGCGGGGGTTTCGGAGACCAGGCAGAGAGTAGGGGAGGTGGTGGAGGGTGTCGAAGGTGTGGAGAGGAGGGACACTTTGCACGAGAGTGTCCCAACCAAGGTGAATCAGTGTGTGTCAGTTATTGTGTATTGGTTTTTTCTTTTTTTTTTGTCGTTGGAGCTGTTTCAGTGCAAAGAACTCTTTACATACGGGCTTTTAAAATCTCCACAATCATTTCAAGAAGGAAAAAAAAAAAAGCACTGTCGAAACTGCAGGTCTGTGTATCTTTCAGTCTCTTTCGGTTTAGGATTGGTAACTTAGAATTAACTTCTCAAACCTTTGCCAATGTTTAAAAACAAAGTCAGCATATGACTTAAGAAATAGAATAATTTCAAATTTATACCTGATTGTATATGTTCTGCATGTTTTCGCTTGCGCGCCTCTGTGCGTGTGTGTGTGTGTGAATCTCTAGCTTTCTACTGATTTTGTAAAGCGCATTGAGCTTTAGGTAATGCGCTATGAAAGTTTCCTAAATAAATAAATTATACCAGAGCTCAGTTTTCCACACAAATAGGGACTTCATTTAAATTATTATGCACAGGTTTTAGATTTGATGCACAGATTTTGAAACTGGTGGTCATAGCAATACATAGAATTCTTTCTTCTGGAGATAGGTTTTTGTAGCTGCGGTATATTCGACAAGTCCATAGTAGTAAGACAACACTGCAGTCAGTTCATGCATAAAAAGAAAGGATGATTAATTTCCTACGCATATCAAGCTTACATGGCACATGATACAGTTTTGTTACATTTTAAACTTTTCACACAAAGAAAATGGAAGATTCAGTTTCATCATTTTGACTCCCAAGATTTCAGGAGAGGGAGTCATATGACCCTCACTTTTGGAATGCATAAAAATACATTGAGATAAAGAAAAATTTAACAATCTAATATAATCATACTGTACCAACACTCAAAACAATAGCATAACATACTTATTGGCTGGAAAAACCTAAAGCGTAAACGCTTAGTTACCAAATAACAAAGAGTAAGTCACTCTAGTGACCGTGGGGTTATGCCCCTTTCCCCACTTCCGGTCACGTACATCACTTCCATTCCCAACTCATTCTCTATTTACCATGCTTCAAAGGCTGTTGATGTTTAAACCTACTCCCTTTACGAATTCATTTCAAGCGTTCTTGGTGGGTTTGTTCTGGTTTGATAGTTACCCTTGTTGCTAGTCTGTTCTTGGCAACAAGTCTTTGCTTTCTTAAGCTTCTGTTTTGTGTATTTTTGGAGTTAGAAATTTAATTTTTGGGGTTGGCCTAGCCGGTGTTCTTCTGGTTAGGTCGCCATTTTTGGGTTTCTTCTTGGTACTGCGGTTTGTTCAGTTTTACTCCGCAGTCCTTCTACTCTTGTTCTTGGCTTTGCTTAGTAGCTCAGGTACTTTGCTTGCTTTGTAGTGTTTGTTTATTTCTGAAAGTTTTTTCATTTGGATTTTTTCTTGTCGTCATGGAAGATAATTTTGGGGACCCTCCCTCGGAGGTCCCAAGAGTTCCTTCTTCGAAAGGTTCGAAGCTTTCTCATCTTCCTCGCGATAGTGTCGGGCGCCTTGTTTCGCCCAGGTCAGCGTCTTCTAGGTCTTCCAAGAAATCTTCTCGGAAGTCTTCGAAATCGGACTCTAAAATTTCTCACACGAAATCTCCGTCGGCCGTTTCGGCCAAGCCGGTTCAGGGTTCGGTTACCTCTTCACCTAAGACAGAGGCCACGGCCTCTGTGAGTGTTCAGTCGCAGTCTGATCAAATTTCATCCGCTCAGACACCTGAAAATTTTGACGCGTTCATTCGGCACCTGCAGAATAGCGGGCTTGTTGTCTCCTTGCCAGCTATTTCATCTGTCACCTCCCCGGCTGGGGAGGGTTCTGTTTTTTGTCAGTCTGTACAGGTCTCCAGGTCCCCTCCTACGCTGTCCCTCCAGGAAGCTTTTCGGACTTCTACAGACGAGGACGTTCGTAGACGGCCTGTCTATCGTGCCGACCAGAAGGTCGATGCCGGCCAGGAGGTCGAAGGCACCACGGACGGTGGTGCAAGTAGACGGTCGGTCTGCTCGGTCACAAGGGCGAAGCATCCTCTCTCGCATAGTTCGGAGAGGTGTCATAGCCTAGGCAAGGGCGACAACCCACACGGCGGGTTGTCGGCTGGCTTTGGCTCTACAGGTCGACACCCGGACCGGGTTGTCAGACCACGCCATGTTAGCCCAGCCAGCTCAAGGCCTTTAGAGAGGGTCAGTCGACGGGATGGCTCTACTCCCGACCCTCTCTATGACCGCCGGGGGAGATATTCATCCGTGGATATTCTCCTTCCGGATTATCAGCGTCGGGCTGCACTGTCTGCCTCCACGACCAGCCGTCCACGGCACGGCTGGTCAACAGTGCCCGGTGAGGGTTCTGGGTCTGCGCGATCCCGTCCCTCCCGCCGGAGGGAACGCTCCCCGTCACGTTCTCCACGTTTCCGTGGCAGGCGTGCGCGGGTCGACTCGTCTCGTTCCCCCGGTTCCCGCGGCCGCCGGTCCCCGGCCCCGCTTCCCCGTGTGAGGGATTTCTCCCCGGTTCCAGGCCGGTACGTGCAGAGGGTCTCCCTCGAGGCTCCCTCTTCGGATGAGGAGCACTCCCGATTGGCCTACCCCGTTGCCGGGTCACCCCCGCGGGAGGACGCCACTCGTGCACAGTCTTTCCAGTCTCAGTCTACGGAGTCCTCCAGAGAAGGTTCTCCTGTCTCTGCCCGTGAGCGCAGGGCGGGTCACTCCTCTCCTCTACGCCCTTCTCAGCTGTCTAAGTCGGACCTGCTGAAGCTCATCCAGCCGGTGTGCGTCGACGTCGTCTCTAGGCCTTCGTCTCACCCACGGTCCTCTTCTTCCAGGGTTGTCGACTCCTTCAAGCCTCAGAAAGAGTCCCTCAGGTTCAAGTGCCCTCAGTCCGCTCTGCTTGCCCTGGATAAGGCAGAGGTCTCGCTTCAAACGGGCAAGTTCCCTGCAGAGCAACGCTCGGACTCAGAGCCAGACGAGGAGCAGGATGTCTCTACTCCCGTGGGCTCCTTCAGGATTCCTCGTTTTCAGCCCCCCTTCACCTTGGGCGCGGCTATGCTCCCCTTCGAGGACTACTCGCTCCTCTCCAAGTCGGAGATGGCAAAGCTCTCCCTTTCGACTCAGAACCTGGGATCTCTCCTTTTCACGCCGCCGGCAGCGAAAACTCTGGAAGTATCTCTGTCCGACACTCTCAGGTCGTGCGGTGTGGTTGCCTCCCTTCACTCGTCACTGTCTCGTCTCATCGGGCGTTCTCCGTCCCTCAAGCCGGACGAGTTTCAACTCTATGAGGAGATAGACGGCGCTGCGGTGGGATCACTCATCTCTCTCCTCGACGACACCCTCACCAGTCAAGCTAACGTCGTAGCTGCCCTTAAGGTTCAGGTCTCTGCTCTTCGCCGCGACCAGATCCTCTCTTCGTCTTCAAGGTTCTCCAGAGAGGAGAAGGAGAAACTACGTTCCCTTCCCCTTCCCCATAAAGGTGTGTTTGGCAGTAGCCTGCTCGAGAAGTCCTTGGACTCGGCGTCAAAGCGCAAGGCGGAGGTCTCCCAGGTTGCTCTGATCGACGCTGTTACCAAGCGTTTCCGCATGGACACACAGGGCACCCAGCAGAGTCGCGGACCGTTCAGACCTTCACGCCCCTACCAGGTTTTTAGGTCCTCCCACAGGCGTTCTTCTTCGTATCGCGGGGCTTTTAAGCCCCCCTACTCTCTATCTCGCGATACTCAGTCCTCCAGAGGGAAACGCTCCTCTTCTCGCGGAGGGAGGTCTTCTGGGCCTCCCAGGCTGCAGTCGAGGCAGCCTTTTCGGTAGAGCCCGCACCCTCCCAAAGTCCTCCAACCGCCCCTGCTTCCTGCGTAGGCGCTCTGAGCGCAGCGCTACCTGCTTGGAACACCCTAGTAGGCAACGGTTGGGTTCTTCGGGTGGTGCGGGCAGGGTTTCGGTTCATGTTCCTCCAAGAGCCACCCCTCTCGCGTTCTCCCATTTCTTTTCCTCCACCGGCGGACCCGGAGAGACTTTTAATCCTCCAAGCAGAGGTCGAGTCTCTGCGTCTCAAGGGTGCGGTCGATCTGATCCCGCACCCAGGTCCAGGATTCTACTCCCGTCTCTTCACGGTCCCCAAGAAGACGGGAGGGTTCAGACCAGTCCTGGATCTCTCTCCCCTCAACAAGTTTCTTCGCCCCGTCCGTTTCAAAATGGAGACGGCGGCTTCCATTCGGTCTTTCATTCAGCCCGGGGACTGGGCCACCTCAATAGACCTGAGAGATGCATATTTTCACATCCTCATCCACCCGTCGAGACGGAAGTTCCTTCGCTTCGTGTGGAACGCAGATGTTTTCCAGTTCAGGGCCCTGCCCTTCGGTTTGTCCCCCGCCCCTTGGATCTTCACAAAAGTGACTCGGCAATTCGCTGCCCTAGCAAGGGCAAGAGGGGTGCGTCTTCGCATGTACCTGGACGATTGGCTCGTCCTCGGTTCCAGTCAACTGATAGGCGAAGCACACACTTGTCAGATCGTGTCCTTGGCAAAGACTCTAGGGTTCCAGCTCAACCTCAAGAAGTCGGACCTCACACCCAAACATAATTTCTGCTACCTCGGGATGCGTGTGGACACTGTGAAGTTTTCGGTTTCCCCTTCTCTAGAGAGAATTCAGACTCTGTCAGAAACCTTGGACTTGGTGATCGTCTCGCCAGTGGTTACGCTTCGTCAGTGCCTACGCGTCTTAGGGTTGATGGAGTCGATGGCGGAGCTGCTCCCTCTGGGCAGACTCCACAAGCGTGCCTTACAGAGACAAGTGACGGCCCTCTTTCCAGATCTGTTGCTGCTGGAGAGTGTTGTCCCAGTCGGCCCTTGGTTTCGTCAGTCAGTGCGTCAGTGGCTCGATCTGTCTTGGCTGAACAGTTCGGTCCCCATTCGTGTGCTGAGAACACAGTTCTTCCTTTTCACGGACGCCTCAAGAACAGGCTGGGGGGCCCACATCGACCACAGCGAGATCTCGGGACTCTGGTCTTCGGAGCACGCCCTCCTGCACATCAACCTCCTAGAAATGGAGGCTGTTCGTCTCGCTCTCCTCCACTTCGCTCCTCTCCTTCGTCGCCAGTGGGCAACCGTCGCAAGCGACAACACAGCCTGCCTCTCCTACCTGCGTCGTCAAGGTGGGATGAGATCGACGTCTCTCTCTCTCGCCGCCGAGGACATTCTGTTGTGGGCTCACAGCCAGGATATCTCCCTGTCAGTAGAGTTTGTGCCCGGCAAGCTGAACGTCATCGCGGATCAGTTGAGCAGATCTTCCCAGATCCTTCCAACGGAGTGGACCATCGCTCATCAGGCCCTTCGTCCAGTGTGGGATCTCTGGGGAAAGCCCTGGCTGGATCTGTTTGCGACTCGTCACAACTCTCGCTTGCCCATGTACGTCTCGCCGGTCAAGGACCCTCAGGCGTACGCACGCAACGCGTTCACGTTCCGCTGGACCAACCTCGACGCGTACGCTTTTCCTCCGACACCCCTGATCCCGAAAGTGTTGGAGAAAGCGGCAAGGGACTCCCCGCAGCTGATCCTGATCACCCCCTTCTGGCCCACCAGCCCTTGGTTTCCGGAGGTTCTGGCTCTGGCAAAGGCTCCTCCTCTGCATCTCCATCTGACCCCAAAAACTCTGGTGCAGCCTCGGACAGGAGTCGGACACACAAACCCAGACGTGCTCAAATTGACCGCCTGGAGACTATGAGATTAGGCCTTTTGCGTCAAGGCTTCGCCAGGAGGTCAGTTGATCTCCTGCTATCTTCCAGAAGACAGAGTACGAACACCCTGTACAACCTTCGCTGGCGTTCGTGGTTTTTGTACTGTAGAGCTCATAAGATCGATGCGCTGCGCCCGTCCGCAGTGGAGTTTGTTCATTTTTTGTCACACCTGTATTCGGAAAAAGGTCTCTCGGCTAAGACTCTTTCAGGTTACAAGTCTGCGGTTGCTAACACGATCTCGATGACCCTTGGTTCTCGCTCTGTGTCGGCTCTAGCTTCCCCTTACGTTTCTCACTTCATCGATGCAGTCAGGCTTAGGACTCCTTCACGTTGCGTTCGTTTTCCTCAGTGGGACGTGTTCCTAGTCTTGAACTTTCTAAGAGATAAATGTGAGCCCTTGGGCAGTCTTTCTCTTAAGTTGTTGTCCTACAAGACCCTTTTCCTGATCGCTCTTGCTTCTACTCGTAGGGTCAGTGGTATCCATTCTCTTAGTGGTCTCCCTCGGGATGTTGAGTTCGACCCCGCTGGTATGTCAGTTACGCTCTCCCTTCTTCCTGAGTTTAGGGCTAAGACCCAGCCGGGCGATGTAGATTCTGCAACTGTCACGATCTCTAGTTTAGATCCTATCCTTTGCAGTGATGACTCGGAGATCCATATTTGTCCGGTTCGTTGTCTGAGACACTATCTGTCCCGCACTAGTTCCTTCAGGGGTTCTAAGAGACGTCTGTTCATTTCTCTGAACAAGAAGTATGACAAGGACATAGCTAAGTCTACTGTCTCTAGGTGGTTGGTAGAAACTGTTAAGCTGTCTTATGCCAGTTCTGGTTCTTCTTTGCCGGGCAACCCCATCAGAGCGCATGAAGTTAGGGCAATCAGTGCTTCCCTGGCGCTCTCCCGAGGAGTCCCCCTCGCCAAGGTCATGGAGGCGGCCACCTGGCGTTCCGTCAATACGTTTCTGAGTTTCTACCTGAGGGACGTATCCGTCAAGAGGTCGGACGACTCGTATGCCATCAGACGTACTGTCGTGGCTCGTACTCCCATCTCCTGTTAACTCTCGTGAGTATTCCCTTCTGGGGTAAGTCATGTATGACCTATGGGGGAAAAGAGATTGGAGTATTACGGGTTTTTAAGATGTGATTCTTAGGGAATTTGAATGTATATTCTGTGTTTAGTTTTCATTCAGCCCTTGTTCGCTTGATTGCATCACCCTCCTCCTCTTTGGTAGTCTGCTATTGTTTTGAGTGTTGGTACAGTATGATTATATTAGATTGGTAGATTTTTATTAATCTTACTATCTATATAATTAAATACTTACCAACACTCAAAACAATAGCATAACATACTTATTGGCTGGAAAAACCTAAAGCGTAAACGCTTAGTTACCAAATAACAAAGAGTAAGTCACTCTAGTGACCGTGGGGTTATGCCCCTTTCCCCACTTCCGGTCACGTACATCACTTCCGTTCCCAACTCATTCCTATTTACCCTAGCATCAGGAGGGAGGTTGGGTGGGAACCTTTGGTTGTTTTGAGTGTTGGTAAGTATTTAATTATATAGATAGTAAGATTAATAAAAAAAATCTACCAATCAGATGTAGTATTATTAGGGTTGTTGACTTTCTTTTATTGCTCGTAACCTTGCTGTACGGTTTGGAAAGGTTTTCTCATGCATGTCTACTTATCTGTGTGTGTGTGTGCAGGGGGAGGAGGGGGAGGGGGGTGCCACAGGTGCGGGGAGGAGGGACATTTTGTGCGGGAATGTCCCCAACCTGCCGCTGCGGGTGAGTGAAGTCTGACAACATAATTACGATCTTGATGGTTGTCCTCTGCCCTAGAGGAGAGAGGAGTTTTTGTTGTTGTTGTTGCTGTCTTTTTTGGGGTGTAGGGAGTGTGTGTGTGTTGCGGAAATATCTTGTGAACTGCTGCATAGAATCACTTCAATTATTGTGTGGTAGTACAGTATATACGTTGGAAACTGATGGGTCCCAAGGTTAAATACAAACAAAGGGTGACGCCAGTTATAGCGACAAGTCCTCTGCCAGTGTTGCTCACCAGCGCCTGTATTCACGTTTGAGATAGCATGAGAACTACATCAGCATGTTGTTATGCTAACATTAGAAGCTTGTCTTTAGCCAAAAAGCTCCTAGCATAACATCATATAGGAAATCCCCCGAAGAGCTTGGCTGCCCACATGGTAGGGTAATGCTAAACGTCTCACATCTATTTCTCATCCCCAGCTGAAGATGACAGTAGCAAGCAAAAGGAAAAGGCAGAGTCAAAGAGAGTGATATATTACATGAAGTTACAAGCACAGAATGGCTTAAAAGTGGGGGAACTATTTATACAAAAAGACACCCCAGTATTCCCATGGGGGGACTGCTGACTATTCTGTTGCTGAACCTTAAAGTACTGCTACTGCATAATGTCCTGGGTATGCTGTAGGCATTTGTCCTCTATAAGCATGAGGAAATATGTTGATGTGTGCGCACGGTTCCATCCAGGTGAGAAGCCGAGGGAGCTGTACATCCCCCCAGAGGTAGACGAGAGCCAGCTGTTCATCAGCAACATTCGCCAGGGCATCAACTTCGACAAGTACGATTGCATCGACGTGCTGGTCACCGGAAACAACAAGGTACTTCTTCTTCTGCGTTCCCAGGCCATATGGCCATAATGGGTAAGGTACATATGTGTCCAGTTTTCAGTGGTCTCCCCGCTGCGTACAGCCGACACATTCCGATTTCGGAAGAGCTCAAAGGAGAAACATTGGAAGATTTTTTTGAAAAAGGCAGGAGAATGGGCCAATAAGTCGGAAATATAGTAGATGACAGAAAGCAAAGGGAAAAGACAGAGTCAAAGAGAGTGGCAGATTAAAGGAAGTTACAAGCACAGAACTTCCAGAAGGTGGGGGATTACTATTTATATGGAGAAAACAGGTACAACCCAAACGCACCTTGAGGCTGTGATGCATGTGTCCAGCTTAAGTTGTCCAGCTGTGATGACGTCTGTCAGGCATGATTCTGATAAAATACTACTGTCTACATGAATCATATGAAACCCGCTAAGTTTTGTTCACTATAATCCTGTAGATCCCAATGTCAAATCTGAGGAAATATCTATTTTTCGGACTATAGGGTGCACCTTTGAGGCCTCACCCCAAGTTTTACAGCAAATTCAGATTTTGGAAATTTTATTATGTCATATTATAAGGTGTGCGGGATCTCAGTCTGGAAAAAAGTATCACCTTATAGCAAAAAAAAATATGGTACATGAAACTGATGAAATATATATATATATTTATATAGTATGAAAGAAAAATCTCAGAGAATAGCTGTACATACCCCCCAGAAGGACTAAAAGACGCATTTGAAATGCAGAATGTATCATATAGCACTACATATCGCCATTGAAATTAGAAGCATTTCAACAAATTCATTGTACACGGTAGTATTTCATTAGATTGCATCTCACAGACGTCGCAGTTGGATCACCGTATGAAAGTTGGATGTCTGAAGCAGGGCCTCTACACACTATCCTAAGGCCATTGTACACTTGCATGTGTACAGAGACCTTTAACAAAGAACCATGAATAGAAGAGTGGTAGATAAGTAAAATAACCATCATTATTATTATGCAGACAGTGCCCATTGCAGCCTTTGAAGATGCGGAGCTGCAGCCGACGTTCCTGAAGAACGTGAAGAAGTCGGGCTACACCAAGCCCACCCCCATCCAGAAGCACGCCATCCCCGATGTCCTGGCCGGCAGGGACCTCATGGGATGTGCCCAGACCGGCTCCGGGAAAACTGTAAGGGCTTTGTCACGCTTGTGTGCGTTCACTTCGTTTTAAATACCGTATTTTTGTGACGATAAGGCGCACCCTCCAATGGGCCACATTGAGATTTTGTTATTATATTTTCTTACTATAGTAGATGATATTATAAGGCGCGGGGCAGCAAAGGGAAAGAGTATCGCCTTATAGTCAGAAAAATATGGTAGATCTTTGTTAGTTTTGAAACGATACAGAATTCACACTATTCAAAACGAGCATCAAGCTACAGCTTGTGGTGTACTGTTAAAGCATTACATTAACTTCTCTTTAGAATCTTGTCCAGTTGTATTTAGAATTAAGAACGCATGCCCCCCCCCCCCCACAAGATTCGCATTTTGTTATATTTGACTCTTTAAATCTTGTCCAGTTGTGTCATTAGAATTAAGAATTATTATAGCGCATGCATACCCCCCAAATTTTACACAAGATTCGCACTCTTTAAATCTTGTCCAGTTGTGTCATTAGAATTAAGAATTATTATAGCGCATGCATACCCCCCAAATTTTACACAAGATTCGCATTTTGTTATATTTGACTCTTTAAATCTTGTCCAGTTGTGTCATTAGAATTAAGAATTATTATAGCGCATGCATACCCCCCAAATTTTACACAAGATTCGCATTTTGTTATATTTGACTCTTTAAATCTTGTCCAGTTGTGTCATTAGAATTAAGAATTATTATAGCGCATGCACCCCCCAAATTTTACACAAGTTCGCATTTTGTTATATTTGACTCTTTAAATCTTGTCCAGTTGTGTCATTAGAATTAAGAATTATTATAGCGCATGCATACCCCCCAAATTTTACACAAGATTCGCATTTTGTTATATTTGACTCTTTAAATCTTGTCCAGTTGTGTCATTAGAATTAAGAATTATTATAGCGCATGCATACCCCCCAAATTTTACACAAGGTTCGCATTTTGTTATATTTGACTCTTTAAATCTTGTCCAGTTGTGTCATTAGAATTAAGAATTATTATAGCGCATGCATACCCCCCAAATTTTACACAAGGCATTTTGTTATATTTGACTCTTTAAATCTTGTCCAGTTGTGTCATTAGAATTAAGAATTATTATAGCGCATATAGCCCCCAAATTTTACACAAGATTCGCATTTTGTTATATTTGACTCTTTAAATCTTGTCCAGTTGTGTCATTAGAATTAAGAATTATTATAGCGCATGCATACCCCCCAAATTTTACACAAGATTCGCATTTTGTTATATTTGACTCTTTAAATCTTGTCCAGTTGTGTCATTAGAATTAAGAATTATTATAGCGCATGCATACCCCCCAAATTTTACACAAGGTTCGCATTTTGTTATATTTGACTCTTTAAATCTTGTCCAGTTGTGTCATTAGAATTAAGAATTATTATAGCGCATATACCCCCCAAATTTTACACAAGATTCGCATTTTGTTATATTTGACTCTTTAAATCTTGTCCAGTTGTGTCATTAGAATTAAGAATTATTATAGCGCATTTTTACACAAGATTCGCATTTTGTTATATTTGACTCTTTAAATCTTGTCCAGTTGTGTCATTAGAATTAAGAATTATTATAGCGCATGCATACCCCCCAAATTTTACACAAGATTCGCATTTTGTTATATTTGACTCTTTAAATCTTGTCCAGTTGTGTCATTAGAATTAAGAATTATTATAGCGCATGCATACCCCCCAAATTTTACACAAGATTCGCATTTTGTTATATTTGACTCTTTAAATCTTGTCCAGTTGTGTCATTAGAATTAAGAATTATTATAGCGCATGCATACCCCCCAAATTTTACACAAGATTCGCATTTTGTTATATTTGACTCTTTAAATCTTGTCCAGTTGTGTCATTAGAATTAAGAATTATTATAGCGCATGCATACCCCCCAAATTTTACACAAGATTCGCATTTTGTTATATTTGACTCTTTAAATCTTGTCCAGTTGTGTCATTAGAATTAAGAATTATTATAGCGCATGCATACCCCCCAAATTTTACACAAGATTCGCATTTTGTTATATTTGACTCTTTAAATCTTGTCCAGTTGTGTCATTAGAATTAAGAATTATTATAGCGCATACCCCCCAAATTTTACACAAGATTCGCATTTTGTTATATTTGACTCTTTAAATCTTGTCCAGTTGTGTCATTAGAATTAAGAATTATTATAGCGCATGCATACCCCCCAAATTTTACACAAGATTCGCATTTTGTTATATTTGACTCTTTAAATCTTGTCCAGTTGTGTCATTAGAATTAAGAATTATTATAGCGCATGCATACCCCCCAAATTTTACACAAGGTTCGCATTTTGTTATATTTGACTCTTTAAATCTTGTCCAGTTGTGTCATTAGAATTAAGAATTATTATAGCGCATGCATACCCCCCAAATTTTACACAAGATTCGCATTTTGTTATATTTGACTCTTTAAATCTTGTCCAGTTGTGTCATTAGAATTAAGAATTATTATAGCGCATGCATACCCCCCAAATTTTACACAAGATTCGCATTTTGTTATATTTGACTCTTTAAATCTTGTCCAGTTGTGTCATTAGAATTAAGAATTATTATAGCGCATGCATACCCCCCAAATTTTACACAAGATTCGCATTTTGTTATATTTGACTCTTTAAATCTTGTCCAGTTGTGTCATTAGAATTAAGAATTATTATAGCGCATGCATACCCCCCAAATTTTACACAAGGGCGCATTTTGTTATATTTGACTCTTTAAATCTTGTCCAGTTGTGTCATTAGAATTAAGAATTATTATAGCGCATGCATACCCCCCAAATTTTACACAAGATTCGCATTTTGTTATATTTGACTCTTTAAATCTTGTCCAGTTGTGTCATTAGAATTAAGAATTATTATAGCGCATGCATACCCCCCAAATTTTACACAAGATTCGCATTTTGTTATATTTGACTCTTTAAATCTTGTCCAGTTGTGTCATTAGAATTAAGAATTATTATAGCGCATGCATACCCCCCAAATTTTACACAAGATTCGCATTTTGTTATATTTGACTCTTTAAATCTTGTCCAGTTGTGTCATTAGAATTAAGAATTATTATAGCGCATGCATACCCCCCAAATTTTACACAAGATTCGCATTTTGTTATATTTGACTCTTTAAATCTTGTCCAGTTGTGTCATTAGAATTAAGAATTATTATAGCGCATGCATACCCCCCAAATTTTACACAAGATTCGCATTTTGTTATATTTGACTCTTTAAATCTTGTCCAGTTGTGTCATTAGAATTAAGAATTATTATAGCGCATGCATACCCCCCAAATTTTACACAAGATTCGCATTTTGTTATATTTGACTCTTTAAATCTTGTCCAGTTGTGTCATTAGAATTAAGAATTATTATAGCGCATGCATACCCCCCAAATTTTACACAAGATTCGCATTTTGTTATATTTGACTCTTTAAATCTTGTCCAGTTGTGTCATTAGAATTAAGAATTATTATAGCGCATACCCCCCAAATTTTACACAAGATTCGCATTTTGTTATATTTTCTTACTATATTATAAGGCACAGGGATCTCAGTCTGGGAAAAAAGTATTGCCTTATAGTCTGAAAAATATGTAAGTTCGGGGGCTGAAATGTTTACAGACTGCTGTGGGGTAAATGGTAAGTCCGTTTTTGGTTCTTACAGCAAGGGAAAGCACCCACTAGTCTTTGAACGGATTTTTCGAAGTGACCCCCAATTATTATTTTTCTTTCCACGTGACGTGACGCAGTATTGACTCAGCGCGATGCTCGGAGTGCCATTACTGATTTTTTTAAATTCCAATTCATGGTTTGTTGTGTGACAGTGTGTTAGCTTTGGAATAATAATATCATCATTGCTATTCAATATGCATCTTTCAGAAATGAAATGTGAGACTTTATTCTGGGTGATTTTTTTAATGAAAATATTTGGTGTGACGTTCAGAGTTAATTCCCATCTCTCGGGAACTGGGATCGATTCCCGGTTCGAATGGTTGGGAGTCATTGGGTTAACAAGGAATCTTTGTTCCACCACGAAAAAGTAAAATATAATTTTATGCCAAAATTCCATTATGTCTGTTTTTCCCATGCATTGTCATATATCGCTGCCCGCATGCAATACAGACGTAAGTCAAATGACGTCACTTCATATGAGGAATGGAAAACTCAAAATTTTGGTCATTTCAGGCCACATAGCGTCATTTTTTGTTCCTTTAGCGTCACCATCAGTGTTTTATCTTTGCAAATTGTTGTTTTACAGCTTTGTTAGATGATGCAGCTTGTCTGGATCAACTGGTAAGTCCTACACATCGAAGACGACCAATTTTTAGTTACGTCTCTTTTGCATGCGAACGGCGATATGTTCAGCAACATCTAAACGAAGTTTCTTTTCAGGCAGCGTTTCTCCTGCCTGTCCTCACAGGCATGGTCAACAAAGGCCTCCAATCGACCGCCTTCTCTCTCAACAAGGAACCCCAGACGATTGTCGTGGCGCCCACGCGGGAACTGGCCAATCAGATTTACCGGGAGGCCCTCAAGTTTGCCTCGGGCACATCAGTGCAGACTGTTGTGGTGTATGGGGGGACCGACCGCCGACATCAGAAGTCACGCATTGAGAGGGGCGCCAACTTGGTTGTGGGCACGCCAGGCAGACTGCTGGACTTTATAGGGGATGGTACAGTAAGTTATTATGTGAATGTTCCTCCGTAGGGAGACCGGGGGATCTTTCACGAAGACTGCTGGACTTTATCGGGGATGGTACAGTAAGTTATGCGAATGTTCCTCCATAGGGAGACCGGGGGATCTTTCAGTACAAAATATTCTCCCACTTTCTGGACGTCCTGTGCTAGCAACTTTCTCTAATTGTATAACATTTTGACTCTGCCTTTTCCTTCTTTTTCTGTTAATCTTCTATTTTTCTGCCTTATTCATTTTCAAGTTACTGGTCTATTGTCCTGCTTTTTGTATAAAAAAAATCTTCCAAATCATTTTCCCCTTTGAGCTCGTCTGAAATTCAGAATGTATGAGCTAAATGCAGCGAAGAGACCCGGAAACTGAAGACCAACACATGCCATATTTCACAGATTATGGCCTGGAAACACAGAAGAAGAAGATAAGTAATGAACTAAATAATGAATGAACTAAGCATGTAGAGTGTTGGGCTGGTTCTCTAACACCCTCCTGATCCCCTTTCCAGATCGGCTGTCCAAAGTGTGTGGCCTGGAAACAGAAGAAGTTGCATGATGAACTAAGCATGTAGAGTGTTGGGCTGGTTCTCTAACACCCTCCTGATCCCCTTTCCAGATCGGCCTGTCCAAGGTGTGTGGCCTGGAAACAGAAGAAGTTGCATGATGAACTAAGCATGTAGAGTGTTGGGCTGGTTGTCTAACACCCTCCTGATCCCCTGTCCAGATCGGCTGTCCAAGGTGTGTGGCCTGGAAACAGAAGAAGTTGCATGATGAACTAAGCGTGTAGTGTTGGGCTGGTTCTCTAACACCCTCCTGATCCCCTGTCCAGATCGGCTGTCCAAGGTGTGTGGCCTGGAAACAGAAGAAGTTGCATGATGAACTAAGCATGTAGAGTGTTGGGCTGGTTCTCTAACACCCTCCTGATCCCCTGTCCAGATCGGCCTGTCCAAGGTGTGTGGCCTGGAAACAGAAGAAGTTGCATGATGAACTAAGCATGTAGAGTGTTGGGCTGGTTGTCTAACACCCTCCTGATCCCCTTTCCAGATCGGCTGTCCAAGGTGTGTGGCCTGGAAACAGAAGAAGTTGCATGATGAACTAAGCGTGTAGTGTTGGGCTGGTTCTCTAACACCCTCCTGATCCCCTGTCCAGATCGGCTGTCCAAGGTGTGTGGCCTGGAAACAGAAGAAGTTGCATGATGAACTAAGCATGTAGAGTGTTGGGCTGGTTCTCTAACACCCTCCTGATCCTCTGTCCAGATCGGCCTGTCCAAGGTGCAGTACCTGATCCTGGACGAGGCTGACCGTATGCTGGACCTGGGCTTTGAGCCGGACATGCGCCGCCTGGTGGAGGCCAGCGGCATGCCCCCCAAGGACCAGCGCCAGACCCTCATGTTCAGCGCCACCTTCCGCGAGGAGATCCAGCGCCTGGCGGGGGACTTCCTCAGGGGAGACTACCTGTTCATCACGGTGGGGGTGGTGGGGGGCGCGTGCTCGGACGTGACCCAGGCCTTCGTGGAGGTGGACCAGCTTCAGAAGCGGGACGTGCTCTGCGACATCCTCAACAATGCCGGTGAGACCAGAATGACGTGGGGAAGAAGTTAAAATAAAATGTTTAAAGAGGATATCCGAGTGAAATCCTTGTTTAGGGGTGTTAAATCTCTAGTAGTCGATTTTGGCTTCCGATCAACTTAAGTTAACCCTCTTAGCACGATGAGCCATTCTCGTGGCTCCTTGGTCGAACACGAATATCGTGCTGAACTTTGGCCAATCCAATAAGCGAATACAGCTAATACAGCTAACCAATAAGCGAATACAGCTAACCAATCAGAAAGTTCGTACTTCGACTTCCTGCTGTCTGAATCTGGCCATTTTATCGATCGGTTTGCAATCTTTTTTGGTGAAAATGAGTGATGAAAGTAGTGATTGTGAGGATGAGGATGACACCAGTGATGAGTGTGATGCCGATAGCTACTCTGATGGAGACTATGAAGGTAATTAGGCTTGTATTTTTGTTGCAAAGTGAAGGAAAAGGGTTCAACTGCATGGTTTTGCAATGTCTGACACGAGTAGCAGTGACGGATGGGGGTGGGGTTAGCTGCAGTTACTGTTTGCAATGCTTTGCAGCCACTGTGAAAGTGCTTTGCTGGATTACTGCTGTCACCATATTCAAGGAAAGTTTTCTTTACTTTCTCCAACAGACCCTAATAGAACACCTGTTAGGGTCTGTTGTCCAGTGTTTGGTTCTGGGAATGTCAGAAAATCCATGTTGCAGAAGTCATGTTAATACCCTACCAAGTTAAGCTTAGCATGAATTTAGCTCTGAAACATTAACTGTTGGTAAGCAAAATGGTTCTTCAGACCATTTTCATTGCCCATGAAAGATTGATAAAATTCAAATCTTTAGTCATCTGCAAAGAGAAAAACAGTAACAATAAAATTATATTGGATATAATAAACACTTAATATTCTTGCTTTGTGAGCTTGTCAAAGTAAAAAGAAACTTGTTATATCAGTATTGCTTGACGTTTACAGTAATTACATATAAAACCTCAGCCCTTCAGATTATGTGATTTTTTGGGTAATTTTTGCTGAAGACAATGTTTGCAAACTGGTGTGGTATTATGTAAAGCTTCTTCTTCGATTGCTCAGTTTCCTATCAATTATGAGCGTAGATGCGTCATGCTGCCGTTATGTGCCTAACTAAGAAATAGTTAGGCCCAGCAAGTCCGACTTCGGCTGGAGGAAATCTTTTTGAAAGTTTTTCTTGAGAAAAGGCAGGAGAATGGACCAAGAAAAGATGGTAGATAACAGTAAGCAAAGGGAAAAGGAAAATGTGTCTGTAAAAGCTGATTTCCAAGACATGTGTGCTGTGTTATGTGTATGCTATGTGTGTGTTGTGTCATGTGTATGCTATGTGTGTGCTGTGTTATGTGTATGCTATGTTTCTGTCAGAGTCAACAATCCTTTATTATCTCGTTGGAAGAAATTACAGCGTGGTCTCATACAAGCACAATACAAACAAGAAAACGCATTGTCATGCATTAAAAAAATGAAAACAAAACTAAGGAAAAGAATGGACAACAAATCGTGCTTCGCAAGAAGTTGGACTTATTTGGACTCGATGCAAGGAACTATCACAACACATTAAGAATTGCCCTCTTTCCCTGCCATTTCTTTTGTTGTATCTTCCTTCCCCCCCCCCTAATTCACCCAAGAACAAGTCGCTATGACAGTGGTATGTGACGCAGATCTGTTTACCTTTACGATTTTGCCGTAATTTATACGAAACAAAAGTCAAACTGATATTTACGGCGACGGAAAAACCGGTACCTCCCATTGAGGGTCGGTGGTGGCCTTTGGTTACCGCCGCAAAAACCAGTGAATGCTAAAAATGGGCATAACAGCCCAGGAATAATCAGTTCTTGTACAAAAATTGTTGATGCATGAAAAACCTAGTCACGGTCAAATTCTTTGGCCATATGAAATGTAAGCATGTTGGATTTCTTAGTGTAATTTGTGTTGAGAAACAATGCATGCCGCGACAAAGCCTCTATTGTTGTATTGTTGCATTTTGATGTTATTTTCTCTTGGTGTTGCTCAGATATGAACAGAAGAATCTCGTTTTTATGCAGTTGAGAAGGCAACTCTGTGTCTAGTCAATTTTGTGGGTACGTTAAACATGTTCTTTGGTTTTTTAAGGAACAAGTGTAAATAAGTATATGATTTTTCCCATTTTATCATTAAAACGTTACAAAGTTGACTTTGACGAAGTAACCTGATAAGACAATTGTTTGTTTGGATTGTAGAGTTTGTTAATGATCAATGGTACTGTTTGAGAATGTTTGAAGTTTTGCCTTTGCAATGGCAGTCCGTTAGACTGATAAATTGGGTTCGTGGAAAAACATTTTTTACGGCAGAGCCCTTTACATGATTAATATTTCTAATAGACCACAAGCGGTAATGCCAATAAAGCTTGTGGACAATTCATTTGGTTCGTTGTTTTTATCGCGGACTAGCCATAACAAAGGCAAGACTAAAAAATTGATTGCTTTATCATTGCCAGTTATTTCAAAATATGTTCGTCGCTGATTGAAAACATAAGAAAAAATAAATCAGCGACCTTTTTCAACATACATCATCTTTGTTTGAGATGTACATAGTGCACGAATGAGTTGAGAGCGGAAAAGGAGCGGGGGGAAAACAAGGCTGTGTAGGTAAAGCCTGGACTGCACGCACATAAATAACTTTATGTCAAGAACATAAAAACAATTCCTAGAAAAAAACCCACTACAGTTGCGTCGGCAAGTGATGCTTTTGAAACTGCGGTGAAAAGTCATTCCGGTTTCCAGTCATTCTGTTTCAAGATGGCGTCAAAGCGACCATTTGGTGAGATCACAAGCAGTTTGAACATTTTAGTAAGTTGAGTTTGAAAGAGAAAAGGCCAATACATGGTTTTAAAAATGTTTTTAAAGGTCTCCCAGTGCACTAT
Source organism: Phymorhynchus buccinoides (assembly GCA_017654935.2). NCBI lineage: Eukaryota > Metazoa > Mollusca > Gastropoda > Neogastropoda > Raphitomidae > Phymorhynchus > Phymorhynchus buccinoides. Next base: position 77,747,646 of record CM065681.1, read on the forward strand.
TGCTTGCATATAATCGGGTTATGTGAAGAAAAAGAATCAGCAGTGCGTTGGATTACGTTTTTTTTTAATCAAACTTTACTAATTTATGTTTCAGAAATTACAAATTTGCAAAATAAGGGTAAACAGGTCTGGTGACGTGTGTTCCTGATGCATGAATGCGTTGTGCAGGCACCCAGAAAGTGCTGGTATAACAGTGGTGTGTGACGTGTGTTCCTGATGCATGAATGCATTGTGCAGGCACCCAGAAAGTGCTGGTATAACAGTGGTGTGTGACGTGTGTTCCTGATGCATGAATGCGTTGTGCAGGCACCCAGAAAGTGCTGGTATAACAGTGGTGTGTGACGTGTGTTCCTGATGCATGAATGCGTTGTGCAGGCACCCAGAAAGTGTTGGTGTTTGTGGGTCAGAAACGTAACGCCGATTTCCTGGCCTCTTACCTCTCCCAGTCTGGATACCCCACCACCAGCATACATGGGTGAGTGTACAAGAACCGCCGTGGGGATACCGGGGGTCTATTGTGTGAATAGTTCCCCCACCTTCTGGAAGTTCTGTGCTTGTAACTTCCTCTAATCTGTCACTCTCTTTGACTCTGCTTTTTCCCTTTGCTTACTGTTATCTACTATGTCTCTGCCTTACTGGTTCATTCTCCTGGGGTGTTTTTTTCAAGAAACACTTTCAAAAAGATTTCCTCAGCCGAAGTCGGGCTTGCTGGGCCTAACTATTTAACTATTTCTTAGTTAGGCGCATAGCGACAGCATGACGCATCTGTGCTCATAATTGACAGGAAACTGAGCGATCGAAGAAGTATACAAGAGAGAGAGAAGGAGGGTGAGGGCTTCGAGCAATGCCATCTTTTTATGCTGGCAGTGTAGCTATATATGAATACAGGTATATTTGTTTGTGTGTGTGCGTTAGTCATGTCTGACCATGGTCAGTATTTTGAACAAAAGTCGCATTAGCCCAAGAGTGGTCGGCTGTCAGTCAGGTTTAGAGATGGAGTGGTAATAGAGAGTAAGCAGGCATTTTATAAAGCATGGGTGAAAGTAAAAATTATCTTAATCCTGAACTTGACGCCAGTCGGATGTTCTCTGAATCTTCCCATTCCACAAGTGGTGACGGCATAATAAAATATAATTTCCAATGTGTGTGTCTGTGTATACAGGATGGTGGGGGTGGAGTTGGAACTGCATGTATGAATTATCTGCGTCAATGTTGGCAGAAATGTTTGATTTTATAAGACCATGGTTCTGGATGACAAGATGGCCAATCCTGAAGACTCTTCCAATCAGCTTTTTTCATCCTGATTTCAGGAGCACTCCTGAACTACTTTCAGCCATGATAAAGTGAAACACGGTTAACATTTCTGGGGTCAGGTCTTGGAGGGAAACATATTAGGTTAGGTAGCAATGAAGAGTTCCTTGTCTTCCAGTGACCGTCTGCAGGTAGCAATGAAGAGTTCCTTGTCTTCCAGTGACCGTCTGCAGGTAGCAATGAAGAGTTCCTTGTCTTCCAGTGACCGTCTGCAGGTAGCAATGAAGAGTTCAATGAAGAGTTCCTTGTCTTCCAGTGACCGTCTGCAGGTAGCAATGAAGAGGTTCCTTGTCTTCCAGTGACCGTCTGCAGGTAGCAATGAAGAGTTCCTTGTCTTCCAGTGACCGTCTGCAGGTAACAATGAAGAGTTCCTTGTCTTCCAGTGACCGTCTGCAGGTAGCAATGAAGAGTTCCTCGTCTTCCAGTGACCGTCTGCAGGTAACACTGAAGAGTTCCTTGTCTTCCAGTGACCGTCTGCAGGTAGCAATGAAGAGGTTCCTTGTCTTCCAGTGACCGTCTGCAGGTAGCAATGAAGAGGTTCCTTGTCTTCCAGTGACCGTCTGCAGGTAGCAATGAAGAGTTCCTTGTCTTCCAGTGACCGTCTGCAGGTAGCAATGAAGAGTTCCTTGTCTTCCAGTGACCGTCTGCAGCGTGAGAGAGAGGAGGCGCTGCGGATGTTCAAGGTGGGCAGCAGCTCCGTGCTGATCGCCACCAACGTGGCCGCCCGCGGCCTGGACATCCCTGAGGTGGCCCACGTGGTCAACTACGACATGCCCCAGGACATTGACGAGTACGTCCACCGCATCGGCCGCACCGGCCGCTGTGGGAACCTGGGAAAGGCCACCAGCTTCTACAACCACTCCACCGACTATGGGCTGCTGGGGGGCCTGCTGCGAATCCTGACTGAGGTTAGTAAAGGTCACCAGCTTCTACAACCACTCCACTATGGGCTGCTGTGAATCCTAACTGAGGTTAGTAAAGGCCACCAGCTTCTACAACTACTTCACTATGGGCTGCTGGAGGGCCTGCTGCGAATCCTGACTGAGGTTAGTAAAGGTCACCAGCTTCTACAACCACACCACTATTATATGGGCTGCTGCGAATCCTGACTGAGGTTAGTAAAGGTCACCAGCTTCTACAACTACTTCACTATGGGCTGCTGGGGGGTGTGGTGCGAAGGTTAGTAAAGGCCACCAGCTTCTACAAACACTCCACTATGGGCTGCTGGGGGGCCTGCTGCGAATCCTGACTGAGGTTAGTAAGGTCACCAGCTTCTACAACCACTCCAATGACTATGGACTGCTGGGGGGCCTGCTGCGAATCCTGACTGAGGTTAGTAAAGGTCACCAGCTTCTACAACTACTTCACTATGGGCTGCTGGGGGGTGTGGTGCGAAGGTTAGTAAAGGCCACCAGCTTCTACAAACACTCCACTATGGGCTGCTGGGGGGCCTGCTGCGAATCCTGACTGAGGTTAGTAAGGTCACCAGCTTCTACAACCACTCCAATGACTATGGACTGCTGGGGGGCCTGCTGCGAATCCTGACTGAGGTTAGTAAATCCCCCCCCCCCCCCCCCCCCCCCCCGGGGATCTTTTGTAAAAATAGTTCCCCCACCTTCTGGAAGTTCTGTGCTTGTAACTAACTCTAATCTGCCACTGTCTTTGACTCTGCCTTTTTCCTTTGCTTTCTGTCATCTATCTTTTTGACTTATTGGCCCATTCTCCTGCCTTTAAAAAAAAAAAATCTTCCAAATACTTAGCTCCCCCGAAATCGGAATGTGTCGGCTCTGCGCAGCGGGCAGACCAGTGAAAACTGAAAACCGGACACATACGCACCTTAACCATTATGGCCATATGGCTTGGGAACGCAGAAGAAGAATAGTGAAAATTGCTGTGTGCATCCACTCCTAGGCCTTGTTGGTTACCGACAGGCACACCAAGAAGTCCCCGACCAATCTGCTTTCTATGTTTACCCACAGGCGTACCAAGAAGTTAGCTAATTTATGCTTTACATCCTCCCGGCCGAAGCCATATGGGATACCAAGAAGTCCCCGACCAATCTGCTTTCTATGTTTACCCACAGGCACACCAAGAAGTCCCCGACCAATCTGCTTTCTATGTTTACCCACAGGCACATCAAGAAGTCCCCGACCAATCTGCTTTCTATGTTTACCCACAGGCACACCAAGAAGTCCCCGACCAATCTGCTTTCTATGTTTACCCAGAGGCGCACCAAGAAGTCCCTGACCAATCTGCTTTCTATGTTTACCCACAGGCACACCAAGAAGTCACCGACCGATCTGCTTTCTATGTTTACCCACAGGCACACCACGAAGTCCCTGACCAATCTGCTGTCTATGTTTACCCAGAGGCGCACCAAGAAGTCCCCGACCGATCTGCTTTCTATGTTTACCCACAGGCACACCACGAAGTCCCTGACCAATCTGCTGTCTATGTTTACCCAGGCACACCAAGAAGTCCCCGACCGATCTGCTTTCTATGTTTACCCACAGGCACACCACGAAGTCCCTGACCAATCTGCTGTCTATGTTTACCCAGGCACACCAAGATGTCCCCGACTGGCTGGCTGACTACGCCTCCTCCCAGGGATTGGGGGGACAAGAGGGCGGAAGCAGGGGGAGAAGGGAAGGACGCTTCGCCAGCAAGGACATTCGCCCCCGTGGAAAGGTCAGTATAGTAGAACCTCCCTTATAAGACCTTTCATTATGACTCCCTCCCACATAAGACCTACTTCTCTGAAACATTGCCCTTCTTTGTAAGTATTAAAATTACCTCCCTTTATAAGACCCTTTATAAGACATCATTTTGATGATTTTTGGAGGTCGTATAAGGGAGGTTCCACTGTACTAACAGGGCGCATTGCTGGAATTACTGCACAATTTACACTGAAGAGTGCACCAGGTATAATGGCTAGATTTGCAGAACATTGGGTGTAAAGTGTACCAGTTTATAAGCCTCACAGTACATTAGAAACAAGCAGTAGACTTGGAAACACAAAACTAACTTGTGCATATATTAGCATACACAAAAGACTAAGATTCTTTTCTATGTCTTGTGTTATTGTATTGATTTTGTGCACGGAGTCCCCAAACACCCTGGGCCTTTTTACCCAGACCATTGTGGCCACAGATCCAAGTAGTAATGGACAGACTGGTGCGTTGTAAAATACCCTGTACTATTAGAGTGCTCCGTATTACCTGAAGCTGACCTGTCCTTTGGAGCAAAGATATTCTAAAAGGGTAAGATGGATTACTTAAGAGCTCGGCGAACCGGGCTGATAGAGTTATCGTTAGTGGGGACAGTACACTTTTCACAGTGCAGGCTATCCAAAAACGCAGACTGGAATTTGAACGGAGAATTCAACTGGCCTATCGCCGTGTAAAATGTATCCTGTTTAAAAGGGACATAACCAGTGTTTCTGTCCTCACTACTCGTATAGGGAAAAGAGACCGGATGCTTATCTTCCCCTTTAAAATAACTTTGTTTGGAGTAACAACAAACTGGTTAACTGTAACTATGTCCGTTAGCTATTTTGGCCTTTTTTTTTTTGCTTTGCATTTGCAGTCCTAAAATTTTGTATGCTGCCAGATTAGCTTTAAGCAGGCATGAAAACATCTCCGTTTTCTCCGCCTAATTTGTTTCCGAAATCGAGCAATCTCCGCCTAAAAAAAAAAAATCTCCGCCTAAAAATAAATAAATCGAAAAAAAACTCGGCATGTTGAGTCTTTAAATGGCACGATCATCATTTCGCACCTTCTCCTCCTCCCGACGTCATCACTCCCCCCCCCCCCCCCCCCCCCCAACAAAACTTCTGATGTCAGCTGAAAATCCGGTTGGAAGGATTTCTCGGCTGAAAAAAATCTCTTTTTTTTTGGAACAGTAGTTTTCATGCCTGTTTAAGGTCATATACAATTATAAGTATCACTGACCTTGACATAGGTTTTTTTCCTTTGTCTATGGAATTATTTTGTGAACCTCATTTTCAAATGTTTTGTACATGGTATATTGTACATTGTCTAAATATTGTCGAAAGCTGTGTCCTGTCCACATTGTCGAAAGCTGTGTCCTGTCCACATTGTGTACACTGTCTAAATATTGTTGAAAGCTGTGTCCTGTCCACATTGTCTAAAGCTGTGTCCTGTCCACATTATCTAAATATTGTCTAAAGCTGTGTCCTGTCCACATTATCTAAATATTGTCTAAAGCTGTGTCCTGTCCACATTATCTAAATATTGTCTAAAGCTGTGTCCTGTCCACATTGTCTAAAGCTGTGTCCTGTCCACATTGTCTAAAGCTGTGTCCTGTGCACAGTATTGACTTTGACCCTGCATGCATATTGTTTATGGTTTCAGCTTACCTCAGACAACGGTATGGGGGGTGGAGCAGGGGGAGGGGCGGTCAACGCCTGCGGTGATGATGAGAACTGGGATTGAGCGTTTCATCGTCTTCCTCTTCCTTGTTATCGCTGGCATCTTTCACTGGGGTCCTAGTGGCTGAGGTTTATGTGTGTTTTGTTCATCAAACGACAGATGTTTTGTTTGATCTCGTTGGACAACAGAGAGGGGAAGAATTTGTTGTCAGCGTTTTTGTTGTGGGAGTGAACCAGTCAAGATGGAAACTGATGAGTTTTGGAAAGAGGCATGGTTTTGCTTCTCAAAAGAATTTGTTACATTTGGAAATTTGGTCATTTTAAAAACAGGACTAGGATTTGTTTTTTGATTTACACTTTGCAATCAGTGATTTTACAATGATGGGTTTTGCTGGTTTATGCTTTGTAATCTGATTTTACAATGGTTTTTTTATACTTTGCAGTCAGTATTTTTACGATGGTGAGGTTTTGTTTATGTGCAGGAAAACGCGCAACAATAGATATGTTTTGTGCCTTAAATTGTTAGAATGCTAGTTTGTTTGAACAATAGACACAAATTTGTTCAGTGTTTCATTTTCTATTAATGTTGATTTGTTGTGTAAATTCTGGAGTGATTGTTTGTTTGAACAATGGACACAAATTTGTTCACGGTGTTTCATTTTCTATTAATGTTGTTCCAGGAGGGGGGACGCTGATGAGTGATAAGCTTTCAGGTTGAGAAAGCAAAATTGAATAGTTTGATAGATGCTAGCTGCATAGATGGTTGCTTGAAGGAGCAGTAACCGTGTCTTGCCAAGAAGCTAAAAAGAAGTTAAGAAACTTTTTTGTTGTTGTTTACTACTAAAGTACATGGCATGCTCAGAGATTAACTTTCCAAAACAGCTGATTGGAAAAGAAAAAAATGTGTGAAAGTTAAACGTTTTTGTTGTTTACTACTAAAGTACATGCTCAGAGATTAAAAAAACCTGTGTGAAAGTTAAGAAACTTTTTTGTTGTTGATTACTAATAAAGTACATGCTCAGAGATTAACTTTCCAAAACAGCTGATTGGAAAAGAAAAAAAAGCTGTGTGAAAGTTGGTTAAACATGTTTAAAGAAGGGTTGAAGAGATCAGTTGAAATGATAGGATATGAGAGTCAATTATCCCGCAACAATCTCTAAAAGCCCCGATAAACTGGAAAAAGCATGTTGCCAACTATGGCAAGGGATGTGGAATCCAGTTTCAGAGATCAAAACTTGTTCTTTTACTGTACTTTTTGAGAGAAGCAAGGCTGATCTTGGAGTGCCATTTTATCATTGAAATTGTGATGATTTATCTTTTGCATTTGATTTCATCATCGTCCGACTCCTGTGATACTCATTTTTCAGCTACATGTTATCCTACTTCAGTGCTGAATTTCATCTTTTACCTACAAGTATTTTATTGAGAAAACAATTTTTATACCGATTGATTTCAAGAAGAGTCGAGGTACTGTATGATTTTGTTGCTTACTTTTTTTGTTTGCGTTGTTTTGAAAGAAAAAGATGAACACTTAAAATTGTTTTGTTTTAAGAGCCAGAGAGGGCTTTCATTTGTTTAGATATACTTATGTTGTGTTTTATTGCAAAATATAAAATGACAGAAGCTTCTGGTTTCTTTCTTTTTGTTATGGATCATAAATGTTGCCTGAAAGTGGCAAGATGATAACCAATATAGTTCATACTGAGTTTTGTGTGTGCTAATGTCTGCTATCTGCAAGTCAAAAGTTGGACTCAAACGATTGGCACATTTTTAGACAACTCTACTTGGGGCAGTGGGTGGATGGCTCGAGCCACCATATAGGGAGTTGGATGATCCCTCCACAAGCCTCTCCCCATGGGGGGGGGGGGGGGGGGGGGTCTTTAGTACAAATAGTTCCCCACCTTCTGGAAGTTTGCTTGTAACTTCCTCTAATCTGTCACTCTTTGACTCTGCCTTTTCACTTTGCATTCTGTCACACCTTTTCACTTTCCATTCTGTCACCACCTATTTTGTTCTGCCTTATTGGCCTATTCTCCTGCCTGTCTTCCAAATAATTTTCTCTTTTGAGCTCCTCCGAAATTGGAATGTGTCGGCTGAATGCAGTGGGGAGACCAGTGAAAACTAAACGCCAAACACATTTGTACTTTACCCATCATGGCCATGGAACGCAGAGGAAGAAGAAGAAAACTGCGTGCAGAATAACGGCACATTTATATGACCACTCAATCTATAGGACAAACAACTGCAGCGTAAAACAGAGAAAAAAAAGTTTTATTTATGCTTTCTGTGCAGAGAAAGAATAATACTGGAATGTCAAACTGAAAACAAAACAGAAATCGAACAAAACTTGCAAACTATATATATGTATTATTTAACAAACAAAATTAATACTGAGAACAATAACAGAAATTGCTTAAAATGAATTCATTCTGCAAGGATTGTAGTGGACATGGTATTGACCTCATTTACATAATTTCAATTCATACAATATAAAAAAAAAGAAGGAATAATATTTGACCTCATTTACATTTCAATTCATACAATAAAATTAAAAAAAAGAATAATGCGCCAGTATTTAAGACGGACTTCAACAGTCAAACATCCTAATAAAACATGTAACAACAGAAAAACACAATTAGTGTTAATAAAATATCACAGAAAGCTATGCATAAATGGCTCTTTTGTTATTGACAGAAAATATTTCAAAACTTGACTCGTATCACAGGCAGTTTAGAACAAACAAAAACTTTCCTCCATTGCAACCAAACGGTGGTAGATTTACCACAGGTTTAGGTCTATATCCTTGATAAAAACAAACCATTGATTTTGGTGTAAAGTATCGACAATTTTATAGGGTAGCGGGCGATTGCATAAAGCCGCTCTTTGGTGGAGGGGAGTTAATTAGACAGTATTCCCCCTTAGTTACATTTCGTTATCTCCTCTTGGCCTATTTCATTCTTTGATTAATCCGTAGATGCTTTACAATAAAGCCTTAGTCGCTTAATCATACTTTTATCTCAATATCTTGCTTTCAACAGAATGCACAATGTCCTTTTTAAAATTAAAAAACATTTTCTACACAAGAAAATGAACAGTTTTTTAATTTTATATTACAAACCATGATTCTTGCACGCATTCATCCTTTTCATAAACACTTCCATTCGCACAGTATTTCAATCCAGTGCAAGAGTTCCAGGTCTACATAAATAAAACTTGGGTGAAGATGCAGTAAAGTCAAGAGTGGATGTCCAAATGCTTCCAGATTTATTCTATGGAGAAAACAAAATCCCATTTCATGCAACAGCTCCTGTCAAGACAATGCCATGCTAATATAACTGCAGTGTTGTCTGAAGAAGTGATGTCAGAACTTGGCTGCATCGAAAGGAAAGGACCAAAATGCATGGATGTCGCACAGAATGTCGGTTGAACCATCATTGGTAGGAGAACAGCAAAGGTTGAACGTAAGCTCTGGGTGTTTTCCCCCTGGCAAATCTGTACATGATGGCAATCATACCACTGTGACGGAGCGTTGGAAGTTGTACATGTATCGCGGTTTCTCCTCGCAGGGCAAACCCTGGGGCGTCACCAGGAAACTGCGCTCTCCCACCGGCACATCTTTGCCTCGGATACGTTCCCTGCACACATGCACAAAGCATAGATGAATAATACAATATACACACAAACGTTGATTTAACCCTTTTTTCCCAAAAATCTTAAGAACATATGAGGACATTTCATTACTTGATTACCGAATGTGAAAGGGCTATGGAAACAATCGGAACTTGCATATATGAAAATGATGTGAAGGTTTTAATGTATCAATTTGTGATTTTATGTATGACACTTTAACATGATGCTGTTAACTATATATTGTTTTTATGATTTGTAATGCCTTTATACTGTTGTAAAGCGCGATGAGCCCAATGTGGGGTATCGCCCTTTATAAGTATCCCCTATTATTATTATTATAGTTTAAGAAAAAACATGGTACAGATTATTAGTTAACCCACAAATGTCTCTGCAACCCCATGTTTGATAGCTAAAGCCTGGACATTATTCACTTTCTCTCTCTGTCCGTCACTCACTTGAGGAACTTTTCAACGGCGTAACTGGGTTTGTTGGTCTTGGACTTGAAGTCGCTCTGGTGACCGTTGCGATGCTGAGCTTCCTCGAATTTCTGGATATCATAGCGGCCCGCTCCCACTGGGTTCTGCATGAAATCATTCAATGTTGAGGTTAGGGTAAAGGTCCATCATTGGCTGTGTCTAGGTATGATTTTAGATGTGGAGCCCATCCCTCTCCCTCCAATACCTTTACCTTCCCCCAACTGAATTAAGGTAACCGTTTATATCTGGATGGATCGAAGGAAACAAGTTCTTTCCCAAGGATACAATCAATACCAGGCGAAACTAGAATTCAGACTATGATCTACAGATTACAACCAGCCAATCCATTAGAGTGTAACGCCTCAATATTTAGTATTGATGACTGCTCTGAGGGGGAGGGTGTCTCATACAAATAGGTCCCCCATCTTCTGGGAATTCTGCTTTTAACTTCCTTTAATCTATCTCTCTGACCCTGCCTTTTCCCTTTGATTTCTGTCATCTACTATCTTTCTACCTTACTGGTCCATTCTTTTGCCTTTGTTCTAGCAATTCTTACAAATAATTATTTTCTCCAGCCGAAGACAGACATGCTGCCTGGGCATTAACTTCATTTATAAACAACTTCCCCTTCCCCAACAGTGCCAGAGGCAACTAGCCCCAGTTAACCCCTGGGTGGATGCCTCATGCCTCCATATGGGGGAGCTGGACAACCCGGCCCTCCACAAGTCTCTGCCTGTGGAGATACCGGGGGGGACTTTCGTAAAGTAGTTCCCCCACCTTCTGGAAGTTCTGTGCTTGTAACTTCCTCTGATATTTGACTCTGCCTTTTCCCTTTGCTTTCTATCATCTACTATCTTTCTGACTTAATCGCCCATTCTCCTGCCTTTTTTTCAACATCTTCCAAATAATTTTTTCCTTTGAGCTCCTCCAAAATCGGAATGTGTCGGCTGTATGCAGTGAGGAGACCAGTGAAAACTGAAAACCGGACACATATGTACCTTACCCATTATGACCATATGGTCTGGGAACACAGAAGAAGAAGGACCCCTATATTGTCGCTCACAAAGTTTCCGGTGAAGAAGCGCTGTGCCCTGCGGTCCACACGCTCAGCAGACGACAGGAATCCAGGCTGCTTGTGGTTCTCTGGTTTGCTCAGCTGACCTGGATCGTAGGTGCCAGGCCCAGGGAAATGCTGCAGAATAAATCAATCAAATTACCGTATTTTAAGGACTATAAGGCGCACCTGATTATAAGGCGCACCCCCACAAATTTGACTCAAACTTTTTGTTACTGTATTTCCTTACTATATTATCAGTCACATTATAAGGTGCAGGGGTCTCAGTCTGGGGACAAAGTATCGCCTTATAGTCCGTAAAATACGGTAGTAACTGCTGAAAGAGCAAAGAATTAATTTAAAACAAAGCATGCAAAGACAGGCTTGGAAAAGTTTTGAGCCCACAATCAACAGTTAACTTCCTTCATCTCAACCACCTGCTTCATTGAAATAAAACAAAAAAGTTAAAGGGAAAACATCCCAGGGATCGGGTCGTTCTCGTCAGAAAAGGTCTGCCTCGCGGTGGCTCGCACAACAGGGAACAAAGAAGGGCAAACCGTCTCTCTCGCCAGCTGTGATTCAAATGCGATGCGCGCGCTCAGCGCCTCCCCTCTTTTAAGGGTTTCTTTACTTTTGAGCCTCTAGGACAGTTATATTTACAGCTGAAATGATTTCCTGCAGCAATGGAAAATCATGTTATAGCTTAGATCACACATGAGGAGGCATTCTCTATCACGTGCTGCAAAAACAGGGATGGCTTGTCTTTGAGGAAGCCTCTCTTGCGCCAACTGCCCTAAAACCAGTAAAGGTCCAGACAGTGGACCGTACTCCTTGGTAAGGAATCTTTCTAAACAAATTCCAGACCAGCTTTAGTTGCCTCCTCTGAGACGGGGAGGCCACAGGGTAGGCGTTGCACTTTCAGCAACGTGCTCTCTGGGGGAGAGCAGCCCGAATTTCACAGAGATAAGTCTCTGACTAGAATATATCAAATACAGTCGGACAAAACTGACAACAAATAATTATCTCCATTCAACCACGTTTCTTTTGGTACTTGGCTGGACTTTTAACTTCTTTTAAGTACTTGATAAAAATGGACTCTCCCGAGTAATGGACTCAGCCTGGCCCCTCACCTGTTCGCGGGGACACTGGGACAGCACGCTGTTGTAGATGCGCTCGGTCGGGGGGCGGGGGTATTGGGCCACGGTGCCGAACTTCCCCTTGCGCTGTTTGTGCTCTCCGCTCCACTCCTCCAACGACGACTTGATGTCGTACTGACCCGGGCCCAGGTTGGCTAGTTTCTGGGAGAGAGAGGAAAGAAGCAAGATATAGAGAATGAGAAGGACCCAATGAACAACAACAAAAGTATGCAAGGAACATTCACACTGGTTTCTTCATTTGCACATTTATAACATAAACCAACAACCCAAATTTCAGTGTTTTATCTCTTAGAGAAAATGTATGTGTCAAAAAATTATGCTTGCTAGTTTCTATCAAAACAAACAAAAAGCTACAAAGACAACAGAATTTTTTTTTAAAGGGAAAAAAATAATTAAAACCAAAAAAAATACCCATATTTTCTCATTAAATTTATGTTCTATACAAAAAAAGAACTATCCATATTTTCTCTTTGTAACGGAATGTGTGCCACGAACACAAACAGACTTGAGTTTCTCTCAAAACTTCTATGTACTGGTGTGTCTCCAGCTACTGACCGGAGCGGCAAAGTGTCCGTCGGAGATTGGTTTGTTGCGGTCACCAGAGAACAGGTCATAGGGTCCACGCACACTGGTCATCTTGTTGACCAGCTCCTCTGATGAACTGCGGAAATTGTAGGTGCCGGGGCCTAGGTGACAGCCCTGCCCGATAAAGGTGTTATTTGTTGTCAATGAAGTATTATTTCATATTTATTTGATTAAATTAACAAACAAAAACTAGACATGGAATATGCCTGGACCTAATTGACAATCACTGGGAGTTCTAAAAACGATGACAAAATCAAACAATGACAATTTAGTAATATTTAACATTTTAAATAACTATTTTATTGCTTTTCTCATCCTCAAAATAAATTTGAACGACAATGAAATATGAGATCTCACAATAAAGTTAAACCAATCAGTCCTAAAAAATCAATAAAATACAAACAAACATACAAACCATTGTACAAACACTCTCACACAACAAGAAATGACCAAAAGGCATTGCTGCTACCATTATTATTACTGTGGTTGTTGCTACTCATCATACTTCAATGTCCCTTATGGCTTTGGCCGAGAGGACGTAAAACATAACATCATACTACAGTCGCTTTCATTTATTATTATGATTATTATGATCGTTGTTCTTGCTGTTATTGTCCTTATGTCCATTGAGTGGTGTTTGGTGATTATTGCCTTTAATGGTGCTTTCAAAACAATCACTATAATTCTGTTTTTTTTTTGTGTGCTTGTAAAATGCACAAAAAAAAGTTCAATACATTTTTTTGTTAAAGACCAAAATGAAAATTAGAGTCCTCATTACACACACACACTCTAGTCATACCACAGAAGGCTGGCTGCGGGACCCAGAGTGTGCATCCAGCATGCCTTTAGTGCTGGTGGAGAGCTGAGCTTTCTCCTCCACTGCAGAGTGAGGCACCCCGCCCTTCCCGTACGTCCCGGGGCCAGGGGTGCGACTCTGAAACTAACATGCAAACGTGTCTGAGAACATTTGAGGTTAAATAGCTATATAATTATAAAAACACGTTATTTCTTCATGGGTGGAACTTTTCCTGTATACAAGGATCTCCTGTTTTTGAATTTTACCAGGAAAGGAAGTTCCTTTTTATAAATTTGTCAAACTACTGTATTTTTCAAACACTTTAAAATAAGCAATTGTATAAATTGTGGAAAAAGCAAACTAAAATACCTTCATAACTAAATTTGTGCTTCAGCTGCAGGGGGACATTACCCCTAGACCCCAGCCTTTCAGTTTTTTTCATTTTGTGCATTTGCACCCATGTTTCTTAGAACTCTATTAGCCTTGGCCTTAGTTTTGTGGAAAGCACTCAAGTGTTGGATTCAGCTCACCGTGTTTTCTCGGCCAAAGCGGGCAGCCCGCCCATCGCAGATTCCGCGCATGCTGCAAGGCTTATCTCCTATGACCTGGACAAAGTCCTTGATGTTGTATGACCCTGGGCCCAGCTTCCGCTTCTGTCAAGGTCACAACAGGTCAGGACGTATAAATTAGAAATCTTTCTGATGATATGACAGTTGCAATAATGGATGTAGCAGAATTTAATTAAAGATTTTACGCAGTTAACTTTCCTTGGATGCATATTTTAAATTGCTATTTTCTAAAAACATGGATATTCAACTGAATGTTTACAATGTTGACATAAATTTACAAACATGCTAGGGTAAAAAAAAGTCCCTTCACCTGAAACTAGACCAGGTATCTAAGTGTAATATACATATCCAAATGATTTTTATAATTCTGATATTCACAAGCATGTTATTGCCCCAAAAAGGTCTTTAACTTTTCTAGTGCTAAGTATTTTCTCCTCTTTGTAACCCTCTATGCCAAGAGGTTTTTCCAGAGAACTAAACATGATCACCTGCTTTACAAAATGCATTGAATTAACGGAAATGCACTGATATAAGCTCTAAAAATAGACAACCACATGGAAGATGTTTACCGGCGCCCACCTGCAAACCTGGTAATGACATATAGGCAACGTCATGGCGCACATCTGCACCCGAGGCAGTAGAAGAGTTCAAACGTAACCCACAATACTTTTTGTTGATCTCCCAACCCCACTTACTAGCATCTGTCGCTCCTGCCACTGGTCTCTGTGCAGGAGGCAGTGCATGCCACCATTCTCTCCACCCCAACCCCCCCAGCCCCACTTACCAGCATCTGTCGCTCCTGCCACTGGTCTGTGTGCAGGAGGTGCAGGAGGTGAGGCAGTGCATGCCGCCATTCTCTCCACCCCAACCCCCCCACTTACCAGCATCTGTCGCTCCTGCCACTGGTCTGTGTGCAGGAGGTGAGGCAGTGCAGTGCATGGCGCCATTCTCTCCACCCCAACCCCCCCAGCCCCCCCACTTACCAGCATCTGTCGCTCCTGCCACTGGTCTGTGTGTGCAGGAGGTCGCTCCTGCCACTGGTCAGTGCATGCATGGCGCCATTCTCTCCACCCCAACCCCCCCACTTACCAGCATCTGTTCTCTCCACCCCAACCCCCCCGCTCCTGCCACTGATCTTTGTGCAGGAGGTGAGGCAGTGCATGGCGCCATTCTCTCCACCCCAACCCCCCCACTTACCAGCATCTGTCGCTCCTGCCACTGGTCTGTGTGCAGGAGGTGAGGCAGTGCATGCCGCCATTCTCTCCACCCCAACCCCCCCAGCCCCACTTACCAGCATCTGTCGCTCCTGCCACTGATCTTTGTGCAGGAGGTGAGGCAGTGCATGCCGCGCCATTCTCTCCACCCCAACCCCCCCACTTACCAGCATCTGTCGCTCCTGCCACTCTTTGTGCAGGAGGTGAGGCAGTGCATGCCGCCATCTCTCCACCCCAACCCCCCCACTGCAGGAGGTGGGGTCAGTGCATGGGGTAGGGTAGTACCGCCATTCTCTCCACCCCAACCCCCCCACTTACCAGCATCTGTCGCTCCTGCCACTGGTCTTCTGTGCAGGAGGTGGGGCAGTGCATGGCGCCATTCTCTCTCCACCCCAACCCCCCCACTTACCAGCATCTGTCGCTCCTGCCACTGGTCTTTGTGCAGGAGGCAGTGCATGCCACCATTCTCTCCACCCCATCCCAGCCCCACTTAGCATCTGTCGCTCCTGCCACTGGTCTTTGTGCAGGAGGCCACCATTCTCTCCACCCCATCCCAGCCCCACTTACCAGCATCTGTCGCTCCTGCCACTGGTCTTTGTGCAGGAGGTGGGGCAGTGCCGCCATTCTCTCCACCTCAAACTGCCGCGCCCACCCCGGCCCCGAAGCCCTTTCCTCTACCGCCTTGGGGTGAAATCCATGCTGGTCCACGTGGTACATGCCTGGGCCAAGCTTACGAGTCTGTGGAATGACATCACGATAATCATTGTCGATATATATCACCATCAGGAAGTGTAAATACTTATCCATTCAGGTATTTTCACACTTCCTGATGGTGATATTGAGGATATAATGATTTGTGAATACTTATCCATTCAGCCTTTTTAAATGAAAATAATTATGACCGACCTGCATGTTATACAAAATGAATTTGATGATGAAATGTCTTTTAGCACATTCGATCATTAAAAAAAAAGTTTATTGCAAAAAAAACCCAACCCTATCCATTCAGAAAAGATGAAATGCATTGTCTTATATGATGCACACATTTGGCAATGGATTGGCAATGGTAAAAAATATATATATATAAATTAGTTCTGGAACACAAACACATACCACCATCACCACTTACTATCATTAACAATATAACACATAACATGCTTTAAGAATAGACGAAAGTTTTGAAAGAAGACATCTAATGGATAGGTCACCAGTGAGAAAAAGAACGACACAGAAAACAAATGATCACCACCTAACATGTCACAAGGGATACCAACCGTACCAGATAAAACGGCACAAATCACAAGACTTTAAAGCGCTTAATGTTTTATCTTTATAAATTAACCCTTTCACCGCCAAAGTCGCATTTTAGAACCACAGTGATTTAACACCTATGTCATTAAAAAGGCATCAAATTGGGGTCTATTATCCAAAGACCCTATTGTCACAGTTTTGGGAAGTAAGGATAGACCTTGTTTTATATACATGTATGTCACAGAAGAATCCCCAATGCTGCAGATGGATTTTGTTCTCTAACCAGGTAAATTTAATGGAAATTGTGGCTGAAATATGGCTGGCAGTGAAAGGGTCAAACACTATGAAATATTATTTAATTCCCTCCCAAAACATTATTTTCATCATTTGTTTTCTTCCATTTTTATCATTACAATTTAAAAAAAAATACAATCCAAATAATTTATTATGTCACTGGCAATGGAAGGATTTTTGATAAATAAAAAAAAGTTAGTATCTTGGACAATGCCTGTTCACATACAAAAAAAGTAAGTAAGTATCTTGGACAATGCCTGTTCACATACAAAAAAAGTAAGTTAGTATCTTGGACAATGCCTGTTCACATACAAAAAGCAAACAATAATCAATTGATGATCACTAAAACGACCCCCACAAAAAACAAAAAACAACTTTAAAAAAATAAAAAATAAATGCTGTCCTTCCTCATTTGCAGAACATAATACAGCAACTAAAACTGGAAAGTTAGAATATGTTCTAAATGTTTTTTTAATATTAGGATCAGGGGGGGGGGGGGGGGGGGGGGGGGGGGGCGGGGGTGGGGGGGGTGGGGGGGGAGGGGGGGGGGGGGGGGGGGGGAGGGGGGGTGAGAGAGAGAGATACTGTGTGTGTAAGGAATGATGTAGCCAAAGAGTTCAAACTAAAAGTGAAATCAGACACACCTATTCAATTTAATTCTTGGCCCAAAAGATTAAAGATTCTTTAAAAAAAAAAAAAGAGACATGAAAGCCATGAATACAATTAAAAAGACACCAAAATGTTTAAGAGAAAACAATCAGTTTTCAATTTACAACACCGCATACTTTGTGAAAACAAGAAAAATCTGGGGAGGAGTGGAGAGTGGTAAAGAGAAAGATGAACGGACTGCATAATAAAAAGAGAAGCAGGAATGGGGGGGACATAAAATTAATTTATTAACACAGATTTTCTAAAAAGTTGGAATGCAATTTCACTGAAAATAAAAGGGCACTTAAGCTTTCTCACCGGCACCATGGCTAACTGATGAAACAGAACTAATATCTACACTAGTTTGGACATGTTTTTGAAAGACACACTTACACACACACTCAAACACACACACAGACAAAACACAACACAAAGGCCTTTTCTTTTATAAATCAGCTATCATTTTGAATAGAAAGATATAAAACTAGAGAACTATTATTACTCATCTCTCCTTTCCCAACCAATTCAAGTTTTTATTGACTGTGTCAACCGACTCTGGATAAAAATGGCTTTAACAGTTTAAGATACTCTTACACACACACACACACACACACACACACCTAAGCACACAAACTAAAAACACAAACATGTAAATACACAAATGCGTGTGCACGCACGCACACACACACACACACACACACACACACACATCTTCTTCTTTTTTTAAACGAGCAAACTTTTAAAATAAAGCAGCGCTTTACCAATGCTTGGCACTCAGCCAGGCAAGCCAGACAATGTTGAAAAGGAGAATGTAATGATCACCATTATCTAGCACATTACTACCTAGTCTCTTTTACTGCGAAGTTTAACCCAAGTAATTGCCCGTGTAATGATCTTAACATAATGGCTTTTAACCAACTATACTGATCACCCTCCCTGGTCAAAACGTTTCTTTGAATAGCTACTGTTAAGCAGTCTTTATGGTAAGACAGTAATTACTTGTAACATTCAGCATGTAACTGACAGAAGTAATAATAATAATAATAAACGGACACTTATATAGCGCTTTTTATCGAGCACAAATCGCTTTACAATCAGCATTGAAACACTCACACACGCACACACATGCACAACAGACACACACGCACGTATGTGCACGCACACGAGTGAACATGTCCTTGCACACAGACACACACACACAGACCCACACACATTTTCATCAAACACACAGAAAACACATTCTCACTGAAACGCACATAAACTTACACTTGTACAAACACGCGCGCATGCACACACACACACACACTCACTCACAAAACACTCACATGTGCTCATACTGACACACATACTCGCACACACTCACTCCCCCCTCTCTCCAACCGAACACAATGGATTAATGATAGCAATCTTTCTGAATGGAATGTTTTACAAATACAGACAACTGTGTAGCTATTTTGGATATAACATTGCCAAGCATTACTATGCATCAGTGGGAAGAGGGGGAAGAATAGGGTCAGGAAGTGGAAGACACTGAAGAAATAGATGATTAAAAAGAGAGACAATTTGGAGGTTCAATCAATGTGCAAAATTTGCTAAAAACATCAAGCTCACACAAAAGTGATCCTCACAATTTTGAAAAACCTTTTCGCTTCAATAGCTGAGTAAGGCTGTTTAAAACTGAATCATGGAATCGTCATCATGCAGGTGGTGGTGAGCTTAATGTTAAATAGCCAGGTCACTTGTATTGTTCAGTTAATCTCTGACCACCACAGGCAAAGCATACTATGCATGAGTGATCGCACGATCACATGCTTGTCATTATGTATCGATTAGCTTTGCATTCATCATCATGCATTATGCTGCACTATCTTATTTTCCTCTTTAAAAAACATGTAACTGGACACAGAGACTTGTAAGCTTCTCGCCTGTAAGGGATCTTCCCCTACATTCTTGCATGGAAACAAGGTATGTTCTTCTTCTACCGTTGAGTATCCACAATCATCAGTTTGATTTTATGATACTATGTGCGGTTGAGGTCTGAAGCCGGGCATCAAAAAGAAACAAACAAATAAAACAAAAACCTACTCTACGAAGATGACCCAGCCAGTCGGGTCTCGCTGATCGAGCCCCCGATGTGATGCCGAGTCAGCAGGAACACCTAAACTAGAAAGGGGGGGGGGGGGGATGGGGGATGGGGAATTTGCATCTTGATGGGGGACTAGAACGTGCCGGCTGAAGAAGCAGACACAGCCTCCTCAGGTAACGAGTTCCAGTCTTTGATGGTGCGCGGGAAAAAGAACTTCTCCTGTATTCAGTCCGGCACTGGATGGTGGATGTTGCTCTGAGCATAATGTACTCTTTTCAACCTGACACAGTGACAGTGTTTAGATTTGATATTACACAACAGTAAAAGAATGTTATTATCTTCTAGCCCTCAACCAGCTTTTATAGTCTGAACCCCTAGCAGTGCGGACAAAACAATAAAACCAAAGTTGCATCCATTTTGTGCATTTTAATGAACACAACTTCATTCACAGAGTTGTAAAAATGAGTCAAAATGTATCACCCCTCTCTCTGGCTTAATGATAAACAAAACCATCATAAAAAGGGAGACTGCGGTACACTAGAGTCTGAGATCTATGCACATGAAAAGGCTGTGTAGGTGTGTGTGTGTGTGTGTGTGTGTGTGGTGTGTGTGTGTGTGTGTGTGTGTGAGCTCTCATCAACAACCTGCGTTGGAAGCAGTCCCAGGGAAAGAAACAAATCAGTGAAAAATGCAGAAACCCACAATACCATAATCGGGCAAAGGACAATAAAGTACTTGTAAAATATTAATGGAAACAAATAAAAATGTATCATTTAAATTATTATTAGGTAACAAATGAGAATAATGTCGGTGAAATTCAAAAGCCTCGTATCTCAATTTTGGTAGTTTTGAGAAAAATGAAAAGAACTGTTTTAAAAATTAACCGCGTTGACCACAATTGATTAACTATGATGAATATGTTGTTCAAGACATCGCGAGTTTAGTCCTGTATTTAGCTAAAATTAGTTTTAATTTTGTTATTTAGACTTGAAAAGAATGAAGATACGAGTTTTTTGTCCTTAACTGGATCTGAATTTGGGACTTACGAGTTTTTCTCCTATTTTCATAACCTCATTTACCCCAGATAGAAAGTCGTTTGAGATACGAGCTTGTGGTGGGAAAAATTAGAGAGCTGACTATGTATCTAACTCAAACCCCCCCCAAATCGAGATACAAGGTTTTTGAATTTCACTGACGATGTCTTTTTATACAATATTGCATAAAACTTTTACAATGCAAGCGTATTGAGAAAAACAAAATTGGCGTGTTTATTGTAAAGATGAGTGAAATAAATGTTTGTAAAGATACATACTACGAAATTACAAAATAAACTTAAAACAAAAGAAGAAAGTACATTTTCAATCTCCATCAACTGCATAGATGTTTTGCCACTAAAGCAAACCCCGAAAAGTTGTAGAGTAATACTAGTAATAGGTTGAACAAGAATTAAAGAATTATCCCCCTCTACAAATGAACCACAAAAAAAAGTGTACAGCAGTAATAAAGTGGATACACAAATTTGTGGATACATGGAAGGAAAACGGATGTGCACAAGTTTCAAAGGTAAAAGAAAAGAGATGACCATACCCAATTATAACAGTTATTGGTAAAAGAGGGGTACACAAATAATTACATATAAATGGGGGGAAAAGAAGTTCTCCTGAAAAGAAAATGCATGGTTCATTAAAGATATACAAGGAAGGGAAGGGGTTCATTTTTAACTAATGGTCAAACTTACAAAGGGAGAATAAAGAAAATAATACATGGAGTGAAACTAAAGAGAATGGCAATATAACTGATGATAAACTAACTTACCTTTGAATATTTCTCTTCTTTCTAAAAAGAAAATGCAGATGATATACATATAAATAGTTACAATTCAATAGATAGCTAAAGGAATACCAGGGTACTCGTGACTAAATTCTTCAAATATTGAAAACATAAAAAAGACAGAGGAAGAGATATATGAAAAAGATTAGCATGCTTATTGAGGGATGAAAACTGTTGTTTTATTATTAAAGAAATCAAAATAAAATAATTTCTTGTGTAGAAATATGTGTGTAGGTGGGTGGGTTGCTAGGGAGAGGGATGGAGAAAGACAGACAGAAAGAGAGACATAAAAAGAGAGAGGGGAGGATAGAAATACAAATAGAGGGAGAGACAGACAAACATTGAGAGAAAAAGAAAATACAGTATGCACATGTGAATGTTAGCAAGTTTTTAGAAATGAAAGATTGAGAGGGGTGTAAAGAGATGGACAAAGATAGAGATGGACAAAGATATGCATGCATGCAAGTACAAAGGTATATTGGTGGAAAAACAAGAGGAGGAATGACATCAACATGACAGAAGAAACGAGAAAAGGACAGAGCAGACACACACACACACACACACACACAAATTAAATTGACTTCAGAGCACGGAGACAAACAAAGGTATGCATCCAAATGTTTGTACTGGCTTTAACCCTTTCGCTGCCAGCCATTTTTCAGCCAAAAAATACCATTAAACTTAACTGGGTCAAAGATATTCTAAAAGGGTAAGATGGATTACTTAAGAGCTCGGCGAACCGGGCTGATAGAGTTATCGTTATTGGGGACAGTACACTTTTCACAGTGGAGGCTATCCAAAAACTCAGACTGGAATTTGAACGGAGAATTCAACTGGCCTATCGACGTGTAAAATGTGTCCTGTTTAAAAGGGACATCACCAGTGTTTCTGTCCTCACTACTCATATAGGGAAAAGAGACCGGATGTTTATCTTCCCCTTTAGAATATCTTTGGCACAGTACAGTTGTGGTTAATCAACAGGTAGTGCAACTGTTATAATAAAGAGTTACAATCAAAAGGCAGGCACACACACACACCAGGGCTCCCAATCGTCCCGCAAAACAAGGGGTCCCAGGGACTCATTCACTTACAGTATAGAGGGTCCTAGAGGAGGGATAGAAGGTCCCAATGACATTGTGAATGCTCAAAAGATTTTGTATAATGTATCCCTGGGACCCCCTGCACATTCTTTTAGAGGGTCCTTTAGAATTATTGTACTTCATAGACCCCCACCATCCGAAGTCGGACTTGCTGGGCCTAACTATTTCTTAGTTAGGCGCATAACGGCAGCATGACGCATCTGCGCTCATAATTGACAGGACACTGTCTGAGCAATCGACAGGAAGCCCTGGGAGCCCTGCACACACACACCAGTTCTTTCACAGCAACAATTCAACACAAACCCAGAGCAGAAAACAGCACAACACAGCAAACTGACAGGAATGTTGCATGTTTTAGCAATTGTGTTCCCGTTTCACCGCTGAAGGTGGTGTTTTAACATTGGGCCTACCTGTTCGTCTGTGGACTTCTTGTGGTAAGGAATCTCTGTGAATGTACCCGGCATCTTAAAAGCATGTGTTATTTTGTTCGTTTTTACGGCCAAAGCTGAAATCTTCAATTTCGCTTTATTGGCCACTTTTTCTCTCTAATTTTTCCTCTTTACCCCTTTTTTGAGAGGGAGAACAACAGAGGCAGACAAACTGACAACACGCTTTTGACGTTTATACATGGTTGAGTGTGAAGTTGGAAGGTGAGCTGTTGTCAATTGAAAGACCCTGCATGGCGTTAAAATCACTCAAGAAAACAAAAATCATTGTCTTTTACTCGTGCTTCTGTCAAGTTGTAGGATTAATAAACACACACACACACACATCACAAAAAGGGAAATGAATTTGAATTTGAACTGCAACATTTAATTTTGACATCATTGCTTTTGACTTGCATAATTGCGTCATACAGTATCTCAATGTTCGTTTTATCGGCCGATTCGCTTTATCGGCCATATTTTTCCTGGTCCCAAAAGTGGCTGATTAAGCGGATTCCACTGTAGTCATAGTATAAGGCGCAGGGGTCTCAGTCTGGGAAAAAATATATCGCCTTATACTGTTATAGTCCGAAAAATACGGCAGTCAAAAGGTTAATCAGATATTCTTCTAAAAAATCTGACTGCACAAAAACACTTGAGTTGTCATGACCATAAAAAGCCTTAGAAATATGAAATATGGTCAAACATGCCTCTAAGCTGACCGCCAGCATTGATATCAGATAGTTGACAGAACGTGACAGTGTTCCATTCTGAATTTAATCCTTTCCAAGCTTTCCGCTGTGGTGCCATTCAGATTCCAATGAATTGCAATGCAGTTAATTCCCTTGTCCCAGGTTAATAATGGTTATTGATCTCTCTCTCTCTCTCTCTTTCTCTCCCTCTCTCATTGTCTGTCAGTCAGTCTCTGTTTTAAATGTACACATTTCTGAGTTGATGTAATGAACTTTACAGTCAAGAAGAAGAAGATAGGGCCTATCCTTATCTCCCAAAAGTAAGAACATAAGGTCATTGGTTAACAGACCCTCATTTGATGCCTTTCAGTGACAAGGCTGTTAAATCATTGTGGTGCCAAGAGGCGACAGTGGCGATGAAAGGGTTAATTAATGATAATTATTTGGTTGGTATAATTTCGTTTCACACGTTTGATTAATGTTCTTTCAGTTATGTTGTATCTCTGTCATGTTGTTGCACCTAACCCGAATTTCTCTTTCGGAGATATTAAAGTATACTTGAACTTGAATGAAAAATGGTGTTTTACGTCCTCTCGGTCTAGAACAGACACATATGGGACATTTGTAGATACAAAGATGGTGGGAAAGATACTGAGGGCAATGCCCGGAGGCAGTGCAACACCAGTAGAGTCCCAAAATTTTAACAATACAGATAAGTGTAGCAGTAACCACGCCTCGGTTAAACCTCAACGGCTATGGTATGGAAGTTCAGTTTAACGTCGCGTATCGGCTTTCGCCATACATGTACGACGAGCTGAACAAACCAACCAGGGTATAAACAAAAATTTATGTTCCTGAATCACTGTCTTAGCCAAAAGGCAGAGAAGCTATCAGGATAACAACATAATGTTGTATAAGGCTATGGTACCGTAGCTGTTTTATATGGTATACTTGAACTTGAACTCGAAATCAACATTTACACAACAAAACAAGAGAATGCACATGACAATACTTACCCTGAGCAGCTTGGCGTTGACAGCCTTGGACTCTTTGTAATGGAAGCGCACAAACTGGATGGTTAGGTAGGCTGGTATCCTGCGGATCTTGTTCTGTGGTAAACAAACAGCACACAAATGTGACCCAGCACCACGAAAGGGACATTAAGTGTCAACATGACCATTCTGAGAAAAGTATACATTTTAAAAACTTCAAACAACTCTCTTACTAATGATACAAGAACCCATTCTTGCATCTTTATCCGTTCCAGAGTTATGAGCATTTAAAGTTAGCAGGGTGAGCGTCGGTCATTTTGAGAAAATTCAATCTAAAGTTTAGCCTAGCTGAAGAAAATGCATTGACCTATTCATTTTAAAGCACTTATAAGACCATTTAGAGACCGCATCAGTTATTGTCCTTTATAAATATGAAGATAAGATGTTAGAGAACACAAAAATACCCATAACTCAAAATTGACAAAAAATATTATATTTTTGACTATCCAAGCCTGTTGTGATAAACTAGCCCAGCGACTTAATGTCCCTTTCATGGTGCAGGGTCACAAATGGTTAAAAATATGCAAGTATCTTACAAATATTGTTCCGTGCAAACAGACCCACAGAAAATTCTGTAAAATAAGTAGGTATCATATGATTTTAACCCTTTCACTGCCAGAGGAAAACTTAGAAATTATCAATTTTGTTATTATCAAGTTTAAAACAAATCTGAGAAAATGGTCTAGAGATATATCCTTTCTGGATTATCTAAGCCCAAAACCATAATCCCAGGCTTATGACATCATCAATGACATCATTCAGGTACGAGACCGTCTCGTAGCTAGGCAGGGAAGGGGTTAATTGTAGGCAGGTACCTTACAATTATTGTTCACTGCAAACAGATGCACACAAAATTTGGTCGAATAAGTATACATGTATCATACGTAACTGGTCTTGTTCTGCACCATGCAAAGAACACACTCAAAATAATCAAGGATTCAGCGAAGGTTGTTCTGTGCAAAGAAACAGACAAGATAGTTAAAGAGGCAGGAATTCTACAGTCTAAGATCTTGTTCTGTGCATTAACCCTTTCGCCGCCAATGTCGCATTTTTGCACCACAATGATTTAACACCCATGTCATTAAAACCCTTGAAATCAGGGTCTGTTATTCAATGACATTGTGTTCCTAAATTTGGGCAGTAAGGATTGACCCTATTCTAAATGTGTCACAGAGAAATCCCACAATATTGCAGACAAAATATTTTTTGTATCCAAGTAAGTTTAATGGAAACATTTTTTGGCTCAGAGATGGCTGGCGGTGAAAGGGTTAAACATAAACTGGTAGGCCCCATTCCATAAGAACAAAAGAGAGCGAGAGAATGTGTGTGTGTGTGTGTGTGAGACTGTGTGCATATGTGTGTGTGTTTTTATGAATGCCTGCCTGCCTGCATACATGTGTGTGTGCAGGGTGTAGAGTGGCACAGAGGTATCGCGTTCGCCTCGTGTCAAGTAAACCCGAGTTTGAACCTGGTTACAGGGGATTTTTCCTCTCACTTTCTGCACTAGGCCTTACGGGTCTGAACGTGGAGTCTTTCGGATGAGACGATAAACCGAGGTCCTGTGTGCCCATGCACTTAGCACACGTTAAACCCAGTGGCCAACGAAAAAAAGTTGTCATTTAGTCAAAATTTACCCCCCCCCCCCCCTTTCCTTCCTCATCAGTCAACACAAAAAATCCCATGCAAAAAAAAAAATTGGGTGGCGCGCCTCTGGCTGCGACGCGCTCTCCAGGTGGGAGCAACCCGAATTTCACAGACGCCTCTGTGACTATACAGTACCTAGTACCAATTACCTATGCTGTATTACAAATCCTTCAGTCAAGCAAACTGAACAAAAAAGCATTGCCTGTTAACCCTTTCACCGCCAATGTCCACATTTTTGCACCATAATGATTTGTCATTAAAACTCTTGAAATCAGGGTCTATTATTCAATGATATTGTGTTCCTAAATTTGGGCAGTAAGGATTGACCCTATTCTAAATGTGTCACAGAGAAATCCCAGCAGACAAAATCTTTTCTGCAGCCAAGTAAGTTAAACGGAAAATTTTGGCTCAAAGATGATTGGCGGTGAAAGGGTTAAAATGATACAGGAAGCTTATAACAAGACTTAAAAACTACTTTTAAAAAACAAAAACAGAACACTTACCGTTTTGACATACTGCGCGTCTCTGCCTAATGTGGGTGAATTCTTGGTGATGCTTTCCTCCATGCGCTGAAATCACAATGGATTGGTGAGAATTCATGAACAAGCAAGCAAGCACACATTTCTCACAGATAACTGAACTCGTCATGCATTAACCCCTTGACGGCCACCAACGCATCACGTACTGACCTGATGAAGAGGAATAACCCTGATAATGATGCTGGCTTTTGCTCTAACATAGTCAAGAGAGTTATATCCCCAGACCATTTTGCCAGATTGGCTCTATCAGTTGTCTTTTTCACGGCATGATTTTTGCCCAATTATTTTTTGTTTCTTTAATTTCCTCTGGCAGTCAAAGGGTTAAACGTGTGTTGAGCATGGAGATTCTCTATTACTGACCAACACCCTTTCACTAACTAAAGACTTTCTCAGAATAAAAGAAGTCTTTAAAAAAACAAACACCCTCTTTATAACAGTTAATTTTATATAATCTCTGATACATAGAAGCAGGGATGCATCTAGAAATTTCTAAACATGGGGGGCATTGCCCCCCTTGGTGTGGACATTTTGGGGGATCTGGAAATAGTTAGGGGGGC
>CM065681.1:77780445-77858856 GCA_017654935.2 Phymorhynchus buccinoides
TATACCTCAAGTGAAAGGGTCCCTGGGACCTCTTATCTTGCATGTCGATTGGGAGCCCTGTGTCATATATGAATGTTACCCATTTAACACTAAACCTGCTGTAGGATAAAAGTAAAAAGAAACCTTAATTGTGGATTTCAGGGCCTTGCAGTCCAAGCTTCAAGGGTTTGGCCGGGGTGGTAACAGCTTTCAGGAGCTGAGGAGCAAAGCCCAGACCAACGGTTTCTCCAATGGAGGGGTCCGCAACGGAATAAAGTCAGCCAGCTTTGGGTCTCCGGCCGCTAACGGTGACAATGATAATTGGGATGACCCACATCCGAAGCCCAGAAACCAAGGATTTGGGGGAGGAGGTTATAAGTCGGTGCTGTTTTCTTTTTCTCTGTGTGTGTGTGCGTGCGTATATGTGTGGGTGAGACTGAGAGTATGCATACTTGTGTGTGTGTGGTGCTTATGTGTGTGTGTGTGAGCCAGTGTGGCAAAATGGACTTGATTACAAGTTTAAGATTAAGGAAAAAAACTTGCATTTTAGAGTAACTCCCATTGAAGTAAAGACAACAGTGATGTCTGAAAATGTAGCAGTCAAGGGGTCCATATTTCTCGGAATATAAGGCGCACTCCCAAATTTTACACAAAATTCAGATTTTGTTATTCTATTTTGTTACTATATTATCAGTCATATTATAAGGCGCATGGGTCTCAGTCTGGGGAAAAAGTATCACCTTATAGCTTAAAAAAAACCATACGGTACATAACTGATGATGGTAGTGATGTTGATTGCTGGGAAAATATGATTGTTGTTATTGTTTTGAGTGACGAGTTCTCACTACTAATGAAACAGATCAGGGCAAAGTGGATTCGGGACATCTAAGACGGAAGACGACTGGAATGATGGGCCTTCCGCCGCCTCCTCTACTGCAGGTTTTGGAAGCAGAAGTGGAGGTTTTGGCACTTCCAATGATCGGTTTGGTGGTGGGAAAGGTGAGCATAGTGCTGTCTTTTGTGGGTGTGTACCGTATTTTTCGGATCATTAGGCGCTGCTGTGTATAAGGCGAATAGGGCCATTTTCAAGAAAAATCTGAAAAAAATAAAGTAAAAGGCACCCTCGTTTATAAGGCGATACACACCTCGCAAAAGAAAGTCGAAGTTTGAAGCCTGTAAACGTCCTGTAAATGCTTACTGACCGCCATTACTGCTGTCATAAACGAGAGTTGGCTCCCTTCTCAAATAATCAAACTTCCGTTTTTGCGACTTCCGGTTGTTGTGTTTGGACTTTTCTTCGCGAAAACTGATAGAATTATGGCATTTTAAGCTCTACAACGATACTTTTTATATCCAATGAAGGGTTATTGCATCTGTTGGACTTTATCTCGGATGATAATAGGGATTTTGAAGCATTTTAATGTGAGTATTCGTCGTATTGGCGACTCATTACCACTTTCGATGTTGTGACTCACAGTAGACTGTACTGAGTATGGCAATCGTTGCCTCTCTTCTCACGATTTTGTTCACTAATAGGGCGCCCTCGTTTATTAGGCGCATAGGTCGAAATTGGAGAAAAAAATATCGCCTTATAGTTCGAAAATTACGGTATTTAAAAAAAACAAATTTGCATTGTGTTACCTTTACTGTTACTGAGCATTAATCCCTGTGAAATTTGGGCTGCCGTCTCCTGAAGAGTATATTGCGGATAGTGCAGAACCATTCATTCCATTTCCCCCCGAAGACAGAGTGTGGCTGCGCATGTGGCGGGGTAATCAAAGACGGTCACACACGTAATGTTCTCATCCCTATCTGATGCATTTGTACCATAGTGTTCAAGTGCCTCAGCTGTCGGGATTGTCCCTGGAGTCTTTTAGCCAGGGTACATCAACATTCCCTTTGTTTTCTGTTTTCTTTCCATATTTTTTTAATTTCACATGCTGTATGTATGTGTTGGTCTGGGTGGTCAGAGGGGCAAAAGGAGGTATTTTGACCATTGAAACCCCATAATGCTTCCATTGGGTTCTTCAACTGTTTTAGCGCCATGTATTTGTTTACACTCTTGGTTATCTGTTGCAACTCAACTCAACTCAAACAACTTTATTATCTCTTAGAGAGAAATTAAGAGGTAATGTCTGCGATTGACACAGTTAAAACAAGACACATTATAATATACATTAAAAACAAGACGTGCTTCTAAAACATAAATGACAATACCATTAAATCAAAACACACACGATGATAATTATCACTTGAGAACAAAACAGCAGTGCTTAAAACAAAACATGTTGCCAATATTATAAACATTTTAAAACAAAGTACAGAAAATATGACCGTTTAAGATAAATCACTTTAATTATATAATTTTAAATGCACAACGCACGCAAGGGACTTATTTATAACAAAACACACACAAAAATTTAGTGTCATAGATATACTTTATGTTCAGACAAAGTCATATGTTATCATATTTACAAGTTAACATATCCACATAATTCATATAAAATATGGACACGTGTGCACCTACTCAAACATATATGCACACACAAACCAGCATAAATTATAGCAAATCCACAAAGAACAAACACATGCACCCATGCCTACTGAAAGACACACCCCCCCTCGACCAACAAGAGGGGAGTAACTATTTTTTTACGAGTGCACATGGATTGCTTTAACAAAAAAATCACTGACATAAGCTCTAACAAGCGCAAATCTCAATAGTTTGTTGCACGCGGTCTATTTTTACCACTCCAATCATGAGTCACCTCCCCTGGCTTTTCAATAATTTTAATCTGTAAACCAGAATGTTATCTCTGCACCATTTCGTAACTTTTTATATCTTTTGGAAAACATTTAAAACTATGTATCCTACTTATACTCATCAAAAGAAGCACCGCATACTCGTCGTGTCTGTTGTAGTGTCTGTATTACGTATGTTTATTATTTTGTACGCTTTTAAAATACATCATTTTAAAGAGCGGCCTCAATTTGAAGTGTAGACTCGATTTGAAGTGCGACAGTTTTGTCAAAATGTGCGACAATTTTGGACAGACAGACAGACAGACCGACCGACCGACAAAGTGAGTTATAGGTTTGTGGCTTGAGCCACAAACAAAAATAGATGAGCACATGGGAGGGTTCTTGGCAGTGAATGTCTTTACAGTGAGTGTCGAATGATGTACTAGGTGAACGTTTCGCCCATGGTGCTAGAAGAGTTGACATGCATAAAAAGTGTGAATTCTTGGGAACTTTTTGTCTCATTCAATCATTGGCGAGCACATGGGAGGGTTCTTGGCAGTGAATGTCTTTACAGTGAGTGTCGAGTGATGTACATGGTGCTAGAATTGACATGCATAAAAAGTGTGAATTCTTGGGAACTTTTTGTCTCATTCAATCATTGGCGAGCACATGGGAGGGTTCTTGGCAGTGAATGTCTTTACAGTGAGTGTCGAGTGATGTACATGGTGCTAGAATTGACATGCATAAAAAGTGTGAATTCTTGGGAACTTTTTGTCTCATTCAATCATTGGCGAGCACATGGGAGGGTTCTTGGCAGTGAATGTCTTTACAGTGAGTGTCGAGTGATGTACTAGGTGAACGTTTCGCCCATGGTGCTAGAAGAGTTGATATACATAAAAAGTGTGAATTCTTGGGAACTTTTTGTCTCATTCAATCATTGGAAAGAAATAGGACTCAGACTAAAAGGACTAGTGGAGGGTGAGCAAAAAAATAAAACCTGCTGCAACTGAGTTTCGAATCTGGGCACTTGCTTTTGTGGCTAGCGATTTACATATCCATGGAATAAACAAGTTGCATTCAAAGCAAACAATTCAGTGTTTATTTGAACATATTTAGCAAATCTACATAGGTAATGAACTGCCATTACTGGATCTTATTGATTAGCTTCTTGGTTTTGTCTGCATATAATTGCATTTCAAAATGCTACTACACCTTAGCTACATAGAAATCAGTATTGCTTTTGTTCACTCAGTGATTATGCAAATTATAAGGTCTAAATAGAGGGTACCAAAAAAAGAATTCCTTAACATTTTTTGGCTACATGCTGTATAAAACGTGTAATCTAAGATGCATATGCTTACAACTTTTTTTCTTCTATTTTTGCCTCTATTTTTCTCTTGTTCTTTCTTTTTCTTCTTATTTTTATTACAGGTAGTTCTTGCTACAAATGCGGCGAGGCAGGCCACATGAGCCGAGAATGTCCCCAGGGTGGAAGTGGTGGGGGTGGGGGTAATAATCGAGGTTGTCACAAGTGTGGCGAAGATGGGCATTTTGCCCGAGAATGCCCCAGTGGAGGGAATGGGGGAGGAGGAGGTGGAGGAAACAAAGGGTGCTTCAAGTGTGGTGGGGAGGGGCATTTTGCCCGGGAATGTCCCAACGAAGGCAGCGGGAAAGGAGGCTCTGGAGGTTTTGGTAGCACCACAGACGATCCAAGTCGGTCCAAGTTGGGCGGGGGTTTCGGAGACCAGGCAGAGAGTAGGGGAGGTGGTGGAGGGTGTCGAAGGTGTGGAGAGGAGGGACACTTTGCACGAGAGTGTCCCAACCAAGGTGAATCAGTGTGTGTCAGTTATTGTGTATTGGTTTTTTCTTTTTTTTTTGTCGTTGGAGCTGTTTCAGTGCAAAGAACTCTTTACATACGGGCTTTTAAAATCTCCACAATCATTTCAAGAAGGAAAAAAAAAAAAGCACTGTCGAAACTGCAGGTCTGTGTATCTTTCAGTCTCTTTCGGTTTAGGATTGGTAACTTAGAATTAACTTCTCAAACCTTTGCCAATGTTTAAAAACAAAGTCAGCATATGACTTAAGAAATAGAATAATTTCAAATTTATACCTGATTGTATATGTTCTGCATGTTTTCGCTTGCGCGCCTCTGTGCGTGTGTGTGTGTGTGTGAATCTCTAGCTTTCTACTGATTTTGTAAAGCGCATTGAGCTTTAGGTAATGCGCTATGAAAGTTTCCTAAATAAATAAATTATACCAGAGCTCAGTTTTCCACACAAATAGGGACTTCATTTAAATTATTATGCACAGGTTTTAGATTTGATGCACAGATTTTGAAACTGGTGGTCATAGCAATACATAGAATTCTTTCTTCTGGAGATAGGTTTTTGTAGCTGCGGTATATTCGACAAGTCCATAGTAGTAAGACAACACTGCAGTCAGTTCATGCATAAAAAGAAAGGATGATTAATTTCCTACGCATATCAAGCTTACATGGCACATGATACAGTTTTGTTACATTTTAAACTTTTCACACAAAGAAAATGGAAGATTCAGTTTCATCATTTTGACTCCCAAGATTTCAGGAGAGGGAGTCATATGACCCTCACTTTTGGAATGCATAAAAATACATTGAGATAAAGAAAAATTTAACAATCTAATATAATCATACTGTACCAACACTCAAAACAATAGCATAACATACTTATTGGCTGGAAAAACCTAAAGCGTAAACGCTTAGTTACCAAATAACAAAGAGTAAGTCACTCTAGTGACCGTGGGGTTATCCCCCTTTCCCACTTCCGGTCACGTACATCACTTCCGTTCCCAACTCATTCTCTATTTACCATGCTTCAAAGGCTGTTGATGTTTAAACCTACTCCCTTTACGAATTCATTTCAAGCGTTCTTGGTGGGTTTGTTCTGGTTTGATAGTTACCCTTGTTGCTAGTCTGTTCTTGGCAACAAGTCTTTGCTTTCTTAAGCTTCTGTTTTGTGTATTTTTGGAGTTAGAAATTTAATTTTTGGGGTTGGCCTAGCCGGTGTTCTTCTGGTTAGGTCGCCATTTTTGGGTTTCTTCTTGGTACTGCGGTTTGTTCAGTTTTACTCCGCAGTCCTTCTACTCTTGTTCTTGGCTTTGCTTAGTAGCTCAGGTACTTTGCTTGCTTTGTAGTGTTTGTTTATTTCTGAAAGTTTTTTCATTTGGATTTTTTCTTGTCGTCATGGAAGATAATTTTGGGGACCCTCCCTCGGAGGTCCCAAGAGTTCCTTCTTCGAAAGGTTCGAAGCTTTCTCATCTTCCTCGCGATAGTGTCGGGCGCCTTGTTTCGCCCAGGTCAGCGTCTTCTAGGTCTTCCAAGAAATCTTCTCGGAAGTCTTCGAAATCGGACTCTAAAATTTCTCACACGAAATCTCCGTCGGCCGTTTCGGCCAAGCCGGTTCAGGGTTCGGTTACCTCTTCACCTAAGACAGAGGCCACGGCCTCTGTGAGTGTTCAGTCGCAGTCTGATCAAATTTCATCCGCTCAGACACCTGAAAATTTTGACGCGTTCATTCGGCACCTGCAGAATAGCGGGCTTGTTGTCTCCTTGCCAGCTATTTCATCTGTCACCTCCCCGGCTGGGGAGGGTTCTGTTTTTTGTCAGTCTGTACAGGTCTCCAGGTCCCCTCCTACGCTGTCCCTCCAGGAAGCTTTTCGGACTTCTACAGACGAGGACGTTCGTAGACGGCCTGTCTATCGTGCCGACCAGAAGGTCGATGCCGGCCAGGAGGTCGAAGGCACCACGGACGGTGGTGCAAGTAGACGGTCGGTCTGCTCGGTCACAAGGGCGAAGCATCCTCTCTCGCATAGTTCGGAGAGGTGTCATAGCCTAGGCAAGGGCGACAACCCCCACGGCGGGTTGTCGGCTGGCTTTGGCTCTACAGGTCGACACCCGGACCGGGTTGTCAGACCACGCCATGTTAGCCCAGCCAGCTCAAGGCCTTTAGAGAGGGTCGGTCGACGGGATGGCTCTACTCCCGACCCTCTCTATGACCGCCGGGGGAGATATTCATCCGTGGATATTCTCCTTCCGGATTATCAGCGTCGGGCTGCACTGTCTGCCTCTACGACCAGCCGTCCACGGCACGGCTGGTCAACAGTGCCCGGTGAGGGTTCTGGGTCTGCGCGATCCCGTCCCTCCCGCCGGAGGGAACGCTCCCCGTCACGTTCTCCACGTTTCCGTGGCAGGCGTGCGCGGGTCGACTCGTCTCGTTCCCCCGGTTCCCGCGGCCGCCGGTCCCCGGCCCCGCTTCCCCGTGTGAGGGATTTCTCCCCGGTTCCAGGCCGGTACGTGCAGAGGGTCTCCCTCGAGGCTCCCTCTTCGGATGAGGAGCACTCCCGATTGGCCTACCCCGTTGCCGGGTCACCCCCGCGGGAGGACGCCACTCGTGCACAGTCTTTCCAGTCTCAGTCTACGGAGTCCTCCAGAGAAGGTTCTCCTGTCTCTGCCCGTGAGCGCAGGGCGGGTCACTCCTCTCCTCTACGCCCTTCTCAGCTGTCTAAGTCGGACCTGCTGAAGCTCATCCAGCCGGTGTGCGTCGACGTCGTCTCTAGGCCTTCGTCTCACCCACGGTCCTCTTCTTCCAGGGTTGTCGACTCCTTCAAGCCTCAGAAAGAGTCCCTCAGGTTCAAGTGCCCTCAGTCCGCTCTGCTTGCCCTGGATAAGGCAGAGGTCTCGCTTCAAACGGGCAAGTTCCCTGCAGAGCAACGCTCGGACTCAGAGCCAGACGAGGAGCAGGATGTCTCTACTCCCGTGGGCTCCTTCAGGATTCCTTGTTTTCAGCCCCCCTTCACCTTGGGCGCGGCTATGCTCCCCTTCAAGGACTACTCGCTCCTCTCCAAGTCGGAGATGGCAAAGCTCTCCCTTTCGACTCAGAACCTGGGATCTCTCCTTTTCACGCCGCCGGCAGCGAAAACTCTGGAAGTATCTCTGTCCGACACTCTCAGGTCGTGCGGTGTGGTTGCCTCCCTTCACTCGTCACTGTCTCGTCTCATCGGGCGTTCTCCGTCCCTCAAGCCGGACGAGTTTCAACTCTATGAGGAGATAGACGGCGCTGCGGTGGGATCACTCATCTCTCTCCTCGACGACACCCTCACCAGTCAAGCTAACGTCGTAGCTGCCCTTAAGGTTCAGGTCTCTGCTCTTCGCCGCGACCAGATCCTCTCTTCGTCTTCAAGGTTCTCCAGAGAGGAGAAGGAGAAACTACGTTCCCTTCCCCTTCCCCATAAAGGTGTGTTTGGCAGTAGCCTGCTCGAGAAGTCCTTGGACTCAGCGTCAAAGCGCAAGGCGGAGGTCTCCCAGGTTGCTCTGATCGACGCTGTTACCAAGCGTTTCCGCATGGACACACAGGGCACCCAGCAGAGTCGCGGACCGTTCAGACCTTCACGCCCCTACCAGGTTTTTAGGTCCTCCCACAGGCGTTCTTCTTCGTATCGCGGGGCTTTTAAGCCCCCCTACTCTCTATCTCGCGATACTCAGTCCTCCAGAGGGAAACGCTCCTCTTCTCGCGGAGGGAGGTCTTCTGGGCCTCCCAGGCTGCAGTCGAGGCAGCCTTTTCGGTAGAGCCCGCACCCTCCCAAAGTCCTCCAACCGCCCCTGCTTCCTGCGTAGGCGCTCTGAGCGCAGCGCTACCTGCTTGGAACACCCTAGTAGGCGACGGTTGGGTTCTTCGGGTGGTGCGGGCAGGGTTTCGGTTCATGTTCCTCCAAGAGCCACCCCTCTCGCGTTCTCCCATTTCTTTTCCTCCACCGGCGGACCCGGAGAGACTTTTAATCCTCCAAGCAGAGGTCGAGTCTCTGCGTCTCAAGGGTGCGGTCGATCTGATCCCGCACCCAGGTCCAGGATTCTACTCCCGTCTCTTCACGGTCCCCAAGAAGACGGGAGGGTTCAGACCAGTCCTGGATCTCTCTCCCCTCAACAAGTTTCTTCGCCCCGTCCGTTTCAAAATGGAGACGGCGGCTTCCATTCGGTCTTTCATTCAGCCCGGGGACTGGGCCACCTCAATAGACCTGAGAGATGCATATTTTCACATCCTCATCCACCCGTCGAGACGGAAGTTCCTTCGCTTCGTGTGGAACGCAGATGTTTTCCAGTTCAGGGCCCTGCCCTTCGGTTTGTCCCCCGCCCCTTGGATCTTCACAAAAGTGACTCGGCAATTCGCTGCCCTAGCAAGGGCAAGAGGGGTGCGTCTTCGCGTGTACCTGGACGATTGGCTCGTCCTCGGTTCCAGTCAACTGATAGGCGAAGCACACACTTCTCAGATCGTGTCCTTGGCAAAGACTCTAGGGTTCCAGCTCAACCTCAAGAAGTCGGACCTCACACCCAAACATAATTTCTGCTACCTCGGGATGCGTGTGGACACTGTGAAGTTTTCGGTTTCCCCTTCTCTAGAGAGAATTCAGACTCTGTCAGAAACCTTGGACTTGGTGATCGTCTCGCCAGTGGTTACGCTTCGTCAGTGCCTACGCGTCTTAGGGTTGATGGAGTCGATGGCGGAGCTGCTCCCTCTGGGCAGACTCCACAAGCGTGCCTTACAGAGACAAGTGACGGCCCTCTTTCCAGATCTGTTGCTGCTGGAGAGTGTTGTCCCAGTCGGCCCTTGGTTTCGTCAGTCAGTGCGTCAGTGGCTCGATCTGTCTTGGCTGAACAGTTCGGTCCCCATTCGTGTGCTGAGAACACAGTTCTTCCTCTTCACGGACGCCTCAAGAACAGGCTGGGGGGCCCACATCGACCACAGCGAGATCTCGGGACTCTGGTCTTCGGAGCACGCCCTCCTGCACATCAACCTCCTAGAAATGGAGGCTGTTCGTCTCGCTCTCCTCCACTTCGCTCCTCTCCTTCGTCGCCAGTGGGCAACCGTCGCAAGCGACAACACAGCCTGCCTCTCCTACCTGCGTCGTCAAGGTGGGATGAGATCGACGTCTCTCTCTCTCGCCGCCGAGGACATTCTGTTGTGGGCTCACAGCCAGGATATCTCCCTGTCAGTAGAGTTTGTGCCCGGCAAGCTGAACGTCATCGCGGATCAGTTGAGCAGATCTTCCCAGATCCTTCCAACGGAGTGGACCATCGCTCATCAGGCCCTTCGTCCAGTGTGGGATCTCTGGGGAAAGCCCTGGCTGGATCTGTTTGCGACTCGTCACAACTCTCGCTTGCCCATGTACGTCTCGCCGGTCAAGGACCCTCAGGCGTACGCACGCAACGCGTTCACGTTCCGCTGGACCAACCTCGACGCGTACGCTTTTCCTCCGACACCCCTGATCCCGAAAGTGTTGGAGAAAGCGGCAAGGGACTCCCCGCAGC
This sequence comes from Phymorhynchus buccinoides, assembly GCA_017654935.2. NCBI lineage: Eukaryota > Metazoa > Mollusca > Gastropoda > Neogastropoda > Raphitomidae > Phymorhynchus > Phymorhynchus buccinoides. The sequence continues at coordinate 77,790,506 of CM065681.1, forward strand.
TGATCCTGATCACCCCCTTCTGGCCCACCAGCCCTTGGTTTCCGGAGGTTCTGGCTCTGGCAAAGGCTCCTCCTCTGCATCTCCATCTGACCCCAAAAACTCTGGTGCAGCCTCGGACAGGAGTCGGACACACAAACCCAGACGTGCTCAAATTGACCGCCTGGAGACTATGAGATTAGGCCTTTTGCGTCAAGGCTTCGCCAGGAGGTCAGTTGATCTCCTGCTATCTTCCAGAAGACAGAGTACGAACACCCTGTACAACCTTCGCTGGCGTTCGTGGTTTTTGTACTGTAGAGCTCATAAGATCGATGCGCTGCGCCCGTCCGCAGTGGAGTTTGTTCATTTTTTGTCACACCTGTATTCGGAAAAAGGTCTCTCGGCTAAGACTCTTTCAGGTTACAAGTCTTCGGTTGCTAACACGATCTCGATGACCCTTGGTTCTCGCTCTGTGTCGGCTCTAGCTTCCCCTTACGTTTCTCACTTCATCGATGCAGTCAGGCTTAGGACTCCTTCACGTTGCGTTCGTTTTCCTCAGTGGGACGTGTTCCTAGTCTTGAACTTTCTAAGAGATAAATGTGAGCCCTTGGGCAGTCTTTCTCTTAAGTTGTTGTCCTACAAGACCCTTTTCCTGATCGCTCTTGCTTCTACTCGTAGGGTCAGTGGTATCCATTCTCTTAGTGGTCTCCCTCGGGATGTTGAGTTCGACCCCTCTGGTATGTCAGTTACGCTCTCCCTTCTCCCTGAGTTTAGGGCTAAGACCCAGCCGGGCGATGTAGATTCTGCAACTGTCACGATCTCTAGTTTAGATCCTATCCTTTGCAGTGATGACTCGGAGATCCATATTTGTCCGGTTCGTTGTCTGAGACACTATCTGTCCCGCACTAGTTCCTTCAGGGGTTCTAAGAGACGTCTGTTCATTTCTCTGAACAAGAAGTATGACAAGGACATAGCTAAGTCTACTGTCTCTAGGTGGTTGGTAGAAACTGTTAAGCTGTCTTATGCCAGTTCTGGTTCTTCTTTGCCGGGCAACCCCATCAGAGCGCATGAAGTTAGGGCAATCAGTGCTTCCCTGGCGCTCTCCCGAGGAGTCCCCCTCGCCAAGGTCATGGAGGCGGCCACCTGGCGTTCCGTCAATACGTTTCTGAGTTTCTACCTGAGGGACGTATCCGTCAAGAGGTCGGACGACTCGTATGCCATCAGACGTACTGTCGTGGCTCGTACTCCCATCTCCTGTTAACTCTCGTGAGTATTCCCTTCTGGGGTAAGTCATGTATGACCTATGGGGGAAAAGAGATTGGAGTATTACGGGTTTTTAAGATGTGATTCTTAGGGAATTTGAATGTATATTCTGTGTTTAGTTTTCATTCAGCCCTTGTTCGCTTGATTGCATCACCCTCCTCCTCTTTGGTAGTCTGCTATTGTTTTGAGTGTTGGTACAGTATGATTATATTAGATTGGTAGATTTTTTATTAATCTTACTATCTATATAATTAAATACTTACCAACACTCAAAACAACCAAAGGTTCTCACCCAACCTCCCTCCTGATGCTAGGGTAAATAGGAATGAGTTGGGAACGGAAGTGATGTACGTGACCGGAAGTGGGAAAGGGGGGATAACCCCACGGTCACTAGAGTGACTTACTCTTTGTTATTTGGTAACTAAGCGTTTACGCTTTAGGTTTTTCCAGCCAATAAGTATGTTATGCTATTGTTTTGAGTGTTGGTAAGTATTTAATTATATAGATAGTAAGATTAATAAAAAAAATCTACCAATCAGATGTAGTATTATTAGGGTTGTTGACTTTCTTTTATTGCTCGTAACCTTGCTGTACGGTTTGGAAAGGTTTTCTCATGCATGTCTACTTATCTGTGTGTGTGTGTGCAGGGGGAGGAGGGGGAGGGGGGTGCCACAGGTGCGGGGAGGAGGGACATTTTGTGCGGGAATGTCCCCAACCTGCCGCTGCGGGTGAGTGAAGTCTGACAACATAATTACGATCTTGATGGTTGTCCTCTGCCCTAGAGGAGAGAGGAGTTTTTGTTGTTGTTGTTGCTGTCTTTTTTGGGGTGTAGGGAGTGTGTGTGTGTTGCGGAAATATCTTGTGAACTGCTGCATAGAATCACTTCAATTATTGTGTGGTAGTACAGTATATACGTTGGAAACTGATGGGTCCCAAGGTTAAATACAAACAAAGGGTGACGCCAGTTATAGCGACAAGTCCTCTGCCAGTGTTGCTCACCAGCGCCTGTATTCACGTTGAGATAGCATGAGACTTAGCATCATGCTAACTTAGAAGCTCTTCCAAAAGTCCTATTAAATCCTATAGGACATTGGAAGAGCTTCTAAGTTAGCATCATGCTAAGTCTCATGCTATCTCAACATGAATACAGGCCCTGGGCAATATCTTGGATATATTACATGTGATTCGTGCCTTGGCTTAAGGCTATGTCAGACCAATTGACATAGGCTAGAACACCAAGGCTACATCAAAATGTTATGCTATGCATAGCTATGTGGGGATTGTTTTTAACCATGAAAAGCTCCTAGCATAACATCATCAGTCTCCAAAATCCCCCGAAGACGCAGTGTGGCTGCCCACATGGTGGGGTAATCAAAAACGGTTACACACATCGTTTTCTCATCCCTAGCTGATGCAGATGACAGTAAGCAAAAGGAAAAGGCAGAGTCAAAGAGAGTGACCGAATAGAGGAAGTTACAAGCACAGAATTTCTAGAAAGTGGGGGAACTATTTATACAAAAAGACACCCCAGTATTCCCATGGGGGGACTGCTGACTATTCTGTTGCTGAACCTTTCAGTACTGCTACTGCATAATGTCCTGGGTATGCTGTAGGCATTTGTCCTCTATAAGCATGAGGAAATATGTTGATGTGTGCGCACGGTTCCATCCAGGTGAGAAGCCGAGGGAGCTGTACATCCCCCCAGAGGTAGACGAGAGCCAGCTGTTCATCAGCAACATTCGCCAGGGCATCAACTTCGACAAGTACGATTGCATCGACGTGCTGGTCACCGGAAACAACAAGGTACTTCTTCTTCTGCGTTCCCAGGCCATATGGCCACAATGGGTAAGGTACATATGTGTCCAGTTTTCAGTGGTCTCCCCGCTGCGTACAGCCGACACATTCCGATTTCGGAAGAGCTCAACGGAGAAACATTGGAAGATTTTTTTGAAAAAGGCAGGAGAATGGGCCAATAAGTCGGAAAGATAGTAGATGACAGAAAGCAAAAAGGGAAAAGGCAGAGTCAAAGAGAGTGGCAGATTAGAGGAAGCTACAAGCATAGAACTTCCAGAAGGTGGAAGCTATTTGTACGACCCTCCCCCCCACCCCCCCCCCCCCCCCCCCCCCCCCCCTCGGTGTCCCCATGGAGAGAAACAACAAGGTACAACACCAAACGCACCTTGAGGCTGTGATGCATGTGTCCAGCTTAAGTTGTCCAGCTGTGATGACGTCTGTCAGGCATGATTCTGATAAAATACTACTGTCTACATGAATCATATGAAACCCGCTAAGTTTTGTTCACTATAATCCTGTAGATCCCAATGCACAAATCTGAGGAAATATCTATTTTTCGGACTATAGGGTGCACCTTATGAGGCGCGCACCCCAAGTTTTACACCAAATTCAGATTTTGTTTTTATATTTTATTAGTCATATTATAAGGTGTAGGGATCTCAGTCTGTGAAAAAAGTATCACCTTATAGCAAAAAAAAATATGGTACATGAAACTGATGAAATATATATATATATTTATATAGTATGAAAGAAAAATCTCAGTGAATAGCCAGCTCCGTACCCCTACTCTGAAGGACTGAAAAGTTAGTGCATTTGAAATGCAGAATAGTATATATATATATTATTTTTTTTACTACATATAGTGATTGAAATTAGAAGGATTTCACCAAATTCATTGTAGACGGTAGTATTTCATTAGATTCATGGCTCACAGACGTCGCAGTTGGATAACCGTATGACTGAAGTTGGATGTCTGAAGCAGGGCCTCTACACACTATCCTAAGGCCATTGTACACTTGCATGTGTACAGAGACCTTTAACAAAGAACCATGAATAGAAGAGTGGTAGATAAGTAAAATAACCATCATTATTATTATGCAGACAGTGCCCATTGCAGCCTTTGAAGATGCGGAGCTGCAGCCGACGTTCCTGAAGAACGTGAAGAAGTCGGGCTACACCAAGCCCACCCCCATCCAGAAGCACGCCATCCCCGCTGTCCTGGCCGGCAGGGACCTCATGGGATGTGCCCAGACCGGCTCCGGGAAAACTGTAAGGGCTTTGTCACGCTTGTGTGCGTTCACTTCGTGGTTTAAATACCGTATTTTTGTGACGATAAGGCGCACCCTCCAAGTTTTACACAAAATCCAGATTTTGTTACAATATTTTCTTACTATCTTAGTAGTCATATTATAAGGCGCGGGGCACTCTGTCTGGGGAAAGAGTATCGCCTTATAGTCAGAAAAATATGGTAGATCTTTGTTAGTTTTGAAACGATACATAATTCACACTATTCAAAACGAGCATCAAGCTACAGCTTGTGGTGTACTGTTAAAGCATTACATTATATTTGACTCTTTAAATCTTGTCCAGTTGTGTCATTAGAATTAAGAATTATTATAGCGCATGCATACCCCCCAAATTTTACACAAGATTCGCATTTTGTTATATTTGACTCTTTAAATCTTGTCCAGTTGTGTCATTAGAATTAAGAATTATTATAGCGCATGCATACCCCCCAAATTTTACACAAGATTCGCATTTTGTTATATTTGACTCTTTAAATCTTGTCCAGTTGTGTCATTAGAATTAAGAATTATTATAGCATACCCCCCAAATTTTACACAAGATTCGCATTTTGTTATATTTGACTCTTTAAATCTTGTCCAGTTGTGTCATTAGAATTAAGAATTATTATAGCGCATGCATACCCCCCAAATTTTACACAAGATTCGCATTTTGTTATATTTGACTCTTTAAATCTTGTCCAGTTGTGTCATTAGAATTAAGAATTATTATAGCGCATGCATACCCCCCAAATTTTACACAAGATTCGCATTTTGTTATATTTGACTCTTTAAAATCTTGTCCCATGCATACCCCCCAAATTTTACACAAGGTTCGCATATATTTGACTCTTTAAATCTTGTCCAGTTGTGTCATTAGAATTAAGAATTATTATAGCGCATGCATACCCCCCAAATTTTACACAAGGTTCGCATTTTGTTATATTTGACTCTTTAAATCTTGTCCAGTTGTGTCATTAGAATTAAGAATTATTATAGCGCGCATACCCCCCAAATTTTACACAAGATTCGCATTTTGTTATATTTGACTCTTTAAATCTTGTCCAGTTGTGTCATTAGAATTAAGAATTATTATAGCGCATGCATACCCCCCAAATTTTTTCGCATTTTGTTATATTTGACTCTTTAAATCTTGTCCAGTTGTGTCATTAGAATTAAGAATTATTATAGCGCATGCATACCCCCCAAATTTTACACAAGATTCGCATTTTGTTATATTTGACTCTTTAAATCTTGTCCAGTTGTGTCATTAGAATTAAGAATTATTATAGCGCATGCATACCCCCCAAATGGGACACAAGGTTCGCATTTTGTTATATTTGACTCTTTAAATCTTGTCCAGTTGTGTCATTAGAATTAAGAATTATTATAGCATACCCCCCAAATTTTACACAAGATTCGCATTTTGTTATATTTGACTCTTTAAATCTTGTCCAGTTGTGTCATTAGAATTAAGAATTATTATAGCGCATGCATACCCCCCAAATTTTACACAAGATTCGCATTTTGTTATATTTGACTCTTTAAATCTTGTCCAGTTGTGTCATTAGAATTAAGGCATACCCCCCAAATTTGACACAAGATTCGCATTTTGTTATATTTGACTCTTTAAATCTTGTCCAGTTGTGTCATTAGAATTAAGAATTATTATAGCGCATGCATACCCCCCAAATTTTACACAAGGTTCGCATTTTGTTATATTTGACTCTTTAAATCTTGTCCAGTTGTGTCATTAGAATTAAGAATTATTATAGCGCATGCATACCCCCCAAATTTTACACAAGGTTCGCATTTTGTTATATTTGACTCTTTAAATCTTGTCCAGTTGTGTCATTAGAATTAAGAATTATTATAGCGCATGCATACCCCCCAAATTTTGAACAAGATTCGCATTTTGTTATATTTGACTCTTTAAATCTTGTCCAGTTGTGTCATTAGAATTAAGAATTATTATAGCGCATGCATACCCCCCAAATTTTACACAAGATTCGCATTTTGTTATATTTGACTCTTTAAATCTTGTCCAGTTGTGTCATTAGAATTAAGAATTATTACGCATACCCCCCAAATTTTACACAAGATTCGCATTTTGTTATATTTGACTCTTTAAATCTTGTCCAGTTGTGTCATTAGAATTAAGAATTATTATAGCGCATGCATACCCCCCAAATTTTACACAAGATTCGCATTTTGTTATATTTGACTCTTTAAATCTTGTCCAGTTGTGTCATTAGAATTAAGAATTATTATAGCGCATGCATACCCCCCAAATTTTACACAAGATTCGCATTTTGTTATATTTGACTCTTTAAATCTTGTCCAGTTGTGTCATTAGAATTAAGAATTATTATAGCGCATGCATACCCCCCAAATTTTACACAAATTCGCATGGGACTCTTTAAATCTTGGTTGTGTCATTAGAATTAAGAATTATTATAGCGCATGCATACCCCCCAAATTTGACACAAGTCGCATGTTGTTATATTTGACTCTTTAAATCTTGTCCAGTTGTGTCATTAGAATTAAGAATTATTATAGCGCATGCATACCCCCCAAATTTTACACAAGATTCGCATTTTGTTATATTTGACTCTTTAAATCTTGTCCAGTTGTGTCATTAGAATTAAGAATTATTATAGCGCATGCATACCCCCCAAATTTTACACAAGGTTCGCATTTTGTTATATTTGACTCTTTAAATCTTGTCCAGTTGTGTCATTAGAATTAAGAATTATTATAGCGCATGCATACTTTATTCGCTTGGTGTCCAGTTGTGTTTTTTTAATGCATACCCCCCAAATTTTACACAAATCGCATTTTGGTGTAGACAGTTGTGTCATTAGAGTATAATTCCCATCTGTTATATTTCGGGAACTGGGATCATACCCCCCAAATTTACAACCCGGTTCGAATGGTTGGGAGTCATTATAGGGTTACACAAGATTCGCATTTTGTTATAACTCTTTAAATCTTGTCCAGTTGTCCACATGCACGAAAAAGTGACTCTTTAAATCTTGTCCAGTTGTGTCATAGAATTTTATTATAGCGCCATACCCCCCAAATTACCAAGATTCGCATATATTTGACTCTTTAAATCTTGTCCAGTTTTCATTAGAATTAAGAATTTTTTACCCCCCATACACAAGATTCGCATTTTGTTATATTTTCTTACTATATTATCAGTCATTAAAAAGCGCATATCAATCCGCTGCCCCTGCTGTTGGGTTAATGCAATACAGCAGCCACGTAACGGATTTTTCGAATGACCCCCAATTATTATTTTTCTTTCCACTTCAGTATGAGCGCGATGCTCGGAGTGCCATTACTGATTTTTTAAATTCCAATTCATGGTTTTTGTGTCAGTGTTTAGCTTTGTAATGAAAATATCATCATTGCTATTCATATGCATCTTTTCAGAAATTAAATGTGAGTTCGACTTTATTCTGGGTGATTTTTTGAAATGAAATATTATGGTGGTGTGAGCGTTCATCGGGTAATAAGAGTTAATTCCCATCTCTCGGGAACTGGGATCGATTCCCCTGGAGAGTTTCGAATGAGATATGTTGGGAGTCATTGGGTTAACCAAGGAATCTGGGGGCTCCACCATGACAAATTAAAAGTTCAATTTATCTTTTCTTGCTAAAAGTGAGTCCATCGTCCAGCTGTTTGTGGCTGGTTTGGACCGCTGTCACAATGTATCATAATCATCGTCTGCCCCGTGCAATACAGACGTAAGTCAAAAATTTATGAGGAATCATTTTTTGTTCAAATTGTTGTTTTTTTACAGCTTTGTTAGATGATGCAGCTTGTCTGGATCAACTGGTAAGTCCTACACATCGAAGACGACCAATTTTTAGTTACGTCTCTTTTGCATGCGAACGGCGATATGTTCAGCAACATCTAAACGAAGTTTCTTTTCAGGCAGCGTTTCTCCTGCCTGTCCTCACAGGCATGGTCAACAAAGGCCTCCAATCGACCGCCTTCTCTCTCAACAAGGAACCCCAGACGATTGTCGTGGCGCCCACGCGGGAACTGGCCAATCAGATTTACCGGGAGGCCCTCAAGTTTGCCTCGGGCACATCAGTGCAGACTGTTGTGGTGTATGGGGGGACCGACCGCCGACATCAGAAGTCACGCATTGAGAGGGGCGCCAACTTGGTTGTGGGCACGCCAGGCAGACTGCTGGACTTTATAGGGGATGGTACAGTAAGTTATTATGTGAATGTTCCTCCGTAGGGAGACCGGGGGATCTTTCACGAAGACTGCTGGACTTTATCGGGGATGGTACAGTAAGTTATGCGAATGTTCCTCCATAGGGAGACCGGGGGATCTTTCAGTACAAAATATTCTCCCACTTTCTGGACGTCCTGTGCTAGCAACTTTCTCTAATTGTATAACATTTTGACTCTGCCTTTTCCTTCTTTTTCTGTTAATCTTCTATTTTTCTGCCTTATTCATTTTCAAGTTACTGGTCTATTGTCCTGCTTTTTGTATAAAAAAAATCTTCCAAATCATTTTCCCCTTTGAGCTCGTCTGAAATTCAGAATGTATGAGCTAAATGCAGCGAAGAGACCCGGAAACTGAAGACCAACACATGCCATATTTCACAGATTATGGCCTGGAAACACAGAAGAAGAAGATAAGTAATGAACTAAATAATGAATGAACTAAGCATGTAGAGTGTTGGGCTGGTTCTCTAACACCCTCCTGATCCCCTTTCCAGATCGGCTGTCCAAAGTGTGTGGCCTGGAAACAGAAGAAGTTGCATGATGAACTAAGCATGTAGAGTGTTGGGCTGGTTCTCTAACACCCTCCTGATCCCCTTTCCAGATCGGCCTGTCCAAGGTGTGTGGCCTGGAAACAGAAGAAGTTGCATGATGAACTAAGCATGTAGAGTGTTGGGCTGGTTGTCTAACACCCTCCTGATCCCCTGTCCAGATCGGCTGTCCAAGGTGTGTGGCCTGGAAACAGAAGAAGTTGCATGATGAACTAAGCGTGTAGTGTTGGGCTGGTTCTCTAACACCCTCCTGATCCCCTGTCCAGATCGGCTGTCCAAGGTGTGTGGCCTGGAAACAGAAGAAGTTGCATGATGAACTAAGCATGTAGAGTGTTGGGCTGGTTCTCTAACACCCTCCTGATCCCCTGTCCAGATCGGCCTGTCCAAGGTGTGTGGCCTGGAAACAGAAGAAGTTGCATGATGAACTAAGCATGTAGAGTGTTGGGCTGGTTGTCTAACACCCTCCTGATCCCCTTTCCAGATCGGCTGTCCAAGGTGTGTGGCCTGGAAACAGAAGAAGTTGCATGATGAACTAAGCGTGTAGTGTTGGGCTGGTTCTCTAACACCCTCCTGATCCCCTGTCCAGATCGGCTGTCCAAGGTGTGTGGCCTGGAAACAGAAGAAGTTGCATGATGAACTAAGCATGTAGAGTGTTGGGCTGGTTCTCTAACACCCTCCTGATCCTCTGTCCAGATCGGCCTGTCCAAGGTGCAGTACCTGATCCTGGACGAGGCTGACCGTATGCTGGACCTGGGCTTTGAGCCGGACATGCGCCGCCTGGTGGAGGCCAGCGGCATGCCCCCCAAGGACCAGCGCCAGACCCTCATGTTCAGCGCCACCTTCCGCGAGGAGATCCAGCGCCTGGCGGGGGACTTCCTCAGGGGAGACTACCTGTTCATCACGGTGGGGGTGGTGGGGGGCGCGTGCTCGGACGTGACCCAGGCCTTCGTGGAGGTGGACCAGCTTCAGAAGCGGGACGTGCTCTGCGACATCCTCAACAATGCCGGTGAGACCAGAATGACGTGGGGAAGAAGTTAAAATAAAATGTTTAAAGAGGATATCCGAGTGAAATCCTTGTTTAGGGGTGTTAAATCTCTAGTAGTCGATTTTGGCTTCCGATCAACTTAAGTTAACCCTCTTAGCACGATGAGCCATTCTCGTGGCTCCTTGGTCGAACACGAATATCGTGCTGAACTTTGGCCAATCCAATAAGCGAATACAGCTAATACAGCTAACCAATAAGCGAATACAGCTAACCAATCAGAAAGTTCGTACTTCGACTTCCTGCTGTCTGAATCTGGCCATTTTATCGATCGGTTTGCAATCTTTTTTTGGTGAAAATGAGTGATGAAAGTAGTGATTGTGAGGATGAGGATGACACCAGTGATGAGTGTGATGCCGATAGCTACTCTGATGGAGACTATGAAGGTAATTAGGCTTGTATTTTTGTTGCAAAGTGAAGGAAAAGGGTTCAACTGCATGGTTTTGCAATGTCTGACACGAGTAGCAGTGACGGATGGGGGTGGGGGTTAGCTGCAGTTACTGTTTGCAATGCTTTGCAGCCACTGTGAAAGTGCTTTGCTGGATTACTGCTGTCACCATATTCAAGGAAAGTTTTCTTTACTTTCTCCAACAGACCCTAATAGAACACCTGTTAGGGTCTGTTGTCCAGTGTTTGGTTCTGGGAATGTCAGAAAATCCATGTTGCAGAAGTCATGTTAATACCCTACCAAGTTAAGCTTAGCATGAATTTAGCTCTGAAACATTAACTGTTGGTAAGCAAAATGGTTCTTCAGACCATTTTCATTGCCCATGAAAGATTGATAAAATTCAAATCTTTAGTCATCTGCAAAGAGAAAAACAGTAACAATAAAATTATATTGGATATAATAAACACTTAATATTCTTGCTTTGTGAGCTTGTCAAAGTAAAAAGAAACTTGTTATATCAGTATTGCTTGACGTTTACAGTAATTACATATAAAACCTCAGCCCTTCAGATTATGTGATTTTTTGGGTAATTTTTGCTGAAGACAATGTTTGCAAACTGGTGTGGTATTATGTAAAGCTTCTTCTTCGATTGCTCAGTTTCCTATCAATTATAAGCGTAGATGCGTCATGCTGCCGTTATGTGCCTAACTAAGAAGTAATTAGGCTCAGCAAGTCCGACTTCGGCTGGAGGAAATCTTTTTGAAAGTTTTTCTTGAGAAAAGGCAGGAGAATGGACCAGAAAGATGGTAGATAACAGTAAGCAAAGGGAAAAGGAAAATGTGTCTGTAAAAGCTGATTTCCAAGACATGTGTGCTGTGTTATGTGTATGCTATGTGTGTGTTGTGTCATGTGTATGCTATGTGTGTGCTGTGTTATGTGTATGCTATGTTTCTGTCAGAGTCAACAATCCTTTATTATCTCGGAAGAAATTACAGCGTGGTCTCATACAAGCACAATACAAACAAGAAAACGCATTGTCATGCATTAAAAAAATGAAAACAAAACTAAGGAAAAGAATGGACAACAAATCGTGCTTCGCAAGAAGTTGGACTTATTTGGACTCGATGCAAGGAACTATCACAACACATTAAGAATTGCCCTCTTTCCCTGCCATTTCTTTTGTTGTATCTTCCCCCCCCCCTAATTCACCCAAGAACAAGTCGCTATGACAGTGGTATGTGACGCAGATCTGTTTACCTTTACGATTTTGCCGTAATTTATACGAAACAAAAGTCAAACTGATATTTACGGCGACGGAAAAACCGGTACCTCCCATTGAGGGTCGGTGGTGGCCTTTGGTTACCGCCGCAAAAACCAGTGAATGCTAAAAATGGGCATAACAGCCCAGGAATAATCAGTTCTTGTACAAAAATTGTTGATGCATGAAAAACCTAGTCACGGTCAAATTCTTTGGCCATATGAAATGTAAGCATGTTGGATTTCTTAGTGTAATTTGTGTTGAGAAACAATGCATGCCGCGACAAAGCCTCTATTGTTGTATTGTTGCATTTTGATGTTATTTTCTCTTGGTGTTGCTCAGATATGAACAGAAGAATCTCGTTTTTATGCAGTTGAGAAGGCAACTCTGTGTCTAGTCAATTTTGTGGGTACGTTAAACATGTTCTTTGGTTTTTTAAGGAACAAGTGTAAATAAGTATATGATTTTTCCCATTTTATCATTAAAACGTTACAAAGTTGACTTTGACGAAGTAACCTGATAAGACAATTGTTTGTTTGGATTGTAGAGTTTGTTAATGATCAATGGTACTGTTTGAGAATGTTTGAAGTTTTGCCTTTGCAATGGCAGTCCGTTAGACTGATAAATTGGGTTCGTGGAAAAACATTTTTTACGGCAGAGCCCTTTACATGATTAATATTTCTAATAGACCACAAGCGGTAATGCCAATAAAGCTTGTGGACAATTCATTTGGTTCGTTGTTTTTATCGCGGACTAGCCATAACAAAGGCAAGACTAAAAAATTGATTGCTTTATCATTGCCAGTTATTTCAAAATATGTTCGTCGCTGATTGAAAACATAAGAAAAAATAAATCAGCGACCTTTTTCAACATACATCATCTTTGTTTGAGATGTACATAGTGCACGAATGAGTTGAGAGCGGAAAAGGAGCGGGTGGAAAACAAGGCTGTGTAGGTAAAGCCTGGACTGCACGCACATAAATAACTTTATGTCAAGAACATAAAAACAATTCCTAGAAAAAAACCCACTACAGTTGCGTCGGCAAGTGATGCTTTTGAAACAATGCGGTGAAAAGTCATTCCGGTTTCCAGTCATTCTGTTTCAAGATGGCGTCAAAGCGACCATTTGGTGAGATCACAAGCAGTTTGAACATTTTAGTAAGTTGAGTTTGAAAGAGAAAAGGCCAATACATGGTTTAAAAAAATGTTTTTAAAGGTCTCCCAGTGCACTATTGCTTGCATATAATCGGGTTATGTGAAGAAAAAGAATCAGCAGTGCGTTGGATTACGTTTTTTTTTAATCAAACTTTACTAATTTATGTTTCAGAAATTACAAATTTGCAAAATAAGGGTAAACAGGTCTGGTGACGTGTGTTCCTGATGCATGAATGCGTTGTGCAGGCACCCAGAAAGTGCTGGTATAACAGTGGTGTGTGACGTGTGTTCCTGATGCATGAATGCATTGTGCAGGCACCCAGAAAGTGCTGGTATAACAGTGGTGTGTGACGTGTGTTCCTGATGCATGAATGCGTTGTGCAGGCACCCAGAAAGTGCTGGTATAACAGTGGTGTGTGACGTGTGTTCCTGATGCATGAATGCGTTGTGCAGGCACCCAGAAAGTGTTGGTGTTTGTGGGTCAGAAACGTAACGCCGATTTCCTGGCCTCTTACCTCTCCCAGTCTGGATACCCCACCACCAGCATACATGGGTGAGTGTACAAGAACCGCCGTGGGGATACCGGGGGTCTATTGTGTGAATAGTTCCCCCACCTTCTGGAAGTTCTGTGCTTGTAACTTCCTCTAATCTGTCACTCTCTTTGACTCTGCTTTTTCCCTTTGCTTACTGTTATCTACTATGTCTCTGCCTTACTGGTCCATTCTCCTGGGGTGTTTTTTTCAAGAAACACTTTCAAAAAGATTTCCTCCAGCCGAAGTCGGACTTGCTGGGCCTAACTATTTAACTATTTCTTAGTTAGGCGCATAGCGGCAGCATGACGCATCTGTGCTCATAATTGACAGGAAACTGAGCGATCGAAGAAGTATACAAGAGAGAGAGAAGGAGGGTGAGGGCTTCGAGCAATGCCATCTTTTTATGCTGGCAGTGTAGCTATATATGAATACAGGTATATTTGTTTGTGTGTGTGCGTTAGTCATGTCTGACCATGGTCAGTATTTTGAACAAAAGTCGCATTAGCCCAAGAGTGGTCGGCTGTCAGTCAGGTTTAGAGATGGAGTGGTAATAGAGAGTAAGCAGGCATTTTATAAAGCATGGGTGAAAGTAAAAATTATCTTAATCCTGAACTTGACGCCAGTCGGATGTTCTCTGAATCTTCCCATTCCACAAGTGGTGACGGCATAATAAAATATAATTTCCAATGTGTGTGTCTGTGTATACAGGATGGTGGGGGTGGAGTTGGAACTGCATGTATGAATTATCTGCGTCAATGTTGGCAGAAATGTTTGATTTTATAAGACCATGGTTCTGGATGACAAGATGGCCAATCCCGAAGACTATCAGCTTTTTTAATCCTGATTTCAGGAGCACTCCTGAACTACTTTCAGCCATGATAAAGTGAAACACGGTTAACATTTCTGGGGTCAGGTCTTGGAGGGAAACATATTAGGTTAGGTAGCAATGAAGAGTTCCTTGTCTTCCAGTGACCGTCTGCAGGTAGCAATGAAGAGTTCCTTGTCTTCCAGTGACCGTCTGCAGGTAGCAATGAAGAGTTCCTTGTCTTCCAGTGACCGTCTGCAGGTAGCAATGAAGAGTTCCTTGTCTTCCAGTGACCGTCTGCAGGTAGCAATGAAGAGGTTCCTTGTCTTCCAGTGACCGTCTGCAGGTAGCAATGAAGAGTTCCTTGTCTTCCAGTGACCGTCTGCAGGTAACAATGAAGAGTTCCTTGTCTTCCAGTGACCGTCTGCAGGTAGCAATGAAGAGTTCCTCGTCTTCCAGTGACCGTCTGCAGGTAACACTGAAGAGTTCCTTGTCTTCCAGTGACCGTCTGCAGGTAGCAATGAAGAGGTTCCTTGTCTTCCAGTGACCGTCTGCAGGTAGCAATGAAGAGGTTCCTTGTCTTCCAGTGACCGTCTGCAGGTAGCAATGAAGAGTTCCTTGTCTTCCAGTGACCGTCTGCAGGTAGCAATGAAGAGTTCCTTGTCTTCCAGTGACCGTCTGCAGCGTGAGAGAGAGGAGGCGCTGCGGATGTTCAAGGTGGGCAGCAGCTCCGTGCTGATCGCCACCAACGTGGCCGCCCGCGGCCTGGACATCCCTGAGGTGGCCCACGTGGTCAACTACGACATGCCCCAGGACATTGACGAGTACGTCCACCGCATCGGCCGCACCGGCCGCTGTGGGAACCTGGGAAAGGCCACCAGCTTCTACAACCACTCCACCGACTATGGGCTGCTGGGGGGCCTGCTGCGAATCCTGACTGAGGTTAGTAAAGGTCACCAGCTTCTACAACCACTCCACTATGGGCTGCTGTGAATCCTAACTGAGGTTAGTAAAGGCCACCAGCTTCTACAACTACTTCACTATGGGCTGCTGGAGGGCCTGCTGCGAATCCTGACTGAGGTTAGTAAAGGTCACCAGCTTCTACAACCACACCACTATTATATGGGCTGCTGCGAATCCTGACTGAGGTTAGTAAAGGTCACCAGCTTCTACAACTACTTCACTATGGGCTGCTGGGGGGTGTGGTGCGAAGGTTAGTAAAGGCCACCAGCTTCTACAAACACTCCACTATGGGCTGCTGGGGGGCCTGCTGCGAATCCTGACTGAGGTTAGTAAGGTCACCAGCTTCTACAACCACTCCAATGACTATGGACTGCTGGGGGGCCTGCTGCGAATCCTGACTGAGGTTAGTAAAGGTCACCAGCTTCTACAACTACTTCACTATGGGCTGCTGGGGGGTGTGGTGCGAAGGTTAGTAAAGGCCACCAGCTTCTACAAACACTCCACTATGGGCTGCTGGGGGGCCTGCTGCGAATCCTGACTGAGGTTAGTAAGGTCACCAGCTTCTACAACCACTCCAATGACTATGGACTGCTGGGGGGCCTGCTGCGAATCCTGACTGAGGTTAGTAATCCCCCCCCCCCCCCCCCCCCCCCCCCCCCGGGGATCTTTTGTAAAAATAGTTCCCCCACCTTCTGGAAGTTCTGTGCTTGTAACTAACTCTAATCTGCCACTGTCTTTGACTCTGCCTTTTTCCTTTGCTTTCTGTCATCTATCTTTTTGACTTATTGGCCCATTCTCCTGCCTTTAAAAAAAAAAATCTTCCAAATACTTAGCTCCCCCGAAATCGAATGTGTCGGCTCTGCGCAGCGGGGAGACCAGTGAAAACTGAAAACCGGACACATACGCACCTTAACCATTATGGCCATATGGCTTGGGAACGCAGAAGAAGAATAGTGAAAATTGCTGTGTGCATCCACTCCTAGGCCTTGTTGGTTACCGACAGGCACACCAAGAAGTCCCCGACCAATCTGCTTTCTATGTTTACCCACAGGCGTACCAAGAAGTTAGCTAATTTATGCTTTACATCCTCCCGGCCGAAGCCATATGGGATACCAAGAAGTCCCCGACCAATCTGCTTTCTATGTTTACCCACAGGCACACCAAGAAGTCCCCGACCAATCTGCTTTCTATGTTTACCCACAGGCACATCAAGAAGTCCCCGACCAATCTGCTTTCTATGTTTACCCACAGGCACACCAAGAAGTCCCCGACCAATCTGCTTTCTATGTTTACCCAGAGGCGCACCAAGAAGTCCCTGACCAATCTGCTTTCTATGTTTACCCACAGGCACACCAAGAAGTCCCCGACCGATCTGCTTTCTATGTTTACCCACAGGCACACCACGAAGTCCCTGACCAATCTGCTGTCTATGTTTACCCAGAGGCGCACCAAGAAGTCCCCGACCGATCTGCTTTCTATGTTTACCCACAGGCACACCACGAAGTCCCTGACCAATCTGCTGTCTATGTTTACCCAGGCACACCAAGAAGTCCCCGACCGATCTGCTTTCTATGTTTACCCACAGGCACACCACGAAGTCCCTGACCAATCTGCTGTCTATGTTTACCCAGGCACACCAAGATGTCCCCGACTGGCTGGCTGACTACGCCTCCTCCCAGGGATTGGGGGGACAAGAGGGCGGAAGCAGGGGGAGAAGGGAAGGACGCTTCGCCAGCAAGGACATTCGCCCCCGTGGAAAGGTCAGTATAGTAGAACCTCCCTTATAAGACCTTTCATTATGACTCCCTCCCACATAAGACCTACTTCTCTGAAACATTGCCCTTCTTTGTAAGTATTAAAATTACCTCTCTTATAAGACCCCTCCCTTATAAGACATCATTTTTGATGATTTTTGGAGGTCGTATAAGGGAGGTTCCACTGTACTAACAGGGCGCATTGCTGGAATTACTGCACAATTTACACTGAAGAGTGCACCAGGTATAATGGCTAGATTTGCAGAACATTGGGTGTAAAGTGTACCAGTTTATAAGCCTCACAGTACATTAGAAACAAGCAGTAGACTTGGAAACACAAAACTAACTTGTGCATATATTAGCATACACAAAAGACTAAGATTCTTTTCTATGTCTTGTGTTATTGTATTGATTTTGTGCACGGAGTCCCCAAACACCCTGGGCCTTTTTACCCAGACCATTGTGGCCACAGATCCAAGTAGTAATGGACAGACTGGTGCGTTGTAAAATACCCTGTACTATTAGAGTGCTCCGTATTACCTGAAGCTGACCTGTCCTTTGGAGCAAAGATATTCTAAAAGGGTAAGATGGATTACTTAAGAGCTCGGCGAACCGGGCTGATAGAGTTATCGTTAGTGGGGACAGTACACTTTTCACAGTGCAGGCTATCCAAAAACGCAGACTGGAATTTGAACGGAGAATTCAACTGGCCTATCGCCGTGTAAAATGTATCCTGTTTAAAAGGGACATAACCAGTGTTTCTGTCCTCACTACTCGTATAGGGAAAAGAGACCGGATGCTTATCTTCCCCTTTAGAATAACTTTGTTTGGAGTAACAACAAACTGGTTAACTGTAACTATGTCCGTTAGCTATTTTGGCCTTTTTTTTTTTGCTTTGCATTTGCAGTCCTAAAATTTTGTATGCTGCCAGATTAGCTTTAAGCAGGCATGAAAACATCTCCGTTTTCTCCGCCTAATTTGTTTCCGAAATCGAGCAATCTCCGCCTAAAAAAAAAAAATCTCCGCCTAAAAATAAATAAATCGAAAAAACCCTCGGCATGTTGAGTCTTTAAATGGCACGATCATCATTTCGCACCTTCTCCTCCTCCCGACGTCATCACTCCCCCCCCCCCCCCCCCCCCCCAACAAAACTTCTGATGTCAGCTGAAAATCCGGTTGGAAGGATTTCTCGGCTGAAAAAATCTCTTTTTTGGGGGAACAGTAGTTTTCATGCCTGTTTAAGGTCATATACAATTATAAGTATCACTGACCTTGACATAGGTTTTTTTCCTTTGTCTATGGAATTATTTTGTGAACCTCATTTTCAAATGTTTTGTACATGGTATATTGTACATTGTCTAAATATTGTCGAAAGCTGTGTCCTGTCCACATTGTCGAAAGCTGTGTCCTGTCCACATTGTGTACACTGTCTAAATATTGTTGAAAGCTGTGTCCTGTCCACATTGTCTAAAGCTGTGTCCTGTCCACATTATCTAAATATTGTCTAAAGCTGTGTCCTGTCCACATTATCTAAATATTGTCTAAAGCTGTGTCCTGTCCACATTATCTAAATATTGTCTAAAGCTGTGTCCTGTCCACATTGTCTAAAGCTGTGTCCTGTCCACATTGTCTAAAGCTGTGTCCTGTGCACAGTATTGACTTTGACCCTGCATGCATATTGTTTATGGTTTCAGCTTACCTCAGACAACGGTATGGGGGGTGGAGCAGGGGGAGGGGCGGTCAACGCCTGCGGTGATGATGAGAACTGGGATTGAGCGTTTCATCGTCTTCCTCTTCCTTGTTATCGCTGGCATCTTTCACTGGGGTCCTAGTGGCTGAGGTTTATGTGTTTTGTTCATCAAACGACAGATGTTTTGTTTGATCTCGTTGGACAACAGAGAGGGGAAGAATTTGTTGTCAGCGTTTTTGTTGTGGGAGTGAACCAGTCAAGATGGAAACTGATGAGTTTTGGAAAGAGGCATGGTTTTGCTTCTCAAAAGAATTTGTTACATTTGGAAATTTGGTCATTTTAAAAACAGGACTAGGATTTGTTTTTTGATTTACACTTTGCAATCAGTGATTTTACAATGATGGGTTTTGCTGGTTTATGCTTTGTAATCTGATTTTACAATGGTTTTTTTATACTTTGCAGTCAGTATTTTTACGATGGTGAGGTTTTGTTTATGTGCAGGAAAACGCGCAACAATAGATATGTTTTGTGCCTTAAATTGTTAGAATGCTAGTTTGTTTGAACAATAGACACAAATTTGTTCAGTGTTTCATTTTCTATTAATGTTGTTGATTTGTTGTGTAAATTCTGGAGTGATTGTTTGTTTGAACAATGGACACAAATTTGTTCACGGTGTTTCATTTTCTATTAATGTTGTTCCAGGAGGGGGGACGCTGATGAGTGATAAGCTTTCAGGTTGAGAAAGCAAAATTGAATAGTTTGATAGATGCTAGCTGCATAGATGGTTGCTTGAAGGAGCAGTAACCGTGTCTTGCCAAGAAGCTAAAAAGAAGTTAAGAAACTTTTTTGTTGTTGTTTACTACTAAAGTACATGGCATGCTCAGAGATTAACTTTCCAAAACAGCTGATTGGAAAAGAAAAAAATGTGTGAAAGTTAAACGTTTTTGTTGTTTACTACTAAAGTACATGCTCAGAGATTAAAAAAACCTGTGTGAAAGTTAAGAAACTTTTTTGTTGTTGATTACTAATAAAGTACATGCTCAGAGATTAACTTTCCAAAACAGCTGATTGGAAAAGAAAAAAAAGCTGTGTGAAAGTTGGTTAAACATGTTTAAAGAAGGGTTGAAGAGATCAGTTGAAATGATAGGATATGAGAGTCAATTATCCCGCAACAATCTCTAAAAGCCCCGATAAACTGGAAAAAGCATGTTGCCAACTATGGCAAGGGATGTGGAATCCAGTTTCAGAGATCAAAACTTGTTCTTTTACTGTACTTTTTGAGAGAAGCAAGGCTGATCTTGGAGTGCCATTTTATCATTGAAATTGTGATGATTTATCTTTTGCATTTGATTTCATCATCGTCCGACTCCTGTGATACTCATTTTTCAGCTACATGTTATCCTACTTCAGTGCTGAATTTCATCTTTTACCTACAAGTATTTTATTGAGAAAACAATTTTTATACCGATTGATTTCAAGAAGAGTCGAGGTACTGTATGATTTTGTTGCTTACTTTTTTTGTTTGCGTTGTTTTGAAAGAAAAAGATGAACACTTAAAATTGTTTTGTTTTAAGAGCCAGAGAGGGCTTTCATTTGTTTAGATATACTTATGTTGTGTTTTATTGCAAAATATAAAATGACAGAAGCTTCTGGTTTCTTTCTTTTTGTTATGGATCATAAATGTTGCCTGAAAGTGGCAAGATGATAACCAATATAGTTCATACTGAGTTTTGTGTGTGCTAATGTCTGCTATCTGCAAGTCAAAAGTTGGACTCAAACGATTGGCACATTTTTAGACAACTCTACTTGGGGCAGTGGGTGGATGGCTCGAGCCACCATATAGGGAGTTGGATGATCCCTCCACAAGCCTCTCCCCATGGGGGGGGGGGGGGGGGGGGTCTTTAGTACAAATAGTTCCCCACCTTCTGGAAGTTTGCTAACAACTTCCTCTAATCTGTCACTCTTTGACTCTGCCTTTTCACTTTGCATTCTGTCACACCTTTTCACTTTCCATTCTGTCACCACCTATTTTGTTCTGCCTTATTGGCCTATTCTCCTGCCTGTCTTCCAAATAATTTTCTCTTTTGAGCTCCTCCGAAATTGGAATGTGTCGGCTGAATGCAGTGGGGAGACCAGTGAAAACTAAACGCCAAACACATATGTACTTTACCCATCATGGCCATGGAACGCAGAGGAAGAAGAAGAAAACTGCGTGCAGAATAACGGCACATTTATATGACCACTCAATCTATAGGACAAACAACTGCAGCGTAAAACAGAGAAAAAAAAGTTTTATTTATGCTTTCTGTGCAGAGAAAGAATAATACTGGAATGTCAAACTGAAAACAAAACAGAAATCGAACAAAACTTGCAAACTATATATATGTATTATTTAACAAACAAAATTAATACTGAGAACAATAACAGAAATTGCTTAAAATGAATTCATTCTGCAAGGATTGTAGTGGACATGGTATTGACCTCATTTACATAATTTCAATTCATACAATATAAAAAAAAAAGGAATAATATTTGACCTCATTTACATTTCAATTCATACAATAAAAATAAAAAAAAAGAATAATGCGCCAGTATTTAAGACGGACTTCAACAGTCAAACATCCTAATAAAACATGTAACAACAGAAAAACACAATTAGTGTTAATAAAATATCACAGAAAGCTATGCATAAATGGCTCTTTTGTTATTGACAGAAAATATTTCAAAACTTGACTCGTATCACAGGCAGTTTAGAACAAACAAAAACTTTCCTCCATTGCAACCAAACGGTGGTAGATTTACCACAGGTTTAGGTCTATATCCTTGATAAAAACAAACCATTGATTTTGGTGTAAAGTATCGACAATTTTATAGGGTAGCGGGCGATTGCATAAAGCCGCTCTTTGGTGGAGGGGAGTTAATTAGAGAGTATTCCCCCTTAGTTACATTTCGTTATCTCCTCTTGGCCTATTTCATTTGATTAATCCGTAGATGCTTTACAATAAAGCCTTAGTCGCTTAATCATACTTTTATCTCAATATCTTGCTTTCAACAGAATGCACAATGTCCTTTTTAAAATTAAAAAACATTTTCTACACAAGAAAATGAACAGTTTTTTAATTTTATATTACAAACCATGATTCTTGCACGCATTCATCCTTTTCATAAACACTTCCATTCGCACAGTATTTCAATCCAGTGCAAGAGTTCCAGGTCTACATAAATAAAACTTGGGTGAAGATGCAGTAAAGTCAAGAGTGGATGTCCAAATGCTTCCAGATTTATTCTATGGAGAAAACAAAATCCCATTTCATGCAACAGCTCCTGTCAAGACAATGCCATGCTAATATAACTGCAGTGTTGTCTGAAGAAGTGATGTCAGAACTTGGCTGCATCGAAAGGAAAGGACCAAAATGCATGGATGTCGCACAGAATGTCGGTTGAACCATCATTGGTAGGAGAACAGCAAAGGTTGAACGTAAGCTCTGGGTGTTTTCCCCCTGGCAAATCTGTACATGATGGCAATCATACCACTGTGACGGAGCGTTGGAAGTTGTACATGTATCGCGGTTTCTCCTCGCAGGGCAAACCCTGGGGCGTCACCAGGAAACTGCGCTCTCCCACCGGCACATCTTTGCCTCGGATACGTTCCCTGCACACATGCACAAAGCATAGATGAATAATACAATATACACACAAACGTTGATTTAACCCTTTTTTCCCAAAAATCTTAAGAACATATGAGGACATTTCATTACTTGATTACCGAATGTGAAAGGGCTATGGAAACAATCGGAACTTGCATATATGAAAATGATGTGAAGGTTTTAATGTATCAATTTGTGATTTTATGTATGACACTTTTAACATGATGCTGTTAACTATATATTGTTTTTATGATGTGTAATGCCTTTATACTGTTGTAAAGCGCGATGAGCCCAATGTGGGGTATCGCCCTTTATAAGTATCCCCTATTATTATTATTATAGTTTAAGAAAAAACATGGTACAGATTATTAGTTAACCCACAAATGTCTCTGCAACCCCATGTTTGATAGCTAAAGCCTGGACATTATTCACTTTCTCTCTCTGTCCGTCACTCACTTGAGGAACTTTTCAACGGCGTAACTGGGTTTGTTGGTCTTGGACTTGAAGTCGCTCTGGTGACCGTTGCGATGCTGAGCTTCCTCGAATTTCTGGATATCATAGCGGCCCGCTCCCACTGGGTTCTGCATGAAATCATTCAATGTTGAGGTTAGGGTAAAGGTCCATCATTGGCTGTGTCTAGGTATGATTTTAGATGTGGAGCCCATCCCTCTCCCTCCAATACCTTTACCTTCCCCCAACTGAATTAAGGTAACCGTTTATATCTGGATGGATCGAAGGAAACAAGTTCTTTCCCAAGGATACAATCAATACCAGGCGAAACTAGAATTCAGACTATGATCTACAGATTACAACCAGCCAATCCATTAGAGTGTAACGCCTCAATATTTAGTATTGATGACTGCTCTGAGGGGGAGGGTGTCTCATACAAATAGGTCCCCCATCTTCTGGGAATTCTGCTTTTAACTTCCTTTAATCTATCTCTCTGACCCTGCCTTTTCCCTTTGATTTCTGTCATCTACTATCTTTCTACCTTACTGGTCCATTCTTTTGCCTTTGTTCTAGCAATTCTTACAAATAATTATTTTCTCCAGCCGAAGACAGACATGCTGCCTGGGCATTAACTTCATTTATAAACAACTTCCCCTTCCCCAACAGTGCCAGAGGCAACTAGCCCCAGTTAACCCCTGGGTGGATGCCTCATGCCTCCATATGGGGGAGCTGGACAACCCGGCCCTCCACAAGTCTCTGCCTGTGGAGATACCGGGGGGGACTTTCGTAAAGTAGTTCCCCCACCTTCTGGAAGTTCTGTGCTTGTAACTTCCTCTGATATTTGACTCTGCCTTTTCCCTTTGCTTTCTATCATCTACTATCTTTCTGACTTAATGGCCCATTCTCCTGCCTTTTTTCAAAAAACATCTTCCAAATAATTTTTTTCCTTTGAGCTCCTCCAAAATCGGAATGTGTCGGCTGTATGCAGTGAGGAGACCAGTGAAAACTGAAAACCGGACACATATGTACCTTACCCATTATGACCATATGGTCTGGGAACACAGAAGAAGAAGGACCCCTATATTGTCGCTCACAAAGTTTCCGGTGAAGAAGCGCTGTGCCCTGCGGTCCACACGCTCAGCAGACGACAGGAATCCAGGCTGCTTGTGGTTCTCTGGTTTGCTCAGCTGACCTGGATCGTAGGTGCCAGGCCCAGGGAAATGCTGCAGAATAAATCAATCAATCAAATTACCGTATTTTAAGGACTATAAGGCGCACCTGATTATAAGGCGCACCCCCACAAATTTGACTCAAACTTTTTGTTACTGTATTTCCTTACTATATTATCAGTCACATTATAAGGTGCAGGGGTCACAGTCTGGGGACAAAGTATCGCCTTATAGTCCGTAAAATACGGTAGTAACTGCTGAAAGAGCAAAGAATTAATTTAAAACAAAGCATGCAAAGACAGGCTTGGAAAAGTTTTGAGCCCACAATCAACAGTTAACTTCCTTCATCTCAACCACCTGCTTCATTGAAATAAAACAAAAAAGTTAAAGGGAAAACATCCCAGGGATCGGGTCGTTCTCGTCAGAAAAGGTCTGCCTTGCGGTGGCTCGCACAACAGGGAACAAAGAAGGGCAAACCGTCTCTCTCGCCAGCTGTGATTCAAATGCGGTGCGCGCTCAGCGCCTCCCCTCTTTTAAGGGTTTCTTTACTTTTGAGCCTCTAGGACAGTTATATTTACAGCTGAAATGATTTCCTGCAGCAATGGAAAATCATGTTATAGCTTAGATCACACATGAGGAGGCATTCTCTATCACGTGCTGCAAAAACAGGGATGGCTTGTCTTTGAGGAAGCCTCTCTTGCGCCAACTGCCCTAAAACCAGTAAAGGTCCAGACAGTGGACCGTACTCCTTGGTAAGGAATCTTTCTAAACAAATTCCAGACCAGCTTTAGTTGCCTCCTCTGAGACGGGGAGGCCACAGGGTAGGCGTTGCACTTTCAGCAACGTGCTCTCTGGGGGAGAGCAGCCCGAATTTCACAGAGATAAGTCTCTGACTAGAATATATCAAATACAGTCGGACAAAACTGACAACAAATAATTATCTCCATTCAACCACGTTTCTTTTGGTACTTGGCTGGACTTTTAACTTCTTTTAAGTACTTGATAAAAATGGACTCTCCCGAGTAATGGACTCAGCCTGGCCCCTCACCTGTTCGCGGGGACACTGGGACAGCACGCTGTTGTAGATGCGCTCGGTCGGGGGGCGGGGGTATTGGGCCACGGTGCCGAACTTCCCCTTGCGCTGTTTGTGCTCTCCGCTCCACTCCTCCAACGACGACTTGATGTCGTACTGACCCGGGCCCAGGTTGGCTAGTTTCTGGGAGAGAGAGGAAAGAAGCAAGATATAGAGAATGAGAAGGACCCAATGAACAACAACAAAAGTATGCAAGGAACATTCACACTGGTTTCTTCATTTGCACATTTATAACATAAACCAACAACCCAAATTTCAGTGTTTTATCTCTTAGAGAAAATGTATGTGTCAAAAAATTATGCTTGCTAGTTTCTATCAAAACAAACAAAAAGCTACAAAGACAACAGAATTTTTTTTTAAAGGGAAAAAAATAAATTAAAACCAAAAAAAATACCCATATTTTCTCATTAAATTTATGTTCTATACAAAAAAAGAACTATCCATATTTTCTCTTTGTAACGGAATGTGTGCCACGAACACAAACAGACTTGAGTTTCTCTCAAAACTTCTATGTACTGGTGTGTCTCCAGCTACTGACCGGAGCGGCAAAGTGTCCGTCGGAGATTGGTTTGTTGCGGTCACCAGAGAACAGGTCATAGGGTCCACGCACACTGGTCATCTTGTTGACCAGCTCCTCTGATGAACTGCGGAAATTGTAGGTGCCGGGGCCTAGGTGACAGCCCTGCCCGATAAAGGTGTTATTTGTTGTCAATGAAGTATTATTTCATATTTATTTGATTAAATTAACAAACAAAAACTAGACATGGAATATGCCTGGACCTAATTGACAATCACTGGGAGTTCTAAAAACGATGACAAAATCAAACAATGACAATTTAGTAATATTTAACATTTTAAATAACTATTTTATTGCTTTTCTCATCCTCAAAATAAATTTGAACGACAATGAAATATGAGATCTCACAATAAAGTTAAACCAATCAGTCCTAAAAAATCAATAAAATACAAACAAACATACAAACCATTGTACAAACACTCACACAACAAGAAATGACCAAAAGGCATTGCTGCTACCATTATTATTACTGTGGTTGTTGCTACTCATCATACTTCAATGTCCCTTATGGCTTTGGCCGAGAGGACGTAAAACATAACATCATACTACAGTCGCTTTCATTTATTATTATGATTATTATGATCGTTGTTCTTGCTGTTATTGTCCTTATGTCCATTGAGTGGTGTTTGGTGATTATTGCCTTTAATGGTGCTTTCAAAACAATCACTATAATTCTGTGTTTTTTTTGTGTGCTTGTAAAATGCACAAAAAAAAGTTCAATACATTTTTTTGTTAAAGACCAAAATGAAAATTAGAGTCCTCATTACACACACACACTCTAGTCATACCACAGAGGGCTGGCTGCGGGACCCAGAGTGTGCATCCAGCATGCCTTTAGTGCTGGTGGAGAGCTGAGCTTTCTCCTCCACTGCAGAGTGAGGCACCCCGCCCTTCCCGTACGTCCCGGGGCCAGGGGTGCGACTCTGAAACTAACATGCAAACGTGTCTGAGAACATTTGAGGTTAAATAGCTATATAATTATAAAAACACGTTATTTCTTCATGGGTGGAACTTTTCCTGTATACAAGGATCTCCTGTTTTTGAATTTTACCAGGAAAGGAAGTTCCTTTTTATAAATTTGTCAAACAAGATCTTTGTGTGTCTACTGTATTTTTCAAACACTTTAAAATAAGCAATTGTATAAATTGTGGAAAAAGCAAACTAAAATACCTTCATAACTAAATTTGTGCTTCAGCTGCAGGGGGACATTACCCCTAGACCCCAGCCTTTCAGTTTTTTTCATTTTGTGCATTTGCACCCATGTTTCTTAGAACTCTATTAGCCTTGGCCTTAGTTTTGTGGAAAGCACTCAAGTGTTGGATTCAGCTCACCGTGTTTTCTCGGCCAAAGCGGGCAGCCCGCCCATCGCAGATTCCGCGCATGCTGCAAGGCTTATCTCCTATGACCTGGACAAAGTCCTTGATGTTGTATGACCCTGGGCCCAGCTTCCGCTTCTGTCAAGGTCACAACAGGTCAGGACGTATAAATTAGAAATCTTTCTGATGATATGACAGTTGCAATAATGGATGTAGCAGAATTTAATTAAAGATTTTACGCAGTTAACTTTCCTTGGATGCATATTTTAAATTGCTATTTTCTAA
Organism: Phymorhynchus buccinoides; assembly: GCA_017654935.2. Classification (NCBI taxonomy): domain Eukaryota; kingdom Metazoa; phylum Mollusca; class Gastropoda; order Neogastropoda; family Raphitomidae; genus Phymorhynchus; species Phymorhynchus buccinoides. The sequence goes on from CM065681.1 coordinate 77,817,745, forward strand.
AAACATGGATATTCAACTGAATGTTTACAATGTTGACATAAATTTACAAACATGCTAGGGTAAAAAAAAGTCCCTTCACCTGAAACTAGACCAGGTATCTAAGTGTAATATACATATCCAAATGATTTTTATAATTCTGATATTCACAAGCATGCTATTGCCCCAAAAAGGTCTTTAACTTTTCTAGTGCTAAGTATTTTCTCCTCTTTGTAACCCTCTATGCCAAGAGGTTTTTCCAGAGAACTAAACATGATCACCTGCTTTACAAAATGCATTGAATTAACGGAAATGCACTGATATAAGCTCTAAAAATAGACAACCACATGGAAGATGTTTACCGGCGCCCACCTGCAAACCTGGTAATGACATATAGGCAACGTCATGGCGCACATCTGCACCCGAGGCAGTAGAAGAGTTCAAACGTAACCCACAATACTTTTTGTTGATCTCCCAACTGAGCCCCACTTACTAGCATCTGTCGCTCCTGCCACTGGTCTCTGTGCAGGAGGCAGTGCATGCCACCATTCTCTCCACCCCAACCCCCCCAGCCCCACTTACCAGCATCTGTCGCTCCTGCCACTGGTCTGTGTGCAGGAGGTGAGGCAGTGCATGCCGCCATTCTCTCCACCCCAACCCCCCCACTTACCAGCATCTGTCGCTCCTGCCACTGATCTTTGTGCAGGAGGTGAGGCAGTGCATGGCGCCATTCTCTCCACCCCAACCCCCCCAGCCCCACTTACCAGCATCTGTCGCTCCTGCCACTGGTCTGTGTGCAGGAGGTGAGGCAGTGCATGCCGCCATTCTCTCCACCCCAACCCCCCCACTTACCAGCATCTGTCGCTCCTGCCACTGATCTTTGTGCAGGAGGTGAGGCAGTGCATGGCGCCATTCTCTCCACCCCAACCCCCCCAGCCCCACTTACCAGCATCTGTCGCTCCTGCCACTGGTCTGTGTGCAGGAGGTGGGGCAGTGCATGCCGCCATTCTCTCCACCCCAACCCCCCCGCCCCACTTACCAGCATCTGTCGCTCCTGCCACTGGTCTCTGTGCAGGAGGTGGGGCAGTGCATGCCGCCATTCTCTCCACCCCAACCCCCCCAGCCCCACTTACCAGCATCTGTCGCTCCTGCCACTGGTCTGTGTGCAGGAGGTGAGGCAGTGCATGCCGCCATTCTCTCCACCCCAACCCCCCCAGCCCCACTTACCAGCATCTGTCGCTCCTGCCACTGGTCTCTGTGCAGGAGGTGAGGCAGTGCATGGCGCCATTCTCTCCACCCCAACCCCCCCAGCCCCACTTACCAGCATCTGTCGCTCCTGCCACTGGTCTCTGTGCAGGAGGTGGGGCAGTGCATGGCGCCATTCTCTCCACCCCAACCCCCCCACTTACCAGCATCTGTCGCTCCTGCCACTGGTCTGTGTGCAGGAGGTGAGGCAGTGCATGGCGCCATTCTCTCCACCCCAACCCCCCCACTTACCAGCATCTGTCGCTCCTGCCACTGGTCTTTGTGCAGGAGGCAGTGCATGCCACCATTCTCTCCACCCCAACCCCCCCAGCCCCACTTACCAGCATCTGTCGCTCCTGCCACTGATCTTTGTGCAGGAGGTGAGGCAGTGCATGCCGCCATTCTCTCCACCCCAACCCAGCCCCACTTACCAGCATCTGTCGCTCCTGTCACTGGTCTTTGTGCAGGAGGTGGGGTAGGGTAGTACCACCATTCTCTCCACCCCACCCCAGCCCCACTTACCAGCATCTGTCGCTCCTGCCACTGGTCTTTGTGCAGGAGGTGAGGCAGTGCATGCCGCCATTCTCTCCACCCCAACCCCCCCACTTACCAGCATCTGTCGCTCCTGTCACTGGTCTTTGTGCAGGAGGTGGGGTAGGGTAGTACCACCATTCTCTCCACCCCAACCCAGCCCCACTTACCAGCATCTGTCGCTCCTGCCACTGGTCTTTGTGCAGGAGGTGGGGTAGGGTAGTACCACCATTCTCTCCACCCCACCCCAGCCCCACTTACCAGCATCTGTCGCTCCTGTCACTGGTCTTTGTGCAGGAGGTGGGGTAGGGTAGTACCACCATTCTCTCCACCCCACCCCAGCCCCACTTACCAGCATCTGTCGCTCCTGCCACTGGTCTTTGTGCAGGAGGCAGTGCATGCCACCATTCTCTCCACCCCATCCCAGCCCCACTTACCAGCATCTGTCGCTCCTGCCACTGGTCTTTGTGCAGGAGGCAGTGCATGCCACCATTCTCTCCACCCCAACCCCCCCACTTACCAGCATCTGTCGCTCCTGCCACTGGTCTTTGTGCAGGAGGCAGTGCATGCCACCATTCTCTCCACCCCAACCCCCCCACTTACCAGCATCTGTCGCTCCTGCCACTGGTCTTTGTGCAGGAGGCAGTGCATGCCACCATTCTCTCCACCCCATCCCAGCCCCACTTACCAGCATCTGTCGCTCCTGCCACTGGTCTTTGTGCAGGAGGTGGGGCAGTGCCGCCATTCTCTCCACCTCAAACTGCCGCGCCCACCCCGGCCCCGAAGCCCTTTCCTCTACCGCCTTGGGGTGAAATCCATGCTGGTCCACGTGGTACATGCCTGGGCCAAGCTTACGAGTCTGTGGAATGACATCACGATAATCATTGTCGATATATATCACCATCAGGAAGTGTAAATACTTATCCATTCAGGTATTTTCACACTTCCTGATGGTGATATTGAGGATATAATGATTTGTGAATACTTATCCATTCAGCCTTTTTAAATGAAAATAATTATGACCGACCTGCATGTTATACAAAATGAATTTGATGATGAAATGTCTTTTAGCACATTCGATCATTAAAAAAAAAGTTTATTGCAAAAAAAACCCAACCCTATCCATTCAGAAAAGATGAAATGCATTGTCTTATATGATGCACACATTTGGCAATGGATTGGCAATGGTAAAAAATATATATATATAAATTAGTTCTGGAACACAAACACATACCACCATCACCACTTACTATCATTAACAATATAACACATAACATGCTTTAAGAATAGACGAAAGTTTTGAAAGAAGACATCTAATGGATAGGTCACCAGTGAGAAAAAGAACGACACAGAAAACAAATGATCACCACCTAACATGTCACAAGGGATACCAACCGTACCAGATAAAACGGCACAAATCACAAGACTTTAAAGCGCTTAATGTTTTATCTTTACAAATTAACCCTCTCACCGCCAAAGTCGCATTTTAGAACCACAGTGATTTAACACCTATGTCATTAAAAGGCATCAAATTGGGGTCTATTATCCAAAGACCCTATTGTCTTAGTTTTGGGAAGTAAGGATAGACCTTGTTTTATATACATGTATGTCACAGAAGAATCCCCAATACTGCAGATGGATTTTGTTCTCTAACCAGGTAAATTTAATGGAAATGTTTGGCTGAAATATGGCTGGCAGTGAAAGGGTCAAACACTATGAAATATTATTTAATTCCCTCCCAAAACATTATTTTCATCATTTGTTTTCTTCCATTTTTATCATTACAATTTAAAAAAAAATACAATCCAAATAATTTATTATGTCACTGGCAATGGAAGGATTTTTGATAAATAAAAAAAAGTTAGTATCTTGGACAATGCCTGTTAACATACAAAAAAAGTAAGTAAGTATCTTGGACAATGCCTGTTCACATACAAAAAAAGTAAGTTAGTATCTTGGACAATGCCTGTTCACATACAAAAAGCAAACAATAATCAATTGATGATCACTAAAACGACCCCCACAAAAAACAAAAAACAACTTTAAAAAAATAAAAAATAAATGCTGTCCTTCCTCATTTGCAGAACATAATACAGCAACTAAAACTGGAAAGTTAGAATATGTTCTAAATGTTTTTTTAATATTAGGATCAGGGGGGGGGGGGGCGGGGGGGGGGGGGGGGGGGGGGGGGGGGGGAGAGAGAGAGATACTGTGTGTGTAAGGAATGATGTAGCCAAAGAGTTCAAACTAAAAGTGAAATCAGACACACCTATTCAATTTAATTCTTGGCCCAAAAGATTAAAGATTCTTTAAAAAAAAAAAAAGAGACATGAAAGCCATGAATACAATTAAAAAGACACCAAAATGTTTAAGAGAAAACAATCAGTTTTCAATTTACAACACCGCATACTTTGTGAAAACAAGAAAAATCTGGGGAGGAGTGGAGAGTGGTAAAGAGAAAGATGAACGGACTGCATAATAAAAAGAGAAGCAGGAATGGGGGGGACATAAAATTAATTTATTAACACAGATTTTCTAAAAAGTTGGAATGCAATTTCACTGAAAATAAAAGGGCACTTAAGCTTTCTCACCGGCACCATGGCTAACTGATGAAACAGAACTAATATCTACACTAGTTTGGACATGTTTTTGAAAGACACACTTACACACACACTCAAACACACACACAGACAAAACACAACACAAAGGCCTTTTCTTTTATAAATCAGCTATCATTTTGAATAGAAAGATATAAAACTAGAGAACTATTATTACTCATCTCTCCTTTCCCAACCAATTCAAGTTTTTATTGACTGTGTCAACCGACTCTGGATAAAAATGGCTTTAACAGTTTAAGATACTCTTACACACACACACACACACACACCTAAGCACACAAACTAAAAACACAAACATGTAAATACACAAATGCGTGTGCACGCACGCACGCACACACACACACACACACACACACACACATTCTTCTTTTTTTTTTAAACGAGCAAACTTTTAAAATAAAGCAGCGCTTTACCAATGCTTGGCACTCAGCCAGGCAAGCCAGACAATGTTGAAAAGGAGAATGTAATGATCACCATTATCTAGCACATTACTACCTAGTCTCTTTTACTGCGAAGTTTAACCCAAGTAATTGCCCGTGTAATGATCTTAACATAATGGCTTTTAACCAACTATAATGATCACCCTCCCTGGTCAAAACGTTTCTTTGAATAGCTACTGTTAAGCAGTCTTTATGGTAAGACAGTAATTACTTGTAACATTCAGCATGTAACTGACAGAAGTAATAATAATAATAATAAACGGACACTTATATAGCACTTTTATCGAGCACAAATCGCTTTACAATCAGCATTGAAACACTCACACACGCACACACATGCACAACAGACACACACGCACGTATGTGCACGCACACGAGTGAACATGTCCTTGCACACAGACACACACACACAGACCCACACACATTTCATCAAACACACAGAAAACACATTCTCACTGAAACGCACATAAACTTACACTTGTACAAACATGCGCGCATGCACGCACACACACACACTCACTCACAAAACACTCACATGTGCTCATACTGACACATACTCGCACACACTCACTCCCCCCTCTCTCCAACCGAACACAATGGATTAATGATAGCAATCTTTCTGAATGGAATGTTTTACAAATACAGACAACTGTGTAGCTATTTTGGATATAACATTGCCAAGCATTACTATGCATCAGTGGGAAGAGGGGGAAGAATAGGGTCAGGAAGTGGAAGACACTGAAGAAATAGATGATTAAAAAGAGAGACAATTTGGAGGTTCAATCAATGTGCAAAATTTGCTAAAAACATCAAGCTCACACAAAAGTGATCCTCACAATTTTGAAAAACCTTTTCGCTTCAATAGCTGAGTAAGGCTGTTTAAAACTGAATCATGGAATCGTCATCATGCAGGTGGTGGTGAGCTTAATGTTAAATAGCCAGGTCACTTGTATTGTTCAGTTAATCTCTGACCACCACAGGCAAAGCATACTATGCATGAGTGATCGCACGATCACATGCTTGTCATTATGTATCGATTAGCTTTGCATTCATCATCATGCATTATGCTGCACTATCTTATTTTCCTCTTTAAAAAACATGTAACTGGACACAGAGACTTGTAAGCTTCTCGCCTGTAAGGGATCTTCCCCTACATTCTTGCATGGAAACAAGGTATGTTCTTCTTCTACCGTTGAGTATCCACAATCATCAGTTTGATTTTATGATACTATGTGCGGTTGAGGTCTGAAGCCGGGCATCAAAAAGAAACAAACAAAATAAAACAAAAACCTACTCTACGAAGATGACCCAGCCAGTCGGGTCTCGCTGATCGAGCCCCCGATGTGATGCCGAGTCAGCAGGAACACCTAAACTAGAAAGGGGGGGGATGGGGGAGGGGGGATGGGGGATGGGGAATTTGCATCTTGATGGGGGACTAGAACGTGCCGGCTGAAGAAGCAGACACAGCCTCCTCAGGTAACGAGTTCCAGTCTTTGATGGTGCGCGGGAAAAAAGAACTTCTCCTGTATTCAGTCCGGCACTGGATGGTGGATGTTGCTCTGAGCATAATGTACTCTTTTCAACCTGACACAGTGACAGTGTTTAGATTTGATATTACACAACAGTAAAAGAATGTTATTATCTTCTAGCCCTCAACCAGCTTTTATAGTCTGAACCCCTAGCAGTGCGGACAAAACAATAAAACCAAAGTTGCATCCATTTTGTGCATTTTAATGAACACAACTTCATTCACAGAGTTGTAAAAATGAGTCAAAATGTATCACCCCTCTCTCTGGCTTAATGATAAACAAAACCATCATAAAAAGGGAGACTGCGGTACACTAGAGTCTGAGATCTATGCACATGAAAAGGCTGTGTAGGTGTGTGTGTGTGTGTGTGTGTGTGTGTGTGTGTGTGTGTGTGTGTGTGTGTGAGCTCTCATCAACAACCTGCGTTGGAAGCAGTCCCAGGGAAAGAAACAAATCAGTGAAAAATGCAGAAACCCACAATACCATAATCGGGCAAAGGACAATAAAGTACTTGTAAAATATTAATGGAAACAAATAAAAATGTATCATTTAAATTATTATTAGGTAACAAATGAGAATAATGTCGGTGAAATTCAAAAGCCTCGTATCTCAATTTTGGTAGTTTTGAGAAAAATGAAAAGAACTGTTTTAAAAATTAACCGCGTTGACCACAATTGATTAACTATGATGAATATGTTGTTCAAGACATTGCGAGTTTAGTCCTGTATTTAGCTAAAATTAGTTTTAATTTTGTTATTTAGACTTGAAAAGAATGAAGATACGAGTTTTTTGTCCTTAACTAGATCTGAATTTGGGACTTACGAGTTTTTCTCCTATTTTCACAACCTCATTTACCCCAGATAGAAAGTCGTTTGAGATACGAGCTTGTGGTGGGAAAAATTAGAGAGCTGACTATGTATCTAACTCAAACCCCCCCCCCCAAAAATCGAGATACAAGGTTTTTGAATTTCACTGACGATGTCTTTTTATACAATATTGCATAAAACTTTTACAATGCAAGCGTATTGAGAAAATGCAAGCGTATTGAGAAAAACAAAATTGGCGTGTTTATTGTAAAGATGAGTGAAATAAATGTTTGTAAAGATACATACTACGAAATTACAAAATAAACTTAAAACAAAAGAAGAAAGTACATTTTCAATCTCCATCAACTGCATAGATGTTTTGCCACTAAAGCAAACCCCGAAAAGTTGTAGAGTAATACTAGTAATAGGTTGAACAAGAATTAAAGAATTATCCCCCTCTACAAATGAACCACAAAAAAAAGTGTACAGCAGTAATAAAGTGGATACACAAATTTGTGGATACATGGAAGGAAAACGGATGTGCACAAGTTTCAAAGGTAAAAGAAAAGAGATGACCATACCCAATTATAACAGTTATTGGTAAAAGAGGGGTACACAAATAATTACATATAAATGGGGGGAAAAGAAGTTCTCCTGAAAAGAAAATGCATGGTTCATTAAAGATATACAAGGAAGGGAAGGGGTTCATTTTTAACTAATGGTCAAACTTACAAAGGGAGAATAAAGAAAATAATACATGGAGTGAAACTAAAGAGAATGGCAATATAACTGCTGATAAACTAACTTACCTTTGAATATTTCTCTTCTTTCTAAAAAGAAAATGCAGATGATATACATATAAATAGTTACAATTCAATAGATAGCTAAAGGAATACCAGGGTACTCGTGACTAAATTCTTCAAATATTGAAAACATAAAAAAGACAGAGGAAGAGATATATGAAAAAGATTAGCATGCTTATTGAGGGATGAAAACTGTTGTTTTATTATTAAAGAAATCAAAATAAAATAATTTCTTGTGTAGAAATATGTGTGTAGGTGGGTGGGTTGCTAGGGAGAGGGATGGAGAAAGACAGACAGAAAGAGAGACATAAAAAGAGAGAGGGGAGGATAGAAATACAAATAGAGGGAGAGACAGACAAACATTGAGAGAAAAAGAAAATACAGTATGCACATGTGAATGTTAGCAAGTTTTTAGAAATGAAAGATTGAGAGGGGTGTAAAGAGATGGACAAAGATAGAGATGGACAAAGATATGCATGCATGCAAGTACAAAGGTATATTGGTGGAAAAACAAGAGGAGGAATGACATCAACATGACAGAAGAAACAGAAAAGGACAGAGCAGACACACACACACACACACACACACACAAATTAAATTGACTTCAGAGCACGGAGACAAACAAAGGTATGCATCCAAATGTTTGTACTGGCTTTAACCCTTTCGCTGCCAGCCATTTTTCAGCCAAAAAAATACCATTAAACTTAACTGGGTCAAAGATATTCTAAAAGGGTAAGATGGATTACTTAAGAGCTCGGCGAACCGGGCTGATAGAGTTATCGTTAGTGGGGACAGTACACTTTTCACAGTGGAGGCTATCCAAAAACTCAGACTGGAATTTGAACGGAGAATTCAACTGGCCTATCGACGTGTAAAATGTGTCCTGTTTAAAAGGGACATAACCAGTGTTTCTGTCCTCACTACTCAAATAGGGAAAAGAGACCGGATGTTTATCTTCCCCTTTAGAATATCTTTGGCACAGTACAGTTGTGGTTAATCAACAGGTAGTGCAACTGTTATAATAAAGAGTTACAATCAAAAGGCAGGCACACACACACACCAGGGCTCCCAATCGTCCCGCAAAACAAGGGGTCCCAGGGACTCCTCCACTTACAGCATAGAGGGTCCTAGAGGAGGGATAGAAGGTCCCAATGACATTGTGAATGCTCAAAAGATTTTGTATAATGTATCCCTGGGACCCCCTGCACATTGTTTTAGAGGGTCCTTTAGAATTATTGTACTTCATAGACCCCCACCATCCGAAGTCGGACTTGCTGGGCCTAACTATTCCTTAGTTAAGCGCATAACGGCAGCATGACGCATCTGCGCTCATAATTGACAGGACACTGTCTGAGCAATCGACAGGAGCCCTGGGAGCCCTGCACACACACACCAGTTCTTTCACAGCAACAATTCAACACAAACCCAGAGCAGAAAACAGCACAACACAGCAAACTGACAGGAATGTTGCATGTTTTAGCAATTGTGTTCCCGTTTCACCGCTGAAGGTGGTGTTTTAACATTGGGCCTACCTGTTCGTCTGTGGACTTCTTGTGGTAAGGAATCTCTGTGAATGTACCCGGCATCTTGTTGTTGGGGTGCACCCCAGACACATCAAACCTACACATCCAACAACAGATATATATAGTTTGCTTTAATAAAACTTTTCTGTGTCCAATGTCTTTATTTGTGAACCTCAGAAACAAAACCAGTTAACGTTAACTTTGAGTAATGTTCGTGTATATATATAGTAAAATTTGATAAAAACTTTTTTGTCCAAATGTCTTTAAAAACAAAAAACAAAACAAAAACTGTTTGCTAGCAACTTCTCTAATCCATTGTACCATATTTTTCGGACTACAAGGTGATACTTTTCCCCCACCTTATAACCCCCATATTTTTCGGACTACAAAGTAATACTTTTCCCCCACCTTATAACCCCCGTATTTTTCGGACTACAAGGTAATACTTTCCCCTCAAACTTGCCTTATAATATGACACATAATAGAGTAAGAAAATATAAAAACAAAGTCTGAAAATTGTGTAAAAAGCCTTATAATAATTAAGGCGTTATAGTCCGAAAAATATAATACTTCCTTTGCCTCTACTTTTTATTTACTTACTGTTTTCTATTATTGTTCTGCCTTAACTTAGTGGTTGACTCTACTGCATTCGTTGTTAAAAGACATTTTTTTAAACAAATTAATCCTTTGAGCTTCCCCAAAGTCAGGAATGGGTGCTAAATCATTATGGTGCAAACATCAACGGTGAAAGGGCTAAATCATCATCATTCTTTCTCACTCCTCTATATATCTCTCCCTATTTGTATCCCCCCTCTCTCCCCCTCTTTGCCCCCCCCCCCTTCCCCTTCTTGCTCTCCCTTTTGTCCTCTACGTCTCCCTCACTATACCCCCCCCCCCCCCCCCCCCCCCCCCCCCCCCATGAGCTCTACCCCCCACCCCACCCCTGTCTTTCTCTATCGCTTATTTTTTATTTACCAAGTGTCTCATAATGTCAATACTGAGCGCCATGCCTTTTACACCGACAGTGACAGCAGTGACACCAGGAGACTCCTCTTTTGCAACAGTTCAACAAAAACATATAAAGACAGACAGACACACATACACCGACACCAGACTCACACCACATACATAAACACACATAGACACAAACACATATCACACACACACATACCTGTCATCTACAGTGACAGTAATTTCCCCTCTCTTGTAGTACTGTAGTTCAAAGGAGAGAGAGAGAGAGAGAGAGAGAGAGAGAGAGAGAGAGAGAGAGAGAGAGAGAGAGAGAGAGAGAGAGAGAGAGAGAGAGAGAGAGAGAGAGAGAGAGAGAGAGAGAGAGAGAGAGAGAGAGAGAGAGAGAGAGAGAGAGACTTGAAAACTTAAACTTTATTTTCCAAGGATATAGATTTTAGGCAATGCCTACAGAGAGAGAGAAAGAGAGAGAGAGATTTACAACCTACACTTCTAAATGCTTCTTACCCAAACAATAAGAGGGCACTTGGAGGTGCCGATGTTAAATAAACACTGATAAGACAAGGACACTGGGGGACAGTGATTTAAGGGTCTTTACGGAAGACTAGAGGAGATTCCTTAACATAAGCTCTACTTCTTTGACAAGACTTTTGTGTGTTGTCTTAAAGTGTGGTGAGCAATTGATTGTTATTCAATGGAATATATGGCTATTTATTATATAAGGAGATAGTATGTCTTCTACATTTGAGTGAAGACAAAAGTTGTCATACTGGTCAGTGGATTAGTTATCTATGAGGCAGTTTGCAGATTATTAACCACACTTCTTTCAAGAGATCACTCGTTTGCCTGTTATGTGTGGACTATAGTACAAAGCACATAATACACATGACAACATGGAATCAACCTGTCAAATTAAAGCTGAACAAGAGGTGAGACAGTTAAAACATTTGTTTATTTAGCCAGAAACATTGGGATCATTAAATCATGCACACCAATAGGTACTTTACGGTAGTGGGATAGAATGGGCACAGGTTTGGGAGGTAGACATGGCTGGTTTGAAGTTTTGATGACAGTTACCAATTAAAGCGACCTTGGCTCCTCAGTCCGCCATGAGCGTAAGCCAAAGTTACCAGGATCTAGCATACCGCCTCCCTATGTGACGTTTGCCTGTTATAATCAACTGAAGACACCCTTTGTCAAATTGTCAAAGCAATAATGGTCATAAATTTTAATGTTTTCTGTTTGGGTACAATGTGGAAGTTCAGGGGCTGTACAAAATGGTGTGTTTGACTTGAAATTTAAAGGAACTTTTCAGTACGATCAGCACTTGTAAGCAAGTGTGTGTTTGTGTGTGTGTGTTTATGTGTGCATGTGCATGCGTGAAATGTGTGCGAGTATGTGTGCTGTGCATGTGTGAATGTGTGTGCATGCATGCACATGTCTGAGAGTGAAAGTACGAAAGAAACAAGTTATTGTCAGAATGGGAAAGTGTTTGTTGACAAAAGACAAGGTTGTTGAAAGTGCACACAATGTATAAAAAACATTAATTGTCGTTTCTTTGTATTGTTGTTTTCTTTCTTGTTTGTCTGTGTTGATAAAGGCGCATTCGCCGAAATATCCAGTAGTTTTGCTTTGTCTCTTGTGATTAAAATAATGTCACTTTACACTTGTCGTGTAGTTGTTTGCTTGGTGTATCTTTCTTTGTATAATAATATTAATATGTTGTAAAATAGTCCACTGAAAGTCGTATTAATACAATTTAAAATACAGATATTTGTTGTATGTTTTTTTGTATAATAATATTAATATGTTGTAAAATAGTCCACTGAAAGTAGTATTCATACAATTTAAAATACAGATAAAGATCTCTAACATGTTTCACAATGTTCATCCAAACAGAAATTTGTTTTTATTACTATTTATATAATGTGCGAATGTGTCTACCAAAACCAACTGAATTTTAAAAAAGAAAAGAAAAGACGCTTGAGAGGCCGCAAGGCCTAGTCGTCTTAATTAACCTGACCTGACCTGACCTGACCTGGTGCTGGAAGAGTGAAGTCTAAAACTGAGCCATCCAGTTCTGCTCAGCACTAGGATTGGTTATGCTTTGCTCACAGCAAATGACAGATAATCAGATTAACTCGTTTGTCAATGGTGTGTGGGTCACTGTGTGTAGGGGATGGTGATGGTGGTGGTGTGTTGTGTTTGCATAATTGTGTGTGTGTGTGTGTGTGTATGTGTGCATACAGTGAGTCTTTGTGTGCATACAGTGAGTCAGGGGATGTTTATCCTGCCTCGCGCCCAAAGTCTTCGTTTAGACTGCAATTAACACTTCAGTCTATGCGTGTGGTAAGTGTTTACTGCATGATTATCTTAGTCTTCCTTGAATATGAAAACAATAAACTGCATAGAATTTAGACTAAACCATTAAGTGTAGTGATTTTAAACGTGCCCAATATAGAAACTGAAGACCTAAACACCGCACGAATGATTTTCATTGTTTTTATTTACCAACACTCATAGTTTTACCTAAAAAAACAAAGATAGACTTTAATCTCACCTCGCAGTTTGAACACCAAACGGTGCTCCTTTGTATTTCTTCGCTGACGCGGCCGTCGTCATTTTGACAATCACTGCGACGGCGCTTGGTGTGAAGAGGTCGTAAATTAATTCAACTCAGTCACCACAATAGGAAAGTAGAAGCGGCCTGAAGGAAGAAGCACTGAGCTGACCCCGCAGGGGTTGTTTCTAACCAAGCGCCTGCATGCTTGGCAACTGGGGATGGCGCGAGACTAAAGCCTCGCTTTCATTTCATTGTGTGACGTCATGAATAAAATAGTCCCTATCTTTTCTCTCAGGATTCTTAATTTGGTTAGAATATCAAGACTTGGAAGGTTTGGCCTAAGAAATGGATCTTCATAGAGTGCTAAATGTGTTTCCTTTAAATCAGCTTTGTGTGGAAACCATTCACTAATTTTACAAGGGAGATAACAAACCACTACAAATCGTCTGCTAGAAACAGGATAAGGGAAATAACTAACTCCCAGTGAAGACAAAATTCCACAAGATTTTGTTGGGAAAATTTTATTGTAAAGAAAAGAAAAATTGGTTGATCCCCAGTACTGTCGGGATCTCTATGATCATTTCCAGTGCATGCAGCCTGTCATTTTGACATGCAATGCACACACATCATAACGCTCATATTTGTGCATGTGATAGTACTGTACGTGTGCAGTACATTTTCATAGGCATGTGCCAGGGGAGTGGTGACTGGGTCTCAAGTGAGGAAGACTGACCCCACAATATGAAGGTGGCAAGCCATTTTAACATACTCCCAGTGCACAATTTTATCATGACGGCCTTGGTAGTGTATGCCAGTCAGTCGTTTCTGACCACAATTGCCAGACAGCAGATGCTATTCTGGCAGGCTGGGCTAGAATTTGTTTATACTGGAGATACCTTGCCCAGGGTACATCCCCACTCTCTCGACCAAAGGGATTTGAGAACACAGTTCAGCTGGCATTCGAGGTCTCCAAAGGCCATCCCATCCCTTTTGGCTGCAGCACTCGAACCAGTGCAAAGGCCCCCTCCTTCGAGTAAGTATTCCAAAAGACTAACTGTACCATGATTTTCCATTACTGTAGAAAAAATCTATTGTACAGCTCTCATGTTACTGTTGGCCCCTGCTACAGGCTAATGTTGATCAGTAATACAAGCCATTTGACAAAAGGGCCTTGGTAGTATAGGTATGTATAGATGAAACAAATTAGTCAAGAGATCTACCATAATCAATTCTGTAGAGGTGAAGGTAAAAGATGAGATCTGGTGGTTTATGTGCGTGCACATGTGTCCTGGGTAATGCATTTCCATTGAATACCACTTCCATCACCATTTCCTGGAATGGCAGTTACTTCCTCTCCTATGAGGGGGTCATAGACGCATCACATAATACGCTTGCATGCGTGCACATACATTGACACCAACACACATGCATGTGGTGACAGTTGTTTTGCCTGAACACTGTAATCCACTGGGACCACACAACTTAGCATCTATTTAAAAGCATGATTTTTTGTGTCTGTATATGCTAACTATATTGTACTATTTTATTGTGTTGAATTGTTTTATTTTGTTACAGAAGATTCTTTCCTGTCATCTTCCTTTCCCAAGAAAAGCACATACCATTAGTTCAGCACTACTCTATATATTTTAAAGAGTGAAAAATGTGCAGCACATGAGAAACTCGGTTTTATCCTCATAGTGGGTAAGCACTCAGACCATAAGGTCAAACTATATATATGAGGAAAGTTTAATGGTGTGTTTTTTTTTTCTTCTTCAATTCTTGATCGTTCATAAGGTCAAAAGGAGAAACATCCAGGGAGCCTGAGACCGACCCCCATCTGCATTCCAACATATCATGTAGATCCAAATGCATCCTGGCATTCACATATCTCATCAAGTGGCACCCAGAAGACTGCTATGATTTCATTCATGATGTGAACCCTCTTACAATCATCACTAAGGGCCCAGGCCCAACTTTGGCAATAGACGATTTTCGAGAAAAAAACTAGGGGAGAACACTTCGTGAAAATTAGAATTGTTTACCTCCATTACTCGGTCAAATACCATAGCAACAATGGCGTTGAAGCTTGAAACCGCAGGATGCGAGTCAGCGACTTGCAAACATTTTTTTTTTTAGAAAAATGAGGGGTGGCCAGTATCCACAAACTGAGAGAACTTGCAAAATGTGACGTAAAAATATAAATGACATCAATTTAAAAATGACGCAGTGTTCTAAGTGATGTAAGTCTAATCAAACACGGGAGTCGAGAGCTGGGGATCTATCTGAAGGTAGAGTAACTCCCCCTGTTTGACTGATTAAATTAGGCAAGATCACTCCCACACACCATGAAATTACTCCCCTTAATTATTTCCAAACAATTCCTATTGCAATCAGATCGCCTGACCTCTGCTGGGAAAATTCCATCCCACTGGCCGTGCCAGACTCCACATGTGGTGTCAGATTTCCTATCAGGCACGCTGAATATTCCTGAAAGTGATTCTTTATTCAGCCATGGGAATAGACGCATGATGTGTATCAAAAGAACAGGTTTTTAAGTAGAAAATTGAAAAGAATGTGAATACTAGGCTATTCTCTCGAGGAAACCTTTCATTTCTATTTAAGCATATGCAAAAAATTCCCCAGCCCCCATTTTGTTTGTTACTTACTTTGATACTTCCAGGTTGTGAAACGGTATGCGCTTGTAGGTTTGGATTAACCCTTTCACTGCCATCTATTTTTCAGCCAAAAAATACCATTCAACATAACTGGGTAGAGAAAAAAAAAGTATCCGCTATATTGGGAATTCCCTGTGTCATGTTAACATTAGGCCAATCCTTACCTCCCAAAATTAAGAAAATAGGGTCTTCAGATAACAGGCCCTGATTTGATGCCTTTTAGTGAAACCATTGTGGTGCATAAATGCGACATTGGTGGCGAAAGGGTTAACACATTCATTTCAGACAGACAACACAGGCCAGGTTTCAAGTATATTGTAATTTTAATCACTTTTTTGCAGATTTTTTCTTCTTGTTTTGTTCTGACATGAGAAATGCACATGGGTGAACAACGATAATATAGATGAACAAAGAGAGAGAGAGAGAGAGAAAGAGAAATGATGAACGACACATGTTTTGTTTGCTGCAAGGTAAATGTCTTTTTAACACCGTCAAAAATAGAAAACTTTCAGTTGTAATAAATACAGTACTAGTACACCTGAATATACACTGCACAACTTCTTTTTTTTGTTTTTGTTGGTTGGATGGTTTGTCCCTTCCAATATCCTCTGTACAATTTCATCAGTATGGCTGAAAATCAAGAAAAACATGAATAACAAACAAACAAAATAACCACAACAAAATCAAAACATTGTAAACAAATTTCAACCATCAACAGAGAATAAATTGTGAAGGAACAGAATTCAACACCTCTCCTCTCACTCATTCTAACCGACAACACCAAATTATCAATAACTCTGCCTCTCTCTCTCCTCTCACATTTTCATCACACTCTGAATTCGAATCAAACTAAAAACATGCATACACCATCGCAGTCAGTCAACTCTCATAATTGAAACTCTGCCCCCACACCACACCCACCCCACCCCTCACCACACCCACCCCCCCTCACCCGAGAATTGAATGACGAAGTGAACAAATAACGCAGAAGTCCGGCCCTTGCCTTTTAAACTCTTTTAACGGCCAGCAGAAAGAAAAGAGTGGAAGGGCTAGGGAGTACGGCCCATGATTAGGCCAACGCTCCCACACAGTAACAAAAAAGATATACAACAGTAACACAACTATCAACAACAGCCAGCTGAAGTCTACTACTACAACACAAAGTCAGGATCATTGTCACTGTCTTCATCACTTCCGTCGATCCGTTTCCGCTTCTTCCTGGGCTTTTTCTTGGGCTGTGCTGGCTTGGGCATTGAAGATGACTGCATGAGGAGCTTTGGGGTTCTGTTGCGGTGCTGTGGGGCGGGGCGCTCTCTCTTGTGGTAGTAGTAAGGGAGCTTGGCTGACTTCGGTGTGCTGTTCACAACGGAGTTCACTTTGTTCTGGACACACAGAAAGACGTAGATCACATGAGATTTGTAGAACACAAAATAAGGAGCAAGGGAAGAGAAGAAAAGAAAAAGAGGTCCGCCTTGGCATAAGGCTGTGTCAGACCAATTGACACAAGCTAGAACACCAAGGCTACATCAAAATGTTATGTTCTGCATAGTTATGCAGGGAATGTCATTAGCCATGGCAAGCTGCTAGCATAACATATTCAGTCCAAAATCCTCCGAAGTCAGAATGTGGCTGCCCATGTGGCGGGGTAATCATAAACGGTCACAAGAAATGTTCTCATCCCTAGCTGATGCATTTGTACCATAATGTTAACCCTTTGTGCACCGCCCATTTGCCCTGTGGGCTGCACTCCCAGCCTGCAGGTTCTGAGAGAGAGGAACTAGTTTTATTACAAAACACACAATAGCGATCATTCCGATGCAAAGAGCTTCAGAATAAACGTATTTTAGTCATTAGTAGTTTCTAGATTGTAAAGAGGTCTCTGCCTGACAATTTGTTGGGCGCAGACGCTGGTAGCTGCACTAGGGCGGAATGAAGCCAGGGTATGACAACAACAAAAAATAAGATAGGGAAGCCGAGGTGTTTTGTTGATGACCAAATTCACTTTCTTTTGGAGATTCAAGCCCAAAACAAAATATATAATGTAAGCCCTGTATGCATAGTGGACACTTTAAACAAGAGGCAAATAAACATTGATGAACATTTGAATACACGAAGAGAACAATTTCTTAAACAGGAAAAAAAAAGCACAAAAAATAAGCTATAATTTGAAAATGTAACGAACACTGAGGAGAGAGAAACAGAGGAACAGAAACAAATAGGGAAGGGATGACAAAATGGGAGAATGAAAAAGAAAAGGAAATAGGGCTTATGTATACTTTTCTGCTAAAAAAACCCAACAAGCTATGAAGTTCTTCACACACACATGAGTGCTCCTGGGAAATTTCAAAAATCCTGCAAGGCAGGGGTCCAGAGGCCGCCCAGTTAACAACTTGACTTAAACAATCCTAAAAATATAAAGTTTCTGGTAAAGGCATGTAAATATTTATCTCTATGCATTTCTTTTATATTCTACACATGCAGGAAACAGACAAAATGTTTATTAATATGACATTTTTTGCTTCTCAAATTCTCATAATCTGGCGACACCTGGCTCCAGGCAATTAAAAAATCCTGCATTTCAGGACATCCTGAAAGCAGGAGCATCCATGCACACATAGCCATCTCACCATTCCATCAACAGCATCACCAGCATTGCCGTCAGTGCCTGTGGTCCCCCTGTCCACTGCAATGGAACGGTCCGCATCCCCTCCGTCTGCCTCGTGGGCGGGCGACTTGCGCACGGGGGTGGCAGCCCCTGTGCTGCGCTGTTCGTCACCGCTTTCATCGTCGTCCATTGGGTCGATGCTCATCATCAGGTCACGGAACTGGACACAGGGGAAAATGTTAGTTACAACATGGGAGCAACTCCCCAAAATGAAAAAAAATGACAGGTAGTGGTCCAGGAACCCATGGCCCCAGCAGGGTACAGGGGCAGAGCCCTGTCGGACGATTCAGAGGGGCAACTTAATTGAGATATAACGAGACAGACAGTTAAAATGATAGACAGACAGTTTGAGTCTGATAAGCCTTGTAAAAATATGACATTGCCTTTGCAAACTTCCAAGATAGAACAACTAAACTAAGTTCAAAATGCCCCAAATCGCTGGTGGTCAAATTGTGTTTTTTTGGGGATGAATAAAAAAAGAAGGAAAAAAAAGAAGTTAAGTTTCTGGTAAAACAAAAAATACAGAAAGTGTAAAAATGAAAGAGTAGCACCCATGTTGGTATGACTGGAATTAAATACTCTTCTACAGCTTTTACAGTGGAACCTCACTTTTAAGACATTGAAAAATCATCAAAAATAAGGTCTTAAGTGGGAGGGATTTTTTCAATTTAATGATTTTACTGCTAAGTATAATTAGTACTAGCGCAACGCCTAGTACTGGCAAATCCCAGAACCGGTAACGCCTAGTACCGGTACCGCCAAGAACCGGTAATGATGAGTAGCGGTTTCGCCGGGTCCGCAAAATATTGTTATTAGAGAGAGAGAGAGAGAGAGAGAGAGAGAGGAGAGAGAGAGAGAGAGAGAGAGAAACAGCGACTCTCGCGCGCCCCCCCACCCCCACCTCTGAGAGAGAGAAACAGCGACACGGATAGTCACAATCCCCGGTCATCTTCCTGCCGAATTCGAAGGCAATCCGCCCAGAAACACCGGACATACGGGCGCCGAGAGGCCAGCGGATGCGTGTTTCGTGCATTTGCCGAACCCGCAAATGATACGGCCGCCTCGGTTGCCGTTGCCATCGCCCCGTTAGGGCTCACAGCAAATTTGAAGCGATTCGGTCGAAAAACGGCGGAGTTATAAGGCCCGTTTTGTGTTTCACACACACACACACAACTTTGCCTTTTTACTATATTAGTATATGATGTGCCTGAATAATTTGTGTATTTATTTTCCCCCAATATTTTTGTGATGCCTTTGCAAAGAGTGATGAGCCCACCATGGGGTATCGCGCTATATAAATATTCATTATTATTATAAGGGAGGTAATTTTAATACCTACAAAGAAGGGCAATGTCTCGGAGAAGTAGGTCTTAAGTGGGAGTCTTATAAGGGAGGTTCCACTGCATTATCAAATGGATTAATTCTCTGGCTTGCAACCTAAGACTGCATGTTTGGTGTTTGAACCCTGTTCAGTTTGTCTATTGCTCCTTTCTTAACTCCACCCATATGATTATGTAAACAGGTACTATGACTTTGGTTTGGGGGGGGGGGTCGTCATGGTAGTGGAAAAGGGATATGCTGTGCATTCTAGTACTCAGCCCTAAGCACAGCGAATGACTAATCCTTGACTCTCCTGTGGGGATACTGGGGGTCTTTTGTACAAATAGTTCCCCCACCTTCTGGAAGTTCTGTGCTTGAAATGTCCTCTAATTCTGTCATTCTCTTTGACTCTTGCCTTTTCCCTTTGCTTACTGTCATCTGCTATCTTTATATCTCACTGGTCCATTCTCCTACCTTTTTTCTATAAATTCTTACAAAGATTTCTTCAGCTGAAGTCGGACATGCTGGGCCTAACTATTTCTTAGTTAGGCGCATAACGGCAGCATGACGCATCTACGCTCATATGACAGGAAACTGTCTGAGCGAACGAAGAAGAACTAATCCTTGAAAAAGACACAGATACGAAAGAGAGAAAGTTGTTCCTCACCTCGAGGTATTCATCGACAATTTTCTGTCGTTTTTCTTCCTCCTCCAGGTCTACATCGGTGCTTGCCCTGAGTTGCTCCAGTGTGTGCTGGGGGTGGAACCGAACCACCGTCTTTTTGTTCAATGGCTTGTCGAACACCTTGGCCGCTTCAGTTGGTGAATAGCGATGAATCTTACTGCAATACGGATACATGTATATAATCATTTTCATTATAATCGTGCATACTGGTTCAGTTATGCTAGGCTACACCCTCACAACATACCAGCTTTAAAAAGAATTCTTTAAAAAGACTAATGGTGTCTGCTTTATTTAGCAGGCATGAAAACTACTGTTCCCCAAAAAAAAGAGATTTATTTAGCCGAGAAATCCTTCCACCCGGATTTTCAGCTGACGTCAGAAGTTTTGTTGGGGAGGGGGGGGGGAGAGACTGTTACCAAACATTTTTTCAGGCACAAATAACTAACGTCTGCGGGGGGTGTAATCTGTTAAAAAAAAAAAAGGATCATGCCTGATATTTCTTCTTCTTTTTCACCCATTCTTCGTGCACGGCTTGCTCTTCAGACGCCATTTTGGAAGTGATGACATCGGGAGGAGGAGAAGGCGCGAAATAATGATCGTGCCATTTAAAGACCCAGCATGCCAAGGGTTTTATTGAATTTATTTTTTTTAAGGCGGAGATTGGTCGATTTCGGAAAAAAAATTAGGCGGAGAAGACGGAGATGTTTTCATGCCTGATTTAGGGGGAAAAAAAAATCAACAACAAAATTGTTAGTGATGCATACATGTTTTTGAGGTGTTGATTCATTACCAAAAGCAGAATACATCCTTGGGATTACAGCATCAGATTATGTTTACTAACTATGAAACTAGCAAGCAGCTAAAATGTGACCCAGCACCACGAAAGGGACAATAAGTGTCAAACAGACTACTCTAGGAAAATTATACATATGAAAACTTCAGACAATTCCCTTTCTAATGATACAAGAACCATTCTTGTATCTTTTTCCGTTCCAAACTTATGAGCATTTAAAGTTAGTAGGGTGAGCATCAGCCATTTTGAGAAAACACTTGTCTAAAGTCTAGCCTAGCTGAAGAAAATGCAGACCTACTCGTCTTAAAAAAAAAACCATTTTAGAGATATCGTCTTTTACAAATGTGAAAGATAAGATGTTTGAGAACATGAAAATACCCATAACTCAAAATTGACCCAAAACGAGATTTCTGACTTTCTAAGCTAGCCCAGAAACTAGCCCAGCGACTTGACGTCCCTTTCGTGGTGCTGGGTCACATATGATCAAACTGAGTAGCTAACCTACCTGTCATTGATGCCGTACATGTCCTTGAGGTGCTGTTTCAGCACCAGCAGCAGAATACATCCCTGGGATTGCTGCATCACTTCCTGTAAAGGGCTCACGTCTTCTGGCAACCGACCTGAAAGCAACCAAAGGAAATTTATAATCATAGAGCCCACACGCTGAAAGGTTTTTCATAGCCCTGTACAGAATATCACCACCTTAATTCAATAATAGAGAGAGCATAACAAAGTCAAAAAGTTTATTTAAAAAAACAAACAGGGGGCACATGAAAACCACCAATGGTGAAAATTCATCACAAATTGTGAAGCCACTTTATCTAGTCTAATGGGTGTACGTTTATGTGCTTTCCGCCTCGTTTGTCTTCGTTTCAAATTTTGTCAGTATTTGATAAACATCCTGTTTGCTTTCAAAGTTAAAAAAAAAAAATTGCAAGTGACTGAAAAACCCCACACAAATTGTGAGAGTACAACACATGGTGAAAATGTATATATACACAGAAACTAGCAACCCCTTCTTTTAAGAGCATGCATAAACATAAATGCATACACACAAACATACAGACACAAGCCCTTATTCTCACTGTGATGTGCCCCTGTTCTCAAAGAACTGGGAATGATATCTTGTACTTAAAGAACTACAGACTATAAGGTGCACTCTCCAGATTTTAACAATTTTGTAATACAGTGGAACCTCCCTTATAAGACCTACTTCTCTGAGACATTGCCCTTCTTTGTAAGTATTACAATTACCCCCCTTATAAGACCCCTCCCTTATAAGACCTCATTATGGATGATTTTTGAAGGTCTTATAAGGGAGGTTCCACTGTAGTTATTTACTGCATTATAAGTCACATTATAATACGAAATGGTTTCAGTCAGCTTTAAAAAAAATGCATGGCCTTATAGTCTGTACAATATGGTGCGCACATTCTGAAAGTGAAAAATAAAGCAAGCTTTCGATGTCACTGTCCACTCACCCATGATAGATTCAGGGTCGTCATCATCCTCGTCCTCAGCAGCCAACTTCTGCTTCTGTTCCTCTGTCAGGGACTCAGGGTCAGTGCCGTTCTGCTCCCCGTGACTCCTGGGAACCAGGTTCTAAACAACACACCAACCAGTGATTTCGTAAAACAAGTTAATGATTCAGTATAACAAAACACATCACAGCATCATTCTGCTTCCTCTGGCTCCTGGAACTTGTGTGGCTCCTGGGAACCCAGTTCAAAACAACACACCAACCACAGCGATTATGTAATAACAGGTTAATGATTCAGTATAACAAAACACATCACAGCATCATTCTGCTTCCTCTGGCTCCTGGAACTTGTGTGGCTCCTGAGAACCCAGTTCTAAACAACACACCAACCACAGCGATTATGTAATAACAGGTTAATGATTCAGTATAACAAAACACATCACAGCATCATTCTGCTTCCTGTGGCTCCTGGAACTTGTGTGGCTCCTGGGAACCCAGTTCTAAACAACACACCAACCACAGCGATTATGTAATAACAGGTTAATGATTCAGTATAACAAAACACATCACAGTATCATTCTGCTTCCTCTGGCTTCTGGAACTTGTGTGGCTCCTGGGAACCCAGTTCAAAACAACACACCAACCACAGCGATTATGTAATAACAGGTTAATGATTCAGTATAACAAAACACATCACAGCATCATTCTGCTTCCTGTGGCTCCTGGAACTTGTGTGGCTCCTGGGAACCCAGTTCAAAACAACACACCAACCACAGCGATTATGTAATAACAGGTTAATGATTCAGTATAACAAAACACATCACAGCATCATTCTGCTTCCTCTGGCTCCTGGAACTTGTGTGGCTCCTGAGAACCCAGTTCTAAACAACACACCAACCACAGCGATTATGTAATAACAGGTTAATGATTCAGTATAACAAAACACATCACAGCATCATTCTGCTTCCTGTGGCTCCTGGAACTTGTGTGGCTCCTGGGAACCCAGTTCAAAACAACACACCAACCACAGCGATTATGTAATAACAGGTTAATGATTCAGTATAACAAAACACATCACAGCATCATTCTGCTTCCTGTGGCTCCTGGAACTTGTGTGGCTCCTGGGAACCCAGTTCAAAACAACACACCAACCACAGCGATTATGTAATAACAGGTTAATGATTCAGTATAACAAAACACATCATTCTTCTTCCTGTGGCTCCTGGAACTTGTGTGGCTCCTGAGAACCCAGTTCTAAACACACCAACCAAAGCGATTTTGTAATAACAGGTTAATGATTCAGTATAACAAAACACATCACAGCATCATTCTGCTTCCTGTGGCTCCTGGAACTTGTGTGGCTCCTGGGAACCCAGTTCAAAACAACACACCAACCACAGCGATTATGTAATAACAGGTTAATGATTCAGTATAACAAAACACATCACAGCATCATTCTGCTTCCTGTGGCTCCTGGAACTTGTGTGGCTCCTGGGAACCCAGTTCAAAACAACACACCAACCACAGCGATTATGTAATAACAGGTTAATGATTCAGTATAACAAAACACATCACAGCATCATTCTGCTTCCTCTGGCTCCTGGAACTTGTGTGGCTCCTGAGAACCCAGTTCTAAACAACACACCAACCACAGCGATTATGTAATAACAGGTTAATGATTCAGTATAACAAAACACATCACAGCATCATTCTGCTTCCTGTGGCTCCTGGAACTTGTGTGGCTCCTGGGAACCCAGTTCAAAACAACACACCAACCACAGCGATTATGTAATAACAGGTTAATGATTCAGTATAACAAAACACATCATTCTTCTTCCTGTGGCTCCTGGAACTTGTGTGGCTCCTGAGAACCCAGTTCTAAACACACCAACCAAAGCGATTTTGTAATAACAGGTTAATGATTCAGTATAACAAAACACATCACAGCATCATTCTGCTTCCTGTGGCTCCTGGAACTTGTGTGGCTCCTGGGAACCCAGTTCAAAACAACACACCAACCACAGCGATTATGTAATAACAGGTTAATGATTCAGTATAACAAAACACATCACAGCATCATTCTGCTTCCTCTGGCTCCTGGAACTTGTGTGGCTCCTGGGAACCAGGTTCTAAACACATCAATCACAGTGAAGTTGCACCAAGAAAATGATTCAGTATAATGAGAGCTATTATTACAATGATAATACAGTACAAATCACAGTGCTCTTCTGTTCACTATGATTTCTGGGAATCAAGTACTGAGCAACAAAACATTTCGCGCTTAGACCCACTTCAAATTTAAATATTTGATAGCCAATAATAAGCTTACAACTGATAAAGCATGCGCATTAAGTAAAATGTCCAATGTTCAAGCAATGAAGAACATGTTACCATACTTGGCGACACTTGTTTGTCATTGATGCTACCAACATGTCATACATTTTATTTTGACCTTTCACATTTTAAATCCCCCCCCCCCCCCCTGTTATTTTGGTAGATACTAGTCACAGACTTATCTCCATGAAATTCAGGCTGCTCTTCCCCAGAGAGTACGTTGCTGCAAGCGCAGTCAGCGCATACCCCCCCTTTTCGGGGGAGGGGGGGGCAGGGTGAGGACTTGGGAAAACTAGCTATCAATTTGGTCATACCAGGCAGCAGGATTTATCCCTGCTCTTACCGACTTTAAGACCCCACCCGAAGGACTCGACGCTCAGTTCGATTTTCCTGTCAAACTAGAAAGAAAGGGTGAGGCCAGGATTTGAAACCGGGTCACTCATGTTGCAGTCACGCATTGAAATCAGCAGGCAAACGTCTTAACCACTCTGCCACCTTCCTTCCTAATCCTGGCTCCACTTCAGACACCCTAAGATTCCTAATCATCAGGAGATCCACCTCCTCCCTCACCCTTTTTTCCAGTCTTCCGCTACACATAATTGCATCCAATTTTATACAGAGCCATATTACCTGAAACTGAACTGACTCATCAAGAAACTGAACTGACTCATCAAGAAACTGAACTGACTCATCAAGAAACTATCGTCTCACTGATTGCGACCTTTGACCTCCAAAGTGAACAGTTTTCCTGTGTGACCTACCTCCTTGAAGGACTGCATGAGGTTTGATCCGGCCACAGACACGATGATGTCGATCTGGTGAATGATGAACAGCGGCTCATCCTGAAGTTGGAAGGGGAAGAACGCCAGGTTGTCTGCCAAGTACACCTGCTCCCCCATTGAGATCTTTTGCAACTGCAATCAGAACAGTAACAGGAATAATATTAATAATAATAAACTTCTTATATTCACAATAAAAAAGAACAAGATATTAAAATCTGCATACAAACCCATGAACAAAAAAAGTTACAAAGTATGCAGCCATCTGTAATACAAGCAGTCAGTTCTGCCCCAAACAAAAAAGTAACAAAGTATGCAGTCATCTGTACTACAAAGTTCTGCCCTGAACAAAGTAACAACAGCAAATTAAGCAGCCCTCTACAATGCAAAAAAAAGAGTTCGTAACACAGAGTACAGGCCAGAACCTCTGGCTTTCTCTATCTCTCACTTACCCCAGTACCATCAAAGAGGGTGAACAGAGAGGTGAGCCGTCCACTGCGATGTGAGCAGTTAGTTCTCAGCAGAGAGTACAGGAAGAATCTCTGGCTTTCTCTATCTCTCACTTACCCAGTATCATCAAAGAGGTTGAGCAGAGAAGTGAGTGGTTAGTTATTGGCAGAGTACATAGGGAATCTAATTTGTCTCCCACTCTCACTTACCCCAGTATCATCAAAGAGGTTGAGCAGAGAGGTGAGCAGTCCTCTGTGGTGGGAGCGGTTAGTTATTGGCAGAGTACATATGGAATCTAATTTGTCTCCCACTCTCACTTACCCCAGTATCATCAAAGAGGTTGAGCAGAGAGGTGAGCAGTCCTCTGTGGTGGGAGCGGTTAGTTATTGGCAGAGTACATATGCAGACCTGTTTACCCTCAAATCGCATACCTGTAATATCTCAGACAAAATTCTGTAATTTCACCAAAAATTTCTGTAATTTTTATACTCGCAATACTCGGCAACTTTTCAGTCACAGGCTTGCTAATCATGCACACCACAACGACATGGAGCTACTTAACACAATAATTAATAACAACTGATATTTTATTACACTTTTTCTAACCTGCTGCCTGAACCAGAAGACACCATTCTGTTGCTTGCTATTCTTGTGTGGCAATGTGCTTTATAATTGAAGTCGTTTTGTTTCTTGAACAGTTGTAGGCTTGGGCAATTGCAGTCGGGGAAGGCTTTTTTAACAGTTATTGTGAGTACGTCAGCCACAGTCAATGGAACGTTCATTTTCACTAGAGTTTCCGTCATCATTGCTTCAGCTCTAACCACGGCCAAGTCATCAACCTCCTTCTCAGTGTTCTTCTTCTCAGCTTTAAAAAACGACGTCATCTTGTGCGAAGTTGCTGTGTCTTTCTTTGAAGCAACGTACATCTGGTGCTTTTTCGATGCGCAGTGCGATTCAATGTCATACTGACCCGAATGCGCGATGGAAAAGTCCCTGCTACAGTACACGCAACAGGCGTACTCGTCACCGAGTACTGATCGCTGGATTCCAGGTACTTTCAAGTACGCATCGCAAAACTTTTGCACAAGTTTTCCAACTTTTGGAGCTTTGGAAGAGCCGGTATTGCCTTTCGGCGCGAGTCTCTTTGCTGGAGCCGCCATATTGACTTTAACAAAGTGAAAGACGCATGCGCACGGAAACCGAAAATGTCTTCTTACCGCATTCGACAAAAACCACAGCAGACGAAACTTCGCGACTCGCGATTTTCATGTTTAGAATTTTTTTTCTCTCCGTAATGTATTTTTTTAAAAAACCCGTAATTTCCGTAATTTCGTTTTTTCCCCGTAAAAATTACGGCAAAATCGTAAGGGTAAACAGGTCTGCATATGGAATCTAATTTGTCTCCCAGTCTCACTTACCCCAGTATCATCAAAGAGGTTGAGCAGTCCTCTGTGGTGGGAGCGGTTAGTTATTGGCAGAGTACATAGGGAATCTAATTTGTCTCCCACTCTCACTTACCCCAGTATCATCAAAGAAGTTGAGCAGAGAGGTGAGCAGTCCTCTGCAGTGTGAGCGGTTAGTTATTGGCAGACTACATAAGGAATTTAATTTCTCTCTCTCTCACACTTACCCCAGAATCATCAGAGGTTGAGCAGAGAGGTTGAGCAGTCCTCTGTGGTGGGAGAGGTTAGTTATTGGCAGACTACATAAGGAATCTAATTTATCTCTCTCTTACCCCTCACAAGCTTTGCCAATGAGGTTTAACCGAGGCGTGGTTACCGCTACACCTATCTGTATAGTTAAAAATCGGGACTTTACTGGAGTTGCACTGCCTCCGGGCATTGCCTCCAGTATCGTTCCCACCATCTTTGTATCTACAAATGTCCCATATGTGTCTGTTCCAGACCGAGAGGACGTAAAACACCATTTTTCATTCATTCTCTCTTACCCCAGTATCATCAAAGAGGTTGAGCAGAGAGGTGAGCAGTCCTCTGCGGTGTGAGCGGTTGGTTCTCAGCACAGTGTACAGGAAGCCGTTGAAGGCCTGGAACTGGTTCTCCTCCGCCTGCCGGTAGCCCCTGATGGGCTCCAGAGGGTTGGTCCTGTGCAGCACCTGCTGCAGCCGGTACGAGTTCTTGATGCCCTGGAGGGCCTTCATCTGTGGAAAGGTGGCCAGGAGAAACATTGGCATTGTGGAGAGAGAGAGAGAGAGAGAGAGAGAGAGAGAGAGAGAGAGAGAGAGAGAGAGAGAGAGAGAGAGAGAGAGAGAGAGAGAGAGAGAGAGAGAGAGAGAGAGAAATGAACATCTGTTACAGCTGATTCAAGTTTTGAACTCCTTCAAGAGCTTTCATCTGTGAGGAAAAAAGAAGTTATTTGATAATTTAAAAAAAAAAATACAAAGAAATAAGCTTGGGAAAGAGTGGTGTTTATCATTTGAAATACCTGCAGCAGCCAATACAAGTTCTTGATGCTTTGAAAAGTTTTCAGATTTAAGAGAACAAGGAGACAAATCGTTATTTAAAAAAGAAAAAGAAAGAAGGGAAAAAAAAAGTCAAATATGTGTGACAACTGTTGCAGTCTGTAGGAGGGTTTTTTGTTATGCCTGGAAGAGCCCTTCTCTATGAAAAAAAAAATGTGGGAGAGAGAGCAAGAGAGAGAGAGCGTGTGTGAGAGAGAGAGAGAGAGAGAGAGAGAGAGAGAGAGAGAGAGAGAGAGAGAGAGAGAGAGAGCGTGTGTGTGAGAGAGAGAGAGAGAGGGGGGGGGGGGGGGAAGAAAGACAGTTATTCCTTACAGAGAGAGAGAGAGAGAGAGAGAAAGTTATTCCTGTTGTTAAACTCACATGAGTAAACCCCGGGTACTTCTTCTCAATCTCCTCCAGCTGCTGGTCGGCCTTGATGCGGACTGCGTTCTCTGGGTCGGTGCTCATACAGATCAGGTAAGGCATACACTGTGCAACACAGCAACACGCCACTCACATCAACCACACAATAATATCAACTAATTTGGAGAAAAAACCTTTCGGAACATTCTGTGTATTCTGACAAAAATCGGGCATAGAGGTACATGTACACTCAGAAGCCAGCGCTGACTGATGATTTGCTGTTACAAGTACACTCGGAATGCATGGAATGAGTTCATGAAGAATCGCTTGTTCATTGTTTCAGGCATTAATGCCTTGGTTGTCGTACCCTGGCTTAAAGACTCCAGTGATCATCCCAAACAGCCGAAGCACTTGAACATTATGGTACAAATGCACCAGCTAGGGATGAGAACATTACGTGTGTGATCGGGTTTTTTTCTACTACTCCGCCACGTGGGCAGCCACACTTCGGAGGATTAATGTCTTGGTATCTATGATGAAAAGGTAACCATACAACTTTGTGGGAGAACCAAGACTTTAGTGATCAGTTCAGAAGTTTAGGCTGTGGCAAAAAGAAACACATGTTGGTTTCCACAAACATACAGGTCTTTGAAAGAGAATCATTGCCTAGGCTGTCAGACCAGTTGACATAAGCTAGAACACCGAGGCTACATCAAAATGTTATGTTCTGCATGGTTGTGCGGGGACTGTCTTAACTCATTCGCATTGGAACGATTTTTAATTATTAAAAAAACTCACAAATTACTCCAGCCATACACACAAACAAAGCATACATAAACAAAAGGAGAAATGAAAGAAGATTACGGGTTTTTACTTCAGGTTTAGACATAGGGAAGTGGTAGATCAGACTTTTTTTTATATATAGACTTTATATAGAAAAACTCTCCACACTTGGTTTCCCCACAACAAAAGCAAAATTGTGGTCTAAGGGAGCGAAGCGAGTTCAGAAGTGACCAAGGTATGGTGTGCACAGATTTACTTCCCTTGAAGCAAATGCATCAAATTGACAGTTATCTATTAATTCCGGACATATATGGCCGGAACGACTTGAATGAGCTAAGTCCTGACAAGCTGCTAGCATAACATCATCAGTCTAAAATCCTGCGAGTCAGAGTGTGGCTGTCCATGTGGCGGGGTAATCAAAAATGGCCACACATGTAATGTTCTCATCCCTAGCTGGTGCACTTGTGCCATAGTATTCAAGTGCTTCGGCTGTTGGGATGATCCCTGGAGTCTTTAAACGCACAGCCGGCATATATAAAGTTTCATGCGAGGCGCGCGTCATCATTTCAATCGCTGTTCGCGACAGACGGTTCAACCGTTCTTTTTTCCCTGTTGCATGAGCCACTGCGAGGCAGAACTTCGCAGCGACTAGCCTAGCAGTCTAGACCCGATCCCTGGGATCAGTTGTTACGCCTTTAAGCCAGGGTAAGACAACAACAAAGAGAATCATATGTGATCTGTTCTAACATGCAGGTCTTTGAAAGAGAATCATACATGACCTGTTCAAACATGCAGGTCTTTGAAAGAGAATCATACATGACCTGTTCAAACATGCAGGTCTTTGAAAGAGAATCATACATGACCTGTTCAAACATACATGTCTTTGAAAGAGAATCATATGTGATCTGTTCAAACATGCAGGTCTTTGAAAGAGAATCATACATGACCTGTTCAAACATGCAGGTCTTTGAAAGAGAATCATACATGACCTGTTCAAACATACATGTCTTTGAAAGAGAATCATATGTGATCTGTTCAAACATGCAGGTCTTTGAAAGAGAATCATACATGACCTGTTCAAACATGCAGGTCTTTGAAAGAGAATCATACATGACCTGTTCAAACATGCAGGTCTTTGAAAGAGAATCATACATGACCTGTTCAAACATGCAGGTCTTTGAAAGAGAATCATACATGACCTGTTCAAACATGCAGGTCTTTGAAAGAGAATCATACATGACCTGTTCAAACATACATGTCTTTGAAAGAGAATCATATGTGATCTGTTCAAACATGCAGGTCTTTGAAAGAGAATCATACATGACCTGTTCAAACATACATGTCTTTGAAAGAGAATCATATGTGATCTGTTCAAACATGCAGGTCTTTGAAAGAGAATCATACATGACCTGTTCAAACATACATGTCTTTGAAAGAGAATCATATGTGATCTGTTCAAACATGCAGGTCTTTGAAAGAGAATCATATGTGATCTGTTCAAACATGCAGGTCTTTGAAAGAGAATCATACATGACCTGTTCAAACATGCAGGTCTTTGAAAGAGAATCATATGTGATCTGTTCAAACATACAGGTCTTTGAAAGAGAATCATACATGACCTGTTCAAACATACATGTCTTTGAAAGAGAATCATATGTGATCTGTTCTAACATGCAGGTCTTTGAAAGAGAATCATACATGACCTGTTCAAACATACATGTCTTTGAAAGAGAATCATACGTGATCTCTTCAAAAGTTTAGACTGATAAATGGAATACATTTTCGTTTATGCAGAGACAGGTGTTTGACAGGGAGAACAGCAAGGCATGGCAGACTGACCTGGACGGGATGAACGAGGCCCTGACGAAGGATGAGCTGAACCACATTGAGCGCTGTCACTCGCACCTGAGCGTGCTCATGGTAAAAGGCCTCCAGCACTTGTTTTAGGTACAGTTGCACTACTGTGCTGGCCATGCTGTAAAGAAAACACAGTAAGCGTTTATCAGCACATGAAAAGGTAAACAGCCTCCAGCACTTGCTAAGTACAACTGCACCACTGCTGGCCATGTTGAAAAAAAAAAAATCATTCTGAGGTGATTTAAAAAAGAATGGTTCTTTCTCTAAGCAGATGACTTTAAACTTGAAGTAATATTTCTTTAAATATTCAGACTGAGTTGAATCCAGAATAAAGTTAAAAAAATATCTAGTTCAAACCAGTGCCTACGCCCTCGATCAAGAATTTATATCAAAGACTATTGTGTTAAAAAACACACACAAAAACCAACTATTGTGTACTCACCCAGATTGCACATCTCCCATTTCTTTCAAGTCTTCTTGCTTGGCATGCTTCTTCCCTGAAAGCAAACAGAACATGATGACCATGCAAGAAGAAAAAGTTTGCATTTTGTGAAAACGACCTGGCTTTATGTATCCATTTTTCAGTTCTTCACTGGTAAGTTCAGCTGAGAAGCAGTTCAACTCTTGTCTAATAAACATGTTGTCCCCAAAGGACAAACAGAAACAACACAATGTCATTTGAATGGAACATTTCAGCACAGCTGTCCTTTTTTCAGTCCTTCAAAATCTATTTAACTCTCCCCTCCCTCCTTTCCCATCCAAATCCTACTCATCATCTACTACTCCCACCACCCTCCTAGCTCATCATCCCTTGTCTCCCCACCCCTCCCTTTCCTGTTTATTTACACTCGTTGGGCATGTGCACATTTACAAAAACTTCCGTATGGAAACTCACCTGCAAAAAACCCACCTCCCCCCGTGGGGATACCGTGTGTGTGTGTGTGTGTGTGTGTGTGTGTGTGTGTGTGTGTGTGTGTGTGTGTGTGTGTGTGTCTTTTGTACAAATAGTTCCCCCACCTTCGGGAAGTTCTGTGCTTGTAACTTCCTCTAATCTGTCACTCTCTTTGACTCTGCCTTTTCCCTTTGCTTACTGTCATCTGCTATCTTTCTACCTTACTGGTCCATTCTCCTGCCTTTTTTTTTCTATGAATTCTTACAAAGATTTCTTCAGCCGAAGTCGGACATGCTGGGCCCTATTTCTTAGTTAGGTGCATAACAGCAGCATGACACATCTACGCTCATATGACAGGAAACTGAGCAAACGAAGAAGAATCCGCCAACAAAAATCTGGAAGAAATATGGAGTGCGCACATTACACGCAGAAACCCATTCACATATCCCATCTGCTTATTTCCTGTTACTTTCTTTGCTGATTGCGGATGGGTTTCGGTATAGAAGTTTTTGTAAATGTACACACAGCCAGCCTCAATTTGCTATTGTGATTTCCTCCTACAAGAGGTAGACTTGGAGGTTTTCAGCGCCTGACACCTCCACTATGCCGTCTACACCCCCTCCCATCTCTTTCATACACACTGCTCATACTCTGCGTAATATTTTCTGGCACCTCCACTTTTAGCCTGCCCTCTCTTCACACACAAACACACACTCTTTCTCTCACACTTAACTTTGCTTTTGCTAGTGCCGTATTTTTCGGACTATAAGGCACACCTGATTATAAGGCAAACCCTCCAAATTCAACACAAATTTCAGATTTTGTTTTGAAATTTTCATACTATTTTATTAGTCATATTATACAGCACAGGGGTCTCAGTCTGGGGGGAAAAAAAGTATCGCCTTATACTATACTCTATAGTCCAAAAGATACGGTACAAGTTTTTCAGCAGCTACTCCATCCCATTCCCCCTCCGCTTTCTCCCTCACATCTCACACCCTGCATCCAATTTCACCATAGAAATCTCCTCCACAAAAAAGGTAGAGCTGGAGGTTTTTCAGCATTGACATTTTCACCCCAACTACTCCCCTCCACACACACACATTACTCACACTCTGCGTCCGACTTTGCCATGGCGATTTCCTCCTCCAGGAGGTAGAGCTGCAGGTTCTTCAGCACCTGGCACCTGAGCCTGATGGGGGCGTTGTCGTTGGTGAGGAAGTCGTGGTACATCTCCTTCACCAGCTTGCCCAGCATGTACTCATAGTGCCGACACAGGAAAAAACCTGCCACAGCAGAAACAATTCCTAAGTCACCATACAGCTTTTTCCATGGGGGTACGTTGAGTATGAGGTTAATGCGTGCGTGTGTGTGGGGTGGGGATGGTGTAATGGGGGGATGGTTGGGGTGTGGTGGGGCGGTTTGAAGGGAGGTGGGTGTTAGTGTGTTGTGTTATGATTATATGCAATGCGTTCTCTAATGTATTCATTTTCATAGAGATGTATGGTGAGGATACGTGAACCAGTCTGTTAGAATATAAATGTTAGTACGAATGGTGAGTGAAAAGCGCATTGAGTTGCTTAGCAAGATATGCGTTATTAATTTTTATTATTATTTACTTTTCTGTCAAAGACTTAAGATCGGGTCAGTGATTTGGGTGCTGTGATGTGGATGGTTTTTTCTCTCTCCCCCAGACACAGACAGAGAATTGCACAGGCCCTTGTTGCATAGCAACATCTATTCTACAGACCTGAGAGTAAACACAAACTCACTCACACACGAGGTAAAGAAAGGCACTTGAATGCAGCTAGAATTAAAACGCCTTGGCAATGGGCGATAATTTGAAACAAATACTCAGCAAAATGCAGAGGCACAGACATAAAGAGACAGAATGAGAATACTGACCAAGCACAGTGTGGGCTTTGGTCTGTAATTCCTCATGATGATGAATGATATAGTAGAGCACATCCAACATAAAAAGAGACTTCTTCTTCTTCGCTGTGCATGACCACAATCAACTCTTTGATTATTTTGGTGGAACCGGGAGGTTCTACCACTTATGCCGGAAGATAAGACTCAAAGCCTGAGAAGAAACTGAAAAGTTAGGCCTTAGACAGAAGAGAGACAGATAGTAAGATAAAGGATTAAGTGCTTGCACTGGGTTAACCTTTAGCCTGCCATACCGCCGTTCTGGAACGGCGGAAAATTAATGCCCCTGTCACTGCCATAGCGACGTTCCGGAACGTCAGCATTTTATCGCGATTTCATACGAATTTTTTTGGTATCCAAGACAACTAAACCTGGTAGCTTTAGCCTCTTTAGGGTTTCAAGAATCTAATAATAGCAAAGAAACCCTCTGTCGTCACTGAAAACTGCGTTTTCCGAGCGATTTTATTGGCTTGTCGAGACAAAGAACCAACTCATTATGTATGCATGGCAACAAAATGGCGACGCCGCAAACAAGCACGAGTGGAGCGAGCAGTACCAGTGCAAAACGGCCTCGTATGATGAACTTAGCAGAAGCTACACAGGAACTAGAACGATTGCTCGATGAAGATGAAGATGACGAACTACAATCAGATGATTCTTTGGAGGAGGAGGGGGTAGACGACGAAAATTTGCTGCAAGTTGAGCCTGACCTAGAAATAGCAGACGACAGAGTAGACCAAGATGCTGAGTACGACGCTGTAGCAGATATCAGTGACTCAGACAGTACAGAAAGTGAACAGGAGGTAGGCGAGAGAGAAGATAGGCCAGCTAGGGGTAGGGGGAGGGCCAGGGCAAGAGGTGGGGGTGTGAGAGTCAGGGGTAGGGCACGAAGTAGAGCACAAGGTGGAAGGGGGAGGGGGCGTGGTGGTGTGTTTGCTGATGTTGACATTCAGTCAGCTGAGAACTTTCAACCAACTGTGCCTGATTTTGAAGGGGAACCTGGGCTCAAACAGCAACCACAAGGAGATAGATGTTTAGATTTCTTTTCTCTCTACATCACAGATCAGTTTGTCAACAGATTAGTCACAGAGACAAACAGATATGCAAGTCAAACAATCCAACAGATGACAGCAACACCACAAGGCTTGAAGAGACACTCTAGGTTTGCAGCATGGAAAGACACCACCAGCACTGAAATGAAGAAGTTCTTAGGCCTCACTCTGCTCATGGGCATTCTCAAAAAACCAACAATAGAGTCCTACTGGTCCAAAATGGCATTGCTCAACACCAACATCTTCCCATTAGTCATGACTAGAAATAGGTATCAGCTTTTGTTGCATTTTCTTCATTGCAACGACAACCAACAAGAACCGGCACGTGACGACCCCCGCCGGGACAGACTCTACAAGGTCAGGCCTGTCATTGATCATCTCAAGGATAAATTCCAAACTGTATACAAGCCCACACAGTGCATCGCAGTAGATGAGTCCCTCCTTCTGTACAAAGGGCAGCTGATCTTCAAACAGTACATTCCCCTCAAAAGAGCGCGCTTTGGGATCAAGCTGTTCCACCTGTGTGAGGATTCGGGGTACACATACAAGCTGCATGTCTACACAGGGAAACAGGACCCCTTCTTCAACATTGATCTGCAGCTGCCCCCGGATGCTCAACACCTGCCCGCCTCGGAGAAGATAGTCATCTTCATGCTTGATGATCTCATTGACAAGGGCTACAAGCTCTTCATGGATAACTGGTACTCCGGTCTTCAGCTGTACAGGTAAGCCATTTAGTGGTGTTTTTTTTTTATAGCTTTTATGTTCATGTTAGTGTCAGTCCTTCAGTCTTTTGTTTTTATTTGCTATAATTGTATTTGTGTAAATGGCTGTGCATATATATATATGACTCTGTGCTTGCATTTGTGTGTGTGTATGTGTGTGTGTGTGTGTGTTTGTGTGCAATAGTGTGTGCACAATATGTGCATTTATACGTATGTGTGCATGTACACACCCATGTGTGTGCGCACACGCGTGTGTGTATGTATGTGTGTGTGTGTGTGTGTGTGTATGTGTGTGTGTATGTGTGTGTGTGTTTGTGTGTGTGTGTTGTCTTACAGCTTTGTTTTCACCCACATATACTAAACTATATAGTGCTTGTGTTTCAGGTACCTTGCCAACCACCAGACTGTGTGCTGTGGCACAGTGCGTGAAAACCGTGTGCCGCCAGCTGTCCGTGCGTTGGAGGTGAGGGACAAGGGTGACATGGAGGAACGGCGGTTTGGCTCCATTCTGTTCCTGAAGTGGATGTCAAGCAAGGTTGTGTACCTGATGTCCACCATGCATCGCAGTGGAACAACAGTGGTCCAGCAGTGGCGGCGTGAAGTCGTGAAGCCAAAATGTGTGGCCGACTACAACTCAAAAATGGGAGCTGTCGATAAGTCCGACATGATGCTGCAGCCCTACAGTGCCACCCGCAAAACCTTCCGCTGGTACAAGAAGATGCTGATCCACTTGATCCAGATCAGCCTCCTCAATGCCTTCCTGGTTCACCAGAAACAGCCAAACTGCAAAAAGATGGACTTCTTGCAGTTCCAGCTGAATGTGATCCTGGAGCTACTGTACGACAACCACTGTCCGCCACTTCCTGCTGAGTTGCGGACAGATGACTCGGTGCGCCTCTTTGAACGGCATTTTCCAGCACGCTGCCCACTCACCGAAGGCTCAAACCGCCTGTCCCAGAAGCGCTGCCAAGTCTGCTCAAAACAGGGGAAAAGAAGCGACAGCACCTTCATGTGTACCAAATGCCCTAGCCAGCCTGGTCTGTGCATCATCCCCTGCTTCGAGATCTGGCATACCAAGCTGCAATTGTGAAATCTCTATGTGCTGTTATTCTTGGAACTTTCATCATGTGCAATTTGTTTGTTTACCCTCTTTTGTGCAATCATATTTTGAGTCATTCATGTGCCACAAGAACTGAGTGCAGTGGACTGAGTGTAGATTGTAAAGTGTGACCTATTTTATGAAGAAAAGTATTCAGATTGCTTGCGGTGTGCAATATTTTTTGTAGTTATGGTCCAAAAACATTGCAAGGATTATTGGAGAGACTTTTATTTTATGTGTTTGTTTATGGACTGAATGAAATATGGACTGTGTGATCTGCTTTCTACATAGAAATCCCCCAAAGACTATTTTTGCTGTGAAGTTCCTTTTTCGCGTTTCAAGTGGATTATACTGTTCTGTGAAAAACATCATTATTATTCCATGATGCAAGAGTAAGGTAGGCTTTTACTTATTTTTTGTGTTCTAACATTCTTATTGTTCAATTTGACTCATTTTTACAGCATGATTTACTAACCAAACTAATGCATGAATTGAGAATGCATTTGACTTGCATGGAGAAAATCCGCTTTTCCTAAAAAAAAAAAAAAAAAAAAAAAAAAAAAAAATCCCTTGAGTCACAAACTTACCAAAACACACCAAAACATTTTTTGTGGTATTGTCCATTTATTGCCCTTTCAGAAAATATATACTTTTATAGGGGTCAGTTCAGAACTGGATTCACAATATTTTTTTTCCGACACCAACCTGTTTTCTCATAAAAATCGCCCGGCAAATAGGATATGCTTCTTACTTAAAATGCTTGGCAGGCTAAGGGTTAAGACCATTAAACCCCCCAGTAGTTTAGAGCATGGATACTGATGGAGTACAGTCAGGGCTGAGAGAGAGAAAGAGACAGACGGACAGAAAACGCATACTGACCAAGCGCATTGAGGGCTTTGGTCTGCACTTCCTCATCCTCGTGGTGAATGATGCAGTAGAGCACATCAAACAGAGACAGAGAGAGATAGAGCATGGATACTGATGGAGTACAGTCAGGGCTGAGAGAGAGAGAAAGAGACAGACAGAAAACGCATACTGACCAAGCGCATTGAAGGCTTAGGTCTGCAATTCCTCATCCTCATGATAGAATGAACTAGTAGAGCACATCAAACAGAAAAAGAGACAGAGAGAGATAGAGCATGGATACTGATGGAGTACAGTCAGGGCTGAGAGAGAGAGAGACAGACGGACAGAAAACGCATACTGACCAAGCGCATTGAGGGCTTTGGTCTGCACTTCCTCTTCCTCATGGTGAATGATGCAGTAGAGCACATCAAACAGAGACAGAGAGAGATGAGCATGGATACTGATGGAGTACAGTCAGGGCTGAGAGAGAGAAAGAGACAGACGGACAGAAAACGCATACTGACCAAGCGCATTGAGGGCTTTGGTCTGCACTTCCTCGTCCTCGTGGTGAATGAAGTAGTAGAGCACATCAAACACCTTTTGGTGCACACACGCCTGGGAAGAAACAAATAACAATAACTCATGAGTCAATCTAAGTGGCACAGAAAACAATTAGGCATTAACCCTTTCACCGCCAATGAGCTGATCTTTGCACCACAATGGTTTAATGCCCATGTTACTAAAAAGGCATCAAATTTGAGCCTGTTGTCTGAAACCCCATTTTCTTAATTTTGGGAGGTAATGATAGGCCTAATGTTATACATGTCACAAAGGACTTCCCAACATTGCAGATCATTTTTTTCTCTACCCAGAGTTAAGTTTAATGGTATTTTGGGACTGAAAAATGGCTGGCGGAGAAAGGGTTAACATTCAATCAATCAATTTTAAGAAAGACTGTCAAGCTCTTTAAATTTCTGATAACTTCATGTCATAAATAATATGTAGTACAAAATATATAGAGGGACAGTGACAGATTGGACAGGCACAAATATAGGTTAAAGATGATCTGCTATTTACTATCTTCTGCATGTGAACTTTACCTAATTTTAATCATGAGCTGTGAGTGAAAATGCGAAGGAGACCTATATAAGATATATTTATATCGTGCAGGGCTCAGTGCCTGTGAAAAAGTCTTGACAATAAAGACAAAACGTTGGCAATAATACAGCGTTCGTTCATTCTTTCATGTGAACTCTAATACAAATTATCTTTAACAATAAGCATAACAGTATATCAATCATGATAAATAACCCGGCTGGCAGCAAAGGATTTATTTTCATATTTTGTTCTGTAGGTTTTTTTGGAAGTATTTTTTTAAACTTTTATTTTTAATTTGACTTGTTTTGCTTGCATGTGTACACCCCCCCTCCCCTCCTTTTTTGAATGAGTTAGGGTACAAAAGATAGATATGAGGTGTTTTTTAATATGAGAGTTGATGGATGTGAGAAAAAAAGTATTAAAATCTCCACTCTTCACTTCCCCGCTGACCTTGGGCTCTCCCATCTCCTTGGAGTCAAAGTCGAAGTGTCGGGTGAGCTGTCCGATGGTAAACAGTGTCCGCAGGAGTGTCGGTTTGCGTGCCTTCAGGGTGGGGTTGGCCTGGTCCTGGCGGTGGTCAGATATCAGCTTGGTGACCACGCCAAAGAACTTGCCGAAGCAGTCCTTGACCAAGGCGTAGTTGTGGCTCACGTTGTTCACCACGGAGCCCAGGCAGCTGACGCAGCTCTGAACAACCTGAAATCATCATTAGCATCGTTAGAATCTGCATAATCATTTTCGTAATGATTAGTATCATCATTATCAACATAAACGATATCCATCATCACAACTATCATCGCTGTACTGTGTGACAAAAGCATTAGTCCTTTAGCTTTTTTGTCTGAATTTGTTTAACATACTAAAATAATATTTTCCCCGGATTCCTGTTTTCTTTTACTATATTCTATTTTTCTAAAATAGACTTGCATGTATGTATGTATACATGTGTCTGTGTGTATATATGCATGCGTCTGTATGCATGCATGTGTGCGTGCATGTATGGGTGCATGCATGCATGCATGGATGAATTGTACTTATGGATATATGAATGGATGAATGTATGTATGGATTTATGGCAAATGGCTATGTGCATGTGAATGCAAGTATATGTATGTATGCTTTCATGTGTGTTAATTGTCGATATTTTACCTTCAATCGTACACATGTCTATTGTCTTAGTTTATTTGTAATTTTATCGTTGCGCAAAACACTTCCTTCCAAGGACAATAAAGATATTGATTGATTGATTGGCTGATTTGACCATGCAAAAAACACACACACACAAAATCAAAAGTGTGTTAAATGTCTGACCATCTGGCCGTGCTTGAGGATGAGCTTAATCATGTCCTCCTCCAGGGTCACACCACACGAATCAACATGGCCACACCATTAGAAAAAGAGAGGGTACATGACTGGTGCAGTGAGTTAACTGACCATCTGTACCTGTGCTTTAGGACAAGTTTGGTCATGTCCTCCTTCAGGGTCACACCACATGAATCAACATGGCCACAAAGTACAGACAGTAAGTAGAAAAAGAGAGGCTACGAGACTGGTGCAGTGAGTTAACTGACCATCTGGCCATGCTTTAGGATGAGCTTGATCATGTCCTCCTCCAGGGTCACACCACACGAATCAACATGGCCACAAAGAACAGACAGTAAGTAGAAAAAGAGAGGCTACGAGACTGGTGCAGTGAGTTAACTGACCATCTGGCCATGCTTTAGGATGAGCTTCATCATGTCCTCCTCAAGGGTCACACCACATGAATCAACATGGCCACAAAGTACAGACAGTAAGTAGAAAAAGAGAGGCTACGAGACTGGTGC
>CM065681.1:77859356-77909356 GCA_017654935.2 Phymorhynchus buccinoides
CTTCTAAACTATTGTCCTGACACACACTAATCCATATATTCCTTTAAAGGCTGTGAAATTTGTACCGACAGCTACAACAGTGATCTATAATCATGTTCCTAAAGCTCGGTTGTACTGTCCAACAGTATGTCCGTGAACATATTTTGTCTTCTCACTTCTCTCGATAACACGCTCGTGTGTCTGTACCCACATTAGTGCTGTACTTCTAATCACTAAAGCTTGTATTGTCTATGAATAAACCGTAGTACTAACAGCTGGAGTGGTGTCCTGTTTCGCACAGTATTGACTTGCACCCCTCCTGCATAGCGCATAATTGTTCTATGGTGTTTCGCATCATGTTACCATCAAGACAACCGAGTTATTAGCAGTATTGGCATCTGATGGCGGGGTGTTGGATGGCTATTAGGAACAGCAGATGTGGCATGTGGTAACGCGAATTGCTGCACGGTATGACTGAGAAACTAGGTTGATGAGCGTCTTAAAGTTCTACTAACCGATTTTCTCCATTTGCGATGTCTTCCGTTTCACACTAGTGTTCAATCGCTCCTGGAGCATACATGGCATAGGTATAGTTCAGGGAGCTGAGGTTTAATGAGGGGTTTGTTCATCAATACTGAACAGATGTCTTCGTTTTTGATCTAGTTGGACAACAGAGAGGGGGAAAAAAAGAAGAATTTAAAAGAATCCGTTGTCAGCCGTTTTTGGTGTAGTGGAAGTGCAATCCAGAGTCAAGATGGAAACTAGAATGAGTGTTTGGAGAAAAGTGTCTTGCTACCTCTTAATGCCAGGTTCTGCTTCCTCAAAAAAGAATTTGTCTACATTTGTGAATAAATTTGGGTCATTTTTAAAAATAATAAACAGGACTGGATTTGTTTTATTGATTACACACTTTGCAATCATCCGTGATTTTTTTAACAGATGATGGGTATTTGTCATCGGGGCTTATGCTCTCGGTAAATCTGCTTTATACGTTTTATACAATCGGGTTTTTTATATAATTTGCGCAGTCAGTATTTTTGTACTGTGATGGTGATAAGGTTTTCGCTGTTAATGTTGCCTAGTGAAGACGGGAAAGGGAAAGACTTAAACGTGAAAGGCAGCAACACCATTATTAGATCTATGTGTTATGCCAGCCCTTTTAATACTGAGCTAAACCAGTTCAATTTGTGCATAGAACACGCTAGTTGTTTGCTACACCAAATAGACAGTCCCATCAAATTGTGACGTTTCAGTTTGCTTGTGTATATTTTTTTTTACTCGTATTATTTAATGACATGCTGTGTTGAAGTTTGCTGTTTACAGACGTTGCAATAGTTGACATTCGATCGATTATTTTAGTGATCTCTTGAACAATATATGGATCACAAACATTGTTTCACGAGTTGTTAACATTATTCACTATTAACTGTATGTGTCTTCAGGAGGTGGGGTACGTGCATGAGTATATCTATAAGACCTTTAAGGTCTTGAACTTGATAGGGGTGAGGGAGAAAAGCAAAATGAAGTAGTATTGGATTTGGGATATAGATTGCGTTCAATGCGCAATAGTGCGAGATGGTTTAGCGTTTTGATAGGAATGCACGAAGTGCAAACCTAGGTTTGTTACCTATTTAGCTCGACAAGAACGCTGTAATCACTGTAAAAAAAAAAGAAGTATATCTAAAGAAACGAATGAAAGAAACGTTTTGTCTGGTGTGTTTTACTACTAAAAAGTCAGGCCATGTCCGTTTATCCTTGAGCTTCGAGCGCTTCTCACTTAATGCTTCAGATGATTAATTTCCAAAACAGGCTGATTGGACGATTGGAAAAGAAAAAAGAAAAAAAAAATAAAGAGTGTGGAAAGGATAAAAGACGTTTTTTGTGTTTACTACTGAAAAGTAACATTTGCTCAGAGATGTTCCAAAAAACCTCATTGTGTGTGAAACGTTTTTGGTTAAAGAAACTTTACTTTGTTGTTGATTACTAATAAACAGTACATGCTCACCGAGGATATGAAAAAAGAAAAGAAACAAGAGAAAAAGAAAAAAAAAAAGAAAAATAAAAAAAAAAAAAAAAAATTAGAAAAAAATAAAAAAAAAAAAATAAAAAGAAAAAAAGTGGGGGGGGAGTTAAAATGGGGGAATAGTAAAGAAAAAAGAAATGCAAAAAAAAAAAAAAGAAAAGAAAAAAAACAAAAAAAAAAAAAAAAAAAAAAAAAAAAAAGATAAAGAAAAAAAAAAAAAAATAAATAAAAAAAAAAAAAAAAAAAAAAAAAAAAAAAAAAAAAAAAAAAAAAAAAAAAAAAAAAAAAAAAAAAAAAAAAAAAAAAAAAAAAAAATAAAAAAAAACAATAAAAAAAAAAAAGAGAAAAAAAGAATTAACAAAGAAAAAAAAAAAAAAAAAAAAAAAAAAAAAAAAAAATAAAGACAAAAAAGCATAAGTTGCCTAACCTATTGGCACAAGGGATGTGAATGCACAGTTTCTTCAGAGATCACAAAACTTGCACACATTTTACTGTACTTTTGAGGAGTATAGCAAGGCTGATACTCTTCACCCCTATGAATCTTTACGAGTGCCAATTATTGCTATTGATGTTCGCCATTGTATGTTCATTGCTGAAATAAACGTGAATGATTATCTTTTGCATTGATTTCATCATTCTGTCCCGACTCCCCGACCCTGGGGTGCATAATCATTTTTTTTTTCAGCTTACATGTTATCCTACTTTCAGTGACACTGAATTTCATCACTTTTTACCTACAAACACTATTATTATTGAGGGGAAAACAATATTTAATCTATACCGATTGTGATCACACAAGAAGAGTCGACGTGTGGTACTTGTATATGATTTGTTGCTTACTTTCTTTTTGTGGTTTGCGGTTTTAGTTTTTTTGAAAGGGGGGAAGAAAAAAAGCCATGAACACTGGTTTTATAAAATTGTTTTGTTTTAAGAGCCAGAGAGGGCTTTCATTTGTTTAGATATACTTATGTTGTGTTTTATTGCAAAATATAAAATGACAGAAGCTTCTGGTTTCTTTCTTTTTGTTATGGATCATAAATGTTGCCTGAAAGTGGCAAGATGATAACCAATATAGTTCATACTGAGTTTTGTGTGTGCTAATGTCTGCTATCTGCAAGTCAAAAGTTGGACTCAAACGATTGGCACATTTTTAGACAACTCTACTTGGGGCAGTGGGGTTAACCCAGTGGTGCGGTGGATGGCTCGAGCCACCAATATAGGGAGTTGTCTATGATCCCCCACATAAGCCTACTCCCCATGGGGGGGGGAGTGCGCGGCGGGGGGGGCTGGGGACGGAGGGGGGGAGGCGGTGAGGGGGAGGGGCGGACTAGGTGGTGAGGGGGGAGGCGGGGGAGGTTGCACCCTATGTGGGGGGGGGGGTGGGGAGGGGGGGGGGGGGGGGTCTTTCTTTCTTTTGTCTTAGGGGGGATCTTCTTTCAACGTGGGGGGGGGGGGGGAGCTAGCATCTCTGTGTTGTATTTTTTCTTTCTTTCTTTCTTTTTTCTTTCTCCCCTTTAAAACTTGCACCCAGTTTCCCTTCTGTTCTGCTCCATAAAAATCCCAAAAAAGGGGAGGGGAGAGGGTGGGGGTGACTATTTGTACAAATAGTTTACCACCAACCTTCTGGTAAGTTTGCTAACAAACTCCATCTAATCTGTCACTCTTTTGACTCTGCAGACTTTTCCATTTGCAATTCCTGTACAAACCTTTTCAACTTTCCATTTCTGTCACCACCTATTTTGTTTCTGCCTTTATTGGCCCTATTCTCTCTGCCTGTACTTCCATAATAATTTTCGCTTCTGTTGAGTCCTCCG
Organism: Phymorhynchus buccinoides; assembly: GCA_017654935.2. Taxonomy (NCBI): domain Eukaryota; kingdom Metazoa; phylum Mollusca; class Gastropoda; order Neogastropoda; family Raphitomidae; genus Phymorhynchus; species Phymorhynchus buccinoides. The sequence goes on from CM065681.1 coordinate 77,863,173, forward strand.
AAATTGGAATCTGTGTCGGGCCGGAACTGCAAGTGCGGAGAGAGCACAGTGGAAAACTTCCTAAATCGCCAAATCACATTTGTACTTTACCCATCATGGCCATCTGGAACGCGAGAGGGAAAAAGAAGAAAGAAGAAGGATAATTTGTCGTTACAGAATAAACGGCACATTTTATCATGACACACCACTCTAATCTATAGGACAAACATAACTGCAGCGTAATTTTTAAAACATTTAATTAAACTTATCATCTAAATTAAAAAGACAGAAAATTTATGATAAATTTATATACTTAAAACAGAGGAAAAAAACAAACAAAAAGTTTTATTATGCTTCTGTGCCAGAGGACAAGAATCAATATACTGGAATGTCAAACTGAAAACAAAACAGAAAACTCGAACAATAACTTGCCAAACTATATATATGTATTATTTAACAAACAAAATTAATACTGAGAACAAATAACAGAAATGCTGCTTTTTTTTATAAACCGAATTCATTCTGCTAAGGATTGTAACGTGGACATGGTATTGACCTCATTTACATAATTTCAATTCATACAAATTGTAGAAAAAAAAAAAAAAATAAAAAGGATGAATAATATTTTGACCTCATTTTACATTTCAATTTCATCTCAATTAAAATTAAAAAAAAAAAAAAAAAAGAATATATGCGCCAAGTAATTTTTTTAGACGGACTTCAACCAGTCAAACTATTCACTAAATAAAACATTTCATAGTAACAACAGAAAGAACACCCATATTAGTGTTAATACAATATATCACAGAAAGCTATGCAATAAATGGCTCTTTTGTTATTGACAGAAGAATGATATGTTACAAAAACTTGACTCGTCATCACAGGCGTTACAGAACTTAGTTAGAACAAACACAAAACACTTGTCAATATCCATTGCAACCAAACACGGTCGTAATAGTAGAATTTTATACCACAGTGTTTAAGGTTCTATATCCTTGATAAAAACAAACCATTGATTTGGTTGTAGTAAAGAGTTCTGTTGATTATAAGAGTATCGACAATTTCATATAGGGCATAGCACGGGTGCGATTGGCAATAAAGCCGCTCTTTGGTGCGAGCGGTGTATGTGGTGGAGATTAGAGAGTATTCCCCCTTAGTTACATTTCGTTATCTCCTCTTGGCCTATTTCATTTGATTAATCCGTAGATGCTTTACAATAAAGCCTTAGTCGCTTAATCATACTTTTATCTCAATATCTTGCTTTCAACAGAATGCACAATGTCCTTTTTAAAATTAAAAAACATTTTCTACACAAGAAAATGAACAGTTTTTTAATTTTATATTACAAACCATGATTCTTGCACGCATTCATCCTTTTCATAAACACTTCCATTCGCACAGTATTTCAATCCACATCGTGCACCAATAGAGAGTTATCAGGTCTACACAATAAATAAAGATATATAACCTTAGGGTGTGTAAGGAATGCCAGTAAAGTCAAATGATTAGTGGACAGGTCCAAATGCTTCCAGAATTTAATTCGTCATGGAGGGAAAAACAAAATCCCATTCATCATGCAACAGCCTCCTCGCAAATCATAAGCACACATGCCATGCATTAAATATAACACGCAGTGTTGTCTGCAAGAAGTGATGTCAGAACTTGGCTTTCGTATATCGGAAAGGAGGGACAAGGTTGAGCCCAAAAATGCCCATGGATTGTCTGTCACCAGAATGTCGGTTGTTGAAACCAATCCATTGGTAGTGAGCTATACAGCACAACGGATTGAACGTATAGTCTGCTTCTTTCTGGGTGTTTTCCCACACATGTGCAAATCTGTACATGGATGGGCAATCATACCACTGTGACGCGAAGCGGTTGGGTTGGATAATATCAGCTTGTACATGTATCGCCGAGTTTCTCCTCGCAGGGCAAACAGCTGGGGCGTATACCAGGGCTTGTGCGGGTCTCCCACCCCCCACCACCACTATGCGCTCTCCCACCGGCACATCTTTGCCTCGGATACGTTCCCTGCACACATGCACAAAGCATAGATGAATAATACAATATACACACAAACGTTGATTTAACCCTTTTTTCCCAAAAATCTTAAGAACATATAAGAGGACATTTCATTACTTGATTACCGAATGTGAAAGGGCTATGGAAACAATCGGAACTTGCATATATGAAAATGATGTGAAGGTTTTTTTGATCATTCAGTTTTATAAATGATATCAATTTGTGCATTTTATGGTATGGACACATGTAATATGAGTGCTGGTCAACTATACTGTTTTGTATTTTATGATATGTTGTAATGTATTTATGCGGTTGTATTTGTAAAGCTGCGATGAGCCCCAATGGTGGAAAGGCTAACTCGCACTATTATTAAGTATTCCCCTATTGTTATTACATTATTTATAGTTTAAGAAAAAGAAAAAACATGGGTACCAGATTATTACGTTTAACCCCCACAAATTGTCCTCTGCAACACCCATGTATTGATACGCTAAACAGCCTGGACATTATTTCACTCTTCTCTACTCTCTGTCCGTCACTCACATTGAGGAACTTTTTCTTTCAACGGCGCGCGTCGAAACTTGGGTTTGTTGGTTCTTGGACTTGAAGTCGCTCTGGTGACCGTTGCGCATGCTGAGCCTTCCTCGAATTTCTGGATATCATAGCGGCCCGCTATCCACAAGAGCGTTCTGCATGAAATCATTCAATGTTGACGGTGTAGGGTAACAAAGTACCACGACATTGGCTGTGTCATTGAGGTTATGATTGTTTAGATGTGGAGCCCATCCTCTCTCAGCCTCCAATACCTTTACCTCTTTTCCCCCAACCACACCCATGAATGAAATTATAGGTAACCGTTTTTATAATCTGGATGGATTTCGTAAAGGAAACAATTGGTTCTTGAGCCAACAGTGATTACAATCAATACCAGGCCCGAAACTAGATAGAATTCAAGACTGATGATCTTCACAGATACACAACCAGCCAATCCAATCTAGAGTTGTTAACAGGCGCGATGTCAATATTTAGTATTGATTGATCTGCTCTGAGGGGAGAGGGTTGTTGTCCTCATACAAATAGGTCCCCCATCTTCTGGGAATTCTGCTTTTTAACTTCCTTTAATCTATCTCTCTGACCCTGGCCTTTTCCTTTGAATTTACTGTAATCTACTATCTTTCTGTCCTTTACTGGGCCATTCTTTTGACTTTGTTTTTCTCAGCAGCAAAATTCTTACAAAAATAATTATTTTCTCCAGCCGAAGAAAGAAAAAAGAAGGACATGACATGCTGCCTGGGCATTAACTTCATTTAATAAAACAACTTCCCCTATCCCCCAACATGTGCCAGAGGCAACTTAGCCCCAGTTAAACCCCTGGTGTGGATGCGCTCCATGCCTCCATATGGGGGAGCTTGGACAACCCCTCCCCCTCCACAAGTACTCTCCCCATTGGGAATACCGGGGGGAGTCTTTCGCTAAAAATAGTTCACCCACCATTCTTCGTGGAAGTTCTGTTGCTAGCAAACTTCCTCTAATCTTTGACTCTGCCTTTTCCCTTTGGCTTTCTATCTATTCTATACTATATCCTATTCTGACCTCCTTAATTGGCCCATATCTATCCTGCATTTGTTTTTTTTCAAAACAAAAATTCCTTCCATATGATTGTTCTCCTTTAGCAGGCTCCTCCACCTCTCCAAATCGGAAATCGTGTTCGGCTTCTGTATGCAGTGAGGAGACACAGTGTGAAAAACTGAAAACGGGAGCACATTACGTTACCTTACCCTATTGTGCACCTTTTGAGTCTGGGAAAACACAGAAGAAGACAGGCTACCCTATATTGTCGCTCACAAACGTTTCCATAGGGAGTTGAAGAAATTTGAAGAATCTAAAGAAGCGCTGTGCCCTGCGGTCCACACGCTCAGCAGACGACAGGAATCCAGGCTGCTTGTGGTTCTCTGGTTTGCTCAGCTGACCTGGATCGTAGGTGCCAGGCCCAGGGAAATGCTGCAGAATAAATCAATCAAATTAACCGTATTTTACGGACTGAGATAATGTGCACCTTATTATAAGGCGCCCACCTCCCCGAGCAACATTTGACGTCAAACTTTTTGTTACCTGGTAATTTCCCATTCACTAATATTACACAGTCACATTATAAGGTGTCAGGGTCACACAGTCTGGGGACAATAGTATCGCCTTATAGTCCGTATTCAAAATACGGTATTAACGCCCTGCTGACAAAAGAGGCAAAGAATTTTAAGTATTATTATTAATTTAAAACAAAGCACGCCAAAGACAGGCTTGGCGATAAGAAAAAAGTTTCTACGAGACCACAATCAACAAGTTAAACTTAACTTTCATCTCAAACACACCTGCTATCATTGAACTAAAACAACAATAAAAGTTTTAAAGGGGGAAAAACACTAACACAGGGAATCGGGTCTCTCCTGTCCTGCACCTGTCCCCCTCTTAGGCTCTCACATCGCCCCCTTATTATTTGTTCCTATCTTCCTTTTGTTTTCGTCTTTCCTTTTTTTTTTGTGTCCTTTGTTCTACGTTTCTCGTCAGCAGAAAGGAATCTGCCTTGCGGTGGCTCGCACAACAAGGAACCAAAAAGAAGGGTGAACCGATCCTCTCTCGCCAGCAGTGATTCAAATGCGATTTCAAATGCCGTATGCCACGTGCTCGAGCGCTTCCCCTCTTTTAAGAGGGGTTTTTCTGTACTTATTGGAGACCTCTCAGGACAGTTATCATTTGACAGCTGAAATGATTTCCATGCAGCAATGGAAAATTCATGTTATAGCTTAGATCACACTCTGAGGCCGGCATTCTCTATACACGCTGACTTTGCTGACAAAAAAACAAAAAAAAAGGGATGGGCTTTCGTCTCTTGAGGAAAGCCTCCCTCTTGCTGCCCCACCAACTATGCCCTATAGATAAACGAGTTAGTAAAGGTCCAGACAGTGGACCGTACTCCTTGGTAAGGAATCTTTCTAAACAAATTCCAGACCAGCTTTAGTTGCCTCCTCTGAGACGGGGAGGCCACAGGGTAGGCGTTGCGACTTTCAGCCAACGTGCTCTCTGGTGGGAGATGCAGCCCGAATTTCACAGAGATAAGTCTACTAGTGATTAGGAATATATCAAATACCCACAGTCGGACCAAAACTCGACAACAAATAATTTATCTTCCATTCAACCACGTTATCTTTTTGGTACTTGGTTCTGGACTTTTTAACGTTCTTGTTAAGTACATTTGATAAAAAAAAATGGACCTCTCCCGAGTAATTGGACTCACACCTGGCCCCTCACCTGTTCGCCGAACGGGGAATGCACTGGGAGGACAGGCACTGCTGTTTGTAAGATGACGCTCCCTCACAGATCGTCGGGGGGCGGGGGGGTAGATTGGGCCACCTGTTGCCCGAACTTCCCCTGCCGCGCGTGTTTTGTGGCTCTCTCGAGCGTCCACAGAGAGTCACTCCGCAAGACGAGCGACTCTGATGATGTCCGTACTGACCCGAGGCACCCGAGGGTTGGCTAGTTTCTGGGGAGAGGGAGGGAGAGGTGGAGGGAGTCGAGAGATGGGGAAAGAAGCCCAAAGATTATTATTATAGAGGAATGATGAAGGGACCTACGCATTATGACAAGCAACAACAAAAGATATAGCAAGGAACATTCACACTAAGGTTCTCTTCATTTGCACATTTGTATAACACATAAACCAACAATCCCAACATTTCAAGTGTGCTTCATCTCTTTTAGCAGAAAATTGGTAATAGTCTGTTCTTTTCCTCGCAAAAAAAATTATGCTTGCTAGTTTCTATCAAAACAAACAAAAAGCTACAAAGACAACAGAAATTTTTTTTAAAGGGAAAAAAATAATAAAAAGAATTAAAACCAAAAAAAATACCCATATTTTCTCATTAAATTTATGTTCTATACAAAAAAAGAACTATCCATATTTTCTCTTTGTAACGGAATGTGTGCCACGAACACAAACAGACTTGAGTTTCTCTCAAAACTTCTATGTACTGGTGTGTCTCCAGCTACTGACCGGAGCGGCAAAGTGTCCGTCGGAGATTGGTTTGTTGCGGTCACCAGAGAACAGGTCATAGGGTCCACGCACACTGGTCATCTTGTTGACCAGCTCCTCTGATGAACTGCGGAAATTGTAGGTGCCGGGGCCTAGGTGACAGCCCTGCCCGATAAAGGTGTTATTTGTTGTCAATGAAGTATTATTTCATATTTATTTGATTAAATTAACAAACAAAAACTAGACATGGAATATGCCTGCAGACCTAATTGACAATCACTGGGAGTTCTAAAAACGATGACAAAATCAAACAATGACAATTTAGTAATATTTAACATTTTAAATAACTATTTTATTGCTTTTCTCATCCTCAAAATAAATTTGAACGACAATGAAATATGAGATCTCACAATAAAGTTAAACCAATCAGTCCTAAAAAATCAATAAAATACAAACAAACATACAAACCATTGTACAAACACTCACACAACAAGAAATGACCAAAAGGCATTGCTGCTACCATTATTATTACTGTGGTTGTTGCTACTCATCATACTTCAATGTCCCTTATGGCTTTGGCCGAGAGGACGTAAAACATATACATCATACTACAGTCGCTTTCATTTATTATTATGATTATTATGATCGTTGTTCTTGCTGTTATTGTCCTTATGTCCATTGAGTGGTGTTTGGTGATTATTGCCTTTAATGGTGCTTTCAAAACAATCACTATAATTCTGTTTTTTTTTTGTGTGCTTGTAAAATGCACAAAAAAAAGTTCAATACATTTTTTTGTTAAAGACCAAAATGAAAATTAGAGTCCTCATTACACACACACACTCTAGTCATACCACAGAAGGCTGGCTGCGGGACCCAGAGTGTGCATCCAGCATGCCTTTAGTGCTGGTGGAGAGCTGAGCTTTCTCCTCCACTGCAGAGTGAGGCACCCCGCCCTTCCCGTACGTCCCGGGGCCAGGGGTGCGACTCTGAAACTAACATGCAAACGTGTCTGAGAACATTTGAGGTTAAATAGCTATATAATTATAAAAACACGTTATTTCTTCATGGGTGGAACTTTTCCTGTATACAAGGATCTCCTGTTTTTGAATTTTACCAGAAAAGGAAGTTCCTTTTTATAAATTTGTCAAACAAGATCTTTGTGTGTCTACTGTATTTTTCAAACACTTTTAAAATAAGCATTTGTATAAATTGTGGAAAAGCAAACTAAAATACCTTCATAACTAAAATTTTGGTGGATTCAGCTGCAGGGGGGACATTACCCCTAGACCCCAGCCTTTCAGTTTTTTTCATTTTGTGCATTTGCACCCATGTTTCTTAGAACTCTATTAGCCTTGGCCTTAGTTTTGTGGAAAGCACTCAAGTGTTGGATTCAGCTCACCGTGTTTTCTCGGCCAAAGCGGGCGGCCCGCCCATCGCAGATTCCGCGCATGCTGCAAGGCTTATCTCCTATGACCTGGACAAAGTCCTTGATGTTGTATGACCCTGGGCCCAGCTTCCGCTTCTGTCAAGGTCACAACAGGTCAGGACGTATAAATTAGAAATCTTTCTGATGATATGACAGTTGCAATAATGGATGTAGCAGAATTTAATTAAAGATTTTACGCAGTTAACTTTCCTTGGATGCATATTTTAAATTGCTATTTTCTAAAAACATGGATATTCAACTGAATGTTTACAATGTTGACATAAATTTACAAACATGCTAGGGTAAAAAAAAGTCCCTTCACCTGAAACTAGACCAGGTATCTAAGTGTAATATACATATCCAAATGATTTTTATAATTCTGATATTCACAAGCATGTTATTGCCCCAAAAAGGTCTTTAACTTTTCTAGTGCTAAGTATTTTCTCCTCTTTGTAACCCTCTATGCCAAGAGGTTTTTCCAGAGAACTAAACATGATCACCTGCTTTACAAAATGCATTGAATTAACGGAAATGCACTGATACAAGCTCTAAAAAAATAAGACAACCACATGGAAGATGTTTACCGGCGCCCACCTGCAAACCTGGTAATGACATATAGGCAACGTCATGGCGCACATCTGCACCCGAGGCAGTAGAAGAGTTCAAACGTAACCCACAATACTTTTTGTTGATCTCCCAACTGAGCCCCACTTACTAGCATCTGTCGCTCCTGCCACTGGTCTCTGTGCAGGAGGCAGTGCATGCCACCATTCTCTCCACCCCAACCCCCCCAGCCCCACTTACCAGCATCTGTCGCTCCTGCCACTGATCTGGTGCAGGAGGTGAGGCAGTGCATGCCGCCATTCTCTCCACCCCAACCCCCCCACTTACCAGCATCTGTCGCTCCTGCCACTGATCTTTGTGCAGGAGGTGAGGCAGTGCATGCCGCCATTCTCTCCACCCCAACCCCCCCAGCCCCACTTACCAGCATCTGTCGCTCCTGCCACTGGTCTGTGTGCAGGAGGTGAGGCAGTGCATGCCGCCATTCTCTCCACCCCAACCCCCCCACTTACCAGCATCTGTCGCTCCTGCCACTGATCTTTGTGCAGGAGGTGAGGCAGTGCATGCCACCATTCTCTCCACCCCAACCCCCCCAGCCCCACTTACCAGCATCTGTCGCTCCTGCCACTGGTCTTTGTGCAGGAGGTGGGGCAGTGCATGCCGCCATTCTCTCCACCCCAACCCCCCCACTTACCAGCATCTGTCGCTCCTGCCACTGGTCTTTGTGCAGGAGGTGGGGCAGTGCATGCCGCCATTCTCTCCACCCCAACCCCCCCACTTACCAGCATCTGTCGCTCCTGCCACTGGTCTTTGTGCAGGAGGTGAGGCAGTGCATGCCGCCATTCTCTCCACCCCAACCCCCCCAGCCCCACTTACCAGCATCTGTCGCTCCTGCCACTGATCTTTGTGCAGGAGGTGAGGCAGTGCATGCCGCCATTCTCTCCACCCCAACCCCCCCACTTACCAGCATCTGTCGCTCCTGCCACTGGTCTGTGTGCAGGAGGTGGGGCAGTGCATGGCGCCATTCTCTCCACCCCAACCCCCCCACTTACCAGCATCTGTCGCTCCTGCCACTGGTCTTTGTGCAGGAGGTGAGGCAGTGCATGGCGCCATTCTCTCCACCCCAACCCCCCCACTTACCAGCATCTGTCGCTCCTGCCACTGGTCTTTGTGCAGGAGGTGGGGTAGGGTAGTACCACCATTCTCTCCACCCCACCCCAGCCCCACTTACCAGCATCTGTCGCTCCTGCCACTGATCTTTGTGCAGGAGGTGAGGCAGTGCAGTGCCGCCATTCTCTCCACCCCAAACCGCCACTTACCAGCATCTGTCGCTCCTGTCACTGGTCTTTTTGTGCAGGAGGTGGGGTAGGGTTGGGTTAGCCACCATTCTCTCCACCCCGGCCCCAGCCCCACTTACCAGCATCTGTCGCTCCTGCCACTGATCTTTGTGCAGGAGGTGAGGCAGTGCATGCCGCCATTCGCTCCACCCAAACATGTAGCCCCACTTACCAGCCATCTGTCGCTCCTGTCACTGGTCTTTGTGCAGGAGGTGGGGTAGGGTATAGTTCCAACCATTCCTCTCCACCCCAACCCCCCCAGCCCCACTTACCAGCATCTGTCGCTCCTGCCACTGGTCTTTGTGCAGGAGGTGGGGCAGTACCACCATTCTCTCTCCACCCCACCCCAGCCCCACTTACCAGCATCTGTCGCTCCTGTCACTGGTCTTTGTGCAGGAGGTGGGGTAGGGTAGTACCACCATTCTCTCCACCCCACCCCAGCCCCACTTACCAGCATCTGTCGCTCCTGCCACTGGTCTTTGTGCAGGAGGCAGTGCATGCCACCATTCTCTCCACCCCATCCCAGCCCCACTTACCAGCATCTGTCGCTCCTGCCACTGGTCTTTGTGCAGGAGGCAGTGCATGCCACCATTCTCTCCACCCCATCCCAGCCCCACTTACCAGCATCTGTCGCTCCTGCCACTGGTCTTTGTGCAGGAGGCAGTGCATGCCACCATTCTCTCCACCCCAACCCCCCCACTTACCAGCATCTGTCGCTCCTGCCACTGGTCTTTGTGCAGGAGGCAGTGCATGCCACCATTCTCTCCACCCCATCCCAGCCCCACTTACCAGCATCTGTCGCTCCTGCCACTGGTCTTTGTGCAGGAGGTGGGGCAGTGCCGCCATTCTCTCCACCTCAAACTGCCGCGCCCACCCCGGCCCCGAAGCCCTTTCCTCTACCGCCTTGGGGTGAAATCCATGCTGGTCCACGTGGTACATGCCTGGGCCAAGCTTACGAGTCTGTGGAATGACATCACGATAATCATTGTCGATATATATCACCATCAGGAAGTGTAAATACTTATCCATTCAGGTATTTTCACACTTCCTGATGGTGATATTGAGGATATAATGATTTGTGAATACTTATCCATTCAGCCTTTTTAAATGAAAATAATTATGACCGACCTGCATGTTATACAAAATGAATTTGATGATGAAATGTCTTTTAGCACATTCGATCATTAAAAAAAAAGTTTATTGCAAAAAAAACCCAACCCTATCCATTCAGAAAAGATGAAATGCATTGTCTTATATGATGCACACATTTGGCAATGGATTGGCAATGGTAAAAAATATATATATATAAATTAGTTCTGGAACACAAACACACACCACCATCACCACTTACTATCATTAACAATATAACACATAACATGCTTTAAGAATAGACGAAAGTTTTGAAAGAAGACATCTAATGGATAGGTCACCAGTGAGAAAAAGAACGACACAGAAAACAAATGATCACCACCTAACATGTCACAAGGGATACCAACCGTACCAGATAAAACGGCACAAATCACAAGACTTTAAAGCGCTTAATGTTTTATCTTTATAAATTAACCCTTTCACCGCCAAAGTCGCATTTTAGAACCACAGTGATTTAACACCTATGTCATTAAAAGGCATCAAATTGGGGTCTATTATCCAAAGACCCTATTGTCACAGTTTTGGGAAGTAAGGATAGACCTTGTTTTATATACATGTATGTCACAGAAGAATCCCCAATACTGCAGATGGATTTTGTTCTCTAAACCAGGTAAATTTAATGGAAATTGTGGCTGAAATATGGCTGGCAGTGAAAGGGTCAAACACTATGAAATATTATTTAATTCCCTCCCAAAACATTATTTTCATCATTTGTTTTCTTCCATTTTTATCATTACAATTTAAAAAAAAATACAATCCAAATAATTTATTATGTCACTGGCAATGGAAGGATTTTTGATAAATAAAAAAAAGTTAGTATCTTGGACAATGCCTGTTAACATACAAAAAAAGTAAGTAAGTATCTTGGACAATGCCTGTTCACATACAAAAAAAGTAAGTTAGTATCTTGGACAATGCCTGTTCACATACAAAAAGCAAACAATAATCAATTGATGATCACTAAAACGACCCCCACAAAAAACAAAAAACAACTTTAAAAAAATAAAAAATAAATGCTGTCCTTCCTCATTTGCAGAACATAATACAGCAACTAAAACTGGAAAGTTAGAATATGTTTCTAAATGTTTTTTTAATATTAGGATCAGGGGGGGGGGGGGGGGGGGGGGGGGGGGGGGCGGGGGAGGGGGGGGGGGGGTGGAGGGGGGGAGAGAGAGAGATACTGTGTGTGTAAGGAATGATGTAGCCAAAGAGTTCAAACTAAAAGTGAAATCAGACACACCTATTCAATTTAATTCTTGGCCCAAAAGATTAAAGATTCTTTAAAAAAAAAAAAAGAGACATGAAAGCCATGAATACAATTAAAAAGACACCAAAATGTTTAAGAGAAAACAATCAGTTTTCAATTTACAACACCGCATACTTTGTGAAAACAAGAAAAATCTGGGGAGGAGTGGAGAGTGGTAAAGAGAAAGATGAACGGACTGCATAATAAAAAGAGAAGCAGGAATGGGGGGGACATAAAATTAATTTATTAACACAGATTTTCTAAAAAGTTGGAATGCAATTTCACTGAAAATAAAAGGGCACTTAAGCTTTCTCACCGGCACCATGGCTAACTGATGAAACAGAACTAATATCTACACTAGTTTGGACATGTTTTTGAAAGACACACTTACACACACACTCAAACACACACACAGACAAAACACAACACAAAGGCCTTTTCTTTTATAAATCAGCTATCATTTTGAATAGAAAGATATAAAACTAGAGAACTATTATTACTCATCTCTCCTTTCCCAACCAATTCAAGTTTTTATTGACTGTGTCAACCGACTCTGGATAAAAATGGCTTTAACAGTTTAAGATACTCTTACACACACACACACACACACACACACACCTAAGCACACAAACTAAAAACACAAACATGTAAAATACACAAATGCGTGTGCACGCACGCACACGCACACACACACACACACACATTCTTCTTTTCTTTTTTAAACGAGCAAACTTTTAAAATAAAGCAGCGCTTTACCAATGCTTGGCACTCAGCCAGGCAAGCCAGACAATGTTGAAAAGGAGAATGTAATGATCACCATTATCTAGCACATTACTACCTAGTCTCTTTTACTGCGAAGTTTAACCCAAGTAATTGCCCGTGTAATGATCTTAACATAATGGCTTTTAACCAACTATAATGATCACCCTCCCTGGTCAAAACGTTTCTTTGAATAGCTACTGTTAAGCAGTCTTTATGGTAAGACAGTAATTACTTGTAACATTCAGCATGTAACTGACAGAAGTAATAATAATAATAATAAACGGACACTTATATAGCACTTTTATCGAGCACAAATCGCTTTACAATCAGCATTGAAACACTCACACACGCACAACACACATGCACAACAGACACACACGCACGTATGTGCACGCACACGCGAGTGAACATGTTCTTGCACACAGACACACACACACAGACCCACACACATTTCATCAAACACACAGAAAACACATTCTCACTGAAACGCACATAAACTTACACTTGTACAAACATGCGCGCATGCACGCGCCACACAACACACACTCACTCACAAAACACACACATGTGCTCATACTGACACATACTCGCACACACTCACTCCCCCCTCTCTCCAACCGAACACAATGGATTAATGATAGCAATCTTTCTGAATGGAATGTTTTACAAATACAGACAACTGTGTAGCTATTTTGGATATAACATTGCCAAGCATTACTATGCATCAGTGGGAAGAGGGGGAAGAATAGGGTCAGGAAGTGGAAGACACTGAAGAAATAGATGATTAAAAAGAGAGACAATTTGGAGGTTCAATCAATGTGCAAAATTTGCTAAAAACATCAAGCTCACACAAAAGTGATCCTCACAATTTTGAAAAACCTTTTCGCTTCAATAGCTGAGTAAGGCTGTTTAAAACTGAATCATGGAATCGTCATCATGCAGGTGGTGGTGAGCTTAACGTTAAATAGCCAGGTCACTTGTATTGTTCAGTTAATCTCTGACCACCACAGGCAAAGCATACTATGCATGAGTGATCGCACGATCACATGCTTGTCATTATGTATCGATTAGCTTTGCATTCATCATCATGCATTATGCTGCACTATCTTATTTTCCTCTTTAAAAAACATGTAACTGGACACAGAGACTTGTAAGCTTCTCGCCTGTAAGGGATCTTCCCCTACATTCTTGCATGGAAACAAGGTATGTTCTTCTTCTACCGTTGAGTATCCACAATCATCAGTTTGATTTTATGATACTATGTGCGGTTGAGGTCTGAAGCCGGGCATCAAAAAGAAACAAACCAATAAAACAAAAACCTACTCTACGAAGATGACCCAGCCAGTCGGGTCTCGCTGATCGAGCCCCCGATGTGATGCCGAGTCAGCAGGAACACCTAAACTAGAAAGGGGGGGGGGAGGGGGGAGGGGGGGGGATTTTGTGTATTTGCATCTTGATGGGGGACTAGAACGTGCCGGCTGAAGAAGCAGACACAGCCTCCTCAGGTAACGAGTTCCAGTCTTTGATGGTGCGCGGGAAAAAAAGGAAAAGAACTTCTCCTGTATTCAGTCCGGCACTGGATGGTGGATGTTGCTCTGAGCATAATGTACTCTTTTCAACCTGACACAGTGACAGTGTTTAGATTTGATATTACACAACAGTAAAAGAATGTTATTATCTTCTAGCCCTCAACCAGCTTTTATAGTCTGAACCCCTAGCAGTGCGGACAAAACAATAAAACCAAAGTTGCATCCATTTTGTGCATTTTAATGAACACAACTTCATTCACAGAGTTGTAAAAATGAGTCAAAATGTATCACCCCTCTCTCTGGCTTAATGATAAACAAAACCATCATAAAAAGGGAGACTGCGGTACACTAGAGTCTGAGATCTATGCACATGAAAAGGCTGTGTAGGTGTGTGTGTGTGTGTCGTGTGTGTGTGTGTGTGTGTGTGTGTGTGTGTGAGCTCTCATCAACAACCTGCGTTGGAAGCAGTCCCAGGGAAAGAAACAAATCAGTGAAAAATGCAGAAACCCACAATACCATAATCGGGCAAAGGACAATAAAGTACTTGTAAAATATTAATGGAAACAAATAAAAATGTATCATTTAAATTATTATTAGGTAACAAATGAGAATAATGTCGGTGAAATTCAAAAGCCTCGTATCTCAATTTTGGTAGTTTTGAGAAAAAAGAAAAAAACAAAAAGAATTAACTGTTTTAAAAATTAACCGCGTTGACCACAATTGATTAACTATGATGAATATGTTGTTCAAGACATCGCGAGTTTAGTCCTGTATTTAGCTAAAATTAGTTTTAATTTTGTTATTTAGACTTGAAAAGAATGAAGATACGAGTTTTTTGTCCTTAACTGGATCTGAATTTGGGACTTACGAGTTTTTCTCCTATTTTCACAACCTCATTTACCCCAGATAGAAAGTCGTTTGAGATACGAGCTTGTGGTGGGAAAAATTAGAGAGCTGACTATGTATCTAACTCAAACCCCCCCCCAAATATCGAGATACACGGTTTTTGAATTTCACTGACGATGTCTTTTTATACAATATTGCATAAAACTTTTACAATGCAAGCGTATTGAGAAAATGCAAGCGTATTGAGAAAAACAAAATTGGCGTGTTTATTGTAAAGATGAGTGAAATAAATGTTTGTAAAGATACATACTACGAAATTACAAAATAAACTTAAAACAAAAGAAGAAAGTACATTTTCAATCTCCATCAACTGCATAGATGTTTTGCCACTAAAGCAAACCCCGAAAAGTTGTAGAGTAATACTAGTAATAGGTTGAACAAGAATTAAAGAATTATCCCCCTCTACAAATGAACCACAAAAAAAAGTGTACAGCAGTAATAAAGTGGATACACAAATTTGTGGATACATGGAAGGAAAACGGATGTGCACAAGTTTCAAAGGTAAAAGAAAAGAGATGACCATACCCAATTATAACAGTTATTGGTAAAAGAGGGGTACACAAATAATTACATATAAATGGGGGGAAAAGAAGTTCTCCTGAAAAGAAAATGCATGGTTCATTAAAGATATACAAGGAAGGGAAGGGGTTCATTTTTAACTAATGGTCAAACTTACAAAGGGAGAATAAAGAAAATAATACATGGAGTGAAACTAAAGAGAATGGCAATATAACTGCTGATAAACTAACTTACCTTTGAATATTTCTCTTCTTTCTAAAAAGAAAATGCAGATGATATACATATAAATAGTTACAATTCAATAGATAGCTAAAGGAATACCAGGGTACTCGTGACTAAATTCTTCAAATATTGAAAACATAAAAAAGACAGAGGAAGAGATATATGAAAAAGATTAGCATGCTTATTGAGGGATGAAAACTGTTGTTTTATTATTAAAGAAATCAAAATAAAATAATTTCTTGTGTAGAAATATGTGTGTAGGTGGGTGGGTTGCTAGGGAGAGGGATGGAGAAAGACAGACAGAAAGAGAGACATAAAAAGAGAGAGGGGAGGATAGAAATACAAATAGAGGGAGAGACAGACAAACATTGAGAGAAAAAGAAAATACAGTATGCACATGTGAATGTTAGCAAGTTTTTAGAAATGAAAGATTGAGAGGGGTGTAAAGAGATGGACAAAGATAGAGATGGACAAAGATATGCATGCATGCAAGTACAAAGGTATATTGGTGGAAAAACAAGAGGAGGAATGACATCAACATGACAGAAGAAACAGAAAAGGACAGAGCAGACACACACACACACACACACACACAAATTAAATTGACTTCAGAGCACGGAGACAAACAAAGGTATGCATCCAAATGTTTGTACTGGCTTTAACCCTTTCGCTGCCAGCCATTTTTCAGCCAAAAAATACCATTAAACTTAACTGGGTCAAAGATATTCTAAAAGGGTAAGATGGATTACTTAAGAGCTCGGCGAACCGGGCTGATAGAGTTATCGTTAGTGGGGACAGTACACTTTTCACAGTGGAGGCTATCCAAAAACTCAGACTGGAACTTGAACGGAGAATTCAACTGGCCTATCGACGTGTAAAATGTGTCCTGTTTAAAAGGGACATAGCCAGTGTTTCTGTCCTCACTACTCAAATAGGGAAAAGAGACCGGATGTTTATCTTCCCCTTTAGAATATCTTTGGCACAGTACAGTTGTGGTTAATCAACAGGTAGTGCAACTGTTATAATAAAGAGTTACAATCAAAAGGCAGGCACACACACACACCAGGGCTCCCAATCGTCCCGCAAAACAAGGGGTCCCAGGGACTCCTCCACTTACAGCATAGAGGGTCCTAGAGGAGGGATAGAGGGTCCCAATGACATTGTGAATGCTAAAAAGAATTTTTATAATGTATCCCTGGGACCCCCTGCACATTGTTTTAGAGGGTCCTTTAGAATTATTGTACTTCATAGACCCCCACCATCCGAAGTCGGACTTGCTGGGCCTAACTATTCCTTAGTTAAGCGCATAACGGCAGCATGACGCATCTGCGCTCATAATTGACAGGACACTGTCTGAGCAATCGACAGGAGCCCTGGGAGCCCTGCACACACACACCAGTTCTTTCACAGCAACAATTCAACACAAACCCAGAGCAGAAAACAGCACAACACAGCAAACTGACAGGAATGTTGCATGTTTTAGCAATTGTGTTCCCGTTTCACCGCTGAAGGTGGTGTTTTAACATTGGGCCTACCTGTTCGTCTGTGGACTTCTTGTGGTAAGGAATCTCTGTGAATGTACCCGGCATCTTGTTGTTGGGGTGCACCCCAGACACATCAAACCTACACATCCAACAACAGATATATATAGTTTGCTTTTAATAAAACTTTTCTGTGTCCAATGTCTTTATTTGTGAACCTCAGAAACAAAACCAGTTAACGTTAACTTTGAGTAATGTTCGTGTATATATATAGTAAAATTTGATAAAAACTTTTTTGTCCAAATGTCTTTAAAAACAAAAAACAAAACAAAAACTGTTTGCTAGCAACTTCTCTAATCCATTGTACCATATTTTTCGGACTACAAGGTGATACTTTTCCCCCACCTTATAACCCCCATATTTTTCGAACTACAAAGTAATACTTTTCCCCCACCTTATAACCCCCGTATTTTTCGGACTACAAGGTAATACTTTCCCCTCAAACTTGCCTTATAATATGACACATAATAGAGTAAGAAAATATAAAAACAAAGTCTGAAAATTGTGTAAAAAGCCTTATAATAATTAAGGCGTTATAGTCCGAAAAATATAATACTTCCTTTGCCTCTACTTTTTATTTACTTACTGTTTTCTATTATTGTTCTGCCTTAACTTAGTGGTTGACTCTACTGCATTCGTTGTTAAAAGACATTTTTTTAAACAAATTAATCCTTTGAGCTTCCCCAAAGTCAGGAATGGGTGCTAAATCATTATGGTGCAAAAATGCGACAATGGCGGTGAAAGGGCTAAATCATCATCATTCTTTTCTCACTCCTCTATATATCTCTCCCTATTTGTATCCCCCCTCTCTCCCCCTCTTTGCCCCCCCCCCCTTCCCCTTCTTGCTCTCCCTTTTGTCCTCTACGTCTCCCTCACTATACCCCCCCCCCCCCCCCCCCCCCCCCCATGAGCTCTACCCCCCACCCCACCCCTGTCTTTCTCTATCGCTTATTTTTTATTTACCAAGTGTCTCATAATGTCAATACTGAGCGCCATGCCTTTTACACCGACAGTGACAGCAGTGACACCAGGAGACTCCTCTTTTGCAACAGTTCAACAAAAACATATAAAGACAGACAGACACACATACACCGACACCAGACTCACACCACATACATAAACACACATAGACACAAACACATATCACACACACACATACCTGTCATCTACAGTGACAGTAATTTCCCCTCTCTTGTAGTACTGTAGTTCAAAGGAGAGAGAGAGAGAGAGAGAGAGAGAGAGAGAGAGAGAGAGAGAGCAGACGAGAGAGAGAGAGAGAGAGAGAGAGAGAGAGAGAGAGAGAGAGAGAGAGAGAGAGAGAGAGAGAGAGAGAGAGAGAGAGAGAGAGAGAGAGAGAGAGAGAGAGAAGACTTGAAAACTTAAACTTTATTTTCCAAGGATATAGATTTTAGGCAATGCCTACAGAGAGAGAGAAAGAGAGAGAGAGAGATTTACAACCTACACTTCTAAATGCTTCTTACCCAAACAATAAGAGGGCACTTGGAGGTGCCGATGTTAAATAAACACTGATAAGACAAGGACACTGGGGGACAGTGATTTAAGGGTCTTTACGGAAGACTAGAGGAGATTCCTTAACATAAGCTCTACTTCTTTGACAAGACTTTTGTGTGTTGTCTTAAAGTGTGGTGAGCAATTGATTGTTATTCAATGGAATATATGGCTATTTATTATATAAGGAGATAGTATGTCTTCTACATTTGAGTGAAGACAAAAGTTGTCATACTGGTCAGTGGATTAGTTATCTATGAGGCAGTTTGCAGATTATTAACCACACTTCTTTCAAGAGATCACTCGTTTGCCTGTTATGTGTGGACTATAGTACAAAGCACATAATACACATGACAACATGGAATCAACCTGTCAAATTAAAGCTGAACAAGAGGTGAGACAGTTAAAACATTTGTTTATTTAGCCAGAAACATTGGGATCATTAAATCATGCACAACAATAGGTACTTTACGGTAGTGGGATAGAATGGGCACAGGTTTGGGAGGTAGACATGGCTGGTTTGAAGTTTTGATGACAGTTACCAATTAAAGCGACCTTGGCTCCTCAGTCCGCCATGAGCGTAAGCCAAAGTTACCAGGATCTAGCATACCGCCTCCCTATGTGACGTTTGCCTGTTATAATCAACTGAAGACACCCTTTGTCAAATTGTCAAAGCAATAATGGTCATAAATTTTAATGTTTTCTGTTTGGGTACAATGTGGAAGTTCAGGGGCTGTACAAAATGGTGTGTTTGACTTGAAATTTAAAGGAACTTTTCAGTACGATCAGCACTTGTAAGCAAGTGTGTGTTTGTGTGTGTGTGTTTATGTGTGCATGTGCATGCGTGAAATGTGTGCGAGTATGTGTGCTGTGCATGTGTGAATGTGTGTGCATGCATGCACATGTCTGAGAGTGAAAGTACGAAAGAAACAAGTTATTGTCAGAATGGGAAAGTGTTTGTTGACAAAAGACAAGGTTGTTGAAAGTGCACACAATGTATAAAAAACATTAATTGTCGTTTCTTTGTATTGTTGTTTTCTTTCTTGTTTGTCTGTGTTGATAAAGGCGCATTCGCCGAAATATCCAGTAGTTTTGCTTTGTCTCTTGTGATTAAAATAATGTCACTTTACACTTGTCGTGTAGTTGTTTGTTTGGTGTATCTTTCTTTGTATAATAATATTAATATGTTGTAAAATAGTCCACTGAAAGTCGTATTAATACAATTTAAAATACAGATATTTGTTGTATGTTTTTTTGTATAATAATATTAATATGTTGTAAAATAGTCCACTGAAAGTAGTATTCATACAATTTAAAATACAGATAAAGATCTCTAACATGTTTCACAATGTTCATCCAAACAGAAATTTGTTTTTATTACTATTTATATAATGTGCGAATGTGTCTACCAAAACCAACTGAATTTTAAAAAAGAAGAGAAAAGACGCTTGAGAGGCCGCAAGGCCTAGTCGTCTTAATTAACCTGACCTGACCTGACCTGACCTGGTGCTGGAAGAGTGAAGTCTAAAACTGAGCCATCCAGTTCTGCTCAGCACTAGGATTGGTTATGCCTTGCTCACAGCAAATGACAGATAATCAGATTAACTCGTTTGTCAATGGGGTGTGGGTCACTGTGTGTAGGGGATGGTGATGGTGGTGGTGTGTTGTGTTTGCATAATTGTGTGTGTGTGTGTGTGTGTGTGTATGTGTGCATACAGTGAGTCTTTGTGTGCATACAGTGAGTCAGGGGATGTTTATCCTGCCTCGCGCCCAAAGTCTTCGTTTAGACTGCAATTAACACTTCAGTCTATGCGTGTGGTAAGTGTTTACTGCATGATTATCTTAGTCTTCCTTGAATATGAAAACAATAAACTGCATAGAATTTAGACTAAACCATTAAGTGTAGTGATTTTAAACGTGCCCAATATAGAAACTGAAGACCTAAACACCGCACGAATGATTTTCATTGTTTTTATTTACCAACACTCATAGTTTTACCTAAAAAAACAAAGATAGACTTTAATCTCACCTCGCAGTTTGAACACCAAACGGTGCTCCTTTGTATTTCTTCGCTGACGCGGCCGTCGTCATTTTGACAATCACTGCGACGGCGCTTGGTGTGAAGAGGTCGTAAATTAATTCAACTCAGTCACCACAATAGGAAAGTAGAAGCGGCCTGAAGGAAGAAGCACTGAGCTGACCCCGCAGGGGTTGTTTCTAACCAAGCGCCTGCATGCTTGGCAACTGGGGATGGCGCGAGACTAAAGCCTCGCTTTCATTTCATTGTGTGACGTCATGAATAAAATAGTCCCTATCTTTTCTCTCAGGATTCTTAATTTGGTTAGAATATCAAGACTTGGAAGGTTTGGCCTAAGAAATGGATCTTCATAGAGTGCTAAATGTGTTTCCTTTAAATCAGCTTTGTGTGGAAACCATTCACTAATTTTACAAGGGAGATAACAAACCACTACAAATCGTCTGCTAGAAACAGGATAAGGGAAATAACTAACTCCCAGTGAAGACAAAATTCCACAAGATTTTGTTGGGAAAATTTTATTGTAAAGAAAAGAAAAATTGGTTGATCCCCAGTACTGTCGGGATCTCTATGATCATTTCCAGTGCATGCAGCCTGTCATTTTGACATGCAATGCACACACATCATAACGCTCATATTTGTGCATGTGATAGTACTGTACGTGTGCAGTACATTTTCATAGGCATGTGCCAGGGGAGTGGTGACTGGGTCTCAAGTGAGGAAGACTGACCCCACAATATGAAGGTGGCAAGCCATTTTAACATACTCCCAGTGCACAATTTTATCATGACGGCCTTGGTAGTGTATGCCAGTCAGTCGTTTCTGACCACAATTGCCAGACAGCAGATGCTATTCTGGCAGGCTGGGCTAGAATTTGTTTATACTGGAGATACCTTGCCCAGGGTACATCCCCACTTCTCGACCAAAGGGATTTGAGAACACAGTTCAGCTGGCATTCGAGGTCTCCAAAGGCCATCCCATCCCTTTTGGCTGCAGCACTCGAACCAGTGCAAAGGCCCCCTCCTTCGAGTAAGTATTCCAAAAGACTAACTGTACCATGATTTTCCATTACTGTAGTAAATCTATTGTACAGCTCTCATGTTACTGTTGGCCCCTGCTACAGGCTAATGTCGATCAGTAATACAAGCCATTTGACAAAAGGGCCTTGGTAGTATAGGTATGTATAGATGAAACAAATTAGTCAAGAGATCTACCATAATCAATTCTGTAGAGGTGAAGGTAAAAGATGAGATCTGGTGGTTTATGTGCGTGCACATGTGTCCTGGGTAATGCATTTCCATTGAATACCACTTCCATCACCATTTCCTGGAATGGCAGTTACTTCCTCTCCTATGAGGGGGTCATAGACGCATCACATAATACGCTTGCATGCGTGCACATACATTGACACCAACACACATGCATGTGGTGACAGTTGTTTTGCCTGAACACTGTAATCCACTGGGACCACACAACTTAGCATCTATTTAAAAGCATGATTTTTTGTGTCTGTATATGCTAACTATATTGTACTATTTTATTGTGTTGAATTGTTTTATTTTGTTACAGAAGATTCTTTCCTGTCATCTTCCTTTCCCAAGAAAAGCACATACCATTAGTTCAGCACTACTCTATATATTTTAAAGAGTGAAAAATGTGCAGCACATGAGAAACTCGGTTTTATCCCCATAGTGGGTAAGCACTCAGACCATAAGGTCAAACTATATATATGAGGAAAGTTTAATGGTGTTTGTTTTTTCTTCTTCAATTCTTGATCGTTCATAAGGTCAAAAGGAGAAACATCCAGGGAGCCTGAGACCGACCCCCATCTGCATTCCAACATATCATGTAGATCCAAATGCATCCTGGCATTCACATATCTCATCAAGTGGCACCCAGAAGACTGCTATGATTTCATTCATGATGTGAACCCTCTTACAATCATCACTAAGGGCCCAGGCCCAACTTTGGCAATAGACGATTTTCGAGAAAAAAACTAGGGGAGAACACTTCGTGAAAATTAGAATTGTTTACCTCCATTACTCGGTCAAATACCATAACAATGGCGTTGAAGCTTGAAACCGCAGGATGCGAGTCAGCGACTTGCAAACATTTTTTTTTTAGAAAAATGAGGTGTCCAGTATCCACAAACTGAGAGAACTTGCAAATGTGACGTAAAAATATAAATGACATCAATTTTAGAATGACGCACGGTGTTCTAAGTGATGTAAGTCTAATCAAACACACGAGTCGAGAGCTGGGGATCTACCTGAAGGTAGAGTAACTCCCCCTGTTTGACTGATTAAATTAGGCAAGATCACTCCCACACACCATGAAATTACTCCCCTTAATTATTTCCAAACAATTCCTATTGCAATCAGATCGCCTGACCTCTGCTGGGAAAATTCCATCCCACTGGCCGTGCCAGACTCCACATGTGGTGTCAGATTTCCTATCAGGCACGCTGAATATTCCTGAAAGTGATTCTTTATTCAGCCATGGGAATAGACGCATGATGTGTATCAAAAGAACAGGTTTTTAAGTTGAAAATTGAAAAGAATGTGAATACTAGGCTATTCTCTCGAGGAAACCTTTCATTTCTATTTAAGCATATGCAAAAAATTCCCCAGCCCCCATTTTGTTTGTTACTTACTTTGATACTTCCAGGTTGTGAAACGGTATGCGCTTGTAGGTTTGGATTAACCCTTTCACTGCCATCTATTTTTCAGCCAAAAAATACCATTCAACATAACTGGGTAGAGAAAAAAAAGTATCCGCTATATTGGGAATTCCTGTGTCATGTTAACATTAGGCCAATCCTTACCTCCCAAAATTAAGAAAATAGGGTCTTCAGATAACAGGCCCTGATTTGATGCCTTTTAGTGAAACCATTGTGGTGCATAAATGCGACATTGGTGGCGAAAGGGTTAACACATTCATTTCAGACAGACAACACAGGCCAGGTTTCAAGTATATTGTAATTTTAATCACTTTTTTGCAGATTTTTTTCTTCTTGTTTTGTTCTGACATGAGAAATGCACATGGGTGAACAACGATAATATAGATGAACAAAGAGAGAGAGAGAGAGAGAAAGAGAAATGATGAACGACACATGTTTTGTTTGCTGCAAGGTAAATGTCTTTTTAACACCGTCAAAAATAGAAAACTTTCAGTTGTAATAAATACAGTACTAGTACACCTGAATATACACTGCACAACTTCTTTTTTTTTGTTTTTGTTGGTTGGATGGTTTGTCCCTTCCAATATCCTCTGTACAATTTCATCAGTATGGCTGAAAATCAAGAAAAACATGAATAACAAACAAACAAAATAACCACAACAAAATCAAAACATTGTAAACAAATTTCAACCATCAACAGAGAATAAATTGTGAAGGAACAGAATTCAACACCTCTCCTCTCACTCATTCTAACCGACAACACCAAATTATCAATAACTCTGCCTCTCTCTCTCCTCTCACATTTTCATCACACTCTGAATTCGAATCAAACTAAAAACATGCATACACCATCGCAGTCAGTCAACTCTCATAATTGAAACTCTGCCCCCACACCACACCCACCCCACCCCTCACCACACCCACCCCCCCTCACCCGAGAATTGAATGACGAAGTGAACAAATAACGCAGAAGTCCGGCCCTTGCCTTTTAAACTCTTTTAACGGCCAGCAGAAAGAAAAGAGTGGAAGGGCTAGGGAGTACGGCCCATGATTAGGCCAACGCTCCCACACAGTAACAAAAAAGATATACAACAGTAACACAACTATCAACAACAGCCAGCTGAAGTCTACTACTACAACACAAAGTCAGGATCATTGTCACTGTCTTCATCACTTCCGTCGATCCGTTTCCGCTTCTTCCTGGGCTTTTTCTTGGGCTGTGCTGGCTTGGGCATTGAAGATGACTGCATGAGGAGCTTTGGGGTTCTGTTGCGGTGCTGTGGGGCGGGGCGCTCTCTCTTGTGGTAGTAGTAAGGGAGCTTGGCTGACTTCGGTGTGCTGTTCACAACGGAGTTCACTTTGTTCTGGACACACACAAAGACGTAGATCACATGAGATTTGTAGAACACAAAATAAGGAGCAAGGGAAGAGAAGAAAAAAAAAGAGGTCCGCCTTGGCATAAGGCTGTGTCAGACCAATTGACATAAGCTAGAACACCAAGGCTACATCAAAATGTTATGTTCTGCATAGTTATGCAGGGAATGTCATTAGCCATGGCAAGCTGCTAGCAAAACATATTCAGTCCAAAATCCTCCGGTCAGAATGTGGCTGCCCATGTGGCGAGGTAATCATAAACGGTCACACGTAATGTTCTCATCCCTAGCCGATGCATTTGTACCATAATGTTAACCCTTTGTGCACCGCCCATTTGCCCTGCGGGCTGCACTCCCAGCCTGCAGGTTCTGAGAGAGAGGAACTAGTTTTATTACAAAACACACAAAAACGACGATGAAGTGCTTGCAAATTATTCTAAACCGTGCATGGAGTTTAGCGATCATTCCGATGCAAAGAGCTTAAGAATAAACGTATTTTAGTCATTAGTAGTTTCTAGATTGTAAAGAGGTCTCTGCCTGACAATTTGTTGGGCGCAGACGCTGGTAGCTGCACTAGGGCGGAATCAGTTAAAGTATTTCGGCTGTTGGGATGATTCATGGAATCCTTAAGCCAGGGTATGACAACAACAAAAAATAAGATAGGGAAGCCGAGGTGTTTTGTTGATGACCAAATTCACTTTCTTCTGGAGATTCAAGCCCAAAACAAAATATATAATGTAAGCCCTGTGGACACTTTAAACAAGAGGCAAATAAACATTGATGAACATTTGGGTAAAGGTCAAGATGTGCCACCCCCCCCTACCTATCTCGGTTAATTGTATTTTTCCGTTATTGCCTTTACCATACATAAAGCTGTATTTTAGGAACTTTTTTAGCTAATAACCTTTTTGGAATACTAACCCTAACCCTAGCCCTAACCCTAACCCTACCCCCCACCGTATAAGACGGAAAAACGCAACGAACCACAACTGTGACAAATCGCGGTGTACTGCAGTACATAGTGGGGGGTAGGGTTAGGTTTAGGGCTAGGGTTAGGGTTAGTATTCCAAAAAGGTAATTAGCTAAAAATGTTCCTAAAATACAGCTTTATGTATGGTAAGAAAGGCAAAAACGGAAAAATACAATTAACCGAGAAATGCATGGGGGGTGGCACATCTTTACCTTTACCAACATTTGAATACACGAAGAGAACAATTTCTTAAACAGGAAAAAAAAAAAAAGCTATAATTTGAAAACTTAACGAACACCGAGGAGAGAGAAACAGAGGAACAGAAACAAATAGGGAAGGGATGACAAAATGGGAGAATGAAAAAGAAAAGGAAATAGGGCTTATGTATACTTTTCTGCTAAAAAAACCCAACAAGCTATGAAGTTCTTCACACACACATGAGTGCTCCTGGGAAATTTCAAAAATCCTGCAAGGCAGGGGTCCAGAGGCCGCCCAGTTAACAACTTGACTTAAACAATCCTAAAAATATAAAGTTTCTGGTAAAGGCATGTAAATATTTATCTCTATTCATTTCTTTTATATTCTACACATGCAGGACACAGACAAAATGTTTATAAATATGACATTTTTTGCTTCTCAAATTCTCATAATCTGGCCACGCCGGCTCCAGGCAATTAAAAAAATCCTGCATTTCAGGACATCCTGAAAGCAGGAGCATCCATGCACACATAGCCATCTCACCATTCCATCAACAGCATCACCAGCATTGCCGTCAGTGCCTGTGGTCCCCCTGTCCACTGCAATGGAACGGTCCGCATCCCCTCCGTCTGCCTCGTGGGCGGGCGACTTGCGCACGGGGGTGGCAGCCCCTGTGCTGCGCTGTTCGTCACCGCTTTCATCGTCGTCCATTGGGTCGATGCTCATCATCAGGTCACGGAACTGGACACAGGGGAAAATGTTAGTTACAACATGGGAGCAACTCCCCAAAATGAAAAAAACTGACAGGTAGTGGTCCAGGAACCCATGGCCCCAGCAGGGTACAGGGGCAGAGCCCTGTCGGACGATTCAGGGGGGCAACTTAAGTGAGATATAACGAGACAGACAGTTAAAATGATAGACAGACAGTTTGAGTCTGATAAGCCTTGTAAAAATATGACATTGCCTTTGCAAACTTCCAAGATAGAACAACTAGACTAAGTTCAAAATGCCCCAAATCGCTGGTGGTCAAATTGTGGTTTTTTTGGGATGAATAAAAAAAGAAGGAAAAAAAAGAAGTTAAGTTTCTGGTAAAACAAAAAATACAGAAAGTGTAAAAATGAAAGAGTAGCACCCATGTTGGTATGACTGGAATTAAATACTCTTCTACAGCTTTTATAGTGGAACCTCACTTTTAAGACATTGAAAAATCATCAAAAATAAGGTCTTAAGTGGGAGGGATTTTTTCAATTTAATGATTTTACTGCTAAGTATAATTAGTACTAGCGCAACGCCTAGTACTGGCAAATCCCAGAACCGGCAACGCCTAGTACCGGTACCACCAAGAACCGGTAATGATGAGTAGCGGTTTCGCCGGGTCCGCAAAATATTGTTATTAGAGAGAGAGAGAGAGAGAGAGAGAGAGAGAGAGAGAGAGAGAGAAAGAAAGAGAGAGAGAAACAGCGACTCTCATGCGCCCCCCCACCCCCACCTCTGAGAGAGAGAAACAGCGACACGGATAGTCACAATCCCCGGTCATCTTCCTGCCGAATGCTAAGGCAATCCGCCCAGAAACACTGGAGATACGGGCGCCGAGAGGCCAGCGGATGCGTGTTTCGCGCATTTGCCGAACCCGCAAATGATACGGCCGCCTCGGTTGCCGTTGCCATCGCCCCGTTAGGGCTCACAGCAAATTTGAAGCGATTCGGTCGAAAAACGGCGGAGTTATAAGGACCGTTTTGTGTTTCACACACACACACAACTTGGCCTTTTTACTATATTAGTATATGATGTGCCTGAATAATTTGTGTATTTATTTTCCCCCAATATTTTTGTGATGCCTTTGCAAAGAGTGATGAGCCCACCATGGGGTATCACGCTATATATTCATTATTATTATTATAAGGGAGGTAATTTTAATACCTACAAAGAAGGGCAATGTCTCGGAGAAGTAGGTCTTAAGTGGGAGTCTTATAAGGGAGGTTCTACTGCATTATCAAATGGATTAATTCTCTGGCTTGCAACCTAAGACTGCATGTTTGGTGTTTGAACCCTGTTCAGTTTGTCTATTGCTCCTTTCTTAACTCCACCCATATGATTATGTAAACAGGTACTATGACTTTGGTTTGGGGGGGGGGGGGGGGTCGTCATGGTAGTGGAAAAGGGATATGCTGTGCATTCTAGTACTCAGCCCTAAGCACAGCGAATGACTAATCCTTGACTCTCCTGTGGGGATACTGGGGGTCTTTTGTACAAATAGTTCCCCCACCTTCTGGAAGTTCTGTGCTTGAAACGTCCTCTAATTCTGTCATTCTCTTTGACTCTTGCCTTTTCCCTTTGCTTACTGTCATCTGCTATCTTTATATCTCACTGGTCCATTCTCCTACCTTTTTTCTATAAATTCTTACAAAGATTTCTTTAGCTGAAGTCGGACATGCTGGGCCTAACTATTTCTTAGTTAGGCGCATAACGCATCCACGCTCATATGACAGGAAACTGTCTGAGCGAACGAAGACGAACTAATCCTTGAAAAAGACACAGATACGAAAGAGAGAAAGTTGTTCCTCACCTCGAGGTATTCATCGACAATTTTCTGTCGTTTTTCTTCCTCCTCCAGGTCTACATCGGTGCTTGCCCTGAGTTGCTCCAGTGTGTGCTGGGGGTGGAACCGAACCACCGTCTTTTTGTTCAATGGCTTGTCGAACACCTTGGCCGCTTCAGTTGGTGAATAGCGATGAATCTTACTGCAATACGGATACATGTATATAATCATTTTCATTATAATCGTGCATACTGGTTCAGTTATGCTAGGCTACACCCTCACAACATACCAGCTTTAAAAAGAATTCTTTAAAAAGACTAATGGTGTCTGCTTTATTTAGCAGGCATGAAAACTACTGTTCCCCAAAAATGGTGGATTTTGATTAATCCTACTATCTATTTAATTTAATACTTACCAACACTCAAAACAACTGCATTAGCCTAAAACAACCTGGAACCTTACCCTAGCACATAGCTAAAACGAAAGTGGCCCCAAGGGACTGCACCCATACCGCAGGGAGTAGCGGGAGTGACTCCCCTTACTTCCGGGTATGACGCGCACCCTTGGGGCACCGGATATGTCATTCGTGTAATTTTACAGCCCCGCATCAGGAGGGAGGCTGGGAGGGAACATTTTTTGTTTTGAGTGTTGGTAAGTATTAAATTAAATAGATAGTAGGATTAATCAAAATCCACCAATCTAATTTAATCATACTATACCAACACTCAAAACAACTGCAGATTACCACCGTGGTGGAGGGTGATGCGTGCCAACTGACACACCAACAACCCCAAAAGCATACCAGTAAAAGAGGGGAAACACTCCTAAGAGAATCCCCCGAAAGATGTACAACATCCCTGAAAATATGCAAATAAATACCCCCAAACAGTCATGTCAATGATATACCAAAGAACACAGAGAAAAAACAGAGGCACAAAAAACACCGGAACTCACACTACAAGGAGACCGGGACCTGCGAAACGACCACCTTCTAGATGGAAAAGGAGTCGTCTTCGCCCTGAGCAGAGATATCCCTCAGGTAAAACTGAAGAAAGGTGTTCTGCGACTACCAGAACGCTGAGGCCATAACCTTCACAAGAGGGACACCCTTGACTACCGCCAGGGAAGAGCTGATGGCCCGCAACTCGTGGGCGCGAATGGGGTTATCAGGTAACCTAACCAGCGAGCGGGCATAGGCCAACTTAATGAGGTCGAGGAACCAACGGGACACAGTACCCTTAGCCACATCGCTGCAGTACTTGGGATTAAAGGAGACGAACAGGCGACGTTTAGCCCTTCTGAAGGACTTGGTACGAGCCAGAAGAACGAAGAGCCCTAACGGGGCAGAGGAAGATATCACGATCATCAGGACCCAGAACGGAGCGAAGACTCGAAAAAGAGGCCAAGGGAGAGGAAACATAACCAGACTGGTTCTTGCACGGAACTCCGGGAGAAAAGAAAGGGAGACAGACGAGAAGTCCTCCTCGAACTGACATCCTTGGTGAGACCTCTCAGAGCATGCAAACCACTGAGGCGACGGGAGTGGCGAAAGAAATGAGAAAAAACTG
Source organism: Phymorhynchus buccinoides (assembly GCA_017654935.2). Taxonomy (NCBI): domain Eukaryota; kingdom Metazoa; phylum Mollusca; class Gastropoda; order Neogastropoda; family Raphitomidae; genus Phymorhynchus; species Phymorhynchus buccinoides. The sequence goes on from CM065681.1 coordinate 77,893,271, forward strand.
TCTTGAGAGTCAGAAGCTTAAGAGACAACGACTCCAGGGGTTCAAATTTGACCCAGAGAAAAACCAGAACCAAAAAGATGTCCCACTGAGGACACTGGACCGTTCTGGACGGGGCTTGGAGGCGCACAGCGTCCAGGAAGTGAGAAACTGGCAAAGCCGAGAGATTCCCCGTAAACTTGGAACCTAAAGACAACGAGATCGTGCTAATCAAGACCGCCCTATAACCTGACAAGGTTTGAGAGGAAGAGTTCCTAGTTCTAAGCAAGTGAGAGAGGAACTCCACGAACTGAACCGTTGAGGGACGAAGCGGGTCAAACTTTCTCTCCTGACAAAACGCAAACCAGGTGGCCCAGCGAAGATCATACAGATCGTTTGTAGACTTACGCCGAGAGGCGGCCAACAGATCCACGGTGCGCGTGGAAAACCCCTGAGAGCGAAGGCCTAGTCGGACAGCCGCAATGCGACCAGGTTTAGCCTTGAAGGGCAAGGGTGTCCGACCCCGCTTCTTGACTGAAGAAGAGTGGCGGGAGTGAGATTGAGCGGAAGAGGACCGTCTTGCGCCATGTCGAGGAGCTCTGGGAACCAATGGCTCCTGGGCCACATTGGTGTGACGAGAATCAAGTCCGGGTGCTCCCGGAGGACTTCTTCAACACCCGGGGGATTAGTGCCATCAGAGGGGAGGAATACAACGGCATGCACTTCAGGAAGAAGTGCGAGACAGTGGTGGCGTACAGCTTAGCGGTACGGTAGCACCTAAGGCCATGGAACTCATACTGAAGAAGACAAACTCCGCATCGAGTCACCTAGAGCAGCCAAGGCCTGATACATTACGGACTATGAGTGGCCGGACCGGGCCACTACACACTGCTACGCCCTTTCGAACTGGAAAATATCGATCGAAGGGGCGAGTCTGGGTCAGAAAACAAACTGGACAAGACTAGTTCAGAATGTCGGGCAAGCAAAGGACCGATGGCGGGATAGAGACAGCTAGTACTAGGATGAAAATCCGCAAGAGCAGCAGATTCAGCCTCTGACCTAGCAAACTGAGAAACCACGGTACGAATGTGCGACTGCACTTCGTAACCAACTCTACATGCTAAGACCGACGAAAGGGACCCCCGTTGACTGGGTGAAAAACCAGCGGAGACAATTCGATCGGTAGGGAGGTAAAATAAAAATAAAAAACTGCCTATGAAGTAGGAACAGACAGCAACAGCAACATAGTTGCTATCGCATGACGTCAAATCGAACCAGATGACGCGGAAAAGTCCCCACCGAAAAGGAAAACATGTAGACAAAAAGCGAAACAGTGTGCAAACGTGACGATGACACACCTCGACCTAAACCATAAAAAACGGTCGGAACGAGACGCCGAAGACCAAAAAGGGGGGGGGGGCCTGAAGGAAGGCAAAAATCACCCCGTCGAACAACTTTAGGTTGAAAGCTGTGCCGTTCGGTGATCTGACGGCTGAGAAGGGAAGATCATGCTAGCCGGACAGTTAAAGCCAGATCGGGACGGAACCAGTCCGAAACAGGATGACTGGAACGGCCGAACGAGTCAACAGGTTGAACAACTCATGGTTGAAACCGTGAAAGAAGGAGTGCGCACTCTGACTTCTCTCTGCAAGGGCCTATGTATACCCAGGCCAGAGGAAGGAGCTCCGAAGAAGAACAAAAAACCCTTTAAACGGCCTAAGAGATCGCCGGCCAATTAGAGTCAGAATGGGCCGAAAACGGTCGGGAATTTTTGATAAAACCGGTTGACAGGACCGGTTGAAAAAGTCGGGAATAGAAACCCGGACTGGGATCGTTCACTCGCGCCCGCGCCCTTCAAGAGAAGGTCCTCCACTTCCTCTGGAGGATCTCCAACGGACAGGATCGCCGTTTCTTGGAAGGCTCGGCCTCCTGTTGCCACGAGAAGACTGGGAAGGGGGGCCTCAAGGCCTTGAACTGGGGAGGAGGCCTAGAGGAGTATCCCACACTCTTAGAGCGGGACGCGAAGTACCCCGGACGAAATGGTTGGGACGGGGCTGGTTCAACAGGGCCCGATAGATAGCCTTCTGGCTATCAGCTGACTTCCTCTTTGAAGAGGACTCGAGAACTGGGGGAACCGATTCTTCCCCGAACAAGCCCGACTCCGGAAGGGGAAGAGAGCGCAAAACGCTCCTTTTCCCTGGACGAAAGAGACCTGTTCTGCGCCAGAAAGAATCCCGGGCCAAGGCACAGGTTTGAACCTTCAAACCAGCCGTGACATCAGAGAGGCTCTGTAGCACATTGCCCAAAAGGGCTAGAGAGACTCCAACGGAAGCTTCATCCACCTGATCAAAGAACTGAAAAACCGCCGGTGAATCAGAGGCTGAATTGCCTAGAGACTCCGCCAAGGTTTGCACGAGAGAGGTGGCCATGCCACAAGCCCTGAGAGAACCAGACAGAGATTCCTCGAGAGACTTGAACGTGACGGGAGGAACAGCAGCAGGACCCCAAGGACTCCACCTCCTCAGAAGAAGGTTTGGAGACGGAGGGGAAGGGCAGGTATTCCGTCGGTAGGGGGACGAAAGGTCTGAATCCAGGTACCAAAAAGGAACCGAACTGAGACGAGGCCGGCTGAGAACGCCCCAGATTAGCCTCAGCAATCTGTTTCAACGAAAGGACCTTGCCGGTCCTCAACGTGAACTCCGCTTTAACCACCAAATCCTCCGGGAAGGAGGGGGCTTGGAGAGTCAAGGAGCTCTTGGCCTGCAGAAGAGAGCCAACCGCGTGATCAGTGGCGGACTCCTGATGGGAGGAACGCACAGGTACCACGTAAGGGCACGATCGAGACAAAATCTTGAGAAGATTCTGAACCGAGGACTCAGTGAGAGAGTGAGGGACCTCCGACTGAGGGTCCAGTTCCATGTCTGACTCAAAGTCGGACTGAAACTCAGAGAATTCCCTGGAGGGGTCTGGCCGTTGAAGCTTCTGATAAGGGCGGCCCAAGAGTCAAACACCACCGGAGGCCATGCCTGGCAGAGGGCTCTGCCGGTAGGGAGTGAGAGGATCACTGAACACCGGCCGGAACCGGGAGAACGTGGCGTCCTCCGTGCGAGCGGGACATTCCCGGTTGACCCAAACCGGAGGAACGAACCGGAAATTCATCATCGGAATTTTCCGGTTCTAGGCGAACCCTTTCCCGGTATGTCCGCGTTGGCCAAGCAACCGGGAGACAACCGGATGATTACCGGGTAAACACCGGGAGAACCGGAGGAAACGGTCTCGCAACCGGGAAAGGCAAATAACCGGTTGCGGTGGGAAAGCCAAGAGGCTCCAACCGTGCCATCCCCCGGTATGTCCGCGTTGGCCAAGCAACCGGGAGACAACCGGGAGAAACCGGATGAATACCGGGTGAAACCGGGTAAGCACCGGGAGAACCGGAGGAAACCGTCTCACAACCGTGAGAAGCGAATTTCCGGTTGCGGTGGGACTGCCAAGAGGCCCCAACCGCGCCAGTGCCAGGATCACTGGAGAGCCATCCCCCGGGAGGGGGGTATGGACTCTTATCGGTATTGAAGGTGCCCCGCACCGACCGATTTGACTGTCCTGGTAACCTCTCCCTCGAACTGAGTGGAGGATTTGAGCCCGGACTCAGGAAAGGGAACAGGCCGTTCCCGATCCTGGAGGTACCTCCCAGGTACCACCGTTTGTCCGCGTTGGCCAAGCAACCGGGAGACAACCGGGAGAAACCGGATGAAACCGGGTAAGCACCGGGAGAACCGGAGGAAACCGTCTCACAACCGTGAGAAGCGAATTTCCGGTTGCGGTGGGACTGCCAAGAGGCCCCAACCGCGCCAGTGCCAGGATCACTGGAGAGCCATCCCCCGGGAGGGGGGTATGGACTCTTATCGGTATTGAAGGTGCCCCGCACCGACCGATTTGACTGTCCTGGTAACCTCTCCCTCGAACTGAGTGGAGGATTTGAGCCCGGACTCAGGAAAGGGAACAGGCCGTTCCCGATCCTGGAGGTACCTCCCAGGTACCACCGGATGATTGCCTGACAGACTGGCCAGTCTGGTGACAGAGGAGTCACCTCTGTCACTAGGCAAGCTCCCCGGAGGGGAGCCTCTCTGTTCCGTAAACATCAAGCCCACAGGACGGAAACCAGAGGTGGAAAGGGATTGCCTATCCCTGTTGAGGTCGACGCTGGCCTTAGCGGACAAGGGCCTCCTGGAGGCAAGCCTGTGAACAGAAGAAGGAGAGAGGGCTGCGCCAGTGACAGTCTCACGTTAGAAGAGACAACTGGCGGAACCCTCTCTGGCCTAAACATAGAACCGAAATAGGAGGAAGATTCTGTCGATGCGAAAGGGAGAACCCTGAAACCCGAAGAGTCCAAGTGACGTAGTACAAAGCCTGCGAGTCCAACGGAAAAGGAGAAGGAGCAGAAACCTCCGAAGGGAGAGAAACTGGAATGGGCTCCGAAACCGGTTAGGCCGGTGTAACCGAAACGGACTGTGACTGGACGTTAGACGTAGGATTTGTGAGAGGATTTAGACGAAAACTTCTTGAGAAGATTAAGAGAACCTGCCCAAAGGGTCCCTAGTGAGAGAAGAAGAGTCAACTGACTTGGAAACAGAAAAACAACCGAAGCAGAAACTGCTTTGCCCGAAGTTTTGAAACCGAGGGGTGCAAGAAGCCATAATGGCTGACGCCACCCCGAAAACGAACAACAGAGTGAACGAAATAATTTTTCAACTAAAACGAACACCAAGAAATGACAATGAAATAATATCGATAGGATGACTAACAGCCTTCCCAAGAAACTGAATAGAACAAAGCTAAACACGGAACGAACCCACCAGATAGACAAGAGTCAGAAAAGGCGGAGCAGGGTAGGCCCAGGTGTGGTTGAAAGGCTGGAAAATTTAAGAATGACATATCCGGTGCCCCAAGGGTGCGCGTCATACCCGGAAGTAAGGGGAGTCACTCCCGCTACTCCCTGCGGTATGGGTGCAGTCCCTTGGGGCCACTTTCGTTTTAGCTATGTGCTAGGGTAAGGTTCCAGGTTGTTTTAGGCTAATGCAGTTGTTTTGAGTGTTGGTATAGTATGATTAAATTAGATTGGTGGATTTTTATTAATCCCTACTATCTATTTAACTTAATACTTACCAACACCTGAAACAACTGCATTAGCGTTAAGCGACCTGGAGCTATACCATAGCATATAGAAAAACGAAAGTAGGCATCTGGCCTTGACCCCTAGCCGGATGTGGGGCGGGAGTGATCCCCCCTTACCGGTCTAGCAGTGGCTAGGCCAATGAGCGCCTACTTCCGCCATTACAAAATTTTACAGGAAGCATCTTTATTAGTGAGGGAGGATACAAGGGAGGGTACCTCGTTTGTTTCAGGTGTTGGTAAGTATTAAGTTAAATAGATAGTAGGGATTAATAAAAATCCACCAATCTACTTTAACCATACTGTACCAACACCTGAAACAACTGCAGATTCCAAAGCGGAGGAGGGTAGATGCTTCAGTACCCCAACCCAACGCGTGAGAGCGAGACCTGGGCGCTTTTTCCCTTAGGGGGTTTAAAAAAGTGGTAATTCCACTAGACCCCCTTCCCAAAAAGCCCCGAGTAACCCCTTTTACTCCTTTAGCCTATATGCGGCTTTAGAAAGGGAAGGTAAAAGGCCTGCTCCAAATATTGCCCCAAAACATCATTGCAATGATATACCCACTAAAGTACCATAGGGGGAGTCGTTGGGAGCTTGTCTCCGTACTGACGGTCTAGACGGAGACGGCGGTCTGGGCAACAACTATCTTCCCGGGAGACCAAAACTTTCCTGATAGAGAAAGCGTCGCCTTCGTTCCCGGCCTCGATGTCTCGGAGGTCGAGCTGAAGGAACGTGTCGCGCGACCTCCAAAAGCTTAGAGAAGCTTAGTTCCGGAAAGGAGAAGCCCGAAGGCCCCGACCGGACAGAGAAAACGGTCCGAACCGTCGGGGCCGAGGACGGAACGAAAGATGGAGATGCGAACCAGAGGCGAGGGAACGCCGCCTAGCTGATTCTAAGCCCCGAATTCTGGTAGAAAGATCAAGGTGACCGAAGAGTACTCATCCGAGAACTCTATGACGCAGGCCAGGACGCTGAGAGCATGAAGACCGCCGATCCTTCTGGCTGAAGCTACCAGAAGAAAAAAAAAAAAAACCGGTTCAGAGAGTGAGAAGCTTGAAGCTAATTGTAGCCAGGGGTTCACATAAAACTCTCAATAAGGTAAGAATCAGAAACACGACCGACTGAGGGACTCGAGAAGTCCTGGCAGGAGCTTGGAGGAGGACCGCGTCCAAGAAGAGAGAGACAGGGGTGACGTACAGAAAAGCCATGGCCAAGGAAATCGTAGTGATGAAGGCTGCTCTGTACCCCGAAAGGGTCCGGGCAGAGAAATTTCCAGACTCGTGAAGAAAACGCCAAGAGTTCTACAGACTGTACCGTAGAAGGTCTTAACGGATCGTACTTCCTGTCACCACCGAAGACGAACCGAACGAAAGAGTCCTGGAAAAATCCAGGAAGGCATCTCAGGAAAGAACATGGCTGACTAAAAAAGCAGCCAGGAGATGACAAACCCCGCATGGAGTCACCTAGAGCAGCCAAGGCCGATACAAAACGGACTATGAGTGGCCGGACCGGGCCACCACACGCTGCTACGCCCTTTCGACCGGAAAAATATCGATCGAAGTGGCGAGACTGAGTCAAAAACAAATTGGCCCACATTTGGACAAGACTTGTTCAGAATGACGGGCAAGCAAAGGACCGACGACGGGAAGAAACAGCTAGTACTAAAAGATTAAGATGAGAATCCGCAAAACAGCAGATTCAACCTCTAAACTAGCAAACTGAGAAGCCAAGGAACGAATGTGCAACTGCACTTCGTAACCAACTCTACATGCTAAGACCGTAGGAAGGCAAAAATAAAAACTGCCTCTGACGTAGGGACAGACCGAAACAGCAACATAGTTGCTATCGCATGACGTCAAATCAAACCAGATGACGCGGAAATGTCCCCACCGAAAAGGAAACATGTAGACAAAAGCGGAACAGTGTGCAAACGTGACGTAAACACACCTCGACTTAACCCATTTCAACGGCACTGACTCAAAATGGGGGTGGGGGGCCTGAAGGAAGGCCCAAAAACACCCAGTCGAACAACTTAAGTTGAAAACTGACGTTTAGTGATCTGACAGCTGGGCATAGAAGATCATGTTAGCCGGACAGATGAGTCCGATCGGGACGGAACCAGACCGAAAAGGATGACTGGAACGAGTGAACGAGTCCACTGGATGAACAACTCATGGTTGTAATGAGAGGAAACGAGGGTCTGAAACAGAGCAAGTAAAAACCATGCCTGCCAGAACAGACATCATTCGAAAGAACGGCGAAGCCGGGGCCGTTCAGAAGGAAGGCAACAAGGGTACGGTTGAACCACTCTCGGTTGCAACCGTGAAAGAAGGAGCGCACGCTCCGACTTCTCTCTGCAAGGGCCTTAGTATACCTTGGCAGGAGGAAGGAGCTCCGAAACTGACTCCATCAGACTAAGAAGTCTGAGGAGACGGAAAAGTGTGACCGACTTCGTACTGAGAGGACGGACACCAACAGAGAAAACGAGGACAGTGTCCTCCGAGGCTGAGACTGTGAATCCGACCGTGTCGAACCCATCTCCAGACAGTCTTTAAAGAGCCCCAAAAAGAGTCTCTGGCCAGAAGAATCACCAAGAGAAGCTAGAGCCACTCCAAAGGTTGGTTCAATCACGGACTCAAAGAGCCTGAAAACCGCAAGAGAGGTCGTTGGAGAGGTTTTGTTCAAAGTACAGCAATGAACCGAATCAACAACGTCACAAAAGCACAGCCCTTGAGGGCTTTGGACAAAGATGCTTCCAACTGTATTACGTTGGAAGGAAAAAACTTGACCGGGCAAGACTCTTGTCACAATGGAGTTTCTCCGCTACAGCCTTAGAAGGCTTGGAGAAAGAGGGAAACGGGAGGTAGTCCCATGGACACCTAGCACCGACTTGAACGGATGAATCAACAAAAAAGCCCACGGGAACTGAATCTTCCTTGGGCCAGGTAGACCTGCCCAAGGAGAAACGGTTAGTTACTGCGAGAAGCATAACAGAGTATCCAAGTGACGTCAGGATAACCATGGAAAAATCCAATTGAACGGTACTGACTGAAAGAAACGGTAGAGGATTGAGGAACAAAAATAACCGTTTAATTAAACGGCCATGACTTGTAACGAGTAACCCAAGTAAGAAAAACAAGGCCTGACAGGCTGGGCCGAAAAAGGCCGGAAAAGTTGATAGAACGGTTGGCAGGACCGGTTGAATGAGTAATCAGGTTGAACAACCCTTGTTGTAACCAGAAAAGCATTAAACTGAATAGAGCAAGAAAACCCATGCTCGTCAGAATTGAAGAAACGGACCACAGGAGCCGTTGCAACAGACATGAATGAAAAAGAAAAAAACGATGGATCATTCCCAAAAGCCACCGTGACAAACGGGAGGTCAGAATCATCATGAGGTTCTTGAAGAACCGGAACGGAACCCGACGGTCCGTTGCCCAACCCGGTAAAATGGATCGGTGAAAGCGATCGATCAGAAGCACAAGAGCTCGAGATCAGCAGATCGAAGTAGATCTAACCAGATGATTAGATGGTACAAGAGAACTCTTCTTGTGAGAAAACCCTTGAAGAGCCCGACGATGAACCAAAAACCGATAGAAAACGGCTGGTTCATTCACGGACTCAAAGAGCCTGAAAACCACAGGAGAATTCGTAGGAGAAAAAATTTCCCCAAATTCTCTGTGATGGGCCGAACCAACGAAGCCGCAAAGCCACAGCCCTTGAGGGCTTTGACAAAGATTCCTCCAAAAAGTTGGAAGACTTAATCTTGGTCGGGGCAAGATTCCTGTCGCAAAGGAGCTTCTCTGCTTCGGCCTTAGAAGGCTAAAGAGAAACGGTTAGCTTCTGCCATCTTCCCGGCACAAAGGAAAGCCTCTGCTTTCCGATTGGAGTGGTCCAGAAGCTTAGGAGCTTGCAAGAACCAGAACTCCTTTCCCTGGTGAGTGGCCGGACCGGGCCAGAACACGCTGCTACGCCCTTGCCTGGATGAAGAACGGACTTAGCTAAGTCCACGTCCGAATCCACTGGAGAGCGCTGACGTTACGAGCCTCTGGGGTGGACTGTCTGGTCAGAACCAGGAGAAACCACCCGAGCTTTTTGAGGACGAGTACCCTGAAGCAGATCCCGGTGAGGGACCACAGGGGGACGGTGAACGCCCAAGCCGGACCGTGTGGTAGGGCGGACGGACGGTGCACCGGTGACCGTCTGGGAACCGTGCGGTGAGTCACCGTGCCGCCGGCTGGACGCCGGACGGACGGGAGACCGCTGCGTCTTGACGGGGGTGACGGTGGACGGGCTGAAGAACCGCTACCGTTTCCATCTTATGAGGGACGGTACGGGGAACCGACATCGTGCCCTCGGGCCACGGCGGTGGCTACCGCCGGTGGCTACGGTCCACGGACCGTAGCGGGCGGTGACGAAACCGCCGGTCCACGGACCGTGCGGTCCGTAGCGGACGGTGACGGAGACCGTAGCCGTCTGACCACACGGTCCGCCGAGGCCTCCCACCGAGGGAGGCCCGGGTCCGCCGGGGGCCCGGCGAGGGAGGGAGGCCCGGGGGCCGGCCTTCTAGGCCGGGGCCTCCTCCGAGCACGGCGCCCGAGGCCTCCCACCGAGGGAGGCCCGGGTCCGGAGAGGCCTAGGACCGGGGAGGCCGCGGCCCCCGGGCACGAAGGAGGCCCGAAGGGAGCCGGAGAGGCCTAGGACCGGGGAGGCCGGAGGCCGCGGCCTCGTAGGTCGGGGCCTCCGAGGCCTCCCACCGAGGGAGGCCCGGGTCCGCAGGAGGCCTGATGGAGCCGGAGAGGCCTAGGCCGGGAGGCCTCGTCGGTGGGGAGGCCTCATCCGTCCGTAGACGTGTCGACCGGCCTCCTGGCCGGGAAAAACACTCAACCGATGTTAACCCAATGGGGCGAACACCGGGAGAAACTCTCGGACAGAGGCCCGCGCGAAGCGTCCGAGAGTGACACCCTTCACGCCGTCGGAGTGTCCCCGACGACGAGGGGGTGTTAGCCGGTAGGCCTCGGCCTCCCCGGCTGGGGAGGGCCTCCCCGGGGGAGGTGTCGAGAGGCCTACGGCCTTCCGGGCTCGAGTTCCCATCGAGACACCGGGATGTCTGCCTGAGGCCCCAGTCATAAGACCTCGACCAATGGTCGGATGGGGACCTCCTTCGCCCTCCCTCCAACACAGGGTCGGAGAGGTTAGGGAGACTAGGCGGGCCCCCGAGTGCAAACTTGCCACTCGGAGCGACAGACATGCGCAGCTGCGACTTATCCAACGAAGTTTGTCCAGACGTCCGTGTAGAAGTGGAGGCCGTGAAGAGAGGCCTCCTGGAACAGAAAGGCATGGCAGAAAAACACACGGACGAAATGGGCCTAGAGGCCTTCTGCACAACCGAAGCAGAAGGAGGGCCGAAATAAACAACCCGTGAAGACCAGTTTATGGCTGAATGAGACGAGAACCGAAGAGGCCGCAGGTGTACTACGACCGTAGAGGCCTATAGAGGCCCAGACGGTTTAGACTTTTTAGAAAAAGTTTGAACGGATGAATTTTTCTCAAGAGGACCGAATCGGAACAATAAGAATAATATCGTGGAAGAGAACGAACCGTAGGGTCCGAAAGAACTTGACTGATAAATAGGAACTCGAGTTGAAGAGACCAAATGACGCGCGCGCGCGCGTGCACTACTACTAGTACTACTAGCAGTGCACGGTGTGTGACGAACAGAAAAACTAAAACTGTGAAAGTTCTAGCGAACTTAGGCTATAGAAACTGAGTCAATCGAGACTCAGTATTACACTGAAACTGATGATAGAGAGGAACAACGAACCCACCAGTTAAGAGTGTTGTAAACCAAAAAAGGTAGAAGCCAGGCAGCCCAGGTCAACAAAGAAACGCTGGAAAATTGTAATGGCGGAAGTAGGCGCTCATTGGCCTAGCCACTGCTAGACCGGTAAGGGGGGATCACTCCCGCCCCACATCCGGCTAGGGGTCAAGGCCAGATGCCTACTTTCGTTTTTCTATATGCTATGGTATAGCTCCAGGTCGCTTAACGCTAATGCAGTTGTTTCAGGTGTTGGTACAGTATGGTTATTGGAAGTGATGACATCGGGAGGAGGAGAAGGCGCGAAATGATGATCGTGCCATTTAAAGACCCAGCATGCCAAGGTTTTTTTTGAATTTTTTTTTTTTAAGGCGGAGATTGGTCGATTTCGGAAAAAAAATTAGGCGGAGAAGACGGAGATGTTTTCATGCCTGATTTAGGGGGAAAAAAAAATCAACAACAAAATTGTTAGTGATGCATACATGTTTTTGAGGTGTTGATTCATTACCAAAAGCAGAATACATCCTTGGGATTACAGCATCAGATTATGTTTACTAACTGTGAAACTAGCAAGCAGCTAAAATGTGACCCAGCACCACGAAAGGGACAATAAGTGTCAAACAGACCACTCTAGGAAAATTATACATATGAAAACTTCAGACAATTCCCTTTCTAATGATACAAGAACCATTCTTGTATCTTTTTCCGTTCCAAACTTATGAGCATTTAAAGTTAGTAGGGTGAGCATCAGCCATTTTGAGAAAACACTTGTCTAAAGTCTAGCCTAGCTGAAGAAAATGCAGACCTACTCGTCTTAAAAAACGTATAAAACCATTTAGAGATATCGTCTTTTACAAATGTGAAAGATAAGAAGGTTGAGAACATGAAAATACCCATAACTCAAAATTGACCCAAAATGAGATTTTTGACTTTGCAAAGCTAGCCCAGAAACTAGCCCAGCGACTTAATGTCCCTTTCGTGGTGCTGGGTCACATATGATCAAACTGAGTAGCTAACCTACCTGTCATTGATGCCGTACATGTCCTTGAGGTGCTGTTTCAGCACCAGCAGCAGAATACATCCCTGGGATTGCTGCATCACTTCCTGTAAAGGGCTCACGTCTTCTGGCAACCGACCTGAAAGCAACCAAAGGAAATTTATAATCATAGAGCCCACACGCTGAAAGGTTTTTCATAGCCCTGTACAGAATATCACCACCTTAATTCAATAATAGAGAGAGCATAACAAAGTGAAAAAGTTTATTTAAAAAAACAAACAGGGGGCACATGAAAACCACCAATGGTGAAAATTCATCACAAATTGTGAAGCCACTTTATCTAGTCTAATGGGTGTACGTTTATGTGCTTTCCGCCTCGTTTGTCTTCGTTTCAAATTTTGTCAGTATTTGATAAACATCCTGTTTGCTTTCAAAGTAAAAATAAATAAATTGCAAGTGACTGAAAAACCCCACACAAATTGTGAGAGTACAACACATGGTGAAAATGTATATATACACAGAAACTAGCAACCCCTTCTTTTAAGAGCATGCATAAACATAAATGCATACACACAAACATACAGACACAAGCCCTTATTCTCACTGTGATGTGCCCCTGTTCTCAAAGAACTGGGAATGATATCTTGTACTTAAATAACTACAGACTATAAGGTGCACTCTCCAGATTTTAACAATTTTGTAATACAGTGGAACCTCCCTTATAAGACCTACTTCTCTGAGACATTGCCCTTCTTTGTAAGTATTAAAATTACCCCCCTTATAAGACCCCTCCCTTATAAGACCTCATTATGGATGATTTTTGAAGGTCTTATAAGGGAGGTTCCACTGTAGTTATTTACTGCATTATAAGTCACATTATAATACGAAATGGTTTCAGTCAGCTTTAAAAAAAATGCATGGCCTTATAGTCTGTACAATATGGTGCGCACATTCTGAAAGTGAAAAATAAAGCAAGCTTTCGATGTCACTGTCCACTCACCCATGATAGATTCAGGGTCGTCATCATCCTCGTCCTCAGCAGCCAACTTCTGCTTCTGTTCCTCTGTCAGGGACTCAGGGTCAGTGCCGTTCTGCTCCCCGTGACTCCTGGGAACCAGGTTCTAAACAACACACCAACCAGTGATTTCGTAAAACAAGTTAATGATTCAGTATAACAAAACACATCACAGCATCATTCTGCTTCCTCTGGCTCCTGGAACTTGTGTGGCTCCTGGTAACCCAGTTCAAAACAACACACCAACCACAGCGATTATGTAATAACAGGTTAATGATTCAGTATAACAAAACACATCACAGCATCATTCTGCTTCCTCTGGCTCCTGGAACTTGTGTGGCTCCTGAGAACCCAGTTCTAAACAACACACCAACCACAGCGATTATGTAATAACAGGTTAATGATTCAGTATAACAAAACACATCACAGCATCATTCTGCTTCCTGTGGCTCCTGGAACTTGTGTGGCTCCTGGGAACCCAGTTCTAAACAACACACCAACCACAGCGATTATGTAATAACAGGTTAATGATTCAGTATAACAAAACACATCACAGTATCATTCTGCTTCCTCTGGCTTCTGGAACTTGTGTGGCTCCTGGGAACCCAGTTCAAAACAACACACCAACCACAGCGATTATGTAATAACAGGTTAATGATTCAGTATAACAAAACACATCACAGCATCATTCTGCTTCCTGTGGCTCCTGGAACTTGTGTGGCTCCTGGGAACCCAGTTCAAAACAACACACCAACCACAGCGATTATGTAATAACAGGTTAATGATTCAGTATAACAAAACACATCACAGCATCATTCTGCTTCCTCTGGCTCCTGGAACTTGTGTGGCTCCTGAGAACCCAGTTCTAAACAACACACCAACCACAGCGATTATGTAATAACAGGTTAATGATTCAGTATAACAAAACACATCACAGCATCATTCTGCTTCCTGTGGCTCCTGGAACTTGTGTGGCTCCTGGGAACCCAGTTCTAAACAACACACCAACCACAGCGATTATGTAATAACAGGTTAATGATTCAGTATAACAAAACACATCACAGTATCATTCTGCTTCCTCTGGCTTCTGGAACTTGTGTGGCTCCTGGGAACCCAGTTCAAAACAACACACCAACCACAGCGATTATGTAATAACAGGTTAATGATTCAGTATAACAAAACACATCACAGCATCATTCTGCTTCCTGTGGCTCCTGGAACTTGTGTGGCTCCTGGGAACCCAGTTCAAAACAACACACCAACCACAGCGATTATGTAATAACAGGTTAATGATTCAGTATAACAAAACACATCACAGCATCATTCTGCTTCCTCTGGCTCCTGGAACTTGTGTGGCTCCTGAGAACCCAGTTCTAAACAACACACCAACCACAGCGATTATGTAATAACAGGTTAATGATTCAGTATAACAAAACACATCACAGCATCATTCTGCTTCCTGTGGCTCCTGGAACTTGTGTGGCTCCTGGGAACCCAGTTCTAAACAACACACCAACCACAGCGATTATGTAATAACAGGTTAATGATTCAGTATAACAAAACACATCACAGTATCATTCTGCTTCCTCTGGCTTCTGGAACTTGTGTGGCTCCTGGGAACCCAGTTCAAAACAACACACCAACCACAGCGATTATGTAATAACAGGTTAATGATTCAGTATAACAAAACACATCATTCTTCTTCCTGTGGCTCCTGGAACTTGTGTGGCTCCTGAGAACCCAGTTCTAAACACACCAACCAAAGCGATTTTGTAATAACAGGTTAATGATTCAGTATAACAAAACACATCACAGCATCATTCTGCTTCCTGTGGCTCCTGGAACTTGTGTGGCTCCTGGGAACCCAGTTCAAAACAACACACCAACCAGTGATTTTGTAAAACAAGTTAATGATTCAGTATAACAAAACACATCACAGCACCATTCTGCTTCCTCTGGCTCCTGGAACTTGTGCGGCTCCTGGGAACCAGGTTCTAAACACATCAATCACAGTGAAGTTGCACCAAGAAAATGATTCAGTATAATGAGAGCTATTATTACAATGAATAATACAGTACAAATCACAGTGCTCTTCTGTTCACTATGATTTCTGGGAATCAAGTACTGAGCAACAAAACATGACTTTCGCTTTAATTTTTGGTCTACAAGCCAAAATAGCGCTTAGACCCACTTCAAAATTTAACTATTTGATAGCCAATAAGCTTACAACTGATAAAGCATGCGCATTAAGTAAAATGTCCAATGTTCAAGCAATGAAGAACATGTTACCATACTTGGCGACACTTGTTTGTCATTGATGCTACCAACATGTCATACATTTTATTTTGACCTTTCACATTTTAAATTCCCCCCCCCCCCTGTTATTTTGGTAGATTCTAGTCACAGACTTATCTCCATGAAATTCGGGCTGCTCTTCCCCAGAGAGTACGTTGCTGCAAGCGCAGTCAGCGCATACCCCCCCTTTTCGGGGGAGGGGGGGGCAGGGTGAGGACTTGGGAAAACTAGCTATCAATTTGGTCATACCAGGCAGCAGGATTTATCCCTGCTCTTACCGACTTTAAGACCCCACCCGAAGGACTCGACGCTCAGTTCGATTTTCCTGTCGAACTAGAAAGAAAGGGTGAGGCCAGGATTTGAAACCGGGTCACTCATGTTGCAGTCACGCATTGAAATCGGCAGGCAAACGTCTTAACCACTCTGCCACCTTCCTTCCTAATCCTGGCTCCACTTCAGACACCCTAAGATTCCTAATCATCAGGAGATCCACCTCCTCCCTCACCCTTTTTTTCAGTCTTCCGCTACACATAATTGCATCCAATTTTATACAGAGCCATATTACCTGAAAC
This sequence comes from Phymorhynchus buccinoides, assembly GCA_017654935.2. Lineage (NCBI taxonomy): Eukaryota > Metazoa > Mollusca > Gastropoda > Neogastropoda > Raphitomidae > Phymorhynchus > Phymorhynchus buccinoides. The sequence continues at coordinate 77,909,113 of CM065681.1, forward strand.
TGAACTGACTCATCAAGAAACTATCGTCTCACTGATTGTGACCTTTGACCTCCAAAGTGAACACTGTTTTCCTGTGTGACCTACCTCCTTGAAGGACTGCATGAGGTTTGATCCGGCCACAGACACGATGATGTCGATCTGGTGAATGATGAACAGCGGCTCATCCTGAAGCTGGAAGGGGAAGAACGCCAGGTTGTCTGCCAAGTACACCTGCTCCCCCATTGAGATCTTTTGCAACTGCAAT